>OW387141.1:15127976-16368400 GCA_936440205.1 Lepidonotus clava
GCAAACCTGATATGTGTTGAGGAACTATTACCACCTGAGAAGTACTACCCTGCCAATCCTGATATAGGATTGTTTGACACTGCAGAAACGGACAGTAAAAAAAGATGACGATACTGCTACTGCATTAGAAGCAAAACATTATAATGGAACAAAATAGAACTACAAAAAATACAATGATTCAAAACATAAGACCATTTCAATCATTAATTATTTAACAATTAGGGTCAACAATTCGTTGTTAGACCGGAATCTAACATTCGAGTTGACGCTCACCACCAGAAAAATAAATCGGCTTTCACCTTCTCCTAAGATAACTTCAAATGCTTCAGAAAAAAAAAATTGTTTAATTCAATAGAACAGAAATTCTTAGAAACCTGATTTGTGTCATGATTTCTATAAAACATAGAACATCATGTTAATTTAGCACAGTAAAATGTGAGCAGAGTTTTTCTATCTTTATTTCTGAAAGAAGTTGGACACAACATCTTGTGACGCAGGACTGCAGAAAAATAGATATCTGTAGCGTTTTTGTCTTCTTTTTTCCAATCATTCCAGTGAGAAAACTAGAAAGAACCGTCTTCATATCGTTATCGCCTTGGTAGTGTCACCGGTTAAGAAGTTATGAAAAAATATTTTGTTATTAATGTTGTCAATGAGCTACTTCAATGTTGGTGTTCTTTCATAAAGCTCTTCCTATGATACATCTTTTTTCATATAGCACACATAGTATATTTACAAACGTCTTAAAGGCAATCGCGCCATTATAGATCTACTGTTCAATTTTTTTCAAAACTTTCCTAAACAAAAGTTACACATATATAGATCTCAAAAATGCAAAGAAAATATGATGTCACCGTGGTAACTTTTTATCTGTTGCAGTCTCAATTTTGTTTTAAAATGAAAAAATGGCCATACGAAGATGGTGTGTTAAAATGCTTATGTCTTTTTTGTAATGTTTGCCATTTCCTGTCTGAAAGCATCGGTACTAAGATTAAGGTTAAGTCAATAGAAAAAGGAGGTGTTTTGGGGAATTTCCTAGTGTAATATACATTTTCAGCATGGAAATATGCAAAAAGATCTGTTCAGAAAATCAGATTTTTTGAGAGTATGTAAGGTTACAAGAAATTCCACTGTTCATAATGGTTCAAAACTATGATGTGTTATGGAGAATTCTATATACTTTTATTTTCAGTCAAAAAAATAAGGAGTTACCGTATGAACTCTGCCACAGGAGCTCAATTTGTGTTCTCTCATGAAAAAATGACTAAACATGGGTTTCCATGTAGCCCCTTCTGAAAGCCATTGAAACACATATCCTAAAATTATTCTGACTATCTATCATTATTCCCTAGGCCTTCACAATTATGTGAAAACTCACTATATTATCATACGATGAATATTAAGTAAATATATATTCTATCGCATGTACAGGCTTTTTCAGCGGTAGCAGAAATTCTGTAAAATTGGTCATAGTCCAACTTCTGTACCTCAGAAACTAGGGGATTACCACAATATCCTATTATAATATTTTATTCCCCAACCATTTTTGAACATTTTGCCCATTTTTCGGCAAAATTAAAGAACTTTTATTTTTGGGGTATCTGGAAAATGGCGCGATTGCCTTTAAACTATACCTGTACAATACTTGACTGACAGCATGAGTTGTTACTTTTGTGAATCTTAATGGTTGACTGAACAGGTTCTCTGGATGTTACTTTTTAATTTTTGATGGTTGTAGGGAGTGAGAGCCCCCGTTGGTGGTGAGGGAATCTTTGAATCTATGGTAGACGCACATTAAGCGTGATTCAGAGTCAAATGATTATGAAGAAAAGTATCATCTTGTGTTTATTTGATTTTGATGGCAGCATTTTGTTAAAGCATCTCATGTACACAATTAACGCACAGTTTGTGTGGTACAGGAGTCCTACTATGGATTTGACAGGTGACAAGGTTTAAGAGAATGCAATGCATCAGTTTATGTGTAGTCATCTCCCATCAGTAAATTGAAGCTTTCTTTTATGAAACTTGTATAGATTGTGTTGGTAGGCTATATTTTGTCAAGAATGTTTTACCTATGCTGCCTCGGTAGACGCTACCATTTATTGAGGTTTGTGATCGTAGTAGTATGTTAGTTTTTATTTAATTTTTTTTTTGTCTATGCGTACGATCAGGTAATGGAAAACAAAAGAGCTGAAAATCTATCTCACGTGAGCGCAAAATGCAGAGCGCAAAACGCAAAACGCAAAACGCAACACCGTTGCGCACCCGCGTCCCGCGACCCGCGAAAAAAAAGAAGGGGGCACGCGTGCGTCCGGGTCTTTCTTTCCTTTTCTTTTTTTCCTTGTCGTTTTCTTTTTTTGTACCCCCGTGTGTTTCGGCAGCTTTTTGGGATAAAAAGTGATGGGGCGTAAAGAGAATGAGTGCTTTTCTATTTTCATTCAGTGGGGGAAAGGGAAAAAACAGATATAACCCCTGACAAGCTTTATTTTTGTGTGGTTATGTCATAAGACCCAATCCTTTACACCTTTGGAATTCCCGCGTGTCTTATGTTTGTGTTTTTCCCCCGTTTTGCTGTGGTAACAATTTCAAATACGGGATGCCTTATTTTGTTGCGTGTCATGTCATTCTTGGAATTCGGGTTCCATAGAAAACAGTGCAAAAATAATGTCAGTTTTTGAAAACGTGTGATACCAAAATATTTCGACTGCGTGTCAAAACGTTCAAAAGAAACATTCATAGCAAATGTCGTGTCGCGAATAAAACATAAAAACACTTTAACATTCAGAGTTTTTTTGAGTTTTGTTCCAGACTTTATATATAAATGTATTTTGTGAAATGTTGTTAGAAGCAATACCTTTGGCCCTTTACACACCACTGCACGGTTTGCTTAAAATACTATAAAAAAAATCTGGTAAACCACATGCACGAGGTATCCATGCAAATCTAATGCCCAACAAACACTCTCGTTACTCACATGGTTTGACAGCCAACTGGTGAGTGCACCTTCCCGACCTGTAGTCCCTGCCTGTTAACACTCTGATTAAAGTTTATGGGTGTGATACCTCTGATAATGAATGATTTGCCATATGAACCAAAAGTTTGTAGATTTGACAGTTGGCACTATCCAGGCCCTGCGAGAGGCCTTCGATGACTACTTCTTTCAATAACTTGGGGAGAGGTAGTTTGTTCACCAGTCCATGACCTTTGTCTTCACATTTATGGATTGAAAGGGTCTTGAGTATGGCATTTTTACAAGCCGCTTGAAGCGTGAACCGTGTGCCAAACTTATAGTTGGCAAGAACTTTCTGTGCCCCCTCACTTTCCTCCTTAGTAGCCTGCAGAACGCTCAGAGGAGTTGCATACCGTAATGTCTTCTCATAATGTAAGATGGTTATCTCAATATGTAACCAGTTCTCCGTTTTAGATTCAGTCTTACTTTTACTCCAGACATACACATACCGCTTCCAGTACATTGCATTCAGTCGCATTATGGCACCATGTATACGACTATGGTCGCTCGGCTTTATAAACTTTGCAATTAGAAATAATGCCAAGACCTTATAACCAAGTTTTCCCCGACTTTGCGCATTATTTTCATACAAAAGAAGGCATGCCTCTGTCCATTCTCGAACAGTGGTTGTCTCTGTTGTTCTAAAGGCGAAAGGGTTAGGATCATTCTCCATGATTAACCTTTGTCATTCTCATAGGTTTACTGCTTAATATCAGTTTCAGAATCAGTGAGTACATTCAACAAAACTGATTACGGTCATGTCCAGTTCTGTCACCCGGTAGCGAATTATAACATCTAAAAAAACAACAACCACTTTGACCACGCAACGAGTTCTTATCAGGCCAACAGATGTTTAAATAAATGCTGGGGAGAGTCCTCTATTGCACCATCATTTGAAATAATGACTCATTGTTTGCAAAGAAAGGTGGATTCATCTTGTGGAAAAAAGCCTCAAACTAGATAATCATATTATCATTGTTTATCTATTATGGAACACAAGTAGGGCCATATCAAAAATAATGCAAAATAGCTACCTGAATTACTCTACAATGTATATTTCTCTTTAAAAAAAACCAACACACCGGTAACCTGTTTTGAGATAACACATACACTAAAATGTTTGTGACCTCCTTTTTGTTTCAGATAAATCTCCTGGAGTTCTTTGGTACTTTTGTGTTACATGCAGGTGTTGAAAATAAATTGGCGGGCTAAAGCATGATAACCAGAAACAAATGTCACGAAAATTGCCTCTGGGAACTGCCATATTCACAAGTTTTCGAAATTACAGTAGCCATGTAGGATAAAACAAGGTCAGATTGCACATGGTGGTGTTACAGGGCACTTTGAATTTCACCATACAGACATAGATAATTTGAGTGCCTTTATTTGATTTAGACACAAAATAGAAAATATAACCAATATCAAAGAGAGAAAACTACACATACATAAAGCCAATTAATCCAAAAGTTTTAGAAAACTTGGTGGTTCAATATAAGCTCTGGGATCTCAGAGTAATTCTGGTGTGCTATGATACTTTTTTTGTGAATATTTTGAAATATAATAGAAAATTACCCAGCTCTCAATTATTATAAAGTCATTGGTAATATGACGTTGGTTTTGTCCGGAAACAAAAAAGATAAAATGAGTCTTTTAAGTCACCACATACAAAACGATCAAATCAAAACCAAAAAATAAAAGTTAGCGTCATCTCCTTTATCTCCTCCAGACATTTTGATATTATATCTGTGACATTCTTTTCTAAAAGAACACCACTGACAGTGATATGTTCCAAAAAATAGGGTCTCCGAAAAAACAACATCCTTTTCCAATTTTACGTTCTCCTTTTTTTTTTGGGTATAGATACATATTCTTCTCTCTTCAGTTTTGTATATCAGTTCTAATATCTTAATAAGATATGCTTATTTATCATCGATGTAATTGATTATGACTTATAACTCTATACATACTTAACTACTGCAAGGTAGGCTTGTTTTCAAGGGAATATTTCAGAATCTTGGAAAGGATAGACAAATGACCATAGTGGTAACAAAAACCACTGAACTGTTGATTCAAGTGGGACACCATATATACATTGTGGAACTAGATAATCATTTTACCATTGTTTATCTATTATGAGACAAAAGTAGGGCTATATTAAAAATAATGCAAGATATCTACCTAAATACTCTATAATGTAACTTTCTCCTAAAGCCAACACACAGGCTGATGTTCTCCTTTATCTCCTTTATCTCCTTCAGACATTTTGATATTATATCCGTGATACTGTTCTCTAAAAGTAGAGTGATGCCAGTGATATGTTGCAAAGTACAGTGACTTCTCAAGTGTATATATACACACACATACACAAGTAACCTGTATAGTGTGGTAGGAACACCACTGAAGTGTTGATTCTAGTGGGACAACATATATACACAATGACCCCACTCGTCTCGACTTAACAAAAATATCTCGCTACCCGTTCCACCTATGTCTCTATATGCCTGGGGCACACATTCACCGTGGTCAGCAATCCATTGCCATTGTCCTCCTTTCCAACTATGTTGGTAGTTAATATATTGTTACCTGAGGACATGTTCAACATGGTGTCCTCCTTTCCCTGCTGTACACTATATGTATACTTTTAGAAACCTAAACCCCTGGAGGGTCCAATTTCCTGAACTAAATGGACTGAGTCCTTTAGTTAAAAGTTGTGTCTTATAGGTCTCCGTAAGACAACAATCTTATCCATATTTTACATTCTCCTTTTTGGGTATAGATACATATTCTTCTCTCTTCAGTTTTGTATATCAGTTCTAATATCTTAATAAGATATACTTATTTATCATTTATGTAATTGATTATGACTTACAACTCTCCACATACTTCACTACTGCAAGCTAGGCTTGTTTTCAAGTGAATATTTCAGAATCTGGGATAGGGTAGACAAATGACCACTGAACTGTTGATTCAAGTGGGACACTATATATACATTGTGGTAAATAAACTGAGTCCTTTAGTTAAAGGTTGTGTCTCTTATTTGTCTCACCTGTTATTTACTGACAGCGTTTGGCTATCTGGTTAACATTGTTGCAAGATTTTATTTGCCACTTATACAAATGTATCTTTAGATGTTTGGATACTACCCCAATGAATGTTCACACTGCTGGGGGGGGGGGGTATGTTTCATATAAATCTCCTAGAGGTCTTTGGTGCTTTTGTTTTAAATGCAGGTGTTGAAAATAAATTGGGGGCTAAAGTATGATAACTAGAAACAAGTGTCGCAAAAATTGCCTCTGGGACCTGACATACTCACCAGTTTCAAAATTACATTAGTGAAGTAGGGTATTGCACATGGTGGTGTTCAAAGCACATTTCATCAAGATATAAATATTTATGTTCAATTCAAATTGATTGTATGAATTTATAAAATTTGGCAATGTGTTATCAATCGTTTGATTAGATGTTATGGATGACTTTATTAATGAGTAATAAATATTTCTTGTATTCTGTGGTGCATAACACTATGTTAATTTATTTGTATGGAGAAATTTATTTTATTTTCTTGAGGATTTCCTAACCTACTATAATCATCAGTAGCAGTCCAGCATACTAAGTTAATGGTAAACAATCCCAATCAATTTGTTTAACCTCTCAGATAATGCAGCGGTGACTTTTCATGAGATATTATTTTTTATTTTACTGTTCCTTTCTTGTGTGTGATATATGACGTATTATCTGAGAGATGCGGCCCCTTCAATTTATCATAACCTAATAATTATTACTCTACAATGTAAATTTCCCCTTAAGTCGACACACATGTAACCTCCTTCCCAATGCACAATTGGACACTTGTTTACCATAGGCAGTGAGGCATGACTGGTGTCCTCCTTTCCCAAAAAACAATCTTATATCTACCTATTTTTACATTCTTCACTTTTTAGTATTGATACATATACTCTCTCCAATTTTGTATACCAGTTCTAATATCTTAATACGATTATGCTTATTTATCATTTATGTAATTGAATATGACTTATAACTCTATGCTTACTTCAGGTAATAAGCCTTATAACCTTGTAAAAAGGTGTATTGTTTTCCAAAGTACAGTTGAATGTAGAATGCCTTCTCAAGTTAAGACACAGGTAACCTGTATAGAACCAACAAAAACACATAACTGTTGCTTTAAGCATTGTGACCTCGTTCTCATTTCAACTGGATGTATATTTATTGTTACCTGAGGCCAGGTTCACCACGGTCAGCGATACATGGCTGGTGTCCTCCTTTCTCGTTACACTGGTTGTTAAGCAGCACACCATTGCCGTCACGCGTCAGCATTCATTGCATTTCTTCATGGTAGTTTATGTTATTGAATATGACTTATACCTCTATACTTACTTCATGAAAAAAGCATATAACCTTGCAAAAAGGTATATTGTTTTCCAAAGAACAGTTGAATGTAGTGTGCCTTCTCCAGTTAAGACACAGGTAACCTGTATAGAACTGACAGTGACATCCTTCTCCACTCAACTTAACAAAAATATCTTGCCTCCTGTTCCACCTGTGTCTCCATATGCCTGGGGCATACATTCACCATGGACAGCGATCCGTTACAGGTGTCCTCCTATTCCATCTACGATGGTGGTTAAGCTGCGCAGTGTCACCGTCACGCTTGAGTGATTCGGATTTGGGCCAAACCCCGAGTATAATCAGGTCTAATATACTACTCCTGTACGGTTACGGTATATCAATATTAATGCCAGAATCACTTTTATTTGTATTGATATAGACCCTATATCACGTTATGACAATACCTATATAGGCCTATATGTGATGATAGATATGCCATTGAAATCAGCCACAATACCAATTATGTTTTTCTTCTTTTGGGTTCAGCGTAGTTCAGCTAAATACTGAAATGACATTTTCTTTTTAGTCTATTTTTTAAACCCCCTTTTCTTATCTTGATTTTTGCTTGGGAAGATGTATTATGTACCTGAAAACAAAATGCAAGGCAAATCGTGTAAACCACAGAAAAAATAGGGTCCATATTTATCCTAGAAAATTAAACAGGCATTTTGGCGCCCTGCTAATTATACTATAGGCCAAGGATTTTGATATGATAATAGAGACTGGATACAGAACACGTTGGTGAGCTTTATTAAACATGTCTTTATTACTTCAAAGAGAGGTTGATACCGTCTTCGCCTTCATTTTTGTAAGGAACCCTTTAGAGCGCACATGGAAGAGCCTGAAAAAAAGAAGACACATTCATTAACTTGACATAAATGACCCAATACAAACTGCATGGTTGTTTGCTAGATTTTGTGTACGGGATTGTAGATTACTGGGTCTAAACCTCAAAAGCATGAAAAAATAAAGTTGTTATATAGCTTATCAGCAATGTGCGTATTGATCTACATGGAAAGTGTAAATATTGAGATATATGAGCCAACGGTATAGGACCTATATGTATGGCACATGTTACTATAATCAAAATAGTATCATATTATATGTGCTATTCCAGTATCTATATGATAACCGAAATATCATGGGTATTAATCACACTAACACAAGAATATTTACTCTATACTTATACATATGACTACTAGGTATTACAATTTACATACAATAAGGCAAAATCCAGGTCAGGTTTCAGGTTCAGCTTTTTAATTCTCCCTACCATGGACAGCGTTTTACCTGCAGACTATCCTAAATCAATGTGCATCCTGGGGAAAATGTTGACAACCCACATGGCTAATTAACTCCAGTAGGGCCTAATAGACCTGTCCACTTTGCCAGATAGCCCGCCCCTTATTTCTATGATATCAACATTTGTAGAAAAAAGTTCATCATACTTGATTCACAGTAATTTTCCTTGTACTATTACCCAAAACTAAACTTGATAAGATTTTACTTTCAATATGATGTTAAATATGTAGCTGTAGGATTGGAAAGAAATTGAGAGAAAATAACAATTCATCCTTATTTATCAACACCTTATTGACTTAGAAAACACAAGTATTGACTCATTCGTTCAGATTTGTGTCAGTGGCTGACTTTGCAAAAACTGCAATTATGTCCGACCTCTGTATCATGCCAGCATTACATCCTGAAGTGGACAGGTCTATTGTCATCAATTTTGGTGGATTGTGGTTCATCATCAAAGATAACTCTAATTACTATTCTTCTTTTTCTTTTTCTTTTTTATATTTTTATTATATTTCAAATTGGCTTGAAAATTCGATCATTATAAATATATAGCAATTAATTGTATATTTTCTATAGATTTCCCTGGGTTTTTGTTGACAAAATTAGGCCAAATTAATCTGCCAAAGGGACCTCAGATAATGTTGACAATTAGAAACTTCCTTCATATACCTTCTGCAATGATTCCTAACATTTTTAATCAAAGTAAATTACATTTACTGTCAGCATGCTCATTTTTCTCTAACTTTAAAGATTTCTTGAATATTATCCTTCACATAAAAGTTAGTTGATGTGGATAATAAAAATATAAATATAAATATAAATAAAAAAATAAAAATAGTAAAGAACTTTTTCATTTATTCATCCTACGCCCTTACTCATCCATTCATATAATTCTTTAAATCACCCATGTTAGTTCATATCACTTCTTTATACAATTGAATTAGTCATTTCTTTAACCCTTACTTCTAGTTATATTCCAGCAATACACGAAATTATTATCTTTCAGGGCTGGCAGCGTCTTGAAGACCGGTACATGTACCGAAGAGTTGTATGATGAATTTTTCAGAAATAGACAAAAAAAGATAAATGAAAAAAAAAATGTAAATTTAAAAAAAAGATTAAAAAATGTACGTACACAATGAGTGCTGTGCCGATGGCGGTGAGCCCGGCGAAACACACGTATACGGCCCCCTTGAAGGTGAGTAGGGTGGCCCCGTAGAGGGGGGTGAAGAGGGCGTTACCAAGGAGACCACAGAGCCGGTCCACCACGCTCGTCACCGCCATGATACCACCTGCCGGCATAGGTTTAAATTTATGCTTATTCATTTGGAAATAAATAACTTGGTATAATATTTCGCATGTGTGTATTTTTCAGTTTTTATTCCCTATGTAAGAGCATAGAGATACATAAGATAGAGAGGAAACAAGGCCTGATCTGACTGGTGCATGTCTGTCTCGGTATTGATATGCAAATTAGCACCTGATAAGGCCTGGTATAGGTTGGGCCACACCTGCTTGGAGAGTGTGAGGTGTGAGACTGCAGTTTCACACCTTTTTTGGCCTAGTACCCAAATGATCTTCAAAATTTATATCACTACAATCAAAATGTACTCAATAGGAATGAATAGAAAACAAAATTCTGATTAAGAAGATACCAAAAATGTCTTATTTATGTCAATTAGAAATAAAGATATTGACTGTTGAAAATTGGAGAAAATTAAGAAAAATCACAAATTTGTCAAAGTTTGGGAGTTAATTTTAGGCAAACCACAAGTTGGATATCTAATTAAGCTTTTATACTACCATGGATAGTTACACTCTATATGAAATGATTGGTTTTATTTGTAGGAAATTTTTTCAAAAGGCCTAAATCTGACTTTGAAGAAATGTCGTAATTAAATTGTACATTATCGGGAATAGTGACATGTGGCCACTGTAGAACCTCCAGTATGATTTTATTCCTTCCAAATAATCTAATTAGGTTATAATATGATAGGAAACTGTCTTATCAATCACACTGGTGAATATTAGAGCCATAAGTGGCATATAAATGGGTTTGGGGGATTCCTACTTGACCCATTCGAGCCAATGTCAGACTCCAACGAGTCTGATGTAATGCAAAATTGACAAAGTTTGGGAGTTAATTATAGGCAAACTACTAGTTAGATTTCCAAATAAGCTATTGTTTCTACCATGAATAGTTACACTCTGTGTGAAATAGTTGGTTTTATTTGTAGGAAAAATTTCAAAAGGCCTAAATCTGACTTTAAAGAAATGTCGAAATCAAATCGTATATTCTCCGGAAAAGTTGGTCAAGTGATAATCCCCAAAACCCACTTATGGCTCTAATATTCACCAGTGTGACTGAAGAAACAGTTTATTATCATATCATGACCTAATTAGATTCTTGGTGGGGGGGGCATTAAATGGTACTTGGGGTTCTACAGTGGCTACATGTTACTTTTCCCGAGAATGTACAATTTGATTTCGACATTTCTTCAAAGTCCGATTTCGGGCTTTTAAAAATTTTTCCTACAAATAAAACCAGTTATTTCACATAGAGTGTAACTACACATAGTAGAAACAATAGCCTATTTGGAAATCTAACTAGTGGTTTGCCTATAATTAACTCCCAAACTTTGTCAATTTTGCATTACATCAGACTCGTTGGATTCTGACATTGGCTCGAATGGGTCAAGTAGTAATCCCCCAAACCCATTTATATGCCACTTATGGCTCTAATATTCACCAGTGTGATTGATAAGACAGTTTCCTATCATATTATAACCTAATTAGATTCTTTGGAAGGAATAAAATCATATTTGGGGTTCTACAGTGGCCACATGTCACTATTCCTGATAATGTACAATTTAATTACGACATTTCTTCAAAGTCAGATTAAGGCCTTTTGAAAATTTTTCCTACAAATAAAACCAACTATTTCACACAGAGTGTAACTATTCATGGTTGAAACAATAGCTTATTTGGAAATCTAACTAGTGGTTTGCCTATAATTAACTCCCAAACTTTGTCAATTTTGCATTACATCAGACTCGTTGGATTCTGACATTGGTTTGTATGAGTCAAGTGATAATCCCCCAAACCCATTTATATGCCACTTATGGCTCTAATATTCACCAGTGTGATTGATAAGACAGTTTCCTCTCCCATTATAACCTAATTAGATTCTTTGGAAGGAATAAAATCATATTGGGGGTTCTACAGTGGCCACATGTCACTATTCCTGAGAATGTACAATTTAATTACGACATTTCTTCAAAGTCAGATTTAGGCCTTTTGAAACATTTTCCTACAAATAAAACCAACTATTTCACACAGAGTGTAACTATTCATGGTAGAAACAATAGCTTAATTGGATATCTAACTTGTGGTTTGCTCAAAATTAATTCCCAAACTTTGAAAATTTGTAATTTTCATCAATTTTCTTCAATTTTCATTAGTCAATATTTTTATTTCTAATTAACATAAATATCTAATATTTGATATCTTTTGAATCAGAATTTTGTTTTCTATTCATTCCTATTGAGTACATTTTGATTGTAGTGATATAAATTTTGAAGACCATATGGGTACTAGGCCAAAAAAGGTGTGAAGAGCCAGTCTCACACCTCACACTCTCCAAGCAGATGTGTATCAACCATGTCTCTTTTGCCTATCCTGGAGAGCTATCCGAGACAAGGAAAATCTAGAAACAACACAAGTTTCCTATCTATGTTATGTATGTCTATGGTAAGAGTATGAGGGTCAACTAAAACACCACAGAATGCGCACCGTCCATAAATGACATCATGCAAAAAAAAAGGGGGGGAGGGAGGGCTCATGGTTGTATGACCAAACATGACAATGGGGGGGGGGGGGTGCATGACATCGTGTTGAAAAAATTTCAATTTCAAGAATTTCAACGAAAAATCTAGGTGCAGTCAGGATATTGGATGCTGAAATTCCTATTTTCAATTAAGGCCAAACATTTTCTAAGGGCTGGACTTGCTTGTAGGCAAGAAATTCAAGGGGCCTGACCTGATTTTAAATGGCCTTGAGGCCCTGTGCCCCACTTTCTGCCCCTCTTTCTGTGCTTGGGTGGGGGGGGGGGGGTCATCTTGAAATTATGTCATTTTCAGAAGGGGGGTCAAGGGTTGCATGACAGAACATCACAAGGGGGAGGGGGGTGGGTCAAAAAAGGTCAAAAACAGCATGACGTCATTTATGGACGGTCCAAAAAATAGACGTAATAAATAGACGTAAAAAAAGACTATATACCGGTAGTTAGGACCTAAATAATTATGGTTACAAGTATAGTGTGAACTTTTACTTTTTCACGTCGTCCAATAATCATTCATTAGAGCGTTAATGCCTCATAATGCCTCTTAATGCGCAAGATATAAAACAATTGTGCTAGTTGTTTCAGTTATCTACATTAATTTTGCATAGTTATGGCAATTGGCGGATTACGTATATGAAGATTTATGCACAGAAATATTATCATCTATAATGCATGGCCATACAAATGAATCTAAACGTAATCGTACCTTGTTCCTCCGAACCGATTAATTTGGATAACATGACTTTTGCCACTGGTGTGTTTTGCTTAGCCGCAAAGCCAACGACTAGAGCTGAAAGGATCAAATGAAGTTTAAATTAAAACATAATCATTTAAGGGCCTTCTCTGAAATAAAACAACCAATACAATAACAATACATAGAAATACTACTTGAGAAGGGTGGCCCTTATCATGCTGAGTTGTATGGGTTATAAAAACGTCCAGTAAGAAAAGCAGGGTATAGGGCCTAAAGGAAAAAGGTTTCTTAATCTTCATCCTATATATAAATTGTTTATATGCACTGACAATAAGTTGTACTTAAATATTTTATTTCATCCACAGGCGGAAGGTGCAGATATTCTACCACTATTATTACAAAGTGTGTGTAAAAAGATAAATTATCCATCTAAAGGAAATATGTCTCAGTCGCCAAACGAATACATCTTCCTGTGCACCTGCTCGCCCGAGTTGAGTAATGGACGTCCTCGTGAGGCAGTCTTCAAGGAAGGGGGTAGCTTTTTAAAGGCTGGCTTCTGATTCCTTGCATGGCACAAAAGTCTCAAGAAGGGAGGGATGTCAAGGTAAATGAATAAGAGCCACAGATCTGAAATTCAACTAGGGGCAAATAATCCAGGATTTGTTGTGGGGTCAATATTTCTAAACAACCAAAAACGTGTGAGTAGTATATAAAGAGAGCCCCATTGGGCAGGCGCTCAACTTTAAATGCCTTTCTTGTTTATCATTCATGGTTAATAGTACGCCCAGAGGGTGGACGTGCGCCAAGATGGCGAGTCTCATAGAAGGACTCCCGAAATCAGTACATGGCACCTGGCCCGTATACAGGTTATAGGCTTCTGCGTGTGTGTGTGTGGGGGGGGGGGGGGGGGGGTGAGGATCCCCAAGTAGAACTTTTGTTTATATTTTCAATAAAAATAATTTAACTTAAAAAGGTTAAAGGGGGTCGGCGCCACGAGCAGTTAAGGATAGACAACACCTCTCAGCGCCCCATTTACAGTAATTTATATTGCGCTGTCTCTAACAAGGCTACAGTTGTGTAGTGTACATCAAATGGCAGAATAGATTTTTTCTATCTGTTGATATAAACTATATGGTTGTAATTTTAAAACTAGGAAAATAAGATGGGAAAAACTCATTTTTTCACTTATATTTTTTTAACATTGACATCTCGGCTACTGCTCATTAGATTGTCACAAAATTTTGGGAGCTTGTCAATAACATTGGTATGCAGGGAAGTGTGTCTCAGATTGAAAATTTGACATTCGCATACAGGCAAGTATTTACACATTAAAATGTGAATTATATAAGTAGATAGGGTCATTACAAGGGTATTGAATGATATAACACTCATACCAATACTACAGATATTGAAAAATATATGCCTAAGTCTATTGAAAGAGAGACCCGCGAATTGGCTCCTGGGAGGTGTTGTCTATCCTTAAAAGTGGAACTTTTCAATATTTTCCTACTATTTCTAAGGTTTTTTTTACATTGGACTTTAGAAGGAAAGGTGGAATTTTTGGAATGGTTTACTCCCTGTATACAGGCCTAGACACTCACCTGCGAAGGCTATCCAGGTGTGGACAGAGAAGGGGAACACACAGAAGTAGCCAATGGCCGAGGCAGCACTCAGAGCCACCACCGGCGCGTCACCTAGTGTCGGCAGAAGGAACTTCATGACCACCACGTAGGTGATGCACTGAATGACGATCCGCGCAAACTTCCAGTAACCTGCATTATAATTATATATATAATATATATGATTTTTTTTAGCATTATCCATAGGTTCATATGTTTTATGAACCTATGGATAATGCTTAAAAAAAATACAGCAATTCTGGAAAATGATGATATTTTGGTTTTAGGCAAAATGGGTTTAAGTTTGTAGGAATGGCGATATTCAAAAGTATCTCATGTGTGGGGTTCTTTGTGCATGAAAGGGAGGATGAATAGAAATCTGAATAGAGGTTTATAAACTATTGAGTAACAGTGGTAGATCCAGCCTTTTCAAAAGGTGGGGGCGTGAGGGGGGCGCACCTCCTATTTTCCAGAATGTTACGCTTAAAATAAATCTAAATTTGGCCAGAATAGCTCATGCACCCCAACTAAATCGGCCAGTAGGTCAGATCAGCTTTGGGTCACCAATTCTTCCATCAAAGATTCATTTGTATATCATCAGTAATTTAAGGCTGTATTTCAACAACAGAAAGTAAAGGCTTCCTAACATCCATACAGTGCTCGAAATATTATTATTAAGATTTAATATAATAATAAATATTTCTGATAATGATCATAAATAGCAGTAACTCACTGAGCAGGACGGGCCCCCAGCAGAGTGGGGAGTTGAGAAGAAACAGATTCTCCACACTGAACTGGCCCTGCTGACCAAAACACAGGAAGAAGAAGCCTCCCAGACCCAGGAGGAGCAGCCCCCGCCCGGATCGCTGCCGGAACACCATCTGAAGAGAGAGAACTTAGATCAGGGAGGGTATGTCCAGGAGCAGCAGGCCCTGCCCGGAGCAATGTCAGAACACTGTCTGAGGAGAGAGAACTTAGATCAGGGAAAGTATGCCCAAGAGGAGCAGGCCCCGCCCAGAGTGACGTCAGAACACCCTCTGAGGAGAGAGAACTAAGATCAGGGAGGGTATGACCAGGAGCAGCAGGCCCCGCCCGGATCGACGTCGGAACACCATCTGAGGAGAGAGAACTTAGATCACGGAGGGTATGACCAGGAGCAGCAGGCCCCGCCCGGAGTGACGTCGGAACACCATCTGAGGAGAGAGAACTAAGATCAGGGAAGGTATGCCCAGGAGTAGCAGGCCCCGCCCGGAGCGACGTCGGAACACCGTCTGCGGAGAGAGAACTTAGATCAGGGAGGGTAAGCCCAGGAGGAGCAGGCCCCACCCAGAGCGACGTCGGAACACCGTCTGAGGAGAGAGAACTTAGATCAGGGAAGATATTACCAGGAGTAGCAGCCCCCGCCTGGAGCGACGTCGGAACACTGTCTGAGGAGGGAGAACATAGATCAGGGAAGGTATGCCCAGGAACAGCAGGCCTCGTCCAGAGCGACATTGGAACACCGTCTGAGGAGTGAGAACTTACATCAGGGAGGGTATGACCAGTAGGAACAGGCCCCGCCTGGAGCGACGTCGGAACAACATCTACGGAGAAAGAACTTAGATCAGGGAGGGTATGACCAGGAGTAGCAGGCCCCACCCGGAGCGACGTCGGAACACCGTCTGAGGAGAGAGAACTTAGATCAGGGAAGGTATGCCCAGGAGTAGCAGGCCCCGCCCCAAGCGACGTCGGAACAACATCTGAGGCGAGAGAACTTAGATCAGGGAGGGTATGACCAGTAGGAACAGGCCCCGCCTGGAGCGACGTCGGAACAACATCTACGGAGAAAGAACTTAGATCAGGGAGGGTATGCCCAGGAGCAGCAGGCCCCGCCTGGAGCGACACAGGAAAAATTGCAGCAACCCTGGTTTGTCACATGCCTGCCACCTGGTATGAACAACATCGCATTAAAACAAATGAATATCTTAATCAAAAATAGGGTAGTGTATGCCAAATGCCTTCCCTTCTTTTATAGAAAAATGATAATTCCAATTCATACCTATTTCATTGATTTGATTAGAGTACTTACTTGGAAAGGCTGAATGATGAGTCGTTTTGATATTATCTGTTGATTCTGCACCCTTGTTCTCGTCTCAGGCACGAAAAAGATTATATAAATAAGATTAACAATATGCAGAGCCATCAAAATGAAATAAGGATATACAAATCCAAGGGCTGCTATAGCATATCCCGTGCCTAAATGTATCAATCCTTTAACAGCATTCTGGACAAGCTCCGCCAATAGAATCCTAAACGAGCGTCTCTCGACGGAAGTGACGTCAGAGAGGTAGGCATAGCACGTGCCCACCATAATGACGTCACTTCCTGTCAGGCCGTCCAATAGGGAGCCCAGGTAGGTGAACTCTAAGGGCAGTGATGACGTCATCTGGGGTAGGGTGAAAACGAGGCAGCGAATGATGGCGCTTATCGTGGGGAGGATAAGGCCGATGCGACGCCCCATACGGTCTGTGAATGAACCTGGAAAACAGGTAAGGTTAATTGTTTTTAAGGTCCCTGGATTTTAGTTTGCTTTTTTGATCAGCATGTATTAAAAATGAATTGCTACAGCTGAAGTGTCAGTGAATATTTATATATAAGCTTACCCATGCAGATAAACACTTCTGTTCATTTCATAAACCAATATACTATTTAGGAATTATCAGGGGAAAATTCAGGAGTGCGAATTTAGGTGGTTCACATAAAGGTTAATTATCAGAATTCCATCCTTGTGCATACATACCCACATCACTTTCCCTTGAATTAGAAATGCAAAAGGTATTCAGATTTTCCAAAGGAAATGTTTGGGGCCATGATTTAAAAACTTCAAATACAAATTGAAAAGTTAGAATTATTATATCATGTTCCAACCCAAGCATAAAATTCTTCTTCTTTCAACAGAAAAAACAAAAGAAGAGCAATTTGACCTACCCAGTATAAGAGCTACAAATAATGTGGGAATGCCTTGGGTGAGGTCCAGTACCGTCTGGTAATGGGCAGCCGCCGTCTGCGCCGCCTGACGACTGACGTAAGAACTAGAGTTAGTTCTCTCATCTCCACAGGAGGTTGTATTGGAATCGCTAACATTGTATCTGAAAAAATGTGAATGATACTGGACACTTACTAAGGCTATGTTGTTCAGGTGCAACATTTAATTGTCTGTATGGGTTGTATGTATCCATGCTTTTGTATGTTGATCTTTGTAATAAGCCCATCCCACTTTGGGTATATCCAAGTATTGGATAAGGGTTGGACTAAATGACTATATATATATAGCCATCCATGTCTCCTAGAATGGAGATAACTGAAATAACCAAAAATTATGATTTTCTATATCCCTAAGTATTGATGAAATATTATGATTTCTTGAATTTTACCAATTGGCAGATTTACAGGTTTGCCAGCCAATCAAAGCCATGTATTTTAGGGCAAAATAGGGTTGGATACAATACATTAGCTGACATGCTTTAACATTGATTTCTATATGGGTAAAAGGCCAATATATAAAGCTGCATTTTACAAAACTATTGTAATTACTATGTGTGAAATCATAACCCATCTCATTACATCTCATTAACACACCCCAAATGCCGTTTTCATGGCAAGGATATGTATAAGTATATTGTAAACAACTCGCCTGCTCCCATAGAATCCAGAAAATGTATAAGCATAGGGGAGCGGGTGGAAGATCGGCCATACCGAATACCGTAGGCCCAATAAAATCAATTAAAAAAAAAAAAAAAAAAAAAACTAGGAGAAATTAGTCAGACAAATCAAAATGGTTCATTGTGTTTTGCACTACTCTCTTTTGGGATTAAAGCAGGAAGAAATTGCTTAGTACTTTCTTGGTGATGATGTATACTGCATGGGGTGGGCTTATTGCATGTGAATGTGTGTGGCTAGGGGCCATACATAAATGATGTCATGCCGCACGGAGAAGGGCCTACAGTTTCAATGGCCAGGCATGACATGGAATGGATATAATGCAATAATCCTGAAAAATAAGTGGGTAAGCCTCAAGATTGTTATGCTGATAAATTCCTTTGAAACAACAAGAAAGGCGGCCGAAAATATCTACGATATCATATTCATGAGAAATATGACCTGTATATTGCTCCGTGCGTGTATAACTTCTTTATTGTTATCCATAACCAGCACGCTAATCATAAGATAACATTTCTATTAATATCAAAATTGTATTTCTATAGCTTCTATACAAGACTATAATTTGTGAATTGTCTGGCGGAACTGCTTAATATAATTGTAATGATAATTGTATCAATTAAATTTTATTGGCTATAAAAATAGCTTTGTTTTGAGTTAGACTGAGGACTTGTGATGTTGAATTTCTTTTTACAGTCTCAGGAGTTGAGCCCTGAGGCCTGCCTACTACTTAAAGGGAGCCAAAACCAATAAATTCATTGAAATTTTCCAAACTCAAATAATCATGGAAAACCATTCCTTGAGCCTATTTCTGGCCCATGTTAAAATCTAAACCACGAAATATGGTAAAGAATCATTAAAAAACAGTTTATCTTGCTCAAATCAATTAATGTGGATCCACAAAAATAGGGTTTGTTTACAAACAAATGTAAATATTACCATCTCTTGTGGCATTCTACTTCAATTTGAGCTAGTTTTCACAGCTAATTTTTTACCAATGAACTTAACTGGACTCATCTAACATATTTCTATACTTATCTGAGTTTTGAAAATTTTGTCAATTTTATTGGTTTTGGCTCCCTTTAATGGTTACATTTCTTTTCTCTTCAGATACTGGCCAAAGCTCTTGATAATCTGAATTAATTTGAATTTATATACTCAGGGGCGGATCAAGCATTTTTGAAAGGGGAAACGGGATCAGCACATGTATATGTGCTAAAAGTTTGGAAGCTACATTGAACCAAACTCCGGTTGTTGTTGACTTGTGTTTATTATAGTAGACATAACTTATGGCGAATCTATATATATATATATATATGCTAAGTACTAAAGCAACGTGCATCCATGTCCGGATTCCATGTGCATACACACAGCATTAAGCCCTTTTCTTTAGTTAAGGGATACACCATAGGGGGTCATTATTCCCTGGACCCCCTCCTGTATCCGCCCCTATATCATACACATTTTATAGGTACGGCACCTCCATAGATGCCAGCCAAGACTCCAATATTTCTCAATGTAACAATAAACAGAGAACATAAAATGACCTGTTTCTTGGTTACCAGATGACAGATCTATATAGAACAGTGTCTCTGTAAAATCTCTGACTGACCTCTCATTGAAGACAGCAATGCTGTACTGTGATGTGAGAGGTGACATCACAGAGATGACCGATAAGTAGATGACCATTACCGGCTCGATGACCACAGCACGCCTGGTGGGCTGACCAGTCTTCCCGTGCTGAACATCGTTCTTCATACTGCTCTGTGCTTCTCTCAGATAAAATCCTACTTTTCTCAGAAGACTTTGTAATTTATGCTTCTCTCTTTTTTCAGGCACAGTCACTGGAAAATATCGTCCCCTGCACGGAATTGTGCCCAAATGGTCCACAGGACTGAAGTGGAAGAACATTTAATAAAGTGAACTCAGCCTGTATAAAAATCCAATAAAAAAAAATAAAAAAATATTGTATTGTTACTGCATATACTGTTGTTATCTGGAATATCCGAGTGTTTCTTTCATTGTTAAAAAGCTTGAAATTCCTACATTTATCTTCTACGTCAAGTTGCCCCAGAATTGGTGATTTAATACGTTGATGGAAGGCTAGAGATGATTTTTTTTACTAGTAGATATCTATTCTATTTATTACATAAACTACCACAAAATTAAAAAAAACGCAATTTGTTCACAAAAAAGGATTTGCCGACAAAATGTTAAAAAATGAATATACAGGTGAATACAGACAGATCATGAAAGTAGACTCATAAAATGTCTATTCATAATTGTTAACGGTTATCATATTCATTGATAATCATCTTGGTTTTCGCTATAAAGTATCCAATAGGATAGGGGATTAATCAAAAGAGGTGGCAATGTATACATTTCATATACTTCATACTGCGTATTTCAGTCTCACATAGTATAATTGATATAAGTTGATATCTTCAGCCGTAAATGTTAGTTCATATATTACATTCGAAATATAAAATTGTTAAACTATTGTCAACCTGTTAACTAGGCCATAAAATAATTAAGGTAAGATCTTTATGGCTTATCAATTTGTCTGACCTGTTTAGACAATCAATAGCATTTCCTCAGTGATGCATACACTTATGTATGTAATTCACACAGCAATTTCAATGATACTTTAACATAGATAAATCGTTTGCGTTGATATCCACTCTGAATTCAATTCCTATCTTATCGACAGACCTTGAAACCATTGATTGGATAGATAAAATATCCTCTGGAGAACTGTGTATGTTATAAAGAAAATAGTCTTAAAAATTATTTTAATGTTATTAATCATATTCTGAGAATTACATGATGTACATGATGTAATATTAATGCTGCAAATAAGTACGTCGATTATTTTGAAAATCATGGTTAAAGCAGAACGAGCCAGACTATTTCTTACAGACTAAAATCTTAAATTTGCATTAGATTATTGCAAAATATAACCTCCCAAAGTTCAGGGGCAACCCTGTTGTTTTTGGTCTATTTTGTTAAAATATCCTTCAAATAATTAGTATGCCTCATATGCACCCGAGGAAACATTCACGAACATCTGACTGCACTAAAATGTATTCACCCCATGCAATACTTTAATACCCAGGTTAGTATAAACCCCTCGTACTCCGCGTTAGACCATTCCTAATCCTATTACAATATATACACCTGAACTCAGATGAATAGACTCACCCTATATGCACCTGTCTTACGGAGAATAAGGGAATCCCAACTCTCTGCGTTTGTTACCACGTCGTCAGTCCCTTGAATTGTGAACTCTATCATGCATTCTATTGGTGGGACTAAAACGTGAAAAACGACAGCCTGGTTGGCTAGTTTAAAAAGGTCAACGTCCTAAGTGAATTATATTTTTGTTGGTGCATTGAGGCAGATATTATTCTCAAATGAGTTTTGTCACTAGGCCTTTACTGCACAACAAATATGATGAAAGTGATGAATTCATATACTTTTGTTTTATTTCTATTTGAAAATAACAGGTGAGTGAGTCGAAAGTTTAAGACTTGAAGCTCCAACATGCTGCGTGATTCTATATTAACGTGACTTCCATCTGTAAAAGAGCAATTCATAGAAATTGTGATGGGAAATTCTTTTTCAATTTTATTACGTAATAAACTTCAGTGTGTAAACTATAGGTGGCCTCTAGGGCCCCATAGAATACTTGTAGAAATAAATGAAGACAGGAGACTGATGTGAACTCTGTGAGAGCTGAGTGAAGTCTGAGGAGCTGAGAGAACAGCCCTCGATTTTATACTGAAGCTGAACATAGGCCCACAGCCACCATCATTCTGGGCATGTAGGGGCCTTTACAATCTGAGTTTGGATGCACAATACAATGTCACATGTGTCCCTAATTCAGTGTGTGGAGGGGTATTAAGGACCCCCGTACAGCTGGCAAAGACAGTTACAAAATAGATCTGTGGGCTGCCTCAACTTATACAATAATTTTATATTTCTATAACCTTCTAAATGATATAATCTTATCCATACCTTTACATTTATGTTTACATAAAGTTCTTAAAGAAATATCTACAGCTTCATAATACTCACACAATCATTATATTCATGTACAATAATACTAGTATATGCTGGCTGTACTTTCATAAACACATACTACATCTAGGACCATTTATTCCAGTGACCATTATTAAACTACTATAAACACATAAAATAGATCCCAGACTTCTACACAGGTCATCCATTTCTTAGATTTAAACATATTTACAAAATATGGAGAAATCTCAAAATAAAGCAAAAGAAGTCTGAGGATCCCAGGTCATCACCCCGCAATAATTATATGACAATGAAAATTGAAGTACCAATCAATAAACTAGTACATCATGATATTTTAAAACATAAAGGGAAACATGTCACAATTGTACATATAGAATCATGCTTCCTACGAGTTGTTAATCAAACCTTTTCCATGCTTACTTAGCAACAAGTTCAGTGCCTTTCAGTCTTGGGTCCAAGTAGAATACAACCACAGGCACACAAAACAATAACTTTAATCCAAAAAAAATGTTTTAAACCAGTATGCTATGGTAGCAACATCATTAAATATACTTTTTGTTAGAATATGCAGTTAAATGGTAGTACATCACCTACTAAATGCTGGATTCAACATTCCTCCCCATCAACATGGTTCTTATGCAAATTACCATACCCGGAAACAGTCAAAAATTCCATTGAACAACGATTCCCCTCCAGACACGAGCATGTTCTGCTCCGTCAAATCGCGCACTATGACGGGGGCAGTTGCTTGTGGAGTTGGGGTATTAATGGGGTAATTAGTCTAATTGTAAGAATTAGAACTAGTCTTTGGGGGAGGGAGTTCAGGACCAGACTGAAGCATTTGAAACTCTTCCTTCTCTTGCGTACGACAGTGATGCTTACAACCAACAATTTTGAAATAAACCACCAGGACAGCAATTATAATAATAAGTAATAAAAGGATAGGTACCCTGCCACTACACTATGTTCCATGGCTGACCAGCTCTGAAAATAGGGGCTCATATCTAAAAAGGAATCACTATCCAATAGGAAAATATCTATTCTGTTAGAAATCCTAACTGTTTACAAAGGTGTTGTTTTTTTCCAATCAATTTTTTTGCAATCCAGTGCAACTACTTTAGGTTCAAGGGCTGCTAGCACTATAGTGGCAAGGTGATCAGCCTCACGACATACAATGCTGGTGCAATTGTCCCTTGGAACAGCAATAAGGGTACACCCCATGGGTGCTTCTCCATGATAAGATTGGCATAGCAGGCTGGTTTGTGCTGCTCTTATTTGACCATACACACCTTAGGGCTGTTCCCAGTACATCACATTGGAGTGAAAGTCTCAGGTGTCCCTGAACTTTCCTTAAAGATATTTTCAACATAATTTAGAATTATAAATAAACAATATGAATAGTGACAATAAAGGCTGTTATAACCCATCAAACAATAAAGAAGGGAGCCTCCAACCTTAAAACATGGCTAGTTCAATAACTTTAACCCATGAACATAATTTAGTCATCACTTTGCAACTTCATGTCTGACCACACTAGATATTGCAGTGTAAGGTATCATTAACTCCAACCTTCTAAGTATGGGGAGTTCAACAACTGCCACCCATTTAAAGTAACATAAAGGGAGCCCCTGCTCTAACCTTCAATTATGGGGAGTTCAACAAAGTTCTACCACCCATTTAAAATAACATAAAGGGAGCCCCTGCTCTAACCTTCAATTATGGGGAGTTCAACAACTACCACCCATTTAATATAATCTAAAGGGGAGTTCAACAACGTCAACCCTTTCTAAAGCTTCAAATAAAATTATGGGGAGTTCAACAACTACCACCCATTAGGTAATGGAAGGGAGTCTCTGCTCTAACCTTCAATTACCAATCTTTATAAACCATAATATGACAAATAGGGAAGTTCACCAACTGCAACCCTATAACAGGAAAACATACACATATCAAAGCAGTAAAAGCATAGCAAAATGTTATAAAAGGCTATAATAGGAGCTATGGCATGTCCCAACATAACTGTAATGTTCATAGTCATATCTGTAAGAGATTGGGCCATGTCATGCCCTAAATTTGTCCATAGGGCCAATGTCAATATCAAGACTGGCACTCACTCCCAGTGCATTCCCAATGCTGTAAACCCTTTGTGGACGATGCAGACCATCTGTGGGCGCCATAGCTGCTTCCCTGAGGCCATTGATCCCACAACATTGTCACCAACCTTACAGCGGCCCCCAGACCTATATGGAAGCCAGGGGAGGGCCAGGTGGTCGTACCTGCCCATCCAGACATTGCAGACCCTCTGGGGACGTCAGGGGAGGGCTAGGTGGTCATACCTGTCCATCCAGACGTTGCAGACCCTCTGGGGACGTCAGGGGAGGGCCAGGTGGTTGTACCTGTCCATCCAGATGTTGCAGACCCTCTGGGGACGTCAGGGGAGGGCCAGGTGGTTGTACCTGTCCATCCAGACGTTGCAGACCCTCTGGGAACGTCAGGGGAGGGCCACGTGGTCATACCTGCAGCTGTCCCTACAGGAGCTCCCAACGCTGTCAGCTCGTCCATAACATCACCCACTCGTCCATAACGTCACCCACTCGTCCATAACGTCACCCACTCGTCCATAATGTCACCCACTCGTCCATAACATCAGCCACCTGTCTATAACTTTAGATGATGTGAGTCCTTCCCTCTCATGATACTGAGGGAAATGTCTCGTCGTGGTCGCCACTGTAAACTATAGGTGGCCTCTAGGGCCCCATAGAATACTTGTAGAAATAAATGAAGACAGGAGACTGATGTGAACTCTGTGAGAGCTGAGTGAAGTCTGAGGAGCTGAGAGAACAGCCCTCGATTTTATACTGAAGCTGAACATAGGCCCACAGCCACCATCATTCTGGGCATGTAGGGGCCTTTACAATCTGAGTTTGGATGCACAATACAATGTCACATGTGTCCCTCATTCAGTGTGTGGAGGGGTATTAAGGACCCCCGTACAGCTGGCAAAGACAGTTACAAAATAGATCTGTGGGCTGCCTCAACTTATACAATAATTTTATATTTCTATAACCTTCTAAATGATATAATCTTATCCATACCTTTACATTTATGTTTACATAAAGTTCTTAAAGAAATATCTACAGCTTCATAATACTCACACAATCATTATATTCATGTACAATAATACTAGTTTATGCTGGCTGTACTTTCATAAACACATACTACATCTAGGACCATTTATTCCAGTGACCATTATTAAACTACTATAAACACATAAAATAGATCCCAGACTTCTACAAGTGTTTGTTCTGTATTACATGAACATATATACATATAATGGTAACAGGACTAATAATAGGAATTAATATATATGACAATGACCATCATTATTTGATAACATTAGCTTCTAGCAGTAAATTAGGATAATCATACACCAGAATGGTTTAAGGTCTGCCTTTTGAAGATGTTAAGTATCCATGCTAAGCTCATTCCATAATAAAGTTACAAATTTATTGTGTGGATGGGGAGAACGCAATTCAGGAAAGGAGTGAGGATATAGGCCTATACATTTGTGGGTGGTATTTAAAGGACTTGACTTGTCCCATACATTATTATTATAACATTCTGAAAGGATGAAGGCTCAACTTCACTTAAGTGTAATGTTATTCTTTTAGCGAGTCTCAACCTAAACTAAACTAACCTAACTGTATATATGAAAGTTTAACATGCAACAGACTGACCAAAACGTACGGTCGCAGAACGTGCCCGTTACTTTAATTGCTGCTTGGCTGGTATACATTTGGACTTAATTCGTGCCATACGTTTGGACCCAGTTCGTTATTGAATCATGCAGGGATGGATCTAGGCACTCTAAGGAAGGGGTCGGGGCGGAGCATGGGGGTCGCTGACTGTTGAATTTGTACCAGGCTATTCCTGAAAGACCACCCTAGGAGTTCTGTTGACGGACTCTCCTCTCCTTCGTATATTGATGCAACAATTGAACGATCTAAAATAAGGAAATCTGAAAAAAGAATCTGAAAAATTGTTCTAGGAAGCATGACATCATGAGTTTTCTGAAGACTTATAACCCCCCCCCCAACAACAACAACAACAACAACAACAACAACAACAACAACAACAACAACAACAACAACAACGAAAAACTTCTTTTAAAAGAAATGAAAAACGTGAAAACCAAGGGAACCTTGAAGTTTATTACGTGATGACCAAACTTTAAAAAGTGGTCTCCACCCCTATTTTCGAATGTGATGCATAGATCTGCTTCTCAGGTTTTTTTTTTTTTTTTTTGTAGGATTCATGTCTGTATCTTTGTGTCTTTCTGTATCTGTCTCTAGCTGTCTGACTTTCTCTGTAGGTCTCTCTATCTGTATGTCCGTGTTTGGTTCCGAAACGCAGTGTGAAGTGCATTGCTATCAATAATAACTATCAAATTGGATGTTTATAAGTGCATCCTTTTATCAGACACATAGTTCAGACCAAGGTCAATGAAGAAGTCCGACTATTTTGTAATAAGTGCCCAGCGATCAGAATTAACCCTTTAGATCCTGCAGATTTATAAGTAAAATGCTCTTTTTCCCAGGATTTTACAAATGTTCCTTAAAATTGCCGGTTATTGATTTCATTGGAAGTGATATATTTCTAAAGCCTACACAATTTTACAAAGACATAATGAAGAAATGGGGTTAAAGGTGGTTCGGACTTTTGAGAATGGGTTTAGAGTTGGGAATCTTCCAACGGGCAGCCAAGGGTGGATTTTGGTCTAAAGGGTTAACTGGTTAAAGGGGCACAAGTTCTATCACAATTGGTGTATATTGCTTTATCTAATTTATCTAATTTATCTAATTCATAAATTTTAATTCATATAATATATAAATTATATTTACATAAATATATTATATTCATGTATATATAATGCGTTGTATGTATATATGATGGGTTAAAAGAGTGGCAACGTTGCATCCATATGAAGATGCTGTGCCAACGTTCAAAGCTGTTTGAAAATATCTCTGTTTCTCCATCCACAAAACAATACTATGATTACTGGAACAGAAATAACGAAATCTAAAAAGATCTTTTGATAAGGTTTTAATAATCTTGTTGAAAAGGTAAGTATCGAGTTAGCCTAGGGGGAGTTCCCCTGACTTGCCCCATGCATGTGTATTGGGACAAGCAGGTTTGGATGGAACATAGCGAGTAATGCTTGTGGCTCAGTACTGAACCCCCTTGGCCACGGCTCACCCACTTAACTGAGCCTCTAAACATGTACTCATACCTGCATTGGGCCCATGACTGAGATGGTGCAACACAAACATGTACTGTTCTGATGGTGCAATACACTTTAGGGATTCTACAAAGCCACCTGGTGAACAAAAGAAGAACTTCCAATAATCAATGCAATAGACCTACTCCTATATGTTTACAAGCATGAAAAACTATAGAAGACTGAAGTTGAAAGAAGAAGTATTTCTATCAAGCAACTTACTTATAATCAATCTAAAACTCAAAACTTAAAAGGTGAGTATCGAGTTAGCCTAGGGGGAGTTCCCCTGACTTGTCCCATGCATGTGTATTGGGACAAGCAGGTTTGGATGGAACATAGCGAGTAATGCTTATGGCTCAGTACTGAACCCCCTCGGCCACGGCTCACCCACTTAACTGAGCCTCTAAACATGTTCTTATACCTGCATTGGGCCAATGACGGAGGTGGTGCAATACATGCATGTGCTGTTCTGACGACTGAAGAACTTTTATTTATGAATATAAAAGACCTGCCTTTGTTTATAAATATGAGCAAATACATGATAAAAGACTGAGGTTGAAGTAATCCTATTTCTACCATATAACTCAAAAGGTGCATGAGTATTGGGTTAGCCGTGCGAGAGTTCCCCTGACAAGCAGGTTGAATAAAGTGGAACGTGGTGAGTGATGCAGTGGTCCCTGCTGCAAACTGGGGTGGGGCAATACTTCCCTCAGATACTAAGTGGTGAAATAACAAACATATTAAAAATGGTTTACCCCTAAGGTCAACAAAGGGCCGTCCATAAAGGATGTCACGCTTTTTCAGGGTATTTTTAGGACCCACGACCCCTTTGTCAAGCTGGAGTTTCTGTTTTAAACATGGAAATAAGGGCCATTTTCAGGCAGTGTCACACTGTTCAATGTACCCACCCACCCCCTTGTGCGTGACATCATTTATGGATGGCCCCTAAGTGACACATCAGCAAAGGCTGATTCAGGATTTCGGTAAAGAGGATCGAGGTCCATATGTAGGCTAAGCACTAAAACTTAGTAAATTCTCATTACCTTGTGACGTCTTTCTGACTTTGTATAATTAGTCAAATGTGGGTGGGGGAGGAGGTCAGGACCCCTTGGACCCTCCTGCGTCTACCTATATGTTTGAGGGGGTTTAAACAGGATGGAAACAGGAGACGTTGTCATATGTTATTATACACATGACAAGGGTCATTTCTGAACATCAAGATAAAAGATCGTCATACTTAATTTCCAACCCAGAACTCATGATTTACAAAAAGTTTAAAGTAAATATAACTGCACAGACTTTGTGCATATATTGTAACTTGACAACAAATTAACATGGTCAATATGTGATCAGCATATCCACGTGGCTATTTTCATCGATTAATTGAGAAGAATTAAATTCTAAGCAGTAATAAACGTTTTATGAGTTTCTTTCAGGTAAATTCAGAAAAAAATATATGATAAAGTTGTTTTGGATTTCTTATTATCGCCAATACATGGCACCCGTCCCAATTTTGGAATAGGTTTGACGCCATGTTAACAATGCCTTTACCCATAAATATTTATAAGCACGTTTAATGTTGAATTTATTGTATTAACAATGTCTAGTTAGACTGTTTGCATACATTCTAATTGGAACGGAGGAATTAATTTAAAGTTAACTGTAACATATTTTATTAAATGAAATTTGAAATAAAGGCTCTTTGCTCCCTTCACTATTTTTTATACCTGTATACAATTATATATAATTATATAGCTCGTTTGTTGTTAACCTACACAAAAACCTGCCATTCAGCCACACCAAGATATCATTTTTTAAGTCTGAATGGGCCCCTATGCAGGGCTCGACCTTTTACCAGGTGCGGATTCAGGATTTTTCAAGGGGCGGGGTCAGAATATTGGTTATTTTAGTGCAACAAACCCCTAGTATAAGCCGCGGCTTAAATAAGGGTTAACTCTCAGAATTTGGGGGTACGACCTAAATTGGGATTTTCCACAACCTTTTACACTATATGTAACTCTCAAAAATAAAGTTAAAAAAAATAGTCTAATTGATATTCAAAAGTAAAGGTGCAGCTTAGATTAGGGTCCGGCTTAAATATAAGAGGTTCTACGTTACTAAAACGCCATGCATTGCCACGCACACACGGAACTTGTTATCTTTACATATCATATAGTAAGTGACCACTAAAAGAAATTGGGGTTGGGAGGGTGAAGGTGGTGGCGGGTGGTTCTTGCATGGGCGGATCCGGGGGAGGAGGTCGAGGGACGATCATATGGTGAATCCTGCTACAGATAGACTTTAGATGCAAATTATATCTGCATCAATTACAATTTCGCCCATCATAAATTTCTCTCAGAAAAGAAATGGTGAAGTGCAAGATAAAATGATAAGTGAACGGATTTCCAAATAGGCTATACATCCCTCATATCAAATATCCATAGAATATACTACTTTTTGAACTTAAATTAATTAATTTTATTGTGCATGACTAAAAACCTAAGGTGAGTGTCGTACACACACTGGGCAGTTGACATAGTTTGGGGACCAGTCCCCCCCAGTTCCGCTGGGTCGGAGTCCTTCGAGCATATGTATACTTCTTGGACAGTCTGCAGGTTTTGGCTCACCTTCCAACGGGTGGTTTTAACACGGTTTTATTCCTGTGTGCATGGGGTGGTGCAATACTAGTCTGTCGAGTCAAACCCACTATTCCCCAAAGTGCCCATGCAGGTAAGCTGTTGACCAGCGGCCCAAGCATGCTTAGTCTGTTGCAGTCAGACCCACTATTTTCCAAAGTGAGCCTGTACACCAGCAACCATTTTAGGTGGGAATTCCCACCTAAATCCCAGCATGCTTTGCAGCCGCTGGTTTATGGTAGGTAGGACCATAAACCAGCCAGCACCCAAACAACCATCAAAGGGGTTCCCCATGTCATTTATAGAGGGCCAATAAAAGAATTCCTTGCAAATTCTAAGTGACCAATAAACGCCATGGACTGTTGTGGATGTATGGAGCTATTATGTAAGAGTTAAGTAGGTCAGGGACGGACTAAAGCATGCTGTACCTGTAACCAAAACTAACGCCGTTGCACGAGAGCACAGGCCCCAAGTCTGATTTTCCTGGAGATCTCCTACATTTTGGCCCTTACTCCAAAAAACATTTTAACATTTTTTACAAGGCATCCTAAAAACCTCCCGCATCTCCTGCAATTCAGTAAAATCTCCTTCATTGTCAGTATATATTTGGCACAAAATTAAATGTATCAATTACATACTTATAGACTTAAAAACATCGGAAATTTTTTGTAAAATGCATGAAATTGTATATTTCGAAAGACATTTTTTTTCTTAACGTACACTTTACTTTTGACATTTTTATCCACATGTATTAATATTTAGGCTCACAATTAGAACTTGAAATACTTTCTCGAATTGTCCTCATACCTATTATACCCCAGGATAGAAACCTCCCGCATTTTACCCATTTAAAGCGGCTGCATTTTGCCTGCCTTTTTAGTCTTGGTAACTTGGAGCCTCTGCTCGGAGAGGGTCTTACCTAGTCTTCTACAACATTGATATATTTACCTTAAAATGATTTGGATATATATACAGATGCAAAAAACTGCATAAGTGAACATTTGTCATTCATTAACCAAAATGTGAGGGTTTGTGACTTAAAACGTGCGGTGAGTTTTATGCACACACTGCATGCAGGGACGGATTCAGGGGGGACGCCTCCAATAGTTTTTGCCAATTTTCTTAAGATTAAAATTCTAGCCCTTGGATAGGGCGCCTCAAATCCGATATTAGGGCGCCCCCGCCCCCGTTTTTCTAATCTCTGGATCCGTCCCTGCACTGGGCCATGGACACAGTTTGGGCACCAGTTAGACTGATACCCCCCCCCCCCCCCCCCCCCCAAGTAATTAACAGGGGAGGGGAGGGGAGGGGAGGGGGGGTCCGCCCTCCACCCCCTCCCCCTCACTGGACCCGCCCCTGTCAGTTCCACATACACGTCATGATCAGATACTATGTGGTCACGTGATTACTTTTTGGTGATCACCACATGGTGATCATGACCACATGGCTATGGAAATAATTCAAAATTTTAAATTCTAAGGGATGAGGATTGTTGATTATGATTAAATGACTTTATTTGATTAAATATAGCACAAATTCCTCTAGAACTTTTAGAATTGGGAAAACTGTTGATAATAAGTTGATCACCAATAAGGCGGCCATGCAGACCATTTCAGACCATGTGACGTCATCTGCACAATGTCTATATAAACATAAGGTGAGGGTTTTGGACTAAAAACTTAAGGTGAGTGTCGTATGCACACTAGGCAGTGGACACGGTGTGGGCACCAGTCAGACTGGTTCCCCCCAGTTCCACTGGGTCGGATTCATAGTTTTGGGCCCGCAATGGACTAAACATCTGAGACTTGCCCAGGTTTTGGCTCACCTTCCAACTGCTGGTTTAAGCGGGGTTTTATTCCTGTGTGCATGGGGTGGTGCAATACCTGCCATGTAGCTGGTTTCCTCCTGCTGGTGTACATTTAATTACATTTGGCCATGCAGGTAAGCTGTTGACCAGCGGCCCTAGCATGCTGTACCAGAGGGGGTATTCCACTACACGACATTGGCTGCGATATCGGCATGATATTACTATAATTATATACAAATTTGCAAATATGAGTGATATGATGGTTGAAAAATGGCAATTTTGAACATATGTCATAGGTGTAGGATAGATATTTATCTATGCTATGTGCAATTTCCTTGCGACATCGTCATATCGCAGCCCAAGTCGTGTAGTGGAATACCCCCTCGCGTGTTATACTAGATCCCCACGTAGCGAATAGTTGCTCTTTAATGACAAAGCTGAAGATCACTGGTGTCGTATTGGTCGACAATTAGACACACTATTCATTGACGGATTAGCTAAAAAGTTGGATATTTTCGATATTTTGAGGATGACTATAGCTGTAAATCGTCAACAACTAGTTGTTAATCCATCAACGACAAAAGTGCGTTGACAAATTACAGCTAGGCCTAGTCGTTGACAAATTACATCTAATCGTCATCCCCTTGTGATGCGCCTTAACCTGCTGACGCTGTTGAACGAGAGGGTCTTCTAGTCTATCTAGTCCTCTACAACACTGAAATATTTAAATGATTTGGATATATATTACAGGCCCGTAGCCAGGGGGCGTTCGGGGGGTTCATACGACCCCCCCCCCCCCCCCCGAGGAACTCTTCTCTAATTGTGAATGTAAAATATGACACTAAAACCAAAAAATAAGTACCTTAGCCCATTTATTAAAGGAAACCTTGCACATAATTAATGGACAAATATTTTTCAATGAAATTCTTTGAGGATTGAATATCCGATAATAGCTCTAGATACTAATTTTTTTAGTGATATTCCAAATGGAGACACAGTTATGAGACTTTAATATTTGGTCTAATATATGTGTTTTTGAGGGAAATTCCCTTATTTGTGACGTCACAAGGACATTGATTGGGAATCCCCAGTTTCCAATAAAAGGGAATCCGCAACTCTCCACGGAATTTTAGCTGCAGCATTAAATATTTTTATTAGGACACATACAAGCTATACACACTTGTATCATTTACTCACCTAAGTTCATTAAATAACCTGAGATGCCCAAGTTATTGTAAAAAGGATTTCCCTTAATTATGACGTAGCAAGGACAGAAATTAATGCCCAGAAATTAGGGAATTCCCTACTTTTATCTTATTTCCTTTATAATTCACTAATACTTCAACATTTTCTATTTTTTTCTTTTAAAATATTTCTAGAATACCAAGAAAAATGTTATTGAATAAGAAGTAGCCTTCTGAAAAATTATGTGCAAGGAACCCTTTGAAAAACAAATTAACAGCCAACCCCGCCCTTGGAAAAAAAACGAAACCCCCTCTGAGAAAAGCTTGATACGGGCCTGATAAATGTATACATGAGGTGAGGGTTTGGGACTAAAATCGTAAGGTGAGTGTCGTATGCACACTGGGCAGTGGACAAGGTTTGGGGATCAGTCCGACTGGTCCCCCCCAGTTCCACTGGGTCGGGATCTAGATCTGTTCTGGCCCGCAATGGACTAAACATTTGTCTGAGACGTGCCCAGGTTTTGGCTCACCTTCCAACTGATGGTTTAAACGGGGTTTTATTCCTGTGTGCATGGGGTGGTGCAATACCTGACATGTAGCTGGTTTCCTCCTGCTGGTGTACATTTAATTACCTTTAGCCAGGAAAGCTGTTGACCAGCGGCCCAAGCAGTGGGTGTAGATGGGGGGTCCCTGTGTCGCCCTGTCGAATTTAAGAAAGGCCTATGTTGCATGTTGTTGTCGCTAGTGAATTCCTATGTCCCATGTCGATTTTAAGATATCCCAATGTCCCATGTCGTTATCTTTTTGAGGTGATACCGCAAGTCACTAAGCCCTATGTTGCCCTGTCGAATTTAAGAAATGGCTATGTCGCCCTGTCGAATTTACGCTGTAGGTCTAGGCCTGCCTGTTGCACGAGAGGGTGTTATCTAGTCTTCTACAACATTTTAATATTTTGCTTAAAAAAGGATTTCTTAGTAAATATTTTTCTATCTTTTTCTATCTTTTTTTTTTATAAACATTTTCTTAACAATACAAGCTGGTCAAATTTCGGTATACACCGGTTTTCTGCAAAGCACCAGCAAATAACAGTGATTTTCAGAACATAAGAATCAAGTAAAATTACATTTGTTGAATGATCATGATCAATCTATACAATATTTTAGAATACAATCGGACTTTTCATTTAAATTTGTGATTTGTATTTATCTTTATATTTGGATGTGTCAATTAAATATTGTGCTTTGAAAACTACAAAAATGTTAACAATGGCTGTAAATAAATAAGTGAATGTATTGGAGATTTAAATTTCTATCATCTTGTAACAATATAAATGAAATATTCTTTCAACTTAAATTTATTCGAAAGTCGATTTTAACCATGCCTTTTGTTTGTTCTTGAATTCATATCTAGATAATGTTGCAGAAGACAAAGTCCAAACTCTAAAATGACCAATCTTAATGGGACAGTTTCAGGATCTTGGTCAAATTAATGTGTTGTAAGATTCCGGCTCTGGAAAGGGGCACCTCAAATTTATAATTATATGCCTTTATTTGATTTATTAAAATGTCTTATAATCATTGAAATTTATTATAAGAAAAGTTCCACTTAGGCTTAGGCTAAGCCACCCCACACATGGCAGAACAGGCTCTTATACAGGTTCGATCTGCTGTAGGGGGATCAAGGGGGTTGGCGAGGTTCCCTAAGTGGAACTTTTGCTTACATTTTAAATAATTTGAGAGTAGAGAGTGGAACTTTAGTATTTTCTCCCTAATTTTAGAGGATTTTACATCCCTTTTTTATTATTGTTATTATTTTTATTTATTTATAAGGTTTTGGCAGTCTTGTCCCGTATACTTCTGGTGAAATGTTGGCAGGCCTGGACCCTACCTTGTCCACTTAGATCAATGTACATCATACATGTTGTAGGCCAATGCTCCTGGCTGAGTGTATTGGTCCCATAACCCAGAAAAGAAATAGGCCTATAGTGCTCCGGGGTGGGGCTATGCAGTGTTAACTACATCAGATTTCTCGTCTCCACCAGGCAGTCCTCGATAGTATAGTGGTTAGTATCCCCGCCTGTCACGCGGGAGACCGGGGTTCAATTCCCCGTCGGGGAGGCAAAACGTTTTTCGTTATGAAACTTTTCCAAAACGTTTTTCGTTATGAATTTTGTTAAAGAACGCTGGCGTTCACTGACTGGTGTTATCAATAAATCAAAATTCTACCAGCGTTATTCCCCTTAGAAAAACACTTTCCTATAGGTCAGGTCGGCAAATAGCGGACTAAAAATTAGCTTTTCTGGACCTTTCTTACTAATTTAGAAATAACTTTTCTTAAAAATAAAATGTGCCTAGAATATTGCAAAACATCAATTTAAAGCTCAGGATTTTCCTGTTTTAGGGATGTAACACATGATTAACTGAAATGGAATATTTTCCTTCCATAGAACTCATTGGAACCTACAATTTTATAAAAAGTTGCTGAAAATGTTGGATATTCAATGTAAAGGGCAATAAAAACATTTCTTAATCATTCCAATTGCTAGTAAAGCCTACATTTCCAAAAAGCACATGATATATGGATTATTTTGGTATGTTGTTCATTATCATAGCTAGAACCAATCAAAAGTTATTCAGTTTTGAATGCAAAAATAAAAGTTCCGAAAACCAACTTTTTCGTCTATTTTCCAGCCTAATCATGACACTAGGTTACACCAAAACGCAAACAGGATTCTAATATCCACTGTGCATGCAGATAAAACAATTAATTTTGTGCCTTACTATGAATATCAATTAATTGTCTTAATCAGGTATGCTAGAATGACTTATTTAACATAATGTTATGTTGAAATGTAGAATCATCAAGTCTGAGGTCAATGAAACAATATCTATTATTCAAGGGTATTAAGTTTTGTAAATATCCCAGGCTTTCATTGCAGTGCAAAACTCAATTTAATGTTGATTTTTTAGGATTTTTATCTGAAAGTTGTTCTGAAATATAATTTATGGCTATTGGAAGAGAGGTACTACTCTAGGTTTAATAAATTTCATGGATTGTATTACATATAAAGTCTTAAAAACTAAAGAATATGTCCAAATAATGGTCAAAAATGGTCATTTTGATGCTGAATGAGGCTAGAAATGCTCCTCTAGGATGTATATATGGTCTTCTTGTGACCATGGAAAACATTTGTGTATGTATTTTTCTAATTATTTTGAAGGAAACTTATATTTAACCACATCTTCTATGTGAATTTGGGATGTTATGATGCCTATATAGGGTAAGGTCGGGTAATATGGGCATAGCAGGTAATATGGGCACCCCCAATATTTCATATTTCTGTCAGGTATAAGTCCTGTAACCTCTTATCACAATGTGGGGAACCAAAAAACATTGACATAGACCATTTCTTTTCAGCAAATTACTATATATTTATCAAGATATGCAACAAAACCTCTAAGAGGGTATCTGAACTAGCTTGCATGCTGTCACATAATGATACATAAAATATGAATGAGTAGGAATATCTTAACCATTCAAATACCACATTGTAGTGCAACCTCTTAGTAACAAACAGAAATCACAGTCAAAGATATAGGAAAAACAGCCTTTATTCTATAGGGGATCTAGGAAAGACTGTTTTTTAGGGTAATATGGGCACCCCCCGAAATCCCATAGTAACCTATGGGAAGTCTAATATGGGCAGGGTTCTTGTGCTGCCCATATTAGCCTCCTTCATTTGTCACTGTAATTCTACAGGGCTAATATGGGCAGGTGTGCCAGGTGTGCCCATATTACCCTAAATTGGGGGGTGCCCATATTTCCCTGTGGTGGGTAATATGGGTTTTGAAAATGCAAAAACTTATTTTCTCAATATAATATTTATTTCTTGACCTAAATGGTCAATAATGCACTTAATTCATAAACTTCTGATAACAATTCCATAAAAGAAAACAGAAGTAAGTTATGATAATCTCTCTTGATTTTACAGACATGGGTCCTTAAGGTGCCCATATTACCCGACTTTACCCTATCAATTTAAACAGGAATAAGAAACTCCAAAATAGGTAACTACCCAAGTCCTCTATTTGCCCACCTGTGTTATAGATTATGTACTTAATGGTAAAAGTGTACCTGTAGGCCTAACGCATTTAAAAAGATTCTTTAAAGAAGTACATGAAAACTGAATTGCAATGCTGTAGACAAGTCTTTTTTTCAATTCTAAAATAATGACATATCGAGGTCATTGTAAGATACGAAACCATAAGAACAAACCTCTGAACAATAAGTCAGGATAGGATTGGACGTTTTGTCTAATTCATATTCATTTATACAAAGGACCTCAAGAACTTCATTGATTTTAACCAATCAAATCACGGCATTTATTCGCCTCTTAATTAACATATTCCCGCCCTTACTCCATACGGGCATTCCTGCAGCCACCTCTGACTGGCAAACTTGACAATTTTTTCTGCTCTGTGGTATGGCACAGAAAACCAAGCAGAATAAGAAGGATACGTTCAACAAACTCTTCAACACGCATAATAACCCACTCGCCGCCCAATTGGACGAGTTTCTACGCAATTTCGACCAAAGCATGGCAGACGGTGGAGACAAGTCCTCTAACACCCAGCAGCAGCTCCGGGACAAGATGGACGCCATTACAAAGAAAATGGCTGCGTCGAAGAAGACGGTTGAGCAGAGATCAACGGAACAGGGCCCCAGTTCAGACGACGACATAACTCTGAACCAGCAAGGGAACCTTACCCAAAATAACAGTGAGTCTGATATGCAGGTAAAATTGAGACTTTCAAACCTTGAAAATATGATGGAGGAAATAAGAGACGCCATGATCCAGGGGGCACATCAACGGGAACAGCCAGGACAGGTCCAGCCACGCGGGCAGCCATTTGGTCTGCCCGCACCTGTCAGTGACCGTGATACCCCCCGGCAGAATAGGCGCTCGGGTTATAGGAGTGAACCGGTGGACTCTCGTAGACTGCAGCCGGCCCAGAGTCGACCACACCAGCAGTTTATTCCTTCACAGCACGCCCAACCCCTCCGACATAGACGTACACACTTGGACTACCGTAACAGACTCCCCCAGCAGCTACAAGCCGCACCGGTTACTACGCCCGGAGCCGCGACAGCGAGACACCCGCCAGCAAGTTCGAGACCTACGGCGGAATACGGAGGACATCTGTATCAAAAACCCCCCAGACAGGAGGTCAGACCACCCCGACGGGATACATCGTCTTCGGGGTCTGAAACCGAGACAGACGTCGACGACCGGCGCCGCAGGGACGACGCCACTGCTCAGCGCCTGGTCGACCACGCCATCACACGCCAATATCAAAACATGGGCAGATCATCAGGTAGGAGTTGTGATATTGGAGCCCCTTCGGTTAGACCACATGAGGCCCTTCCCCCAGATATGAAAAAGCGTGTCAGGGATAGGACCACTAAGAAAAATAGGAGGGACTTGAATTTCCCAGAGTATGTATGCGGCTTTACGCGCATGATGCTCACAGAAATCGACCCGCTCACCGACCTGTATGCCATGGTGTCACATATATCACAGGTTGCCCAAGACGCCGATGTTATAGCGTGGCCCGCAGTCAGGACGTGGACAACAACGTGTTTAGATTATATAGAAGATGGACAAGCGCAGTGGAGGGATACCCCCTTATTCGCTGAGGAGAGGAGCCGCATAGCATGGATGAATGCGCGCCCAGAATCCCTCACGCCCGTTCCATGTCCGAACTTCAACAATGACACTTGTAAGCAGAACCCCCCACACAACCAAGGAGAGGTCCGCTTCCTACATACCTGTGCAATCTGCTACTATTCAGCCCCCATCCATCAGAGGGCAGATGCCACTTCCCACTGTGCAAAAACTTGTAATAGGAAAAAACGCCAGCAAGGAAGGGATGACGCAGATCACGGCAGTAAGCAGAACGGTAGGAAACATCACGCAACGAAGAAGGAGTGGCAGTCGGACGCCCCCAAAACAAAAAACGCATAGAGGGCTCGGATGGCAGCGCACCTACCAACACAAGCCGGGCCCAAATGGCAGACAAGAATATAAGTATGAGTGTAAATACATGTGGGAGTGAGAATGACGCCAACGGCGGCGGCGCCAAGGCAGCAGACACGCTTGGTGACCCGCTCCCAACCCACGTGCGCCCCGGTGTTTATAAACAAAACACCGCAGTGCACGTCTCCCCATCGGCCACTATTCAAGATGGCCGCCAGAACTTAAAAGTAAACAGTGAACAGCTGACTGCGGACAGGCGGGGCGAGGATCCTACCTACACCCGGAACGACAATGCAGATACTACAGCACCAGCCCCGATACGATGGATGGATACACAGACGAGACACCCACCGGCAACTAAAAAGCACAAGGTGGAGACAACAGCGCGGGACTCATCAGTTGAAAGGCAACATGAAGCGTGGCGTCAGGACGGCCCCGCTGACCTTCGTGTAGCGTCTGCTGGTGAGTATATACCCACAAATAGCCTGGCAGGCGACGGCGAATGTGAAAGTACTAACCGTGGTGGTGATGCCGAACTTGGACAGGGCCAACAGCTTGATTGTGTGGTTCCAGAATTCCTCGCTAATATCGGCTACCCTCACCCCCCGCAGGATGTGGCCGATGCCCACACTGCTGACGACGACGCTGGCCCCGCCCATCAAGACGACGACATGGCGACCTACGCGGCTCCAGCAGACCATTGGGACGACACTACCGAAACACGCCAGAATGCCGGCTTTGACCAATATGGAAATTGGCCCTTCCCATCTATAGAGGTGGACGCAGAAACAGCCCGCATATATGATGCAGTACGGTCATCGGGCCGCCCTAATTATAAGAAGGCTAGGATCAGACTACCATCAACACTTGTCCCCGAACAATGGATGGCAGAGGCAACAGGCTCCCCCCAGGATTGCCTCCTCATAGATGGAATAAAATACGGCTTCCCGCTGCAATATACGGGGGGCCCGGACTACACCCCGCAAGTCTCGTACAACCACACATCGGCGGACGAGCATGCCTCCCATGTTACGGAGTACTTTACCAAGGAGTGCAAACAGGAGGCGATGGCGGGCCCGTATACTCGGCCCCCCTTTACACCATGGTATAGGTGCAGCCCCCTGATGACGCGCCCCAAGACTGGCTCCACCCAGCGTAGGGTAATAGTGGATTTATCATACCCCAGTGGAGGGGTGAATGCTCACATCCTGCACCATACGTTCAACGGTCGGGATGCTGTCCACAACCTCCCTACAATAAATGACCTAACCCACCTGGTAAATGACAGTGAAGGCGCGGATACGCTCCTGGCGGTTATCGACATCAGTAGAGCCTACCGACACTTCCAAGTATGCCCTTTAGATTGGCCCCTGCTAGTCCTGACTGACGACAATAAGTATTACTTTGATAGGAGCCTGCCGTTTGGCGCGCGGATGTCGTCCTTCGTGATGCAAACGGCGGCGCTCTTCATAGTCCGGGCATTACACAGGAGGGGAATCAAAGCCTTAATGTACTTGGACGACCTGATCATAGTCACCAAGAAACATACGGCCGAACGCGACTACGCAACAGCGTTGGACCTGATGAGTAGGCTGGGCTTCGAAATAGCCCAGCACAAGCTCCAGCCCCCAGCCCCCACAGTCGTGTGGCTTGGAATACAAGTGGACTTGAACACCAACATGTACTCAATTCCCCAAAACAAGCTCGCTGAAATACAAGAGAGTTTGGCGCAAGCGTCACGGCAGAAAACCGTCACCCTTAAACAACTTCAGCGAGTCATCGGACAAATCAATCACCTGTCCAAAGTGGTGGCGCCGGCCAGACTCTTTATGGGCAGACTCCTGGCGGCTCTACGTGTAGCTGAGGACAACAAAATAAGGGTAGATAGGAGCATGAAGGCGGACTTCTCATGGTTCAGGCGCTTCCTGAAGGACTACAACGGGAAGGCCATCATCCCCCAGCAAAAAAGTGTAAGACAGATATGGGCTGACGCGTGTCTGCTCGGCGCAGGGGCGACAGATGGAGAAAAATGCTACTCCTATACCCTCCCGGACAAGTTGAGAAACAATCATCATATCACACACCTGGAAGCTATAAACTGCCTTGCGGCAGCCAGACTGCTCACCAGGGATGAAGACAAGGGCAACACCGTAGTGGTAAACTGTGACAACATGGCAGCGGTCGAATCATATCGGGGTGGAAGGGCCCGTGATCGCGTCCTGGGAGCATGCGCCAGGGCGTTGTGGTTTCTATCAGCTAAAAATGAGGTCACATATGAGTTCAACCATATCCCGGGGGAACGCATGCAGGTCCCGGACGCCCTGAGCAGGGCGATGACCAGCCAGGCGTTTAGAGACCTGGCCCATGAGTATGTGGTAGATATGAACCTTGACTACATTAACCCAGCTCACTCTGCATTTGTGTTCTCGTCCTTCTACTTTTAGATCCGTACGTGGATAGCCTGGCCCGGCGCGCCCAGGCCCGGCAGGTCCAGTCGCATAGACCTGCCACTCGAGCTAATAGAGAGACAGTGATTAAGGAATATGTGCGGTTCAGTGTAAGGGCCCGGTTCCAATACGACACACCTGCCCCGAATAACATCTGCTGGTTCCTGGAGTATCTGGCGGACAAGGGTCTAGCTGCAACTACCATCGCCAACCACCTTAGCGCCCTCAGGACTTACTTTGCCATGGCTGGTCTGAACACATCCCCGTTGTTTGCTGCAGTGGTGACGGGTGCGCTCAGAGCCATCTCCATCACAGTCAGACACACTCCGCAGCCGGCCCTCCCGACGACGCCGGACATGATCGCAAGGGCGTTCGATTTCCTGCCGAGCCTGGACCTTCATCATCAGGTCAGACTGGCGGTAACCTGGATGTTTACAGGCTTCCTCCGACAGAGCAACCTTATGCCTAAAACTATCGCGGCTTTCGACCACACGAGGCAGTTGACGAGAGGCGACGTGGATATTCGCCCCGACTCCGTCACACTAACCCTTAAGTGGTCCAAAACAATGCAAAAGTCGCAGACCCCCACGACTATAACCCTATGGCCAATTACAGGCTCCCCGTTGTGCCCGCATCAGGCCTATATTGACCTACTTACCGTGGCGCCAACCTATCATCGCTACCAGCCGGTTATACAGTTCATGGACGGCAACCCAATCACGGCCCCCTATATGGCTAGAGAGTGGCGCCGCCTCCTGATTCGGGCAGGCATTGCGCCGGAGCGCTACACTCTTCACAGCCTTAGGCGTGGTGGCGCGTCATACGCCTATCACCAGGGCAGTGCCACCCTGGAGGACATAATGGCGCACGGAAAGTGGGCCTCCTCAGCGGTACGAGCATACATAGCTCCCCATGGCTCACAGACAACCTCAGTACACAGAGCCCTAAGCGCCCTCCAGGCGTAGAGTTTGGCAAAATGGACTGGCCTCTGTGCCGAAGAACTTTTATCTCACGGATATGTCGATATGATTTTATATATCATTATACAATCTTATTATCTCCAAACATTAATAAAACTGTTCTTATATATGTCTTTCTTCCTCTTTTAAATGAGGATAGGATTGGACGTTTTGTCTAATTCATATTCATTTATACAAAGGACCTCAAGAACTTCATTGATTTTAACCAATCAAATCACGGCATTTATTCGCCTCTTAATTAACATATTCCCGCCCTTACTCCATACGGGCATTCCTGCAGCCACCTCTGACTGGCAAACTTGACAATTTTTTCCCCGCCCACCGCCCTATTTTAAGACTTTTAATTATTGGGCAAAATGGACTGGCCTCTGTGCCGAAGAACTTTTATCTCACGGATATGTCGATATGATTTTATATATCATTATACAATCTTATTATCTCCAAACATTAATAAAACTGTTCTTATATATGTCTTTCTTCCTCTTTTAAATGAATATGCAATTATGTTATAAAAATCATTATAAGTTGAAAATATACACACACACACAAAAAAAGTATCGTCGATGGCCTGAGCACTGCCGAAACCCGGGATCGAACCGGGGACCTTTAGATCTTCAGTCTAACGCTCTCCCAACTGAGCTATTTCGGCCGACGAGAAATGGGGTCACAAAGGGGGCAGTGAACCAGGGGAGACGTTTGACAGAATGTAGCAGCGCCATGTGCGACTTGTCACAGTATTGTATTTTTTAAATTGAGGTCAGTCCCCAGTACATTCATGTTTTTGCCCCCCCCTCCTGTACAAATTCCTGGATCCACCCCTGCATAATATTATTGGGAAAAAACCTTAAAGGGACTCAGTAACCTATATTGGGACCTCTTTGGGACACAAAATTTGAGGGTAGGTTGACCATAAAAAGTTTCTGCAAGAGTCCCAGATGTTGGCCTATGTACCCTCATTTTAGCAGTTTTGTTGCGACCAAATTCATGGAGCACAGCTACTAGCCTAGGGCCCATTCTAAAACCCTACTGACATTTACCAAACACCCCATATAATGGAATAACTCAGAAATAGTAAGGGGTATCATGTGAATTTTGATTCTGCATTATCGTTTTATCTGGCTCGCATTGCACTTGTGTGCAATGCATGGACATTTCAATTAGAAGTCCAGGTCCTTTTGTGCTACTTACTAGCATATATATATACACCAGCCACTATTGCGCATGTGCACACAGACTCTCGCCAATTGGCATTCTTCATCAAACATTCAGATACCAAAGACGTGGTTCCCCGCCCAGCATCCCTCTTAAAAGAGACAATCATCGAACACTAGGGCATTGGGAGCTAACCGCTCTGTTTCACGGAAACAGTAACTTTTAACTAGCCTATTGGCTCTCTTAATACCAAACACATAAACCAAGGAGTTATATGTATTCTATAACTTTTATTCCCAACTAGCAATAAATATTGTGTACTCTTTTACTTCGTCTTATTTTAAATGTTATCCCATTATTCAGTGGCAGATCCAGAGGGGGGTGCGGGGGCACACGCCCCTGCCTTTTTTGCAAATTTTTAACGTAAAACTCAGCCAAAAGGTAATTACGGTATAAAATTTCCAATAATGCCCCCCATCCTTTTCCAAATGCTGGATCCGCCAGTGTTATTAGCCACACAGAGACTGGCATCCCTTCCCATGGGACAGAAAGTTGTAGGACATTGGTGGATGGTGCCACCTTTAGTTTGGTGAGACCTTCAGTACTGAAGTAAAGAGTAAAACAGATTGACATACTATAGGCCTATTGCTCACTTATCCTGAAGCATACAATCAACTTTTGATACACAATAGCCTTTATTATTGACACCTCCTTTAAGAGGGGGCCTGATTGTTTGACAGTCCCTGGAATTTCAGACCATATTCTGGACCAAGTACCCCCCTCCTCCCCCAGGGGGCCAATACAGGGGCTGTCCATATTAATGTAAGTGACATCCTCTGCGAAAAACAGTCTTATGGCCTGGCATATTAAATCAAGAAGGTGAAAAAATTAGGTAAATATTCTTATTAGAAAAAAAGTTATGTTAATTTGAAGACACAAAGGTCGGATATGCTTAATATGCTAAAATAGACCAGCCTTTGGTATCTATAAAGATATAACTTATATAGGCTATGATCTAGGCCAAAAATTAAAATCCTAAATATGATTTCAGGAAATATACTGCCATTTCCTTTCTATTTAAGAAATTTAGAATCTGTTTTTTGCTGAATATAGCTATGAAGTCCATTGATTCAGAATTTCAAATTTTGAAAACTTAGTTTTGTTACATGGTTGCCATGGAAACCCTCGGTTGCTTAGCAGTAGTATAGGTGGGTATGGATGTTCCATCAACATTGGTTACCATGGGAACAAAATCCAAAAAGATTTTTCACCAGTAATGAAAAATATGAAAAATTTTCAGGTCACCATATAGTACCTCATAATACCTCAGATTGCATGATTAAAATGTTATCTTTTGATAATTTTCCACTTATTGTCCATAATTTATGCCATTATATATAATACAACCAACTGCTCAAATATTGGCCCCCCTCCCTAACAAATCCCTGGATATTCCTGAGGGGGAATGTGGGAAGGTTGAGCAGTGTGACAAGACTATAATCATAAGGTGAGAGTCAGGGATTAAAACGTAAGGTGAGTGTCGTACACACACAAGGCAGTGGACACAGTTTGAGGACCAGTCAGACTGGTCCCCCCCAGTTCCACTGGGACGGATTCTTAGAGTTTTTGGCCTGCAATGGACTAAACTGCTGAGACAGCCCAGGTTTTGGCTCACCTTCCAACTGGTGGTTTAGGCACAGTTTTATGCTTGTGTGCTTGGGGTGGTGCAATACATGACCCCTCGTTGGTCTCCTCCTGTTATCATAGATACATTATACATTCACCCAGGTAAGCCGTTGACCAGCGGCCCAAGCATGCTGTACCTGTGACCTACTGACCTTGTTTCACAAGAGGGTCTTATCTGGTCTTCTACAACACTGAAATATTTGCTTAAAAATGATTCCTTGGCAACTATTTTTACATTTAAATATTGCAAAATACAAGGTCCAAACTCTAAAACGACCCCCTCAAAGGGTCAGTTCCAGGTTTTTTAAAAAGCAAGAGGAGAAGGGTCCAATTATAGGACTGTGGACTAAACATCTGAGACAGCCCAGGTTTTTGCTCACCTTCCCATTGGTGGTTTAAGCTCTACAGGAACGGATACAGGATTTCAGAAAGGGGGAGGAGGGAAGGTTGGCATATAGGTTAAGGACTAAAATGGCGTGCATTTGCACACACATGTGCAACATTTTTTTCTCTTTGGCAAGTATAAATCCCCACCAAAAGGGGAGGGGGGAGGATGTCAGGACCCCAGGACCTCCAGGACACCCGACCCTGGAGTGAGTGCCCGGAGTGACTGAGTGAGAGAGTGATGGATTAACAGGCCCGTATCCAGGAATTTCTCCGGGCGGGTGACCATATCCAAAAAGTGGACCTTTTTCAATAATGGAATTCAAAGTCTTGGAAGAGGATATAGGCTTTTCTAACACAATGTGACGATGAATATATATATATGCTATTTATTATAAGGTATGCAGATTGCACCTAGAGTTGACCCTCATGCAGACAAGATGATTAGGTTAAGAGGTAAACAGTTAATGTAAACCTTTTCGCAAAAAGTGGACTTCACCTTGCCAAATGGGGGGGGGGGGGGGGGGGGTGACCCATACCCCACGTCCCCCCCCCCCCCCCCCCCCCCTGCCGAAAACAAGTTGGGACAATTTCTCTCTTCAGTGATTGTATCTATCAGATGAAGGTGACAAGTGGCAGATCCAGGGGGGGGGGGGGGGGGCAAAAGGGGCAATTGCCCCAATTGCTCCCCCTTTACTTAGTGGATATTTTTTTCTTCAAATAATCTACCTTTGTTGATTCATACGAATCTGACATTATTTATTTTCACTTTTTTATAGGGGGTGGTATAAAAGGAGGATGTATCATCGTTCTTCAAAATAGAAAATACCCCCTATCCACTGATATTCTGTGCCAAAAAATGAACCTTTTTTTTTTTCAAAACGCTGATTTTTTGTGGCTATAAATTACCCTTTTTTCCTGAAATTTCATTCGATACAGGGAAAATAGACCTTTTTTTCCTCCAAATCACGGAGATTTGGGTGAAAATTGTACCCTTTTTTCTAGAAACAAGGACATGCGAACTTTGTAAAAATAGACCCTTTCTTTGCGTTTTTTAGAACAATGATGCGTATCCTTTTGTAATTAGAGTGGCGGGGTGGACCCTTAAATTCGACAGTGCAACATGGCCAATTCTTAAATTCGACACGGTGACACAGCCGTTTTTTACATTTGACTAGCGACATGGAAAATCAGGGACAAATGACATTGCTCTTTTCTTAAATTCGACATGCGACATCAGCTTTAAAAAGATAGTGACATGGGACATGGCCATTTCTTAAATTCGACATGGGACATAAGTATTTACTGAGTTATAACGACATGTGACAGGCCCATTTTTAAATTCGACACGCGACATCTGCAGACGTGGTCACGTGACATTTTGGTGATCACCACGTGGTGATCATTACCACATGGGTGTGAAAAAGGTTCTAAATTTACAGATCTGAGTTCAACTGTTATAAAAACTGTTAAAAAAGATTGAGCTAGTTTGCTTGGGGTAAATGTAGCATGAATATTTGGTCTAAATTTTACAAAATTCTAAATGATAATGATAATAAATTTATCACCAATATGGAAAATATAGTAGATAAAAACTAAATTTGTGGGATTTAGCCCCTTTTTAGCCTGTATAGACACAAATACTTTGGTATAGACACAAATACTTTGTCTGGTGCAGAGGGTGATTCGCTGCAGAGTGGTCTACCACCAGCGTCTCGGTGACCTACTTTCTGCTGAGAGTGTGTCACCACAGGTGGCGCTACGGTCAAGGAAAGTGGCGAATTGACCTGGTTTAGTAATGCTAGGTGAAAAATTAAAAAATACTACCGGGCTTGTCCGGGATTTGAACCCGGGACCTCTCGCACCCTAAGCGAGAATCATACCCCTAGACCAACAAGCCAACGCTGATGGCGGGGGCGAAAAATATGAAGAGTTACATGCGACTGACTTTTAGCCTTGTATTGAAGGCTGACTTGCATTGGCATGTAGTGGATATGGATTGGTTCATATTCCAGCGACTGAGTTAAAACACTTGCCAATGCTGAATGGCCTGAAGCCTGAGCCCTGACAGATTGAGTGCTCATGTGAAATAACCATAAATTATGTACCGTCAAATGGGGCAATTTTAGCCAGTTTTAGAAGTTTTTATTGTGCCAAATGCCTAATTTTCCTTTTCTCAAATTGTAGTGTTGCTGTACTACTAGAGCTACTAAAGATACTTTGTTCTATGATCAAACAATTCTTCACATAATTAATTTTGTACTATATTTTGAAGAAAATGTAGGTTGCCAAAATTGCCCCACAGATGCAATGGATAATTATGTGATGGGCCTATTGAAAAATGCGTCTCATTTTCTCTCTTTTTTTATTTTATATATTAATAAACTTCGGTTTAATTTCACAAGCAACAACTTTAGAAATACGTTTTTTTCTCTAGTCTTCTTTGACATCGTCCCATAGTGGATGATCAATACATTTAGATGATAAAAAATATAAGAGGGCACTGTACCCTTTGAGCAGGCCTATACTTTGAAAATACCATGTCATTCAAAACTATAGAGCATAACTCATCATGCGACATGCGACTGGGCCTGTTCTAAAATTCAACATTGCAACAGCGCTATTCTTAAATTCAACATAGACTTAAGTCGCACTTGACAAGGGCTTTACTTAAATTTGACACAACGGCGAGCCCCATAGATTTCAAGATATGTGATATCACCCTTTGTATCGAACACTAGAGATGCCTTGAGACTGTCAAACTTTGAAAAAACAAAACATTGATGATCACTACTTTTATATATATTACCATTTCAGCAATACAGTCTGGAATTTAGAGGAATCAAAAAGTTGAAAAGGCCATATAAACCCACAATGATGAATAAAAGAATATAAGTAGCCTACTTCTTATATTTGCTATGAAACATTCTAGATATTGGAACATGGGCCAAATGTCACTTGACTTGCACAGGGTCTAAAATATATGCATGAATAGACAAAGAAGTGCAGGTTTGGAAAAGGGGATGTAGTTCGTCAGTTTAGCAGTTATAAAGGCACTTTGACGGTGGCCCATTTTTGCAGACAAAAACCCAAAAAAGTCAGGTAAAATTAAAAACGAATTAGCCTAATACTACATTTTGGAAAGGGGTGGGGGGCGCACTATTGGAATTGTTTTCTTTAAAGGGAGCCAAAAGCAATGCCGGGTCAAAATTCTGCAAACTGTGGTAACTATTGAAATACATTCTTTGACCATGACTGAGGTCCATGATGAAATATAGATGGTGAAAACGAGCGTCAAGTTAATCACAATATAATTACACATGTCCCTAGTGCATATTGGTGATCCAACAAAATTGACTTGTTTAACATTGTTGTCTACAGACAGAAAGGACAAGAGTTATGGAATTAGTTAAGATAGGTCTTGGATGTATTCTCTTCTGCCCTTTTTCAGTGTATGTGTTAGTTTGTAGGGCTTTAAAGTGGCCACTGCACAGACGACCTCTGCAGAAAGAGCAGGGGTGGATCCAGAGTTTGTCTTCTACGGGGGGCAAGATATCTGCCCCCACCCCCCATAATTTTCCTTGAAAAAAACTACGAGAGTTCATTTTTGGTCTGGGGGGGGGGGGGGGGGCAATTGTCCCTTTTGCCCTCCTCCCTGGATCCGCCACTGAAGAGGGCTCTAGGAATGAAATAAAAACAAACTGGACTGCCGCAAAAATAATACCAGTAAAAACAAATATCGTCCATCCACACCATTATAAATGCAGGACATATGGTTCTGAACGGGTTCCACATCCACCCATGCACCATAGAAAAAACACTACATTTTTTCACTTTGAAAAGATAGATGTACAATAAATTCTTACTTATATCCAGGGGCGGAGCCAGAGCCAGTGGGGGGGGGGGCTAACAAATTATCCTTTTTTTTCAATTTGCTGGCAAATGTACAGAAGGACATACCTTTCCACATGCACATGCTTACTATGTGAAAATTTAACCGTAGGCAAGTCTTTTTTTTCACTTTTTTTTTTATTTAGCCTGCATGTCCTTATGAATAAAAGTACGCCATCTACAGGGCTACTTGGCAACTAATAAACTAGGTCAACCCATGTTGCTGCTAGCGCCCTCTACAACGTTCTCCCCCGCGCGCCCCAAACTCACTAGCTTAGAGTCGAACTGCGCGGGGTATACCGTGGCAGAATCCCCGCAAATCACCACTCATTTCCCGCCGTTAGCCGTGAACGCTCGACTTACATAAGCAGGAGCTGGAGTTAAGTTAATTAATTACCAAAACTAGGAGGATTTACGCGCTGACAAGTTCTCAGAATGGAAGAAAAAGTTAGTCTGTACATACTAGAGGAAGATTTGAGTGTTTTTATGCCGTGACTTCGAAGGAATTCTTCAATTTTCGACGAAAACTTTCCTACCACCCGGGAGACGCACATGCTGGAAGGATGCAGCGTCTTGCTCTTCGTTCAAATCGAGCTGTCTGGTGGGTTATTTTCATCTTTGATCACTTTTCCTATTTCTTCTTATTTTTGCGACTCATTAGTTTTACAATACAGGAAATCATCAAAAGCAGGGCAGGCAGACACGAAAAATTACTGAATCAAACCAGAGAGATTTCAGACTTTAGTGAAGTTGAAACTTTAATTTCACTATTTCTGCGCTTCGCTCAAATTAAGGTTTGTGTGCCGTCTAGTTGCTAGCATGGAATGATATGACTTTGTCGGGCAAACTTAAGAATAAAATACCTAAAATTTCACTGATTCTTTCCTAACTTAATCGCTTACCACCGATAATCGTGCATCTCCGTCCGTGCGCTTTACAGGCCAACCGCGGGGGGCCAACGTGTTTGAGCTATTCATAAATGTTCTGCCGAATTGTCACTAAATCAAAAACACGGCCTATTCCCCGAAATGGAAAGACCGAAGTGACTTTGCAAGTTCTTCTAATTATCTGGGTCACGCTGTTTTTGTCTCAAGGCGCCGAGCTGACCCGGACAGTGTTACGTAACTCCTGGAGGTGCGACTTTTTTTACGGCCGGGCGGGGTCAGGGTATGGCAGTGCACCCCTAAACTCGACACGAGGACAGTAGGCTCTTTTTTCCCCCTTTTTTTCTCTTTTTTTCCCCCTTTTTTTTTTATCTAAACAAACAAGGCTTCACATACAAAATTAATATGCTCTTCCAGCCATGGTGATTATGTGATAGACGATACCTAATTTTATGAGGATGAAACAATATGCAGAAAGATGATATTTCTTCAAATCGACATGACATGCGATACCAAGGGAAAAAACGAAATGACATGGCCTAGGCCCCTATTTCCAGTAACGGATATAGGATTTTGGAAAGGGGGAAGGGGCGCTAATGGTAAAAAGACTCCTTGGTTACTTTTTGGCCGAATTTTACATTAATTTTTGCCCAACACAAAGGTGGGGTGAGGGGCGTCTCCCCCTCTAAATCCGTAACTGATTTCTTAATTTCAATATGGGATAATCACATGAGGGTTCTTTGAAGCGACATGGGACATGCAGAGTTAAGGCCATATTCCACTATCCGTTCTCGGCTTGCGGCCACCCAAGAAAACGCAAGCAAACGGCCGGAAACGCAAACGCAAACGCCGGAAACGCAAACGCAAACGCTATATTCCACTTGTTTGCAGCCACCAGACGCAAAAAACGGCCGCAAACGAGTTTGCGGTAGCGTCCAGCAAGGTGGAATATGGGTGTTTTGGGCCTGCATTTGCGGCCTGCGTTTGCGGCCTGCGTTTGCGTCACCTACTTAGGGATACCAACATGTTGGTATCTGGGCCGCAAACTACTTGCGGCCACCTTAAATAGTGGCCGCAAGTACCCCCGAACGCAAGGTGGAATATGGCCTTTAAGCAACACCGGGACGGAATCAGGAATTATATATATATATATAAATATATATACAAAAGAAGGGGGGGGGGCAGGGATTTAACATTGAAAGATTCTTAGAAGTATATTTGAACCAAAATAGGCAACAGATGACATGACATTTTCTTTTATTCGACATAAGACATTGGGTACCCCCCATCAAGAGCCCCCCAGGGTGGCGGGGTTATCATTTGGGTCAGCGCCTCCCGGGCGCGCATCTTCACAAGTCGCGACTTTACTGCATGCCGTTGACCGCACTGACTCCCAGTAGTACTGTCCCTCCATTGTGCACTAGCCTACATGTAATTTCAGTGTTCGAAATTAAGGGTGCACCCTGCACCCGGTGTGCATAATTTGGCGACAGGGTGCATGGTTTTTGAGAGCTGTGCACCTGGTGTGTGCATACATTTTTAATAGGATAAATACCTTAATATACTGCTGTACACATGATGCATGTCCCGGGTGCATGCTTTTAGACAGGCATGCACCCGGCGTGTGCATAGAATAAATCCTTAATTTCGAACACTGAATTTACCATGTAAATGCTGTGATTTTTTTTAGCAGAATTTTGCTGGCAAAGTTGTAGAGTAAATTTACACTGCACATAGGCCTATTTTCATTAGAAAATTTGCACGAGTCCGAGCCGTGATTCCCCTACCAAGTTTTAAATTGGTCTTGAAACTTATAACACAATTAATTTCATTTAAGAGTAAATTTCCAATATGTGTCTATTCTGAAACCTCTATAACACTTTGACTGTTATTTAAAAGTAGATTTCCAATATGTCTATTCCAAAAACAATATTATTTTTGTTGTCTTGAAACAAATTACTTTTTTTTTTCTGAGATTTATCTAATGAAACAACTCATCTCACACTAGCACATCGGGCTAATTTTTTTCTACAAGAATCAGTGGCGGATCTCTTATTTTGAATTTTGAAAGGGAGGTTTGTCGTCCCAGGGTGGGGGGTGGGGAGGAGAGGGCTTGCAAGTGGAGTTAGGGGGAACCGCCATGTTACCACAAAAAGAAATCCCCCATTCCAAAAACTGCATAGGTAGAGCATGTATATTTAGGCACAACAAGCTATTATTAATTGTCACTTATTTTTACACATCTAAAATCATTAACCTATGAATTCCAAGATAGTTCGAAGGAGATACCTATTATTTTTATGTATAGCAATACAAGGAAAGACCAGAACAATTTAGGAAATTGCCAAATTTAATGTCATCTCTAGATAATTTGCCAACACTTTACCATTGTCTGATTTCCTTGCTTGAACTGCCACAAAAATACTTAAGAGAAGTTGAATACACACAAAAAATTTGCAAGTTATCAATTTACATGCAAGTAACTTTCAGTTCTTGACAAGTACATACTGAACAAACGTAAAACTGAGGCAGTAATTGATTATGTACGATGTTAAATGCCCTTGCCGTCAGTTGGTTCCGTGGTGTAACGGTTAGCACTCAGGACTCTGAATCCTGCGATCCGAGTTCAAATCTCGGCGGAACCTGCGAGATTCGCTTTTTACATTTTCTTTTCAGATTTTTACATTATCTTGTCCAAGTTTAATATAATATTTCGGTTATCAGAGCCCCGAGAAGATTTTTGTGTATTTCTTATTCATTAAAAGCTAAAAATTTGACCATAACATTCGTGTTTCATATTAAATGGTAAAAATAGATAAACCCTAAACTAGGTCATTTTCACACCAGCAGAGCCTCCTATTGAGTGATTAGTGAACTATTAGTATTAGTATTACATTCATGCATTCTATTTTCATATGTAGTAGTAGTAGTAGATCTTTTCATGATGAAACACACATTTTGGCAAAATAAATCCAATCTTTTAATTTTCAAAAACAAGTTTTATGTCAATTATCACAGTACTGGAGCCAGGAGGTCTCTTTCAGACTTTAGCAGGTGCCCGTTCAGAAAGTAGGTCACTGTTCACTCTGCACTGAGGACGCTCTCCACTCAGAGTAACTTAGCGAGAGATGCGACGTGGCAGAGTGGTATAAGGAAAAAAGGAAACTGGGTCATGTGCATTATCATAGGGGCACAAACTAGGGGGTGGGTGGGTAGGTTGAAAAGTGTGACACTGCCTGAAAACAGACCTTATTTTCATGTTTAAAAAGGAAAATTTGTGTGACGGGGGTGGGTGGGTCCTAAAAATACCCTGAAAAAGTGTGACATCATTTATGGATAAATGTAAACGATAAAGGGGCATTGCCCCCCCCCCCCCCCTCCCTAGACAAAAAAAAAGGGGGGGGGGCGTCGTCCCTCCCTTTTTCTGAGAAATTTGTGATGTTTTAATGTGAAATTCTGCCCAAAACCCATTATTGAAAAAAAAAACATCAATAGCGCGCCTCCCCATTTTCAAAATCCTAGGATCCATCAGGGGTATTATCCAACATTTTCACTTGACCCCATTCTTCATTGCTGTCCATCAGAGACCTATCCAACATTTTGAGGCCTCCTCACAGCCCAACCCGTGATAGCTCAGTTGGTAGAGCGGAGGACTGTAGAGGTACAAACACTGACATCCTTAGGTCACCGGTTCGACTCCGGTTCGCGGGAGAGGCAATGTCTTTTTCAATTTCTGACATTTTATTCTGTATTAAATATTATGTTATTGATGTGCCAATTTTTTTTATATTGATTTGATGTGTAGTGACGTATTGATGTTAAACACAATAATAATATATTGACTTTTTAGTGGCCTAGTGGATCCTAGTTTAGGTTATCTAAGATGAAATTAATTAATCACTGGTTAATATTTTCATTTTTAAATCATAATCTTAATCAGGATATTGTCTTTCATGTATTTGTTCCAACGATTTAATGATTGAAGAAGTAAGTTAGCTACATGTTGTCCTTACGTTCAGAGCTTACTATGAGATTTAAAAGAAAGTAAACTTGAACTGTAAAGGCCCTTAATTTGGGCCAAAATTTGGGAAATTTATGCTCAACATTTATTACGAGAAAATTCTGGAAATATCCGGGGATATGTCTCTTGTTCAAAACAAAAATTAGAAATCCTTGTTCAGAGACGACTGACAAGTATTTCGAAGAAATAGTTATGAAAAAAAAGTAAAAAGCTTGCTGGGCTTGCCATGATAGAGACTGCACAGCCTCTGCCGTGACCAGGATTCGAACCTGGGTTGTCTCGGCCACAACGAGAAGTACTAACCACTATACGATCACGGCTATTGCGCCAGCTGAGAGACGGGGAGCCAGAAAATGGAACAATGCATGTGTAATGGAATGAAAGCTTGATTAGAGTGGCTTCCCGTTGTTTGGACGAGTTTGGTGGCAGATCATCTGGAAGGGAAAAGCAATGTGGTTTCCCCACTCTGGACAAATAGAGAAGAGGTAGTGGTACTTTCTTCGGATACTCAATCATAGACATAATCATTTATATTTTGCTTAAAAAATGTATACCTTTTTATTGCGAAACTTAAACCCCACAAATAAACCTTTTCCCCCTCCATAGGTCCTACTGAGGCTACTCTAGCTGGTAGGCTTAGTTTTTTATTGGCTGACAGCTTGGCTGAAAATCTCCTGTATATTTCAGATGTTGGAAATCTAATCCCCTTTTTCAAAAAAAAAATATGTCTTTGACGTTTGTCACTTGAATTCCAAAATTTGGATGATGACTAACAAAATTAATTATATGATAGTTGGCCATCCAAACTGAAAGCAATGTATATTTTGAAGTATTGTCCGAAATTAAGGATATATTTTGTGCACTCCCTGGGGTGCACTCACAGGGTGCACAGGTTGTAGAATGTTGCAGAACAGTTTCTGTGTGTATGTTTATCGGGAGTCTATTTGAATGCGTGAAAACAGATTTTAAATCAGTGTACCCCCGGCATGCATGCACCCTGCTGCAAAAATACGCACCTCTGGTTCACAGGGTGCACCCTTAGGCCTAATTCTCCCAGACGTGGTTCTCTGGTTTGTTGTTTTTTGGTGTAGGCCTACCTGCAGGCTAAATCAAGGTGTATTGTGGGTAATATGTTGTAAAGTCCATTTTCCCTTGTAGATCTAACCCTTTAGCATTATAACTAAGAAATGGCCATGTCGCATATGGCCCTAGACCCCTAAATTCGACAGGGCGACATGGACCCTTTTGGGGCTTAATGACATGCGACATGGGATTTTATGGAAATAGTGACATGGGACATTGCAATTTCTTAAATTCGACAGGGTGACATGCCCATTCCTTAAATTCGACATGCGACATCAGGACCCCCCCATCAAGGGCCCCTCGCATGTCACTATGGTTTTAAACCTGTATGTCATATAGTTTAGGTAGTTTAGGCTCAGGGACGGATCCAGAGATTTAAAAGAAAAGAGGGGGGGGGGGGCTAATAATATAGGATTTGAGGCGCCACATCCGAGGGCTAGAATTTAACTCTAGCAGGTTAATAATCATCAAGGTTTCCCTTGGTTTTCAGAGATAAAATTGTAATTAGAATTTTGACACTTAATCAAATCTAATGATCCCAACAATTGAATCCCATACACATGAAATGAACCAATGTTTTAAATAATTGAAATGCATACACATAATTGTAAGTATTATGAGATAATTATAAACTTTATGCATAGACACCTTTTTGGTGTAAAGTTTAATTTATAGGTAAGTAATAATCTCTCAAACCTGCTGTAACATTACCCAATGCATGTGTGTACTAGTAAATCTAGCATAATTACATCCCACAACCTCTATACATTGGTTTGTGGTTGGGAATTAACATTTTTGTTTGATTTATGGGGAATATTTTAGGTTAAATTGATGTTAAAAGGCTTTTAATTCGAAGTGCTGTAAAATTACAGTGCACTGTTAATTTACAGTAAACTTTGCTGGAAACAAAGTCTCCAGTAAACTTTGCTGTACAAATACAGTACTTACTTTGCTGTTAATTTAAAGTACTATTTGCTGTAAGATACCTACAACATCATGCACTGTACAATTTACAGTACATCGTATGCTGTAATTGTACAGCAAAGTTGTGCCAGCAAAGTTTACTGTAAATCTACAGCACTTACTTTTTACAGTGTAAGTGAGCACCAATTGTCTCTTGGGTTTGCTTCAAGTCCGGTGGTCAGTGCTGCAGACTGACTTGGGCAGGCAGCACTCCCCTCACCAGGGTTCATATTTCTGCTAAGAGGGGGCGCCACCTTTAATGAGAGAGTGAAAGTGTTAATTGTCTACAATTGGCGATCACTGCCTGAGGGAAGCTTGTTTATACTCATCAAGTTTTTACACTAAAACATTCAAATATGTTAATTTGATCAAAACTCATTTTCCCATGAGTAGGGTAGGGTGGGGCAAGACGCCCACCTTAAGAAAGTATTCCCATATTTCTGTTCTAAGCTGTAGGATCAAAAACGAAAAGAAATAAAATCAAAGAACTAGTGACCTTTTGTCAAATAACACAAAAATTATTGATTTAATCTAAATAGGGCTAAGATAAAAGCAATTTTTTTAAAAGTGGGCCTTTTGCCCCACCCCTATGGTGTGTGGGGTAAGATGCCCAGGGGTGTGGGGTAAGATGCCCAGGGGGTGTGGGGCAAAAGGCCCACATAAAAATACTATATATCCTAAGAGGGGCAAAAGGCCCATATGGGGCAAAAAGCCCATGTGTGGGGCAAAAGGCCCATGGGCATCTTGCCCCATTTTGCCCATTTTTGGGGTGGGCCTTTTGCCCCACAATTTTGAAATGTATAACACTTGTAAGAAAATCTGTGTATAACATCTTTCTATATCCCCTTACAATCAGAAAGGGTGTTACTTTCTGAATACGTGCAATTTTTGAGCCTGGGATGACTCTGAAAATTTAGGAAATAAATTCATAAAGCCAAAAATTAACTGTCTAAGGGTCTGAAAAATAAAAATGTTCATCATTCTCTTAATCATTCATGTATCCATTCAAATATAATATTTACAGAGTAATATAGCCCTATGAAGTTAATTTTCAATCTTACTTTTGTTATAATGGTACATTTTGCAAAGTTAGAGAGGGTGGGCATCTTACCCCACATGGGCGTCTTGCCCCACCCTACTATACTTATGATATTGCACCTGTTCCAGCGAAAGTGATGCAACTAGGCCTCCAGGGGCCAAAAAATCCAAATAGGAATACCATGAAATCCTATTGTGTGCATACAGCCCAGGTGTTGGGGCAACCTATGATATAGGTGAAATCTGTTAAATATGATATCCGTTGCCATGGTAACCAGGCAAAGTCGGTAACCTCATGGGGTGTGATGCGCGTCTCAGCATTAACTCCAAGATATGGACATATGGTCGCCATATATATATGTTATCTGCTTTTTCAGAATATTATTGCATATATGTGATCTACTTATGTAAGGCTACAATGTAAATAAGAAATATTAAGAATATATGCACTAGTGCTCGAGAAGCAACAGGTACAAAAATGTTAATTTTACTGTATTTTGCAGGTTTTTAGGTTCTTTTACATTATACTACATATCAGATACTCCCATTTAATAACTATAAGCATTTACCAGGTATGCATTCATATTTTGTTTCTTATAAGGGTTGCCTCTAACTCAGAAAAAGATTTTTGGTTCTAGGTTCATACATATTTCTATAGCTAGGACTTTATGTATGCTACCATTAGTGCTGAGAATCTCGCCGTTAGTGCTGAGAATGCTCTCATTAGTGCTGAGACACCAATACATGAGACAAATACTTACTATGTGCAGTAATTACTCTTTTTGAAGATATCATTGCATCTGAATCTGCTATACCTTGCAGGTTATGAATAACATACATCTTTCTGCTATATATGACAGAAGATTTATGTATGTATATGTCCTATCAATGGACTTTTATGGGTGTTTTGTCATAGGAATTAGCTCAATTCTACCATTATCTGCTGTAGTAGTTAATTATGTGGCAAATATAACTGATCTCTTAGTAATTAAATAAAAACTTATGAAATTATCCATTCCTATTGAACCACTATAACCTTATCGCTGAGATACACCTGTTAATGCTGAGACGCGCATTACCCCTGACTACAGCATATAGCACTGTACACCTGTTGAAGTATTTCTTTGTAATTTCTGCAAACTATACTGTACAATATAACTTCCATATGTCAATAAATGTTGAGAAATATGTATACAGATGTACCATTAATCAGATCATACAGTTAATGCTGAGATATCTTTGGTAGAAGTTACTGCTGAGAACCTTTCTTAGCTTTGGTCTATTTATCACTCCTTTGTAGGAGTTAATGCTGAGAAATATTACGATTCTTCTCATGGTCATATTATGCTAATATTTGTCTAGTTCACTTCAGTGATGAGAATTTCTAGTATACATACATTCACAAACAACTGTCAAGTATGAGTTAATGCTGAGAAATATCACATCACTGAACACAATGCTTCGCACATATAAGTTTCAAACATTAATGCTGAGAATCCTCTGGTCAAAGTCAGTGCTAAGAATCTCTACTATGAAATAATTTCATCAAGTACTCCTAGGTATAAGTTAATGCTGAGAAATCTAACATCACTGTTCATATTCATAAATGCTGAGAATCCTCAGGTAAAAGATACTGCTAATATTATCTACTTCTACTTCCTCCTCTTTATGTATCTCCTACACAGGTCTTCATAAGGAGACTTGCAATTGGTTGTGATCCATCCGTGATTTCCCAGTTGACTTTTTTTCTCTTCTTTTCCTCCAACCTTTCGCTTGCCTTTCTTGACTACAGGTCTACATCTGACCTCTAACCAGTTCCAGGTCACACGGATGTTGTACATGTCTGGTGCTTCAAGGAGGAAGTTGTGCACATGTTCTTATAATGGCTTGAATGAGAGTTGGAAATAATGTGCAGATGTTGTAGCTGAGGCTTGAAGTCTTCTTCAATGTGAGGTATCAGGAGGTCCAGGAATGACAGTGTGGTGAAGAACTTGTGGCAAAGCACAGGGGATATCCTAGCACATGCTTTACTGTTGAGAACTCACTTGTTTTCCTCTGAGATGGTGATGTAATTAACTACCATGGGTTGTATGGTCACCTTTGTTTTTCCATAAAACTCTTGAATGATCTCCTTCATATGGGCCACATTCCAGTTTTCACTGTCATCAACCTGAACTGGCAGTGATTTTCAGGCAGCTCCTTCTTCAATAGATTACCTGCAGCATATTGGGCCTGAACCCAATATGTGTGCTCTGAGAAGGCTGGCAATGTACTCATTATTAGCTCCTCTATTTCTTTTTTGGTTACTTCCTTCTTGACCAATTCTGTGTGGGGTGTTGTCTTGACCTTCTTGGTTTTCTTATCAGTGTATTCCTTTTGCTCAGTTGTCCATGTTTTGTAAAACAGATTGTCCTTGTTGGCCATGTGAATGCTACTTCTGATCTCAGTGTCATCCATAGCAAGGAGTGCTGTTGTTGATGAGGGAAGGGTTGGTACACTCTGTATCAACAAGCCCATGTTGGCATGGTAGATGCATAGGCATACATGTCTCTCCAGTTATTTGCATAGTTTGATGGACCTCTTGTTTTCTTCTCTTACAGCATAGAATAAGGCTAGAGACATTTGTATTGATGTCTGAGTACAAAATTGTTGGTGCAAGTTCCTCAACATGTCAGTGAGGGCCACTACTTGCTCTTTGCCTTCTTTATTTATCTGCTTGTCAGGCATGCTATATACATTGTCTTCTCTCCACAGGAATTCTATTGCAACAGCTTTCTTGGACAATACCAATTTCTTTCCTGGTGGTAGACTTCAGTTGCTCTCCTTTGTAAATCTTGTTCCTGCATAATTCTATGGCTTTAGATATGGCACTAGCAGAGCCATGGTATGTCTTTGTAACTTTGTCTTAGTAGATCTTCTTTTAAATCATGGTAAACTATTGTACTGCCTGTGCTACTGCCTCACATAGCGCCTGCACATTCCAAACACATTCTTTTGTAGGTGTTACACCCATAAAGCTGTCCCTAGCATTTGATAGAACATATACATGTGCATAAATGTACTGTGATATATAACAAAGATATGTTTGTTATTGATTACATGCAAGGGATATGAGGTTCACCTACAATGATATACTGAAAAATAGAAATTCCTGCACATAGTTGGTATATATGTCTCAGATATTTGTGTCTCAGCACTAACGGTAACATTCTCAGCATTAACACCTATGTACATCAAGTCACATATACACAAATCTGTACAGGCCTAGAACCAAAAATATTTTTTTAAGTTAGAGGCAACCCTTACAAAAGACAAAATATGAATGCGTACCTCTTAAATGTTTATAGTTACTAAATGACAGCATTTGATATACAATGTAATGTAAAAGAATGTAGAAATCCTGAAAAATACAGTAAAATGGACAGATTTGTACCTGCTGGGTCTCATGCACTAGGAGATATATTGCTAATGTTCATCATTTACATTGTAGCCCTACATGAGAAGATTACATATGTGCAATAATATTCTGAAAAAAAACGGATAACACAGACATACAGACCAAATGGACGTTATCGCTGAGACACGTGTTATTGCTGAGACGCGTTATTGCTGAGACGCGCATTGCCAGGAAACATAAAAAATGCTTCTCATTCCCACTATAATGCATGTACATGGTAGCCCTTCTATTCATATATAGCCAACATAGTTTTGGACATGTCAGATATAGTGTATATAGTTAAATATAATAATTGTGCAAAAGCCACGCAAAATAAGAAATCTGTTATTGCTGAGAAATCTGTTATTGCTGAGATTTGAGATGCATTCTTAACCTACTGTGAGCCAGGTATTATATTTTAAGTTCCAATAAATTGAGTGAAGGTTTGCCATCCTACCCTGCTTCTTATGTACCACAATTGGCATCAGTATATATTATTCCTGAAATACTGTGGTGCTTTATAAGATTAATGCTGAGAATGGACATTTTCCACTTTACAATCACTCATTTTGGTCCTGTGCCTAAAATATTGGGTTACTTTGAGTAAATCCAGGTATTAATGAAAGCTGATGTAATTTCCATGCATATAAACATTAAAAAATCCATGTACCCGGCATGTTCTTTATGTACTGAGTGCATGAAATGAAAGAAAGGTGTTCTAAATGTCAAAAAAGGCCATTTTTGGCATGTTTTTGGCCCACAGTTCCTTAAATATCGGTCACAGATATGTAAAACCATTGTTACCTTGAAAGCTCTCATCAAGCCGGACCCAATAGGATAAAAAATAATAATGCAAAAGCATTTGGGAAACTTCCAGGTCAGAAAAACCTGATTTTGGCCTAGTTGCATCACTTTCGCTGGAACAGGTGATTCTACCATATAATTATGAGAAGCCCATGCAGCTAGCAGTAGGCCTCGAGTAGGCCCCAAAGATATCCAACAATGGAGGTAAATCCTTAACTCTCAGCCCCCGGGTCTCAGCCCATTCCCTCATTCCTTCTATATCCCTATATGTAAGCTCTCCCACCATCTCTGTATCTTTGTAACCCTCAGGGTCGTGAGAAGGGTGTATAGGCACTACTATATTTGGGGTTTCATATACTAATTCACGTTAGAAATGTTTGATGTTTATATCTCCTATCGTTTCTATATCTATTGCCGTTTGACTTTATATAAGCAACAAAAAAAAAGGAGAAAAATTGGTGTGTTCAGTTAACTCGACCTATACCCTAAATTGTTGGCCCTACCCTAACCATTTTTAGGATTTTTTGTCATGTATTTTACATGCTATAAATTGTTTTAGGGGATGTTCGGAGTATTTTCTTATTATTATTTTGTACACTGCGGCCATGCATTCCGTTTGGCCAGGTAAAAACAACAACAACAACAAAAAGAAACAATGCATGTATACTCATAGTAATATCACCGAAAACCAGGGGCAAACCTGAAGTGAATTACTTAATAAACATACAATTTAAAAAAAAACTACCCTCTGGCCTCACGAGCCCGTCCTTTCTTTTTTGCCTACTTCTTGATATAGGCCTATCTACTTCAATCTCAGCAGCATAGCTCGAGCTGTATTTTTGACACAGTTTTTTTATGTCACGACTAAAGCTTCTTAGGGGAATATAATTACATTAAATTGAATTTGTATAGGCCTAATTGTAAAAGAAGATAACAAGGACCCCGGGAACAAAGACCGACATGAAAATGCTGGGACCCTTGTGCAGTGTCGGTGATATATTTAGTCAGTGGCATACCCGGAGGGAGGATTCCGAGGTGTCTGGAACCCCTTAGATTTATCAAAGTTTACATAATGAAACAAAAAATATAAGACATTTTATCAAAACAGCCAGCTGAAACCCTGCAAGTTTTGCATAGAACCCCTTTAATCTTACCTGGATCCCCCTCGTGCAGATTTTAGGGTTTTAACATGATATTCGGCAAGGTTTCCCTTGGTTTTCAGAGTTATAACTGTTACTACAATCAAGTATGTAAAAAGTACAAATTTACAGGATCACATTAATTCCTTACAATTATGGTTTATTTTATTCATATTTCAACAAGACAATGACAGTGTCTAATATAGGTCCTTGTCGCAGTAGTACCCTTCACATCAATCTTTGAACAGAGCCACACTGAGTCTAAAAGTAAAAGTTTAAAATGTATACCTTGAACATAGAGTGTGATAGCCAGGTTCCAAAAGTAAAAGTTTGAAAAAAACTCAACACATTTTTGTGTTTACAATTTAAGATAATTTGCCTACCCTGCCTCATGCAATTTATATTATCAATTTATTAAAATATATTTCTATACCAGTATAGATAAATAGGGTTTATGCAAGACCAGACCCGATATCTTATGACAACATACAATCCCCTGGGATACATCATGAAATTTTACGAATAATTGTGCAACCGTCTCGACTCATCCTACTCTGTAGAAGCCACAGCCATCAACAACGTTTGGCCAACGACACAATCCCTTCAATCTCCAAACAGATTCACGCACCGACACCCAATTCGTCTAAGCACAGTCCAAACCCAACCTCTCCCTGGAGAGCGCGTTCAATGCTAGTTCCATAAAATCCTACGTGGTGGCGCTGCATACCAAACGTCCTATATTTGAATCAAAACTTCTCCAAAACAACCAAAAACCACCCCCAAGTCCTCCCATCTTTTCAAAACAAACTTGTAATATGTATAATACAATACTAACCCATAATCAAACGGAATATTATTGAATAAACCCCTGAAAAATGTCTTGATTGGAGAACGTTTGGCTCAGACACCCATCTGACCCCATTCCCCGGTTATACACCACCCCTCTCGCCCAACATTCAGTTAGCTTTGCGCAGTGGCAGTACCGTAGCCAATGAGGTCCATCCGAGGCGCGGTTATTGCTAGTTGAAAACTATACCCAATACCCCCCGGTGTCGTCCTGAAACATGGATCGGCACTCGGAATTTTTGAAACCTCCTACGGGAGGTGGCAAACTAATCAAAGACAATATCCCTCACCAAATACCTCCCGTGCCCGACCTCCCTGTTTAATTTGGGAATGCATTGTACATATGCAGGTAATAAAATGTCTTATTTTGGTTTTGCCATTTATAAGGCTATTAGAAAGGTCTGATTTTGGGTAAATCCCAATTTATTACAAGATATGATTTTTCTTCCTGTTATTTCAATGTTTACTTATTTTTGGTAGAATGGATAGGTAAAAAAATCATTTAAAAATATCCTATTTTGGTACCCGACAAGGTATTATAATTAAAGGTCTTAATTTGATTTCTGAAAAAGCGTGGGTACCCTGGTATTCTCAGACCCTTAAATATATATTCACTTATGGTCTATGATATTCTACAAGTAGTATTTTTAATTTATTTATTTTAGAGAAAGCGGATAGGCCATTACGTTTTGGCAATGATACTTGATAGCCCTAAAACCTAAATAAAGGGGGAAATTGAGGGACGTTGATATTATTCTAATACAATAATCTAATTATTTTCATGTAAATGTAATAGGCCTATCCCAAGGGATAGAGCCAGAGATTTTTTTATATTGTGCCCCTCAGTGCCAATACACTCAGTAACTATTACAATGATAGGCATTATCAAAACCCCTTTATAAAATGTGCCCAATATCCCACAATGCTGGCGCACAGTGGTTGAGAGTGCGCCCGACGACGAGAGTGTGCGCCTTGGGGCCCGGCGCACACATTGATTTCAGCCACTGATACGTAGGTGTATTCATCATAGATCTGTTCGGACAAACTCTCCTCGTCCCCAAGCCTTCCCAGGTGGTCTAGTGGTTAGGATTCGGCGCTCTCACCGCCGCGGCCGGGGTTCGATTCCCCGTCTGGGAACATCCTTTTCCAAGTTTTGGGCCTGCTCTAAGTATTTCAATCTTTTTATATCTAATGGGAGGTTTGCTCAGAGGAGTAGGCCTACCATGCAATCCCTAATAAATGTGCACAAATGTGCAAGTTTAGCGGTGTAATGTGCGAATTCTGCAGGCTTATAAATATGCTTTTTTGGCTTAATTTGAATTTTGATGACAAATATTTAAAGAGAGGGGCCAGTGAAATTTTAATATTCATATTGTTAAATTCTCATATCATACCATAGGTAGACTAAGTAGAGTGCTTAAGTATACATATATGACATTATCATAACTTTGAAGTGATCCCTTATAACAGAAACTGTGTCTCTTTATCAGATCACACATTGAGTCCCCTGCACACCTGGCATAGGCTGTCTGTATGTGATGTCACACAAAATGACAGTTATATTCAAATTTCATTTGGTCATTCTAAATACTTTAAGGCTCATAAAAAAACACTTAGATAGGCCTACATTAGATATTGTTATTTTTCCAGTTTTATAATTTTTCAGCTGTTCTGCTTGTGACGTCACATACAGATAATTAATTGGCCTGTGCAGGCAGTGTCAGATGCAGACAGGAGAACTAAGTTTGATGGAGACAAAAATTAATGTAAATAAAACAAGAGCTCCGAAATTAAGGATTATTTTGATGCACACACCGGGTGCATAGCCCAAAAATGTGTGCAACCGGCCTCAACATCCTGCATTTTGTCTTCAGTAAGGTATTTAATGAATAGAAAAAACTCAGCACCACCGGATGCACAACCCTGAAAATCATGCACCCGACAGCAAAAGCATGCACCTCGGGACGGGGTGCAGGGTGCACCCTTAATTTCGGACACTGAAAAGCTATTAGAGATAAAAGCACAAAATTTGGTATGATTATTCCCTGGTCCTATATCTTCGTAACTAATTTGGCTGATCAGGGAAAATTTGATCAGAGTCCCATGATCAGAAATTCTGTCTATCATGAATAAATTTTACAAATAATAATTCCTCTTTGACACTATTTTGCAAAAACACAATACATTTTGGTAAAAGGCAAAATCACTGATCATGGGACCCTGATCAAATTTTCCCTGATCAGCCAAATTAGTTACGAAGATATGGGCCCTGGACGGTAAAGATCACGGCAATATACTAGTTTATGGTCACTGGCCCCTCCCGTTAAAGACATTTGGCAATTTCTTCACATATAAAGGGCGAAAATGTCCTCTGAATAAGAACTGGGTGATTTCCTGCAGGTTAATTTAGCTAGATTAGGCACCAAAAATGTCCACAGGAAATTAGACAATTATTTGCCACATATTTCTATGTGTATAACTATTGGGTCAGCCAGGCAGGCCACCTTCCCCCCCCCCCCCCCCCATGTCCCCCATGTCCCCCATGTCGAATTTAAGAAAAAGCCCTGTCCCATGTCGGGGGGGGGGGGGAGGATGCCTAAAATAGACACATCGACAGGAGCATTTCTTAAATTCGACAGGGCGACATGGCTGTTTCTTAAAATCGACAGGCGACATGGAATTTTAGGGGAAAATTCAACAGGGGACAGGAGCCTTAATAAGATAAGGACTGGGGACATGGTTATTTCTTAAAATCGACAGGGGACATGCATCTAAATTAAAGTATAGGGACAGCCGACAGGGCCGTTTTTTAAATTCGACACAGGAATTGGGACCCCCCATCTACACCCCCCATGTCGCTATCTGATTATTCTTTTTAGAGCTCATTTTGCAGTGGCGGATCCAGGGGGGGCAAATAGGGCAATTGCCCCCTCCCCCCCCCCCCCCCCCCCCAAATCTGAGGAGAAATTTTGCAAGCTAAATCATGGGGGGAGGCGGAGATATATTGCCCCCCCTAGAAGACAGACTCTGGATCCGCCCCTGTTTTGCTTGTCAAATTCAAGAAAAGATCAATGTCACTTGTCACTTAGTTGCCATGTAGGGGTCTAGATGGGGGGTCCCCATGTCACACGCTGTTTTTAAGAAATGGCCATGTCAGGGGGTCTGGACCACTAAAATCGACACTGCGACATGGGCACTTCTTAAATTTGACACGGCGACACGGACGTTTTTTTAAAATCGACAGGCGACATGGCAATTAAGGGACAAATGACATTGCCCTTTTCTTAAATTCGACAGGGGACAGGGCTTATTCTTAAATTCAACAGGGGACAAGGCCATTTTTTAAAATTCGACAGGGGACATGGGTCTAATCTGTGATATAGTGACAGGCGACACAGCCGTTTTTTAAATTCAACACGCGACACAAGACCCCCCCCCCCCCCATCCAGAGCCCCATGTCATAGATCTGTCATTATAGTTTAAAATCCTCTGTCCTTGTCATTAAGCTCCATGTCCCTTGTCAATTTTAAGAAATGGCAATGTCGCAGTGTTGAATTTAAGAATAACCTCTGTCGCATGTCAACGTCATTAAGCTGAAAATATGCCGTGTCGCCGGGTCAAATTTAGGGGTCTAGACCCATCTAGTGGTAGGATATGTCATACCTAAATTTAGGTATGACATAATAAAAGGAGGTGGCGAGTGTCAAGTTGGTCTAAAGGACATACACACAGTGTATGGGACATCCAGGGTTTAGTCAAACGACTTTAGGGGCACGGGCCCACAACAGGCATGTCACGTTAGTTACGTGTGGCTATTTACGGTACTCCCCTTTCCAGACCATGGCTCGCCTTGTCTTCTAGGGGCTGCAAGGGTCCTATTTAAGCCTGAACTACTATGCACACACGACCCTCTCGCAGTGAGAACACTGAATTCCCAGAAAGAGCCCCCACAAATGGCTCAGCGGAGAATGAGTTTGAAACAGGGCTGATGCAATGCACCAGGCCACCACAGCAGGGACATCTGGTGAATGTTTTGGGAACTGAATGTTGCAAAAACCTGGATCAGTCACTGGCATCACAAGCATACTGATACATATATATATATATCTATTTCATATCAAATACGAAGTCCCCATAGGTATAACTTAGGGAAAATATATTTTCATCATAGTTGAATCTTTTGTGAAATAATCAACTCGAGTTGGATATTTTTTTCTCAAAAAAAGTAGTCCCTTTGTTCATAGACATATCATGTGGGTATGGATGGGGGGGGGGGGGGGGGGTCCTGTGTCCCGCGTTGAATTTAATAAATGGCCCTGTCACATGGCTTTATCTTTTTAATGCTCCTGTCCCATGTAGAATTTAAGAAAAGGCCAATGTCATTTGTCCCTAAGTTGCCATGTCACATGTCGAATTTAAAAAGCGGCCATGTCGCCGTGTCAAATTTAAGAAATGCCCCTGTCGCGCTGTCGATTTTAAGGGTCTACACCCCCCCATGTCACCTGTCGAATTTAATGAATGGCCATGTCGACGTGCCAAATTTAAGAAAAGCCTGTATCACCGCGTCGATTTTAGGGGTCTACAGCAATATTAACTCTTTAGATCCCACAGTTAGCATGATATATTGCAATTCCCATTCCCCCGTAATTTTCCCTATTAGTGGCCGTCCATAGGTAATGATGTCACACACAAGGGGGTGGGTGGGTGAGTTGAACAGTGTGACACTGCCTGAAAACAGGCCTTATTTTCATGTTTAAATCAAACGATTTTGTGTGACAGGGGGGTGGGTGGGTCCCTAAAAATACTCTCAAAAAGTGTGAAATCAATTATGGATGGCCCATTACAGGCCTGCAGATGTCTTTGATATGAATTAGAAATACTTTACTGTTTCAGAGATTTTCAAGATCTCCTTAAAGGAAACCTAGCACATAATCAGGGGATAGATAATTGTCAATGAAATTCGTTGTGCATGAAATATGCATCAAGAACTAATAACCCTAAAAATATTTTAATGATATTCCAGATGTATCCACTGTTGTGAGACTTTGATATTTTGGTCTATTTTAATGGTTTTTAAGGGAAATCCCCTAATTTGTGACGTAGCAAGGACTGTTAGTGGGATTCCCCAGCTTTCAAAAAAGGGAATCCCCAACTCTCAATAGTGTATAGAAAGGAATTTTAGCTGTGTTATTAATTTTTTATATCAGGCCATGTGCAGGCTGTAAATACTTGTATCCTTTACTCACATACATCCATTCAATTACCTGAGATCCCCAAGCTAATTTGAAAGGGATTCCCCTTCATTATGACGTAGCAAGGACAGAATTGTAACCCCAGAAATTAGGGAATTCTCACATTTTATTTTATTTCCTTTATAGTTTCATAATAGTTCAAAATTTTCCCATATTTTCTACTGAAATATCTTAAGAATACTAAAGCGAAATTAATTAAATGAAAAATTGGCGTTTGAAAATTTATGTGCAACACTGCAAGGAACCCTTTAATGAATGAAAAACATAAGGTTTCCAGTCTTTCATAGGAAAGCTTTTATTTAATCAGTGTTCTAAATCAAGGATTCCGGGTGCATACTTTTGGCACTAATATAATTTAACTGGCAAACTGTTTTTCATACCTTTCTGACCTTACAGAAATTACTAAAAGTTGTAGGCCGAATGCCACTCTCGTGGAAAAGGAAGGGCTCGTCCGGGATTTGAACCCGGGACCTCTCGCACCCAAAGCGAGAATCATACCCCTAGACCAACGAGCCGGCTGGAAGTTGCACCTGGAAATAAGGATAGGATCGCACAGTTAAGTTTCGTCCGGCTGTAGTATTTCGTTTTTAGGTAAGAGAGACGGAAAAGCAATGAATAACTGACCCACAACTTTCCTGAATCTTTTTTGATACTCAAAAACTGTTTAACGGTAAATTGTATGGAAGCCGCTTCATTTAAAGCTACATTTTTTTTTCATAAATGTTACCTGATAATTGATTAGGTAAGTGTGAAAAGATGTTTCAATGTGCAGTATGATTTAAAAAATAAAAAAAATCATATATATCATCGCTTTGTAGATTGATAACAAATTGCACATATGAAAAGCCACCAAACAGTGAGCACACTGAATCTTTCTGAGCCTGTGTGAACTCTGTCAAATCATGAATTAAAGTAATCACACCTTGGGGCACCTGTGTAAGGAGAATTTGAGGAATCACATTAGGCTATAGGACCTATAGGTCCACCTCACCTATTGCACAACATCCCCAGACTCTAGGTCTGTAGTCACCTTCAATTGCACCACCCCAGCCTCCAGCAGAGACCCACTACAAGTACATGTTCAGTGGCTTGGTGAAGCGGGTGAGCCGTGGTCCAGGGGGTTACGCAGTTATGAGCCGCAAGCATCACTCACTACGTTCCATTCAAACCTGCTTGCATCCAACACTTGTGTATGGGGCAAGTCAGGGGAACTCCCCCTGGTCTAACTCGATACTCACCTTTTGAAGTTTAGGATTATAGCTACTAACGTTAATACAATGCCCTCTAACTAACTTTTTGGGCTCTTGGCCGAATTTGCCAAGATATTGTCGGCCCTGATGGCTTTCACTGCATGGCGGACTCATGATTTTGAAAAGGGGGGGACACGGTTTTGTAAAAAAAATGTTCCTTAATTACCTTTTGGCTGAATTTTACATTAACTGATAAGAAAACGCAAGTTTTTTTGTTGTTTTTTTAAAAAGGGAGGCGCGTGCGCCTCCCCACCCCCCTTCTGGATCAAAATGTTTTAACAATATTAATTATTTTGTATAATCCTAAATGATAAAAACAAAAAGGTGTTGATAAATGGATTCCAGAATGGATCATTCCTTAACGATAGACCTATCTATAATATTTAAAGAATTTATAGCATTATACAGCTTTTAATGGTAATTTCATTTAGACTAGTTAGGCCTTGAGAATTATGATTTGTTTTTTGCTTGGGTAGTTTAACGTCTGGTCAACCCTTAAAGGATTTTTCCAGTGAGAATTATGACCAATGGAGAATTATATAGTAATCATTTTGTTGATATAGTGTATGCCATCAAGGACAAAAATTGTATCTATAATTCAATATTTATACAACCTTCTGGTGAGTTTGGGTGCACATATTATGTGTACCAGGGTACACTGTCATTTTTCATATTAATAATTGAGAATTTCCATACCATTCACCAGGTGGCAGTGTAAAACCAATGTAAATTATTGCACCATCAGAACAGAAAATGGACATATTGCACCACCTCAGTCATGGGCCCAGTGCAGGTATAAGAACCTGTTTAATCACATTATGAAGTGGGTGAGCCGTGGCCGTGGGGGTTCAGTACTGAGCCATAAGCACTACTCGCTATGTTCCATCCAAACCTGCTTGTCCCAGTACTTAAATGCACAGGGCAAGTCAGGGGAACTCCCCCTCGGCTAACTCCATACTCACCTTTTATCAATTTTATATTTCATAGCCCTCATGACATCGTTGAAGATACAATCAACAAAGGATGTGATATAATGTAGGATCATGGTTTAGATCTAGAGTAGGCTAGGTAGTTGGGCACCCCTCCTGCCGCAATCCCTGTGGAAATAAAATAGTGGAAATAAAATCAGATTTTTTCTTTGAAACAATGAATGTATGACGTGGGATTTAATCTATTCTAATGTAGGTCTATCACACAAAAATCGTCCCTTGGTCTGGAGGGGGGGGGGGCGCACCGTAGTCTCCTGTCTAAAATTATGGTAATTGATAACATAAACACTGGACAATCCTACATTCTAGCCCTTGTTCCCTGTGTCCCGTTTAAAGGTTAAACATGTCCCGTTTTTGACAAGATATTAGATATTTAGAGAAAACATTGACTACATGTCTCAGAATCTAGAAAATTATATTTTTTGGGTGTTCTTTAAAAAAATTCAAAAATATTCTTTTTTGAGATAATGTGTCCAATCATGGGAATTGATGTCCTAGAGGGGGGAAGTGTAAAAATTAATTTACAATCCTACCTTTCAGATAATGCAACACATTTTTAAATATTACTATTCCTATTGTAGTGAAAGGTTAAGAGGGCTGTTTGCCCATGTTGACAGCAATGAAGACCAGGTTGAGGCAGCAATAATATAATGTAGGTTTATTGGGTACTACAGCATGTAGACACCCAAGCAGCAGGCATGGTAGCAGGTCTTCCCTCTATAGCTCTCCTAACCAATCTCCCAGAATGTAATAATTGTGGGCCTTTTATCCCCCCCTTGGGGCCACCTGTGAAAGCCTGGTCATGTGACTGGCCATGTGACCAATGCCAGGCCCCGAAAAGGTGTGAAAGCCTGGTCATGTGACTGGTCATGTGACCAGTGCCAGGCCCCGAAAAGGTGTGAAAGCCTCCGAAGGCACCTGGTGAGAGTTTCCAGAACTAAATCTGTGCTGTAAAACCCTTTATACCTATAATGTAAACCCCCTAATATTATATATGAATATGTATAGAGTTACCTATAATAAATCCAATAATGACTCAATGTAATTATGGGGATCTCGACCTATTAATCTAACACTACTCCCCACTACAGAGAATAAGTGTTACCACTACACTTAACCAATATCCTAAAAATGTGGACTCTGCTATTATGGTGCCATGCTGCATGAGTGTCATTATAATACAATATCATACAATGTAATACATCAACATAATTCAAATATCAACATAATTTACATCCATCTCTCAGCATACTATTCATCATACAATCAGATAACACATTCCCTTTTCAATGGCTTCCATCCTAATCCATAATTCTTGGACGTTGGATTCCAGAATCATTACCTATTATTTATAACAATCATATCTTGGGAGCTGTTTAGCTTAGCTGTGAGGTACTACATTTGTTATAATCATATAGGTAACTAACGGGTAACAATCAAATGAACAGTCAAATCAAACATACAATTTTCAAACAGGTCCATATACAATAATGTGAGTCTGTTATGTCTCATCATTCATATCACACCAGTAAATGTGAAGAAATTTAAACAATTCTTATACATCAATACTCTCATTTCATACAATTACAATATTATAGATACATTTGTCAAGATTTTCACAAATACCCTTCCTTCTTGTTCACATAAATATACATTATGTTGGGAAACGATAGCTTAGCTGCAAGGTACAAACTCCATCAAACAATTAACCTCAGGCTTTCAGCTATCTTATTTTTATACCCACAACACACATACCTATTTCCTCAACTTAGTGATTGTTTCTAGAATATTTGTAATAGTACACATGAAGCTGGCTTTCATTAACCAATTGCAAAACTTATTTATCACAACATAGTTACAGACTGGCCTTGTCTAAACATAACTGAACCTTTGTAGGGACTTAATTGCACCTCATTCCTGAAAATAGACATTCCTACTCTTGGCATTCAAACCCCAGTGCTAGGACTTAGTTTCCCATGCCCTCAAATCACTTACTAACAACATTCACACATCTGGGGGAGCAAATGGCTCTACCCCATGGTAATGCATATTTCCTATGCCCTCAACCGACTTAAACATAATCATACAAGGGGGAGCATCCGGCTCTACCCCAGTGCTAGGACGCATTTCCCATGCCCTCAACACCAACTAACAAAACATTCATACTTGGGGGAGCATACGGCTCTACCCCAGTGTTAAGACACAGTTCCTATGACCTCAACACTAAAAGACTACACATACATACTTCAGGGACTCAAACCCAAGGATGTCTTTCTCATACTCTCATAACACTGCTTTCGAAGTCCCTACACTATTTCTGAAGGCTCCCTTAAAACCATATTTATCCTTCCTCTCTTAACCAAGTCTTGCCAACTATTCTTATGTAATGATATAAATAACCTCTGTTTTCATGTTACTTTCACCTACGCTCTCCTCAAACAATAATATCAATCAAAAAATAAAGATCAGAATAGGTTATAAGAAACAATTATCTTCACTTCAGTATCATATTCCACGGTGTGTCATAGGTGCTTGCCTGTCATATAGCCTTTTAAGCCTATGATTGTGGTCACTTTTGCACTCTGGTACTCTGTCTGCTATTCTACAACCTATGCCTATGTCATTTGACTGTTTAGAGCCCTTTTCTTCTATGTCACTTGCAAAGGACAATGTTGTCTCCTCACCTACATATTTAGGCAAACTTGGGGTTGAGATCCTATCAGCATGTGTCTGAGAAAAGCCATTAACTTGACTTTCAGCTCTGTCATCATTATAGGGGTATGAAATGACATCATTCACAATACCCTCGTGACATTCTACAACTGTACATTTAGTTTCAGCACTGCTTATTTCGATCGTGTCACAAGTTGAAATGTCAATATCTATTTTCTGACCTGTTGAGACACAAACTTCCGTTTCACAACATTGGGTCTCATTTTCAGAATTTGGGTTCTCAGAGCTTAGACATGGAACCATATCAATCTCATTATCTATGACTTTTATACAATGTACCATATCACCCATGTTTGTCTGATTTCCACACAATGACACAATTTTCCCCTCTTCTAAATGGTTTTGGACTAGGTTTTCAGTCCTTTTCCTCTTTGATCTACACTTTTTCTTATTCCTACCCATTTCTTTGTTAGAACTGACTTTGCCTACATCTCTTTCTTTTTCACACCCCTCTTCCATCACAGGAAGTTCTGTAGGTGGGGTATTTTCAGGCAATTTGAGTTCCTGCACTGGCTCATACTCCCTCACCTGCCTAGAGTTGTCCTGACACGGTACTGTGTGCTCCAAGGTGGGTGAGCTGTCTCCTTGCTCTGCCCCTTGCACAAAGTCCCCTTCCATGGATATCTCACTTTGCCTACTTTGCAACGAATTCTGACATATACTTGATATAGCTTGGCCTAGGACTACCTGTATAAGCTCCTGTTTTATTTCTGCCAAAGAATGTTTGGCATTTTCATGATAGCTATCTACTCTTTGCATGATCAATTTCAGCCTCCTTGCATAATCTCTTTCCTCTTCTTGTTTTTCCCATATTTCCCTTGCAATTTGGCATAGCTCACCTAAAGTCAGTTCCCTTTCTGGTAGCTTCGATCTAATATCTTGCAGGAGGTTGCATCTAAATAGATAAGCTAACTTATCAATTGGAATGTCAGCAGATCGCCATACATGGGTAAGTCTGAGATAATACTCATGGGGACTCTCTTCTTCTCTTTGCTTAACTAATTTTGCTTGTTCCCAAACTTGTTCTTTCTTTGCTCCAAATTGTCCAACAACATATTCTTTGATTGATTCATAGCTCTTAAAACGTTGCACTAAAATTTGGATGTGATATGGTAACCAGTCTTTTATAAACATCAGCCTTGTAGACTCACCATTCCCAAAGACTTCCCTAACATACCTCTCATATTTTCTAAACCAAGGCAATACTTCTAGGCAATCAGTTGGAAATAATCCAGGCTTTAATGACTCTAGAAACCTATCATATGCATCATAAAGATCACCTTCCAAACAAGCAGTCCCCATCTTGTTTTTTCTTTAGAGCTTCCTAATCTATTGTTGAAAATATGTTAGATCATTTCCCTTTTCCTTTTTAAAACAAAAATATCCATATATCAAACATGGATGTGACTACTTCTGGGTGTAATACATTCAGACCAACATAATCACCTTAATGATGTCAATCTGTTTCCATCAATGATAACTTAATAACCTAGCATAATACGTCTTATTAACATGCATATTTATCACATATAAACCATAAAACCTGGTCCTTCCTTCTGAGTCTGCTGCCGCCATCCTGATGCTGGAGCCACCCTCCTGACGCTGTTGCAGCCCTCCAGGGGGCAGTGCCATCCTCCAGGGGGCAGTGCCGTCCTCCAGGGGGCATTATCACACAGCCACTGGTGTTCTCCCACGGACGTTGGCATCTTCCCCGCACTGTAGTTGTCTCTCTGAAGCTGTAGGCATCTCAGAAAGCCCATGCTGACCTCACAGGGCCGTCGTAGACGTCATAGGGCCATCGGCGACGTCACAGGGCTGTTGTAGACTTCACAGGGCCACCCCCGTCATCCTGGGGTGCTCCCCGTCGTCCTGGGGTGCTCCCCACCGTCCTGGGGTGCTCCCCGCGCTCCTTGGCATGCTCCCGTCCTTACGGCTGCTGGGCGATCTCCCCGGAGTAGTACCGTCTTCCTGAGGCTAGTCCCACCCTCCTGGAGCCGTAGGCGCCCTCACAGGGCCCATGCCGACTTCACACGGCCCCTGGCGACTTCACACAGCCCCTGGCGACTTCACACGGCCACTGGCGACTTCACAAGGCCACTGGTGACTTCACACTGCCACTGGCGACTTCACACGGCCACTGGCGACTTCACACGGCCACTGGTGACTTCACAAGGCCACTGGCGACGTCACACGGCCGTCAGCGAGATGTAGAGGCTGTCACAGAGCGGGGGCCACTCCTGGCAACTCTATGGATGTTTTCTGGCCACTCCTGGCCACTCCTTGTTGCTCCTATACCATGCATGTTGCTATTACCCGGGTTGTCTCCACCAGTGAAAGGTTAAGAGGGCTGTTTGCCCATGTTGACAGCAATGAAGACCATGTTGAAACAGCAGTAATATAATGTAGGTTTATTGGGTACTACAGCATGTAGACACCCAAGCAGCAGGCATGGTAGCAGGTCTTCCCTCTATAGCTCTCCTAACCAATCTCCCAGAATGTAATAATTGTGGGCCTTTTATCCCCCCCTTGGGGCCACCTGTGAAAGCCTGGTCATGTGACTGGCCATGTGACCAATGCCAGGCCCCGAAAAGGTGTGAAAGCCTGGTCATGTGACTGGTCATGTGACCAGTGCCAGGCCCCGAAAAGGTGTGAAAGCCTCCGAAGGCACCTGGTGAGAGTTTCCAGAACTAAATCTGTGCTGTAAAACCCTTTATACCTATAATGTAAACCCCCTAATATTATATATGAATATGTATAGAGTTACCTATAATAAATCCAATAATGACTCAATGTAATTATGGGGATCTCGACCTATTAATCTAACAGTAGGCTGAGATATAGGAAATCCCTTGTGTAGAACACACTGTTTTACCAATTGTGCTTCATTTCCATATTACAGCTCCTTGAACCGAACTATATTTAGTAAAAAGGAAAAAAAGAGAAAAAAACTATTTTCTTAATTACCTTTTTCTTAAAAAAAAACTATTTTCTTAATTACCTTTTCTTTTCTTTTATTAAACTTGGCAAAAGTATTCTATGCAATCTCATTATTCCTTTTTCTCATGGTAACATGAGAACATTCCTTATTGTAACCCACAGGCCTCTTTTTCTTAAGTGCCTATTAGTATAATAAGAATTTTGACCTATTTCCCCAATTCCGTTTTCAACTATAGCCAAAAAATATTAATTTTATCCAGTAACGTCGAGGATTTCCAGGACCTCACACTTGGTATGAATGACATGACCCAGTTCTAGTAGACGATGCAGCAAATTAGGTCAATAAATTGGAACTTCAGCAGTGATCCCCACTGAACACATAATACACTCAAGCCACAAAACGTTCAGAAACCATCCAATTTGAATCTATTTGACTTTTCTGCCTCCTTTCCCAGCGCAGGGGATATAGCTCAGTGGTAGAGCATTCGACTGCAGATCGAGAGGTCGCCGGTTCAAATCCGGCTGTCCCCTAGCTGCCTTTTTCGTTTTCTACATTATGGTTATAATAACCAAGGTTTTATCAGGTTGCCCACGCAGGTCTAATAGGGTCTTATATTGGTTTTGTCATTTATAAGGCTATTAGAAAGGTCTTATATTGGGTCCAGAGATCTTAGAAAGGTCTTATTTTGGGTCAGTCTGAAATTATTACAAGATGAAATTTTCCTCTTGTCATTGTCACCTTTACCTCTTTATAGTAAAATGTTAAACTTTAATTGGTATAAAAACGTGAAAAGAAAGGTTCCAAAGATGTCATGAAAAGATTTCAAGACAAAAGGTCTTATTTTTGTACCCAACAAGGTCTTATCATTTAGGTCTTATTTTGATTTCTGAAAAGGTGTGGTCACCCTGTTTATACAAAAGCTTATTTGTAATTTATCTATGATATGCACACAATATAATAGAATAGTATTTTAAAAGAGGAGTTCATTGGCCCGCTGTTGATCAAAATATACTAAAATAGAATAATACTGCAACCAAGGACTGAGGAAGGAACTTAATATCATTAGTAGGGTTTCCAAAGTAAAAAGCACTTTCCCACACCGGGAATCGAACCCGGGCCGCCTGCGTGAAAGGCAGGAATCCTAACCACTAGACCATATGGGAAGGTCGAGAGAGGAAGAATTAGAATGGATCTGATCGTTGGAGAACGTAGATGTGTCACTAGGTCAGGATGCAAAAATTGTATTTTCTTCATGTAGGTCAACTGAGGTCGGATAGAAGTACTGAAGTGAATGGTATGAGCTTGCCCTTGTAGGGGCGGCTCCATGCAGAGATTGTTCATTTGGTATTCATTTACAAACCCTAGCTGCCCTCTACCTTCCCCAACGTATGACTGATTTTATATTAACAATCATATGGTCCTTCCATACAGTTTTCAATTTAGTTTTCAATCTGGGATTATAGAAATACGGTCTTAATAATTATTGTTGAATGGAATGTTGATTGTGAAGCATTACACCATCAGACCAATGAGGACATGGGCCAACAGAAATTAGGGTTAGTAGGGAGTGTGTGTGTGTGTCTATCAAATAGCACATCTCCTTGCTTTATATAATGTAACTATGTGGTTAGGCTAAATGTAATTTCTGTTAGTGTTATTGTAAAGTATCAAAAACATTCATCCTATAAGACCTGAACAGGGATCAACACAGAAAATCATCCCCCCCCCCCCCCAGGGCTCCCCTCCTCACTTATCAAAGCTGTATATCCAATGAGTGAAAACAATTTAAACCTAATTTCTGACAACAAATCTGGACTGACGTTTGTAATATTTGACAAAGTTGAAAAACATGCATAAATCTCTTTTCACTGTTTCTAGATATTTCTTAGATTCTGCGGATAAGATGACAAAATATCCCTGGTCAAATAGAATGAGAATTAGTATTGCGTCAGTACCCATCTTCAAACAAATACAAATGTTGGTGTATCAATGTCTGAAATAAAGCTTCACCCTGCACACAGTGCACACATTTTCACTGCTGGGTACACATTTTTTAAGTGTGCATCCATAGGTGTGCATAAGTGCAAATTACATAGCAAAAGACCCACAAAAGACCAGACAGTACATTTCCAAATGAAAATTTTCTTCAAAAAAAATATGCCCAATTTTAGGTATAGGGTAAATAATATAAGGATAGGTAGCGTTACCTGAACGCAACTATTTTTTCCTTTGGCCTAAGTGAACGTACTGCACCACATCAGACATTGGCTGAATGTAAGTATAAGAATATGTTTACAGGCCTGCCAACATATCACTACAAGTCTGCGGGACAAGACTGCCAGAATCGGATAAAAAACCAGGCATAGGCCTACATTGGATAGTTGTAGTGGATAGTTCAATAGCTTATGATACAGCTGCCATGGAGAGAAAGAGAGGTAGGTATGGTTCATCATAATATTATTAGGTTTCGCAAATGAGGTAAACAAAATGCTTTATCAATTCTGGAACCTAAATTTCATGCAGACAGTTTTTCATTGTAACATGTAGAATGTATACTTCAATTATGATACAAAAAAACTGTAATCAGTCAAATGTTATAGGCCTGTTGTAAACATGAGTACAAACAAATTAATGAACAATCAATGGAACAAATACTGTTATAGCTATAGATGTCCTCTGAGATATATAGCCAGTGTCCGAAATTAAAGACAAATTTTCGGGCACGAACGGGCATGGTTCTAAAAAGAATGTAGGCCCAATCCAGCCTATATTTTGTGCATTCTTGCTTTTATACTGTCTGTCCTAATGCTCAGGAAAATCAGGACAATATTAGAGGTGTCACTTTGTGCAGATGATACAGTTTTATATTATTCACATACGGATGTAAAATTGCTTTATGACAATATACAACAAGACCTTAATAATGTGTACAATCTGTACAGTAAAAATAGACCTACTATTAACAGTGTTCGAAATTAAGGGTTTGCCCTGCGCCTGGTGCACACATTTCCGCAGCCAGGTGCACAGTTTTCGGGAGTGTGCACCTGGTGTGCGCAGCTTTTTTTCAGGTGTTAATTATGCCTATATATATGAGGGGAGTATATATATGGAAAAAGTCCCAGGTGCATACTTCTAGCACAATGCACCCGACAGGCGCATGAATTCTAAAGTTAATTTTGAATGCTGTATTAACTGTTCCTTGCACAAGAATATACATGTTCCCAATTTTCGTGAATTCGACTTCATTTACATATTCTCGAAATGTTTCAAACGGAGAAATAGGAAAAATATTTGCACATGGGCAGATCCAGAGGGGGGGGGGGGGGGTCGCGCGCCCCACCCTTTTTCAGGAAAATTTTGCATTTTTCTAATGTAAAACTCGGCCCAAAAGCAATTAAGGAAAAATTTTTCCAATAGCGCCCCCCCCCCCCCCCCCTTTTCAAAATGCTGGGTCCGCCAGTGTTGCATATAGTAAATCATACAGGTATGAAAATTAGATTTGGGAATCCCCTAAATTCTGAGCTTCTCAGTGCTGTTGCTACGTCATAATTAAGGGAATTCCCTTTAAAAATTATATGGGAATTCCAGGTTATTGAATGAATTTATGTTGGTGAACATTGCAATCAATGAAAGCTTGGATGGGGTCTGATATAAATATTTCATGCTAAAGCCCCAATTCTTTTCTGTGAATCTTTGAGATTGGGGGATTCCCTTTTATTTATACATGGGCATTCCCAATCAGTGTCCTTGTGACGTCAAAAATCTGGGGATTTTCCTGAAAATCATTTAAATGAGACCAAATTTTAAGATCCCATAACCATGGATACATTTGGAATACTCAAGAGATATTTCTAGCATTGTTTCTTCGATGTACCATTGTCACTCACTAGGAATTCCATTAAGAAATAATGGTCCAATAATTATGTGCAAGGTTTCCTTTGAGAAAACAATTATTGATGAATTATGCCAACTGTGTACTATAGCTAAATTTGAAGACAAATACAAAAGTGAGAAGGGGAGCATTTGGGGGTGGGGTGAGGAAGGGAGCGCTGGGGGTGGGGTGAGGAGGGGAACTCTGGGGGAGTCAGGGGGGGTGAAGAGGGGAGCACGGGGGGGGGGGTGATGAGGAGGGGAGCACTTTGGGGGTTGAGGAGGGGAACACTGGGGGGGGGGGGGGGATGAGGGGGGGGGGGTGAGGAGGGGAGCACTGGGGGTGAGGGGGCCGGGGGGGGGAGTGAGGAGGGGAGCATTGTGGGGGATGAGGTGGGGGTTGAGGGGAGCACTGGGGGGGGGGGGGGGAGGGTGAGGAGGGGACCACTGGGATGGGGGTTGACCCCTAAATTCGACACGGCGACACGGCCCTTTTTGGACTTAGTGACATCCGACATAGCCAATTCTTAAATTCGACATGGCGACATAGCCTATTCTTAAAATCGACATGCGACATAGCTTATAGTGACAATCGACAGGGGCTTTTCTTAAATTCGACACTGCGACATAGCCTTTTCTTATGATCGACATGCGACATCGGGACCCCCCCATCTAGACCCCCACTGGGGGGGGATGAGGAGGGGGTGAGGAGGGGAGCACTGGGGGTGAGGAGGGGAGCATTGTGGGGGTGAGGGAGGGAACACTGGGGGGGGGGGGAATGAGGTGGGGGTTGAGGGGAGCACTGGGGGGGGGGGGGGGGGCGGGGATGAGGTGGGGAGCATTGGATAGCATTGTGGGGGGGGGGGGGGGGGAACACTCGGGGGGGGGGAGGGGAACGAGGTGGGGGTTGAGGGGAGCACTGTGCACTCTAATGTACCTAATACTTCTCAATATCTAAACATTTCCACTCCATCATGAACTTACAGGAACGACTACTTGGTTTAGTTCTACATAGGCCTATATATTTCATAACAAAACGTGCCGTTACTGTAGGTTCCGCCGGGTTTCGAACCCAGGACCTTTCGCGTGTTAGGCGAACGTGATAACCACTACACTACGGAACCGGACCTGGCGCTGAATGGTCCAAAAGTAAACTTTGAAATAAATCTTATATTGCAGGTAAAAATAGCCCACATTATCCTGCCTCTTGTTATGTTTTGAAGTTGTTCCATACAGAAGGAGTGGTCCCTCGTTTTTTCTTCTCTTTTAAAGTTACAAGGTTTCAAATTCCATCATAAAATCAGTAAGAACTATTTTTACCTCCTCGCTAACCCTTTGTTAAGTTTCAATGATAAGAAAACCTCCCATAAAGGGAACCGCACCCCCCCCCCCCCGTCCCCTATCCCCTACTCCCTTAAGGTATATCTATAACAGTGTCTCAGTCAGTGTTATGTTAGAACTAACACTCACAGTTCCAGTTGCAGGATGCAGGTGTTAATAAAAAGATGCCTGCTCCACAAGTTTTATTTACTACATGCATACAATAATATTTCTAAGGATGATTAAAAACTCAATCAAATTCCCAGCATTTGGTGCATGGACAGGTCGGATTTTTTTTGGTTTTTTTTTATTAGTGAATGACTTGGTTTTCAAATCACATAGGCCTAGAGGAAAGTAGAACGACTGTGGCAGTTAGGGCATTGACTCGTGAATGAGAGAGGTACATGCATGTATGTGAGTACACGCGTTCACTTGGTTATATTATTTCATTTTATTTTCCAAATTGTGCATTGCATGCACTTTGATATATATTTATTTGTGTGTTCGAAATTAAGGGTGCGCCTGGCATGCCAATTTTGGCGGATGGGCGCACATTTTTCGGCTGTGCCTTTTATTTGCATGGATGATTTCAGTTGCTGTAAATTAGGGGCTTGCATAAAAACATCATCATAGGTTTCTCCACATCGAAACAAGTGCACCAGGATGACACACAAAATAAATGCTTAATTTCGAACACTGAATATTTATCGGTGATAGTGCGTAAAGCACAGGTCCTTTACAGGGAAATATAACTAGACTTATATTTAGTGTCAATCATATAGGTCTATATGTTCGCCTAGGTTCATGCTTCGTACAGTTCTATGATTCATATAGTCCCTATAGGTTAAAAGAAAAAGGTAAATAAAGTGATCATCTCAATACTAATAAGTATAGGCCGAGCTTTATGTTCAAAGTGTCCAGTGGACACCGTGTGTTATAAGCTTGGACTGGGATCGATTTTGTTTATTATGTCCCATGGGGCGGGCCACGAGGCTCTGAATAAGGGAGACGCGGTTGTCATATTTTTAGATTTATGAAATATTTAGCTGTCATTAAAATTGGGCATATCATGTTAATTGCATACAAGAATACATTTTAATTATTCTTGCTGTATGTGTCTTGTAAATAAAAAACAATAAGTGCGAAAAATATACCGAGGAAAGAGTGGTTTCATGATGAGGGCTGAAAATATTTGCCGTTTTTGCTGTCACTCATCATATCTATATAGACTATCAAGATACCGCCCAGCCTTTCACAAATGAATGTAAACGGTTTTCTCCCTTCCAATTCAACAGAATAACCTCCACTTCTTGAATACAATGTTTTCCATGTTTGGTGTCCACTTTTTCTCCATTGCTCTTTAAATAAATCTTCCCTGACTACCTTCAAGATATCACACTTTTTAACGAGTAAACTATTATCAGGAATCTTCATAGATCTCAAAATATATTTTCACAATTTGAACACTTTGTGATAAAAAAAAAAGGAATGAAATCAAACATATGGCAGTGAAATTTGAACATTGGACAGGGAAAACACAGGGAATTGGATTGCATATGGCAGTGAAATTTGAACATGGTACAGGAAAAACACAGGGAATTGGATTGCAAAATTTGAGCAGGGACCATACATGTTTTAAGGGTGGAGAGCCCTGGAAGGAGAGCTAGGGGTGGGACGTGGACGGTCTGTTATACCCTCTTACTAACCACGAGTCAGTCAGACTCATATCTATAGACTGGACAGAGTGTCAATGACTCCTATTGGTCAAACAAACATAAACTTATTTTAGAGGGATTTTTCTATTGGTTATTCACTGCCCCACCTAAAATGGTTGCCTCTGTACAGACCCATCCTGTGAAGTGGGCGAGATGGACAGGCGTACTGACCACCTGACTGACCACCACACTGACCATGTACACCTGTCACCCAGAACACCTGATCACCAGCCCAGGGGTAAGTACATTTTTAGCAGCATTTTAAAAACTTTCTATTTAAAACATGTATATATCATTTCAATTTATATTCATGGCTTAATGTCAAGCTCTGCTGGCCCTAGCATGAGAGCTCTAGATATATGGTATCTTTTTCTATGTATTCTTCATGAGTTTTGGCCCATTTATCCACTCTTTTTCGAACGTTATAGCAAAGTCTCGCAAAATATATATCATTTGTATATATGGAAGCCTATGTCTATTCTTTTAAAAGGAATGGATCAAATTAGAGCAAGCTTACTGTAGATATGTTTTAGAAAAAGATTTCTTTCCCAAACAATTTTCTTTCTTTATTTACGGAGTATCGATCCCATAAATTATGATAGTGGTGTTTTTAGTCGAATAGCCTATATAGCCTTATGCCACGTCTCACACACCACACATAATATGGATATGAACTTGACTTCATGGCACTGGAGAAGGCAACTGCTTGTTTCTATTGAAGTGTAATTAAGGTTAGATGCAAGATCTCTTTTGCTGTATATAACTTTTAATCTCTGTTCGTTTGTCCACTGATGAATTTCCAAGCTTAAGGATAGACAACACCTCTCAGCAGACAATTTGCAACAATATACAATGCGCTCTGTCTATTAAAGGCACAGTAATTTAAATCATACCAAACTGTAGAATGATTTTTTCTCTATCTTTTGGTATATATTAAATTGTTTTCCCACCAATATTAAAGGAATCAGAGAAGAAAAATTGATTTTTCGACTTTTATTTTTTGAACATGATTATCTCAGCTATAGCTCAATCAATGGTTATGAAATTTTGGGAGTTGATTCATAACATTTGTATGGAGGGAAGCGTGTCTCAGATTTTCTATTTAGGCCTTAGTTTTTATTTTATGACAAAAAACGGGAAACTTTTTGTGATTTTTTTCAAATTAATTTTCTACATTTAATAAAACAGGCACTAAGACATAGATAAAAAATTTGAGACACTCTTCCCTCCATATGAATGTTATCTAGATATGTACAAAATTTCATACATATCTATTCAGTATTAAACGAGATATCCTTGTTCAAAAAATAAAAGTTGAAAATGGTTTTTTCTATTTCCCGTATGGACAAAGTCATATTCATGATCACATTATAAAATTAAATGTATCAGTAGATAGGTGTATTAAACATGTATGTTATGATATAAAGCCAATTACTCATGAAATATAACGGAATAATATATGCCTATTCTAAAAAGGTACAGCAAATTCACCGCTAAGAGGTGTTGTCTATCCTTAAACTTACCAGTACCAATAATTGAATGATATGACGAATTGTTTTGATAGCATTAATGAAAGATATGATAATAATCGATTTGTATTTATTTCTAGGTACAATCTGCGGCACCATGATACGTCATATTTTCTCCCTCAGCCGCCAGAGGTCTCTGCTGCCCATTGCCATGGTAACCGGGGTCCTCCTGGGAATGTACGTCATTAGCGACGTCTTGGGGCATTTTGAGGAACTAAACTACCAAATTCAAACTTTATCTGACAAGCTTGAGTCATTCAACGGAGTCAGAAGGTATGCAATTAACGACTCATTTGGGATAAACCAAAAAGGATTGGAATTAAACAACAAAAGTGCTGATACTTCAACGGAAGCTGGGACATTAGCCTCAAAAAGAAGGAGGAAGAAGAACTATGTAAATCCTCATGATTTTGAATATGTTTTGAATAATGTGAGTATTTGTTCTGGGTTGGACAACCTTGAGTATGTTTTATATGTTCACACTGCTCCTAAAAACTTCCAAAGAAGAAAGACTTTGAGAGAAACCTGGGGGCAAAATAATATATTTCTTGGTGAATCTTCAAGGATTGTCTTCTTTTTGGGAACAACCGAAAAGGAGGAAGTCCAGGCACAGCTAGTTGAGGAGTCGAAATTATACGGGGATATAGTGCAGGAGAACTTCCACGACAGCTACCATAATTTGACCTACAAGGGAATCGCAGCCTTGAAATGGATCACCAAATATTGCTCCAATGCCAAATATGTCTTCAAAACAGATGACGACACATTCGTGAATATATTCATGCTGAGGGAAATACTAGCCACAAACTACTCAGAAAGGAATAGATTTATTATGTGTTTGATTTGGGAAAACATGCCTATTCTGAGACCCAAAAAGAAGGATTCTTGTCTTAAATGGTGCATCGGGGATCACATGTTTCCTGGACGCAACTCTTACCCCAAGTACTGCAGTGGCGCCGCCTACTTCCTGTCTGGTGACGTCATATCCGAGTTGTACACAGCGTCTCTCATGACGCCATTTTTCTGGGTGGATGACGTATATATGACGGGCCTTCTGACCAAGAAAATACCAGGATTACAGTGGCTAAGGGAGGATACGAGATATAGGTACAGACTGAATGAATTTCACGAGAACTACAAGAATGCCACCCACGCACCAGATATGATGGTTACTTTGACACAGAATGACTCTCAAATGAGGGTTACATGGAACTTAGCCTTGGAGAAACTTACTGAGGCTCAACGGAAATTAGTAACCAATGAGAAATATGAACAATTATTAAAAGAATCAAAACCAGTTTAGTTGTAGGCCTACATATTCCTACTTGAACATAGTCCTGCTTTAGATCAAAATGATGAACAGTTTTGCCATATTGTATATATAAAAAGTAGTAATGGTTATTGCCAGTAATAATCCTGGAAAACAGTCCCGAAAAACAATCATATTAATCAGGGTCTAAGCCCTAAAATCAGCTATCAGCCAATAATGGTTCTATACCACTAAAAATCGCAGTGACGTTGGAATTTCTTGCGATGAAAATTAATTTCGACATGGCGGTACAGCCCATTGCAGGGGCAGATCCAGGGGGAGGGGTCAGGGGGTCCTGCCTCCCCTCCCCCCTTTCGGTGGACCCCTAAAAAAAATATGGGAAACGCTTATGCACGCCGTTTTAGTATTTATTTTAACCTTTTTGCTGACCCCTCCCCCTCCATTTCTGAACCCCCCCAACCCTCCCTTTCTGAAATCCTGCAGGCCTATCTGCCCCTGAATTGATCGCAAACAGGACGTCTCAAAATATAGTGACATACGATATAAGCATTTGTACGGACTTGTGTTATGGTGAATATTTAACGACATGTAGGGGGCATTCATTTTCTTAAATTGAACAGTCAATTGTACTGTGTTAAATTAAGGAAACCCCATTACGATCTTGGTTCTATTTGGCAGTGGACATTTGATAAAGACCTAAGTGCTATCACGTCTATATTCTGTATGATTAAACTAAAATCAATGCTATACATGTTTGTGGTCATCATTTTCTATGTAAAAATGAAAATTAAAGAATTCGATAGAATTGCGATATCACAAAAAAAAAAGAATATAATAATACATTGGAGTGTGTGTATATTATTGCTAAATAATTTAGTTTGTGGTTTCGTGTATTTATATTTCAACGGTAGGCCCCTAAATCCAGATTAGGGATAGACACTGTAATAAAAAACAAAAGTATGTATTCTCCAGTTAACATATCATTTTGTATTTCCTGTCCTAGAACAATATGTATAGGCCCAGTTACGTGTAACTTGTTGATGGGTCATAGCAGATGTTCTCTACCATTGAGCTTCGACTGCACATATTGTTAACAAAAGCTTGGGTGTAACATTGGTGTATTACCCAATAACAGGGTCAATACTGAGGGAGTCGCTATCCCAAATATAACAAGGATATAATTATATAAGTATGCATAACTGGGTTTTTTCACGTTCTAGTTATAGGTGTAGGCAGGGAAAACTTTCCACGTCACGCATTTATCAAATTTTAAGCTAACAATTAAAAGAAATACACACTAGTACTACAGAGGATCCAAGTTACCAAGACAAAAGTGCAGGAGATCTCCCTCTTTAAAGGGGTAAAATTTGGGAGGTTTCTTTCCTAAGAAAGAATAGGTCTAAAGTGAATCCTAGAAAGTATTTCAGATTCTAATTTTGAATTTAATCTTAATACATGTGACTAAAAGTTGAATACATGTGACTAAAAGTTGAATAAAATGTCAAAAATAAAATTGTCTTTTTAAATGTACAATTTCATGCATCTTAAATGCAATGTCTGGTCTTTTTAAGCCTATAAGTATATACTATGTACTTATAACATATGTTTGATGTTTAAAATATTCAAAATGCAGGAGTTTTTTTCTGAATTGCTGGAGACGCTGAAGATTTTGAAAAAGGGCCATATAATTATGTTGTATCTAAGTGGGTATAAATTCGTTCTTTTTTTCGAATTTCCGCTATGCTGGGGGCATGCTTGTTAAAAGTTGTGTTTCTGTTTAATTCGTCCAATTCGCAAAATGAGTAAATAGATAAATTAGAAAAAAATATAAAGATGCAATACAATACAATGCAGTGCAGTGGTTTATTAAGGGCCTCACTCGAGGCCAAGCAGAGAGATAGGGTAGAGCCGATAGTTACATGGCATCACTAATGAACAATAGGAAAAGATGTCTGCCTACCTAAAGGGAAGACTACTTTACTATATCATACAAAATGTAACACGCTAGATACAAATGGTAGCATCATGGATATGTGTAGTAGCACCATGGAGATCAGTGGCGGATTTAGAGGGGGGCGCAAATGGTAGCATCATGGATATGTGTAGTAGCACCATGGAGATCAGTGGCGGATTTAGAGGGGGGCGCAGGGGCACCCCCCCCCCCCCCCTCCCAAAAAATAAATAAATAAATAAAATAGAAACATAATAATGATAGAAACAAAATCTATAATGTTTTAATGTAAAATTTGGCCAAAAAGTAATTATGGAAAATTCCATTATCCCCCCCCCCTACCCTCTTCTAATACTGAACCCGCCACTGGAAATGAACATCTGTAAAATTTGACCAAAAAGAACAACTGAATGTGCAACTGAGATGTGGATGGAAGGCAGAACCGTAGCCAGCCTTTTTTTTTTCTTCTTTTTCTTTTCCCAAAAGGGGGAGGGGAGGGGGTCGATTTTCTTTTAATTAATAAGGCTCAAAATATTCTTGGGGATGGATTAGGGATACTACATAGAAAATAACTAATTCATCTCATCGGGGAGGGCGGAGATTTTTTTGGAGGGGGTTCGTCCAAAGTGGTTAGGGTTGATTGATCGTACTGGCGAAAGTTTCTGTATGCGAGTACGCAAATACGTGGAGGACGAGGAGAGGAGAGGAGGAGGTGGTTTTTAACTTTGATTTGAGTATCAGGGGATAGCGCGGACGCAGTCCCCCCCTAACAAAAATTGCGCACCCGAGTCATCCACATTTGGGATGATCGCAAGGGTCAACCCAACCGTAGTGCAATGGAGGGGCCTCGCCCTGGGGGAACCGCCTTCACGATCACGGTCTCCCCTGTGCCAGGTAAGTATGAGTAAGTGTCGGTGAAATAGGCTAGTGTTCAAGGCCTTCTGACAACAGAAAAGGTGTTTATTGACAACGTTATCACGACAACTGAGAAAAGATACGTCATAAAGAATCCTTTTATTCTTTTTACTTATTGGCAGTATATATGTGAGATACAAATACCACTTGTTTATAGAATTGTATGCATTCTGTGGCGAATTCAACCAAAAGAACGGGTTTCATGTTAAGAGACGCAACAAAACGTAGAGAATTGCATCGCGCGCCACCTACTGAGCGCGGGCAGCACTATCCCTCTCACCACGCAACCACTCTGCCGCACCGGCAATTCGGTACGAGAATAGACCTACGCTCACGGAGTATTTTTCCGGAGCGGAGGTGCGGACAACGCAGAATGCACATTACTAGTGGGTCGCCCGATTGGGTAGCTCACAGCTGAACTGGGGGATTGAACTGCGTGAAGCCGTATTGCAACTTAAACGTCACCATTTTGTTGTTCTTATTATTCTCAGCCTAGTAGTCTGATATAAGTCATGCAGTGTGACTGTCGCTTGGGAAATGTATAGATATCAAAAGCAGTAAGCTGAGGCTAGGATATATATTTTCCCGCTCGTGAGGGGTCGTTGGATTACGTTGTCTCCAGCGCTCGTTCCAGCTCCCACTACTTAATTTACAAAAAGATAGACTCTGGATCCGCCCCTGAGAAGATACGCTTCTTTTTGGTTTAAAAAGAAATGGTCTATCGTAGAAAGTTCTAAAAATCCACGTTTGTTTCTTTTTCTTTCCTTTCCGTTTTTTTTCTCTATCTATGGATATCGGGGGAATGTGTGTTGTATCGCGCATGTGTGTTATATCGCGCACTTGCACCTAAAGGCCTATAAATAGGCTAGAATTGATTTTATTGTCTAAATACAAAAAGTTTCGTGTGCAGCATTCCCTGTAGCACCCTATATAATACCTAAATCGATTATCTATATAGAATAACATATAGTATATCCTGTGTGAATCTTATTCCATATTTTTACCGTTTTGCCTTAAACTTTTAGTTATTTTCTGATTTTACATAATTTGTTTTACCGAATTAATGAGTTTTGTGAGCCATTATTCCTCTATATATATGGAAAGTCCACGAAATTCAGAAAATATATTTTTTTTCCAATAATGAAATAGATGATTATCATAATGACATAAGAGGGTGAAAATATAGCTTTAGATGGTATTGTATCGTGGATTTACTGTTGTTGTATCGCGCAGGTGACTGTCTATTTTGCATTTATTACTTAATTAGTCTACTGTATTTTATTTATTTCCGTACTTAGATTCATATTTCAAAGTATTATTTGATACAGTTTATGCGTCTCTTTCTTATATTCCAAACATGAATTATATAGATAAAAAATTAAGAATTTACAAGAGAAAAACGTAATTCTTTAATAATATGTAAAGATTTTGACCTCAAAAAAATCAGTCTTTAACTAAGAATTCATCATTTTCTCAAACATCAAACATAAAGAAAAGTATATTTCAAATATTCTACTGGCAAACCACTACAAGTTCCTATATTTTACTGATTCCTTTTTTGCAAATAAATCCATAAAAATACGCTCACTCTGAAGAAACTTTCTTCTTGTATATTTCATTTAATAATTTCATATTCTTTTAGCAAAATCAGGTGTCTAAATCCGCGATACAACAACTAAATGCGCGATATAACAACATACCATTAATTCTAATCCATTTGTTCACCATTCTAGCTTTAAATTAGCCATTACTGTGTACACCAATAAGTAGAATTCAACAATTTCCCTTGAAATAAGATACTGACAATGTCTAAGCTGGAAGCCTTTGCTTTCATAGAAGTAAATCACTTTTTTTTCTATTTTTTTTCTTTTGACAAATTTAGGATATTTCTTTGTGTTTTTCTATCTGTCTAATTATTTATGTTGTTGTTATATCGCGCATTAGGTGCGCGATATAACCCACATTCCCCTCTATGCGATAAAAGTAAGAGTAAAATTTATTTCCTGGCTAGAATCTACTTTATTAGACGCACATAAAAAATAGAGAGAACAGAGAGAAAGAAAAGAAGTAGTTGGGGGGGGGGGGGGGGGGGGTCAAAGGAGGTATTGTTATGGGTCTTGACCACTAAATTCTACCGTTTCTTAAATTCGACATGGCCATTTCTTAAATTCGACATGGGACACTAAAATTTAGGGACATGCGACATCTCTCTGTTTTCGCTAGTGGCAGGGGCAAGGGTTATTTCTTAAAATCGACATGCAACATTGAACTAACTAAGCGACAAAGACATGTGACACGGCCGTTTCTTAAATTCGACACGGGAAATGCGGACCCCCCCATCCAGAGCTCTATTGGATCTATTCTAAGTGCCCGGCTTGGGATCCAGAGGTAAAACTTAGCGCCCATTGCATAGGCCTATATTTTAAAATAGCATTACAAGTTAATTTATTTGTAATAATTTATAAACACGCCTAAAGGCCATATTTCACTATGCGGTGAGTATTTGTGGTGAGGAAACCAACATGTTCGTTTCTGCCACAAACCAACATGTTCGTTTCTGCCACGGCAAGCACTCAAAAGAAAATTCTATTAAATAATTGTAGGATATAGATATAAAATCATAAAAAAAATCATAAAAATCATAATAACATTTTTAAAAAGTTACAATTTAAAAAAAAAAATCATATAAAAGAATATCAAATCATATGAGGTGTTACTTGCATTGACCCAATGCAAGTAACACCACAAGCAATGCCTTTATGCCACCTTGCACTGCCTGTCTTTACTTGCGGTGGGGCAAACCACCGCTAGTAATAGACCCACCGCGACAAAAACGCCGCAAATTGGAGTTGGCTTTAAGTCCCAGCTGGGATACTTTCACTGGATCAATCCGTTTAGTGTAGATTTCCATTCTAGTTTAGATCTATTCCCAGTGGCTCTTTGATAATAGAGGATTTTGGGAAACACTTCCCATAATGATTTCAGAGAAAAAGGAGGCGCCCCTCGAAATCCGCTACCGTTGCCCTCCACCCCTCCCCCACCCACCAAAAAAGAATATGAATAAATAAATGAAATACATAAATAAAAGAAAACTGCAATATCTCACTCCAGCTGAAAATACCACATCTTGCTTTTTTTCCGACGATGGGCCAGTCTGTCAAAAACTTACAATAGTTAGATTCACCCCTGATCAAATTTTGGGCGTTTAAGTAAAAATAGCGACACACTATGTTATTGGTGTTTTTCAACATACTTTTATCAGTGTAAATCTATTGATCTATTTATTAGTTTGCAGCGGATGCATGAATGGAAAAAAATATCCTTAATTTCGGCCCTGACTCCTATCTCAACTACTGTGACGTTATTCCCCCTACAATGGATAGCTTCTTTTTCCCCCCAAATTTACCCCAACATCACATACATGGAGGTTCGTGTTCTTCCAGCTACTCGTACTGATGATAATGCTTAACATAGAGATGAATAATTATGATGTGATATTGTGAAAAGAAAAGGAGAAAAATATGATTTTCTTTGTCGTATATTTCACCCCCGGATTTCACCTTCAGACAAGCACCGATGAAGATGCTTATCAGAGATGTACAGAAGGCTGATGCATACACATTTTCATTCTTTAATCCTCAGGGGCGGATCCAGAAATTCAGGGTGGAAAAGGGAGGGGGGCGGGGGCGCCTATATTAAAAAGGTCCCGGCGCTCCCTCTGGGGGCAATAGTTTTACATAAAAAAATCTTAATTTGGCCAGAAATGGGGGGGGGGGGGGATGCGCACCTCATGCGCCCCCCTCTAAATCCGATTTAATTAGATTTTTGCATCTTTTGTTGTATATCAGGATGAAACAATAGCATTAAATAAATTTTCAGTTAATATCTTATTATATTTGCTATTTATATGTTGGTTTGAAAATGAATTAATTACAGATAGATATATACCATATGTTTCTTTATTAAATACTGGTCAACTTCAGTAGAGAGAAATCCATAAATGCTTGGAGTTCGACATATCTTTATTTAGTAGGACGAGCCTTTCTCGACATTATGTAATACTCTCTTAAAGCAGTCTGATATTTCACTTTAACAGCAGACACTTTTCAGTTTTACACAAATTTGATTTACTTCTCCTGAAAGTCACAGGGGAAAAATAAATGCTGTTCTTATCTTATCTGTTTGTATTTTGATAAGACATGTATCGTCACACATGATTGTACATGAACTAACAAAGCTAACAAAGCTTTGTAGCAGTTGGGAAACTAAATACTTAATACTTCAAGTATCTTCAATAACCTAAGTACTTTTGCATACTCCCATATAATATTAAGACCTCATAGATTATCTTTGGCATTTGTTACTACAACCCTTAGCCACACTCTACTATGTACACTTTCAATCCGGGTTTTTAGCTGTAATGTATCCAGCTTAAAATAACAATTGCGTTCCATTTAGAGATCAGAGATCATCCAATAGCTAAAATAAACATAAACACAAATTCTTTTTCACAATGAATCTTATCTTCCTATGAGCATATGTACACAGCTGTAGAAATGAGAACTTTCCATATAACTTTTCCACACAATAGTCAGGGTTCCCACAGACTCGGAAGAATCAAATTCCATGACTTTTCCATGACTTTCCATGACCAATTCTGATTTTTCCAGGTTGACTTTCCAGGGTTCAAACAATTAGAACCATTAAAAAAATGATACAATCAACGGCCTCCCATCACCCCTACAGCCGTCCTATCCACACCAGTATATGTGACAATTCAATGAGTGCAAGTACCTTCCAAGAGAGATCCAAATACCTATGGAAATAATGAAATTAAAGCTTGTTCTCTTCTATTATGAAATCACTCAAGCTGACTTTCCATGACTCAGGTAAAAATTCCATGACTCTTGGTCAAATTTTCTAATTCCATGACTTTTTCATGACTTCCCATGACCACCTTCATTTTCCATGATTTTTCAGGTTTTCCAGGTTGTGTGGGAACCCTGATAGTTATATAATTTCCAACTGAAGTCAATGTTTAAGATGGTCAAGTCAGTGGTTTCTTTTATATAACGGCTAGCCCTTTCCAACAGGTTGCAGATTTAAAAAGATATGTTACAAGCATAATATTGACTCGGACTGATTTCCAAGACAGTTTTCCATTACTGACATATAACATTCATTCTACATATACATCGTATCACGTAGTACCTCGGTACATAAGAGATAAAATTTTCCAGAATGGCAAAAACCTGTTCTCAAGAACACCCTCATTAGGTAGAACACAATTAACTTGCGACTTGTTATATACACTCAGTCACATGAGATATTACAAGAAGCACGAGCCCGGCCATCTAATAGCCTAGCTACCCAATCGGCGATCCCTGTATCTAGGGTTTGGACTCAATTTTTTATCATAATTTTAAATCAATACAAAATTTTGAAAATTTTCCTGGGCAAACAAAAAGGATAGGTGATTTTTTTTTTTGGTAGTTCTTACTGACCTCAAGGTCTAACACTTTGCATATTTACAAGATCACAGATTAATTCTTTTGTGGATCAATTCATGTAACTTTAAAATAACTCTATTTAATTTTCCTGGGTTACCAATTAAAGTTAGGGGATTTAAAAAATTGTGATAATTTTCTGGGTGCTTGGGCTTATGAAAAAGTAGAAACAAACCAACAAATTTCACATGTAATCTATCATCATGATAGAGATTACTTGCAGAGTCAACTGAATCTGATACTAAATTGGTGTGATAGCAATCTTTTAACCATTAATATCAAGAAATCCCAGTGGATGCAAACAAAGTTGTGTAACAGTCACGTTGAACCTAACTTCACTTTTAAAATTGGAAATGAGAAGATGGAGGAAATAAGTACATACCGTTACCTAGGATTGTTGGTAGACAAGAAGCTAAACTACCAGCAACATGTCAATACAATGAGACGGAACGTGCAGCTGAAGTTGAATCATTTTAAAATAATTAGACCTTCACTAAATTTAGCTGCTGCTAGACTGGTGTATATATCAACAATCCTCCCTCTAATTGAATATGCTGATTTTGTTTATGATCTGGGTATTAAATATATAAATAAAGACATTCAAAAACTACAAAATCAGGGACTATTAATCGTTTTTAACCAACATATGAATCAATATAACAATAGAGACTCTACTGATGATCTGCATAGTAATGCAAAAATATATAGATTAGTACATAGAAGATATATGCACCTTGTCCAGCATGCATTTATGTTAAAGGATGACAAGTCCCTAGTAGATATTAGGGATATACGAACCAGGTTGCATGACGGTATAAGGCTTATTCAACCGAAATCTAATCATTACAAGTTTATGAACTCGCCCGTATATAGAGCTATTCATGCATGGAATCGGTTACCTAGTGATATAACTGTCCTGGAGAGCAAATCCAAATTCAAGAATTGTATAAAGAATTCATTAGATAATCCGTATGTAAAGGTCTTGTATTGATTGAACATGTCTTTCACTTCATCTCATCTCATTATTCCATACTCATGTCATTTTGATGACGTATTATATACAATCAGTGACTTTGTATAATTACCGCTCCCACTATATCAGTAATTGAACAAATGTCAAGTGGGAGCGGGTGGAAGAACGGCTAGTCCGAACCTGAGAACCCAAATAAAAACAATCAAAAAAAAAAAAAAAAATGTCAAAACCATGCAAAGTAGTTAGATAAGTAAACTGTATTGGTTGATTTGGTTGTTTCATCTAAGTTATTTTCAGTATACATGTTTACCAAAAGACCATTCACTAGGGTCATTGTTTGTATAAGATAAACAGTGTAAGCATCAGTAAAACACCCATGCCCAGAGGGCAACATGTGCTAGATTCACTAGGGTAATTGTTTGTATAAGATAAACAGTGTAAGCATCAGTAAAACACCCATGCCCCAGGGGCAACATGTGCCAGATCAATTGCCCCCAAGGGCATCATGTGCTAGATCAATTAACACACATGCCTTCCTAATTGTTGATAAACAGTCTGGGCCTTTGATCTACTGAAACCTGGAAATGCTAACATAAAAGCAGCAAGAACATTTAAATTCACTAACAAAAAAGGCTCATTTATCATGCTTTGAGAAAATAGTTTGTTTCAGTATGCCCAAGTTCAAACGTTGAAGTGTTTTCCAATAGTGCTTTTGTTTTCAATAAAATTGTACAGTAAACTTTACCTCCGAATTTGGTGACAAAATGACATTACAGACAGCCAATACTATAGGAAAACCACTGTCCAATAAGGTCTTTTGTGACATCACAACTGTTGCAAGTGACTTAAGGCCCAGTAAAAGGCTCCCGGAGGATCGCCTTTTAATAAATAGTATCATAAAATGTACTTTATAATCATTGATACTTTCCAGCATATCAATAGATAAGATGCTTGATGCTATCATAATAAATCGGAAAAACTATGAATCTTCATTAATATCTATATAATGTTACTTATTTTTCTCATTCTTGATTATTCAATATCAACTTTCATACCTTGACCGTAAAAAGCACCGCAGTTAAAATATAGCATTTATTTGCACTGGAGAGTGAATTGCAACAAAGATGGGAAAATTAATTGTTAAAAATACTCCTTCGTACCCAAGGAGACAGTTTGCGGATGTACATTTAGTTTTCTATAGAATTTCAATCAAAATAATATTTCGTCATTTCATTCCAAGTTTTCGTCCATTTTTAATTGCAACACGAGACAAATCTAAGTATACAGAGTAATTCAAAACAATAAAAAAAGAATTCAAACACTCCTGTATCCACTAACAACTGTGAAAGACAGATTGATTTTGAATCTCATACATACGGCAATAGTAATCCAAGTTAAATTTCAGGAAGCCAAAAGTAATGTAATGTTCCTAAATGGCGTTCTGTTATCTCCTCAAACTAATGAAATACTCTTAGAAAGTGATTCAAGCCAGTATTTAAGTATTGTATTCACCATGAACAATTAGCCTACACCTTATTTGAATAGAATTGCATAATAGTAATTGCTATTTTGTTTGTAACCAATGTAGAACTGTAGTGCCCCCACATTCGCTGAAATCTGTGAAGAATTTATGTATTTTGGTTATGTTAAAGCAAGTTTCTTTGGTTCTTAATAAGCCTCATGGAATAAATTTGTTTAGTTTTATAATTTTCAAAATTTGTGTCGATTTTGAGCCTTTCAATTTATGATTTTGACTCCTTTCAATACATAAAACTATCAAAAGCTCACAACCGTACACTCACAAATCTCCCCATTTATCATACCACTCATCCAGTTTATAAATTAAACAGCTTTCTATATATTAAACACTGGACTCATCCGTCTATCCCGATGCCTTCTAAGAAGCCGGCCAGGCCTCCTCTGAACGGTATGGACCCATCAGGCAGTTTCGGTCCCTCGAGTTTGTCGATGTCGATTCCTAGTTTTTCGGCCGCTGTCTGTTGCATGGCTGCGTTAAAGATGGAGAGGACCCAAGACCGCAGCCAGTGGGGAAAGGCCCGGTCCACCCACGCCTGGAAGGGGAAGGAAAAGTAATATGGTTAGCCAACATTTTGGTAGTAGCAGCGGTGGTAAGTTACAAGATCAAGTACACAGAAAAGGGCAAAGGGGGCAGACAATTCTCCCAACCACGGATAGCCATTTTCTCAAGTTTTACCTGCAGGTTAGCCTGAAACAGGATGCATGCTGGGTAATATGTCGACAAGACTCAAGGCTTTAGCATAGGAATTTTCATGAATTGTACCATTACTTTAAGAATAACATTATGAAAAACTAGCCATCAATATTTCTTAAGTTAGTATCCATATCCATAAATATTTCCTGAGCCATTTAAAATTCATTCATTGTAGATGGATATATATCCTTGAAATACTGTGAATCAGCTGTCCGTGGTAGGGAGAATTCCTAAATATGACAATAAAGCCATCAGTCCGTGACTAAGTGTTTAGAAATGGTTTTGAATTTAAAATTATTCTCATTCAACATTTGAAAAACTTAGTTCAAATATGTATGGTGCATTTAATTAAAACACACTTATAAAAACTTTATCAACTATCATTACCTTTGAGAATTATTAATTTAAGATGAATTGTAAGCCACGCGGTTATGGTGATCACCAAAAAGTGGTCATGGTACCACGTCTGCAGAAGATCTATAGGGTCTAGAAAAAAAATGTGTTCAGGTTACCCGACCTACCCTAGTATCATGACCCTACACTTTTTTTTGATGGTTTTTATTTCTAAAACTATCAAAATTTGATAAAGCTGACTTAAATTAAAGGAAATGACATCTATTTGTTCAACTGATGTATTCTAGATGCGGAAACTTGTTCCCTAGGGCATTTTACATGTTTTCTGAAGTTTGAAGAATTCCTTAGTCTATTTGTGACAATAAAAGAAAATTCTAAAAATATAAATGAATAAACCTACCTAACCTTATTTTTACAACCTATGTTACCCGAACACATCTTTCTTTTTTGTTTTTTATTGAATAACATCAAAAGTGTTGTACCTGGAAGCTGTGTGAGACGCATCCCGTGGTTCTATGTGAGTAGCCCAGTGTGGAGAGGGCCGACTTGGCATAGGACGAGCAGGACGGGACGAGCAGGGACTCCTCCATCTTACTGTCCTCCGTGGCCACGTAGTAGGGCGTGAGGCACTGGATGGTGATACCCTGGTCTTTGTTTTCCTGGTACAGCGACTCGGCAAAGTGACTTAGGTACGCCTAGTGGGGAAAGGTAAAGGTTACGTTAAACATGTATATTAGATATAGTTGGGTGAAGCACTGGATGGTGATACCCTGGTCTTTGTTCTCCTGGTACAGCAACTCGGCAAAGTGACTTAGGTACGCCTAGTGGGGAAAGGTAAAGGTTACGTTAAACATGTATATTAGATGTAATTGTGTGAGGCACTGGATGGTGATACCCTGGTCTTTGTTCTCCTGGTACAGCGACTCAGCAAAGTGACTTAGGTACGCCTAGGAGGAGGGGAAATGATATTGTGCTGTTTACAAAATAAATGTGTTACATATGAGGCACTGTATGGTGATGCCACCGTCTATATATTCCTGGTACAGCAAGGGGCCTTCCATTAAGTATGTACGTATCAAGGGGGGGGGAGGGGATCTGAGATTTTTGAAAATGTGCATACATACTAAATGGAAGACCCCCAACTCAGCAAAGTGACTTAGGTAGGCCTAGGAGGGGAATGTAGACGTTACGTTAAACATGTATATTAGATGTATTTCTTCCTACCACGGATGGCTGATTTCTTCTATTATACCTGCAGGTTAGCCTATATCAAGATGCATGTCTTAAAGTTGCATTCTGAGCTAATTCAGTTTGAAAAATATTTTTTTCCAATGTTAGCAGGATCAAGTACATCTTAGCCAGTAAGACCTAGATCAAACTCAATATAAGCTTCAATCAATTCTGAATTAGGTAAAAACTGTGTTTAAAGATGCAAAAGGGAGTTTTTGTCTCCTTAGGTGTTTCAAATTTTCAGACTGAGCCTTCATATTTCACCTCTTCTGGGCAAGACCAAACCACAAAAGGGTAATATTCTGGCAGCTTTACCTGTCTGTTGTTGTCAGCAATTGTCATATTTAGTTTAGTTTAATCTAACATGTGATAAATTTGAGATCATCACCTAGTATACTCTTCAGCTGAAGAAATTTCCATTCCAATGAAGAGATAATCAATATTTAGTGTAAAAACAAAGATTTATCACAAAAATAAGTCTAGTTTGGTCTCCAGACTATTCAGTGACTATGAGCTACAATAATGAAATAGAAAAGGGGTTTTGTCAAATAAGCTCAGAATGCAACTATGTCTTAATCACAGGTAGATATACAACAAATATTTGTCAATTTTCTATAGGTTTTCCTGTGTTTTTGTCAACAAAACAAGGCCAAATTAACCTGCAGGTACTCAAAATAGTTTAAACCAGCTATCCGTGGTAGGGAGAATTGTATGAGGCACTATAATGGTGATACCCTCGTCCTTGATTTACAGGACATATAGTCAAGTTATCTTTTTGAACTCACTGAACATGACGGTTGGACTTGTGTATTATAACATGGAAAACCCAGACGATTAGCCCACACTACTAATTACCACGACAAAAGGTCTTGCAGATTCTCTTTTTGTGCGTTAAACTCAGGAATATTTACGCAAGCGCATCCCAATCTTTAAATTCTGGACACTCTGTTCTGTCCTACAGCTCACCCTCTGCCACTGCTGTTATACATTTAATATTTAGTCAATCACTACCATTGTTGACCTGTTGAGCATAATCTGGGGTGTCCCTTCCTACGGCCCACTCCACTTACTGATACTCTGATGCTAGTACATTTTATTAGGTACCTATGATTAGTTATTTCTCACCTTTGTCGATCCGTAGAGTGTCATCTGGGGTGTCCCATCTTCCAATCCACCTGCAGCCACTATGATGACAGCGCCCCGACCACTGCAAAATAGAATAATCAAATTATCAATCTGGAATTAATTGAATACCGATAGGATATTTCACCACTGTATTTTAACTTCGCAATGCTAAATTGGTTCATGTCATATAATCATGAAGAAACATTGCATAATTACAGTTGTATGAGTGGGTGGAAAGAGTAAAAGTTCTATGAAAGGAAAAAAGAAAACGTTCGGAATATAGGATATCAATGCACCGACAATTAGAAAATCATCTAAGTCAGAAAGCACAAGTACAAGCTTGCTTTGCGATTTGTCTCTGATGTACGAAATAGTTGGAAACTTACCGTTCAATCATTTGGGGAAGTAACATATGTGTCATCTGAAAAAAGAGTTGTACATGCAATGAGATTCAAACCACTGCCTTGCAGATTTACTCTAATTCTCCCTACCACGGATAGCCAGTTTTGTAAGTTTTACCTGCAGGTTATCCTAAAACAGGATGCATGCTGGGTAATATATCGACAAATCCCAATGCTTTAGTATAGAAATTTTCATTAATTTTATAATTATTTATAGATTAACAATGTGGATAACTAGCCATCATTATTTTTCAAATTAGTATCTATATACATTTATCATTCTTCAGTTGTTTGAACATTCATCCATTATAGTTGGATATATAACAATTATTTGATAATTTTCTATGATTTTCATACAGGCTTTGTCGACAGAATCAGTCATAATTAGCCTGCAGGGCCTTAAAATGCTTAAAATCAGCTATCCGCGTTAGGGAGAATTGTAGTCTATGTTCCTTTACTTTATTGAATGAGCACACTCGTCCAGAGATGTCACCTTGTCTTGTATCTCAACTAGGAAAGCATTCGGAAATACAATACCTTGATGTAGAAATAAAGATTTATGAAATGGATAACACTCTTATTTGATTTTAGTTGAATGCCACCAAAAAGTTAAGTAAATCTAATGGATACGAGGCAAATTTGTGTTCGATCTTTCGATGCTTAAATGGGTGATCCGGTACTTTATTCTCTTGGAAACCCTTGATAGTATCGTTTGGTGCAAACTTTAGTGACCCTTGATGATAGAAAGATGTAAAAAGGAAAATAAATGCAGGGGTGGACATAACCATGGGCCCGGGGGCCCAAGGCCCTTAAAAAGCAGGTTGGGCCCCTAGATTTTCTGGCCAAGGAGCCCGACTGGCCCCTAGAAAATCATGGATAACAATTACAGATTTCTATATATTTTACAATAAAACATAGTGCTTTTAAAGACAATCTGACTATATGTGAGGGCCCCTAGATCTGGAAATCTGGGGGCCCGACTGGCCCCTGGATTTTTAAACTTATGTCCACCCCTGAAAATGGCTCGGAAATGACACTCGTTTACGCTATAATAACCAAATACCTATTCGCTTTCAGTAACTTTAAAATAATGTCTAATAAGGTGCGGTGTAAGTATGGGAAAAGTTCCAAATTCATCCCATACAATATCGCAATGTGATATTATCTGAAATCCCCAATCCTGCATTTGTTATGGGCTGATCTGCGAAACTAATCAAACGAATCAGAACTACGAAGGTTATTAAGATTTCTTTCGTAAAATCAACTTACCATCGTTGTGGGTAATACGTTGTGCGTCACAATTTTGTGAATTTGCTGAAAATAGCGTGAGTATTTTGAATCATAAGTACATAATATCCTACTTACCATAGAAGTGGGAATCAAATTGGTCGTAACGATCCTAGCAATTTCCTGGAAAGGACACCAAAGTGCTGTATATATCAACACTGAACTATCACTTAACAAGCAATTTGGTTTAATTCACTATGGCATATGTGGCTATATAATTGATATGCTCGAAGCTTAAATAGATATAAATACAAATATTGGGTTACTTAAGAGCACGAAACACTATCCAGAAAGGTGTTAGAGGACTGAAAGTCACTATACAGAAGTCCTTTCCAGGAAAATTGTCAGGATGAACAGCGCGTGAAATGAAACAAAACTACAGGGTTTAAAGATAGAAAAAGCCTCTACGCAGATTAAGAGATGATCTAAATGCTCGATCAGACGATTAAGTAGTTCAAGTGATTCTTAATTATTACCAACTGTAGATTTGTTTGTCTCTCTATGAAGAGTTAATAACAATGTTAAAGTCATATCTGAATTTATGTTTTTGCTTGTCTTTTTTAAAACCATATTCTTAGATATAAGGGTTCCTTCATCTCCTTCTTGGGAATACGTCATATACACTGCCGCATATCCAAATATATTTGAATAATAATGTTTTCTTTGTTTCAAGTCATAATATCGAAAGCTAAACATTTGTGTCTTACAGAACTGTCGAGGTCAGCAAAGTCTGAAGGAGTGTCGGGATGGATTCCGATGTTGTTCACTGCAGGCAGAACACAAACAATTGTAACTATGTTTTCCAAAATGCTATAAGGACTCATTATTGATATAGATACATTTTCGTTTCCTTCATCTATTTTTCTTTATTTGCTTTATTGTGTTGTTTTCGGTTACTAAATAACGTTGAATATACGTTGAATTGAGATGTTAATATCCTCTAGACGTCACCCAAATGGGAATTGTAGGTTTCACGCCATGTATTACACAGAGATGCCACTCTCGACTGATAAAAAGTAGGAAAAGTAGGAAGCATTTTCCTACTTGTATCCAGATGCAAAGAGAAAAAATCCTTAAGGAATAGAGTCCTTACATTAAAGTTGAAACTTAATAGCTTGTAACTAACACAGCGATACTCAAAATTTTTTTTTGAAGTGATAAAGAAAAGATCAGTTGTGTAATCACAAATCACAAAAAAAGTAGGAAATCCTAAAAAAAGTAGGAAAAATGGCATCTCTGATTACAAGGAAAGTCATGATAATATTGGCACGAAAGCTATTGAGACAGCCTATCCATTTTATGATTCAACGACAAAATATTCGTATTTCAGCGACTAGTTATCGAGATTAAGAAGATATGATTCTGACAGTTGATTTTAACACTTACTTAAAATGCCAATTTCTTTGCCCTCTATTTGCTCCTCGATGACGCTATACCGCTCCTCGGGAGTATGGGCGTCCACGCAGATCTGATGTGTCTTGACTTTGTACTTCTTCTCTGAGGAAAGATAAAAATCATATTAACATCTTAAGGAGTTATTAGGTCGTTTGAAAAGAAGTTCTTTAAGCTATGAGTAAGGCCTATTCCTTCGCTGTGTTGGTAAAAACAGGCTTTTGCCTGAGGTGGGCTTTGGTGAATATAATTATACACATGGGAGCAATGGAAGTCAGTAATTTGTGGGGTTTTTTTGCCTGTTCGAATATATACAATAGGACGATTCTTTTGGGGGGAAATCATGTTTGTAAGAGGACGTCCATAAATGACGTCATGCTAATTTTGACTGTTTTTAAACTGCCCCCTACCCCTCCCCAAGGCCTCTTGTCATGTTTCGACTCTTGGCCCACTCTCTAATAATCATGCCAAGAGGACCCCCCCCCCCCCCCCCCACAACAAATTGCAGGAATATTCTTAACAGGGATGGGCATGTGCAGGGGCCCAGGGGGTTTGGACCCTTAAAAAGCAGGTCAGGCCCCTAGAATTTGTTTGGCCTAGAAGGCCAACTAGCTCTTGCAGCCTTAAAAAACTTTTGATCTTAACTGAAAATGAAAATATCAGCATTGAACATTTAAACATGTCATACACCCTTTGACCCCCCCCCCCCCCCCCCCACCCTTCTTGTCATGCCTGGTCATGGATTCACAAATCACCCCCCCCCCCCCCCCCCAACACACACACACACTGCATGATGACGACGATGATGGTTATTATAGTTCAACGTCCACTAAGCAATTTTTCAGCCATATCAAGACCACTCACATTTCAAGTTCGAATCTATGGGGGTGGAAATGACAGCAAGGTAAGGTGGTGTAGCAGGCACAGCCCAGGCTCGAATGCGGTCCGGCCACATGCGAGAAGAGAACCTAACCCACTACATCACCCCACCCCCCTCACGCTGCATGATGTCATTTATGGACGGCCCATACGTCTATATCTCTAATGAACACACTTTTGGTTCAAAATAAAAACTTTCTAGTCGGGCCACAAATACTTTTTCAGACGCTGGACGGAAAATTAACATTTTCATAAGGGTGGCGTCAAAGAATCCTCTCGTCTGTTGTTGTACTGACCGACTTTTTGGGCGAGTTCATTCATGAGCTCCTCATGCTCCTCCATGGTGAGCATCACCACATTCAGACCCGCGCTCGCCAACTCCTCCACATACGCCGTACCGATACCGCGACAGCAACCGGTTACCACTGAAATAATGACAAAAAAAAACATTAATCCATTTGATACTAGGACATCATCCTTTCACCACTAAATGGTCAAACATTTCATTATCTCAATTCTTAACACAAGACTTTGTCATCGGATCCACCGGACCCCCTTTGGATCGGTTTTTGATAACGACTCATTTTTCATTTTACTTATCTTTAGCCTGGGATTTCCGCAATTATAACTTCTAGATGAACTCCATATTTCAGATGTCTCCTACTCTATCGTCTATGGTCTACATTTCCAAGTGTTCACAATGTCATTTAAATCTACATTACACTGTAATTTATTCAATATATATCGATATAACAATAGATACAATGAATTGTTTATCTGACTTTCTACAGATAAATATAAATTATAATCTATGTGTAGCTCTAACATTTAGAAATTATTTACAATTGACAGTCAATTCAGTTTAATTTCGCTGGTACATACATGAGTCATTTATTTACACTAGTTACAATGTCAATTCTGGAGCAGAGCTTCCATGAGAGGCGAAATTGTATTTGTCAATTCGTCCAATTGACGTTCCACAAAATCCTTTGCGCAGAGGAGAGCAGCATATTATACCCCAGGGTTCTCCCCAAAGCCCGGCGCACCCGGCGCGCGCCGGGCTGTCAATACCTAGCGCCGGGCTGTGATTTTTCAACAAAAAAAAAAAAAAAAAAATATATTTTTTTTTTTTTTTTTTTTTTTTTTAAATTTTGATATTTGGATCCCCTGTTTCCCCATACTAAGATTTCTCAGAATGCCTCAGATTGCATGAATGAGAGGTTGTTTTTTACATAGTTTGCTTTGCTTTTGCATTGCTTTTTTAAAGTGCTTCTTCTAAAGCTATTTTTCATTGAATCTATGTCAAATTCCCTTCTTACACCCAAAAAAGATTATTTGTTCACAATTCTCTCAATGCCACCAGTGTTCAAAATTAAGGATTTATTCTGTTCACATACTGGGTGCATGCCTGTCTAAAAGTATGCGCCTGGTACCTAAACCATGCACACACCAGTATATAGACCTCCTGCCAGACGCACCGCCACCCCGATTAATCGCGCAGATTAGGCAGCGAATTGCAGACTTCCGGCCCAAAGGTGCAATGCAAAATAATCGATTTTCATTTGATTTATCTTTTAAACTGACGAACCAGCAAAAATATGCATATTTAGGGATAGCCACAACCAAAAGGTACAACATATTACAAAATTAGCTTATAATTGTGAGAGAAAGATAAGAAAATCTGAGTTGTTTGGGCCTTACAATGCTAAGGCATAGGGCGGAAATCAACAATTGTACGGCCATGTACAACAATTAGCAATCGGTCTATTGACATATTTATCCTATCAAAAATGTATGCACACATCGGGTGATTCTGATTTGTGAAAAAGATTTTGAAACGTCGGACATTATGTCCGAAGTTCAGGAGGTTATTCTTGGACATCCTATATAAATTGTCAGACGATTTAGACATAATTTTCCAATTTTTTGCATATTTTTTGCTGGACATTACGTCTGACGTTTTAGGCCAATATGTCTGACATTATGGTCAAAACGTCGGACATGTTCGCAAAAACAGACTTTTCACAAACACTGGTTCAACACCTTTCAAAAAGTATGCACCCCGGAGCTAAATTGCACACACCGGGTGACGGGTGTGCCCTTTATCTTTTCAAAATTTTCTCAAGGGTTATCCCCACATACATACCTAAAATCTCTGAAAAATAGATATTGCAAATAGAAATTTTTGTTATCCCTTTAGGTCACCTTAGTACCTCAGAATGCCTCAGACTGCATGATTGAGAGGGTATCTTTTCAAAATTTTCTCAAAGGTTATCCCCCACATATATACCTAAAATCTCTGAAAAATGGAGACTGCAAATAAAAATATAAGAAATTTTTGTTATCCCTTCAGGTCACCATAGTACCTCAAAATGCCTCAGACTGCATGATTGAGAGGGTATCTTTTCAAAATTTTCTCAAAGGTTATCCCCCACATATATACCTAAAATCTCTGAAAAATGGATATTGCAAATAAAAACATAAGAAATTTTTGTTATCCCTTTAGGTCACCATAGTACCTCAAAATGCCTCAGACTGCATGATTGAGAGGTCATATTTTCAAAAATTTCCTGGGGGTGGCCCCCCAAACCCCCCCAATGGGAGGGGTCACCCCTCCCATACCCTCCCCTTGGACGGCTTCGCCGTCCAAAATGTTCCCCCGCCACCACCCTAAACCAATTTGTTGATCCCCCCTTGAACACCTGCGCCTGGCTGTGATTTTTTTCTGGGGAGAACCCTGATACCCCTATTGTCACCCTATCATTTATGTTTGAAATATTCTTCTATATTTTCCATGCGATATTTTTCAAGCTAAGACATAAGAGAATATGTCTAATGTATTGGGGTAATGTGATTATGTGTCGAAGACTCTTAGTACAGCATTGGCTTGTGAGGCCTTGCTCCTGGATGGCCCAGTGTCCGAAATTAAGCATATTTTTTTGTGCGTCCGCCGGGTGCACAGTCTCGGGAATTGTGCACGCGGAGCTTTGTCTTTGCACCCACCCAACATATAGTAATGATAAAATACCCCCAAATTCTGCACATCCCGGGTGCATAGCGTCGCGCACCCGGCCGCGAAAATGTGTGCAACGGGCACAGGGCGCAGCTTAATTTTGGACACTAACGGCCGTATTTCGGACATTCGATATGGGCGAAAATAGGGGGTTTGACGGGACAATCGAAAGTCCTCAATTTTTTCACCGAATTATCTTGAAAAATACAGTATGTCAAGTCCCCAAATTTTGGCTGGATGACCTCAGATACTCCTAAAATCATGTCAATTACCTTTTGAATAATGACACTACGTAAATCCGTCTAATTTTGAGGAATTTGGCAGTGTGATATGCCAGCTCCATCCTGCCGTCACGGTGCTTGAACAACTTTCCCACGGTTGGCCCCATCGAGTGAAGGAGGGGGGACGTGACAATTCCCTATGGGTCGTACGGCCACCTTCTGACACCCCCCAAATGAATAAGAGCCGCAGGGAAGTCCGCACGTATCGGGCCTATGGGTCTCGATGGGGGGTCCCAGTGTATAAGTTATAATTATACGTTGGCATTTCAGCTGAGGCAGGTTTTTTTTCAGTTGACAGTATGTGACCTACTTCTGCACCGGCGGCATTTTTTCCCGCCATTTTTCGGTCTTTCACAGTGGAGATCAAAATGAAATAACACAAAAACATGGAAGAAAACAAAAAAAAGCCGAATGAACTATTCTTCCCTGATATATTTGGCAGGTTATCATCTAGGTTATATGTCCCTGTCTTTTGTAAATCTTGAGAAAAATGGGCGGACAGCTTAAAAAATCACAAATTTCAGAAAATTTCGCTGGGTCCTGGTGTCAAGTGCTTTGAACCTATGTCTTTTCGTCATGTACGCCACTAACCAGCGTAAAAAGTCTATATTCCAGAATTTCGGCGAAATGTCATTTCGCCTCAAAATAATCATAGAGTAGATCTATCTTACTTAAAATCCACAATCTAAAAGTTCAATTTAACATGGTTACATAAGCCTAGGCCACTCCCATCACTCACCGGCCCACTGGCCAAATTTCTTCTTCAGGTTTGGCCTCATGACTTTTGAGACCCCGTGTACCCTGACGACTCGGAGCATTCCGTACACTGCGTACAGAGTCTTGCCGGCAGTGTACGCGAACCCAATCAGTGTCACATAGTCCTTGATCGTCATATTCTTGAAATCCATCTCGAAAAGAGACTGGAGGGTAGGCGAAACGTCCCCCCATAGCTTCTGAATGACATCCAAACCTCCAAGACCGCCACCGGGGGCCATGTTGACATTTCTTTTGCGCTGGTTCTTGAAGTTGCAAAGAGTAACGTTCGGGAATCAGCTAAGTTTACTTTTGAAGTAAATATTATACACTTAAATACTTTTGAGTATCTTTGTTATTTGGAGCAGTGACATACGATGAACTATTTTTATTGAAATATTTTAATAATACATATACTATTTGGTAACCATAAAACTATTAGTACGTTTATAACCCAAAATTATACGATTTACTCAAGGGCAACATCATTGCCTGAGACACATCTACCAAGATGGCGGTGCCGGTCGACAGTTTTCAGCTGTTGTGGAAAGAAATGTCCACAATGTGCAAAGAATGCCTCTATTTCAACAAGAAATCCTTATCCTGGAAAGATGTGCTCATTGTACTGGGCGGGATATACGCGGCGAAGAAGACTCTGGATGTCCTGGCGGTTGTTTACAAGCTGACGAAGGTGTATGGCGTCGGTCGGGTCGTCCGGGGTGACCCCGTGAAGCTGTACGGGAAGTGGGCAGGTACGTGCCGGGGCGGGGAGGGCACGGCGGCCGGGCCGGGACGAGGTCGACTGCATCATTATTATGCGATAATTTATGGCCCAATGGATCATTGAAATACAAAGTTATCAGTGTCATAACAATCATACGCACAAATCATGGATTTTGAAAGGGAGGGAGTAGATCTAGTCTAAATGGAAGGACATTTCCTTCATGACCGAATTTCACATTAAAAAGAAAAAAATAAATAAAAAGGCGAATTTTCTAAGGAATACAAGTCATTTAAAATTAGAGTACTGCGGTGTAGCACTGCATGCTTATAATGGGGAACATTCGGCCTAGGGGATATTATTAGGGAGGCGACGTTGCAACATGTGAGGTGGTTTCATCAGAATCCACAGAAAGGTTACCAAATGTCCTTGAAGCTTGGAACATTTTTAGCGGTTTTCTGATTAATATCTATCTTTGTTAAATCTTTCAAAATTAATTTTAAAACTGTGGCTCTGAATGAATTAGAATTGCAATGAGAACTTTTAAGTATAGCACAGGCACACTTCATCAAGCTCTTGACCAGGCTGCAGATTTAAAAAAAATGAATAAAGAAAAAGAAATACTAGCATTGTGGCACGAGCTCCTTGTTAGGGACTGGTGTCAAGATCGAAATGACAGCATTTATCAGCATTATGCAATTTGCAAAGTATATTTATGTCATATGATTTCATAAAGCATATTAAAGAACAATTTTTGTGTTCAGGCATCCCCAGGCCGACGCTACATGTTGGCTGTATCCTTAGATCTAGCTTTCAAGAGAAAATGTAATCAAAACTCAATAAACATGATCTTGTCTACTGAAATGGCATGCATTGCTTGAGAAACTTCATTCCGGAAAGTAACAACTTTCACCATACATATTGCAAACTGACAGTATTTTTTTAGAATTGCAGTTTGAATGTTTGTTTGTAAATTGTATGGAAACAGATTCAAACAAAGTTTTTTTTTTCAAAGAGAGCCAGTGCTCATTTCATTTCACAAACAAAATATAAGTCTTTCTTCTTCTGCTCCGACTTCAAACAAAGTTAATTCCAAGCCTTGCTATACTGTTGATGAGTTACATTTCAGTGGTGACCGGTAGCACCCACGGTATCGGGAAGGCCTACGCCCAGGAGCTGGCCAGTCAGGGCTTCAACATCGTCGTCATCTCCCTGGGCCAGCACGACTGTGAACTGGTCGCCAGGAGCCTAGGTACACCAGCCGGAGAGGAAATGTGTTGTAGTAGACGTTGGTTCTGTTGTCAAAGCACGTTCATAACAAAGATGGAAAAGGACTGTTTTTTCTTAATAATAAACCAAGTGTCTAAGAAATAACGAAGGGAAAATGGTTATCTTGGTCGTTCTACTCGGATATCTAAAAGGCTAACTCATCCCTATTCCACAGTTTGTGGATGGAGAAGGGCCAAAATATCATTGGACCGAGTTCTCCAGAGGACCGATTTCTCCGGGACCAAGTTCTCCTGCGGACCGTGTTCTCCAGTTACCTTCTACTCTAGTCGAAATGTATTCTTAATTTATTTTTGGCTTAATTTATATCCGAGAAAGTATATTAGATGCACATGTAGAGTGATGAACATCGTTGATCAATTAGCTTGGAAAATTTTCAAGATTGCCAAATTCTTCACACAACATGTGTCGATCTCTCATCTTTGAATCTGAATTAGACCAAAAAAACAGAAACAGTTGCGTTAAGGCAACATTTTTTCTATTTATATTCTTTTATTTAGACAGACAAAAGAATAAGTTTTACAAAAACTTGTCTCACTTTTTACAATTTTACTTTTTTTTTAAGGCTTATTCAACATCAAATTCCCGCAGTGCTTTAAAAATCCTTGATATGAACGGCGCGCACACTTTTTATTCCCGCAGACAGCTCTAGCCGCTTCTCACCTATCTGAGTATCTCTTAATTAGTTCTGTTCACTCTCACGCCCACCTTTGTCTTTGTTGGCGTTGTTTCAGTTGTCACTGGTTGTACGGGAGGCATCGGCCAGGCCTTCGTTAACGAGTTGGCCGCTAGGGGCCACAGCCTCGTTCTCATCAGCCGGGGGTCAGATGACCTCAGCCACCTTGCGGCCTCTTTAGGTACTCTACTCTCACCGCTTCTTCACTTGTTTCATTTGCTGCCTTTTCTGTGTGTTTTCATTTTATTAAGTTTATTTTTGCATACACTTTCTCTCTTTAAAGAGTCTAGATTGAATATTTATAGACAATGTTGAATAACAGGAAATATATGTGCTGAAATATTAATACATTTGGGACTTTTTTCCCCAATACAAATGGTCTAAACAATTTGAAGCATCTCTAACTTACTTTTAGTCAATTGGCAAAGATAACGTAAACAAAAATGGTAGACCATTGAAGAGCAAAAGAGGTCTTTCTATTTGGTGTCATCTTGTAACCTATGTGATTCAAAAGATGAAAGAACAGTCCATGACAGTTTCTGTAAATAAGAATAGTATTGCTGTATCTTATACAATTTCCAGTTAATGTTTTCTATACTTGAACTGAGTAAACACCTCACGTAAGCAAGACATAATTTAGTGATAAAAAGTGACCAACCGTACGATATACAAACGTGGTTTTCCCTATGTACAGAGGAAACGTTCGGCGTGCAGACTGTCATCGTCCCTGTCGACTTTAACGAAGGGAAAGTCGTGTATGACGGGATAAAGGAGGCCTTGGAAGACAAAGACGTCGGAGTTCTAGGTGAGTCACATTTCTATACAGTATGTCCACGGCAAAGGAAAAAAGACAAAATCTTGTTGGGGATAACTTTGCAAATTTAGCCAAACATTTTGTTTGGCCAGGAACAGAAATTCTTGAATCTCAGAATCTTGTATATCTGACTGTTTGATTTTCACAATTTTGTCTGGACCCAAACGGAACTAACTTTTGAACACACTGCCAAAATGACAAGGGAAATCTACCGTGAGACATGGGTATCTCGGGAAAAACAAGGGGGAGGACATTTGAGTTGGGAACCCAGTCGTTAGTATGTATGTCAGTGCTGTACAGGACCAAGAAGTTCCTTTCTCTCTCTCTCCCTCCTCCTCACCAATCTTAAATGAAGGTCTAGTTATTTTTCAGATTTGTCAAAAAAATTCTGTTTCCAGAAGTGAATTAACTTTTCATGTGGTACATGTTATTTTGTTGGAATAAATTTCCAATTGATCAACACAATTGCTTTTGTAGATTTTTGCGATTTTGGTTATCTAAGAAGTACTTAAATGTGTTCTCTTCAGTGAATAACGTGGGTGTGATGTACGACTACCCTCAGATGTTTAGACACTGTATGTATCTATATAACGTTATTTTCAGTGAACAACGTGGGTGTGATGTACGACTACCCTCAGATGTTCCTGGACGTCCCAGAGGAGAAACTTTGGCAACTCGTCAACGTCAATGTCGCAGCAGCCACTATGGTAAGTTATAATATTCGTATGACAGTTTTGTCTGTTAATATGAATTTATTCATCATATAATTATTACATAAAAGAAATGTAACATAGCTGAAATACAAGCGAAACCCTGATGTCTTTTGATAATTAAAAAACTTTATATCACAATGAATTTGGCCATACTATTCAACAATTGATATTTTATGACATAAAATTTAGAATAAGTGGGACAAGAAATCGGGAGCTGATTTTCTATGAAAAAAATCTGAAAAGCAATAGAATCGATATCATCAGTAGTACACAATATTTTCCCTGGTATTAAAAAAATATTTAGATACATATATTTCAAGGATGTTAAAAAAATCCATACACAGTGATAGGCTCATGGTATGTAACTGTATTCGTTTCAGATGACCAACATCGTCCTGCCTGGTATGGTGAACAGGTAATGCTTTATTCAAATAACAATCTATCATCTCACGAAAAGAAAATATTGATATCTGGACACAGAACCGATAAATCTAATAAAAGTATTCCTAACAAAACATGAGCTATCTTACTTGATAGCTGTATTTGTAAGCAGATCATTTTAATTTCATCTTTTCATCTTAAAATGATAACTTTGTATTAAATATTAATGCCTTATCTTTCTCTCGGTCAGGGGTCGCGGGGCGGTGGTGACGGTGTCCTCCGGGTCCAGTTTTATGCCCACACCTCAGATGACCGTCTACTCCGCAACCAAGGTGAGTGATCCTGGACATTGTTTACTTCAGCAACTTTTTCCTTTTTCTGCCCTTGTTTCTTATCATATTTGTGTACCCCGGTAAGTCAGTTCTCCATAACCATGATAATACACCCAGGTGGCGCTTCAGTTCATGTAAGATAATTCCACCAGGGGGTGCTCCGCAATGTAACATATAACGTTGGAACATTTCTTACTCGAAATCGGGGTTCTACAGTTTAATTAGTAGAGTGACTGATTATATACTGATCTGGCAAGTGAAGTGACTGGGTAACAAGATTATATCTGAACCGTGTACAATAGGAATGAGGATCAACCAATTTTTGCCCAGGTAATATGCTAGTTTCAAGCAAGAAAGACATTGCTTAATTTGTTCTTACTTATTGTTTGTAATATCTTATCAATAATAACATAATTATAGAGGAAAAAGAAAATGTACTATTGCTTTTCTGTGTGGTCACCTGTACAAGGCAGTACAACATGACTTTTTCAGGCATGCCTTAAAGTGTTTATGCGGGTGTTGAGTTACGAATACAAAGACTCAGGTGTAATATTCCAGGTTCTCTTCCCGTTCTCCTGTTTTCGATGCCACACATATGACACAGTACAATATGATTCCTAACCAACACTTTCCCCTTCCTTTTGCAGGCATACCTTGATGTGTTTATGTGGGCTTTGAGCTACGAGTACAAAAACTCATGCGTCACCTTCTAGGTTCTACTCCCATTCTATGTAGCCACACGTATGACAGAGTACATTATAACTGATAACTTACCTGTCCTCTTCTTCTTACAGGCATACCTTGATGTATTTATACAGGCGTTGAGTTGCGAGTAAAAAAATTCGGGCGTCACCTTCCAGATTCTCCTTCCATTCTGTGTAACCACTGACTAATATGTCCTCTTCCTTTTACAGGCATACCTTGATGTGTTTATGCGGGCGTTGAGTTACGAGTACAAAAACTCAGGTGTCACCTTCCAGGTTCTGCTCCCCTTTTATGTAGCCACCCGTATGACACAGTACAGCAGTACACTCTCCAACCCCAGCCTTTTCATCCCTTCGGCCACCAACTACGCCCGGAGTGCACTCACTACCCTCAGCTGGACCGACCGGACCACAGGGTACTGGCCGCATGCGTTACAGGTAAGGTTATGTTCTACTCCTTGGATTTTTTGTAGCAGATATATTAGACATGGTTTTATTTTATGCTATAGGAAAGAATTGGCAAAAATTATATTTATGAGATTCACTCATTGTTTTCTATAGATTTTACAACTGTTTTTATAATTGTTATAATTCGTTAACCCTGTGATAGGAAGACGTCCCTTTTCTTTAACATAATTTCATGATTAGATTAAACTAAAAAAAAAAGATTCACTTGTGTGAACAATGCACCCTTCTGTAGCAAGACTAAAGAAATTAACTGCAAAAACGCACTGTGAATAAAGATTTTTTCCATAATAGATTTAACTATTCCGCAAAATTTATTGCTTTGTAATACAGGATTATTTGAAACAGAAATGAAGAAAATTTATGTTTTGGTTTGAGCAATTTATATGCAAATTCATGGAAAGACCGTCCTCCGGAAGGCATTGGGAAAATTGTTAGACAATAAACTTTTGTACTTTTCAGTATGTGGGGCATCACTGAAATATTTTCCTCTACAGCTGCTACTAGATGAAAAAAATTGAAAACATACTTCACATTTTCCTACCATTTCATAAATATACAATAAAATCTCTTAATTTCCCCCCTTTTCCAGGCCTTGTTTATGAGATTTATCCCAGAGTCAGTGTGGATGTGGGGCTCGATGCGACTGAACGATGCCCTGCGACGACAGGCCTTCAGCCGCATGCAGCGACGCGCCTCCCTCAGACGATCCAAGCACAACATACCAGCCATGAACATAGAGAACAAGTGAGACTGTGATACCTCACCACTATGAAAATATGTAGAAACTGCAGCAACAACCTTCTCAGAGAGAAGTTTTAGCATCTTGAAGGGAATTTACATCTAGGGTTTTCAAGTCGTCACTTCTAGGGAGAAATATTGAATTTTTCTATATGATTGTCAAAGCAGCTGGGCCCATATCTTCGTCACTGATTTTAGTGATTAGGCTATTAATTAAGGTGAAATTTGATAAGTGTCTCATAATACCTGATTCTGTCTTGTCACCAAAAAATATGATGGCATTTGAAAGAAACATTAAAAAAAGGATTGTTAAATACAGTTACTTAGATTTACAAACACAATAAATATTGATGAGAAACTTAATCAAATTTCACCTAATTAGCAATCAAATTTTACCTTATTAGCCTAATCACAGAAAACAGTTATGAAGATATGGCCCCTGGACAGACTGTCATGCAGTTTTTGTAGCTGCTAGCGCAGTTACTATTTCAAAAGTTGTTACTTAAATAAATGCTGGAGAAGACCTGTGTGTACTGCGTAACAGCTTGTTAGTTTGATTAAACACGCCTAGTACTAAATGTTCAGATGTGTAAGGTCAAAAATGGACAGTGTGGGCAAAACTTGTTATACCAATTATTACATTGTACCAAGTTCGGTCTAACCATAACTGTTATATATATGTAAAGGGACTAGCCGGATTTGTTTCTGTTACTAATTGTGGCAGCAGTTCAAAAAAATAGGTATGTAATGGCTAATCCCCTGGGGGAACGGTTTGATCAACCAGACACCAGGGAAATTACCATAGTGGGTCAAAGAGGCATTATCCGTACTTTTACAGATTTTGGTAGATCCCTGTTTATGCTGGGCAATACACCTGTAACAGGTGCCCTCATGTCTTCATTACTTAATCACTCTAGGGGCATTTCCTTGGCAGCAGAAACAGAAATGAAAAATTGTCTAACTGGCATTTTTACAGATTACCAATTTAATCTTAAATCGTTTTTCAGGATGTCTAAACAGCATTTTGTAAAGTCAGATCTTCCGGAAGATAATTTTTCCTTACGACATAGAAACTTGAATAATAAAGTACGATGTTTCCATACTTGTTACACATGTGAAGGGATGCATAGAAAATGTCAATGTCCAGCTCGTCAACAGTTAACAGAAGTGTTGAAAGTTTGTAGAGCTCAAACACGTTTGCAAGTTAAGTTGGCGGAATATCATAGGTAGTGAACACGTCATCACATATCACTTATGTACATTGACAATACTTTTGTACTATTACCTAAGATTTTTCAGTTTCTAGTCTTCATTTGCTATTTTGATCAGTATGAGATTGATCAAACAATGATGAAATCATTCACTTTTACCGCGAAAGCTCATTACCTGTTATAGTTTTAGAAATTTGCCTTCAGTTAGTATTGCCCGATGTCCCACTTTTCAGTATAATTTCTTTTTATTCTACACCTTCGTGCTTAATGTATAACGTTACCTTGATCGGCCTTGGCACTGTTCTGTATGCTTAAAACTATAAACTGGAGGGAAAACCAAAAATTGATAAATTCAGAGATGTAAGTTTTCCGATTTTTGTCCGATTTCCGATTTTTTCTCCCCCAATACCTCAAAAAGTTGTTTCAAATTTTGATATTTAGAACACGTTTCACGATATTTTAGGATACGTTCAGATCTTCTTAGATTAATTATCGACTTCTATGGTGAAGGGGTAGTACGCAGAAGTGTCATAGAACAATCTTAATGTTATGCAAGGTTTAGTTTATTGCTGTGATAATTGTTTGTGATCGCTTGGGTTAAAAGAAAACTGGCATCAAATAAATACTGTCGGAATTGGACCGTAGGTTGCGAGGTTGTCGCTGAGGAATGACATTGTTTGCAACTGAATCGTTGCTCGACGTCTTAACGTTTTGTGGTAAAATGTGCTTAAAATGTATAATAGGGCAGAGAGGTTTTGTATGACAGCATAATTCTACTGGACTTGATTCCAGAAGTTCGTCGACAATCGCAAACAATTGTATCGGTTGTTATCAGGGTTCTATGCAGGGAGACTAAAGCTATATTTCCAGGAGGTGACAAACACGGCGATAAAGTTTTATCGACGTATCTTAACCCTTTCACAAGCACGGTTATAATACATCAGAGATGCCACTCCGACTTAAAAAGTAGGAAACACTTTTCCTTCTTTTTTTCTATGAACAACTGGGAGGGATATAACCTTTAGTAATAGAAATCTGACACTAAATCTGTACTGTAATAGCTTGAAACTTATGCAAAAATACTCTAAAACAGATTTTAAAGCATGTAGAAAAGATTGGTTGTCCAATCCAAAATCACCAAAAAGGAGGGAAAATGGCATCTCTGACATAGGAAGACATTTAACGATGTTACCGTTCGAAGAGGGTTAAGGTTGTCGCAGAGCCTCCTGGGGATTTGATTTTAGTCATACATTTTTGTTATTGATATAGGTAAATGAGCAAAACGATCAAAGCACAAAATGTGGATCTAATAAAGGTCTTTGGGGTGAGATTATACGTATTAAATATATGCCATTAAATGGTGTGATGTCGTTTCTATGAAGTTCTTCAACAACTTTGATTCAATTGGAAAAGTCGAACTAGTTTTAGTTCCACTCACGCTTACTTGGGGGCGCCACTGTTGGTCATCCTCCCCTCCAGGTTCTGGTTCCGAGAAATGGTCAAATGTAACAATGAGCTATTAAATAATTCATTGGATTCTTCCAAGAAGAAAAGAAAGCTTCCAAATACACTGTACATTATGGTATATTAACCTGGATGGTTCTTCTTAATAGTTAAGAACTGAACAAAGATGTATCGTTAAAGGATGAATTCACCATTTCCTCTGAGTGACGAGCATTTTGTTTCTTCAAAAGTTTGCATTTCTTTAAATCACATTTTACCGGACCATTCAATATACTCAACAACAGGGTTGATGTAAAGGTACTTCACTTTTTTCTTTATGTATCAAGGAAATTGGCGTTGAGAATCCACAATTCACTAGTGGTAAAGTATAATTGTTAATGTTTATTTTGCCAAAAAGGTACGTCAACTTTAATACTTGAGATGACCTTTAAGTATTTCCCTCAGGGTGTGTGGGATACATGATGTAATTAAAAGACATCGTCGTATTAATATGTTTGATCATGAGAAAGGAGCATGTGAGTGATGATACATGCCATTTGCAAACATACCATGTTAACCAGAATAAAGTATGTTGATGTAATAACATGTTGATAAAACATGTCGATGTAGCATGGCATCATTGATGTAACAAGCACATTTAGTTGGAATACATGATTGTCAATTTAATGATGTATAAGTAACAGACAAAACTGAGCATAATTTTAGTTGGTGTTAACTATGTTACATGGATTCATTTTCACGGTTAGCGTATGAAATTATGTTTGTGAATACCTGCACTTTGAAACATCGGGGGTTATTTTGAATTTTTGTTATATTTCTTTTAGAGTAATATCATGTACATTAAGTTTTTCCAAAAATATACAAATTTTTTTTTAGTTCATCACTCCCTGTAGGTATACAAGATCTTCTAGTGGATCAGTTTTTTAAGTGCACTTAAATATGACCGACGCAAAATACACCAGTTAGTGTATTAACGGTGAATTAGTGGTTTGTTTTATAGCGCAAATTTTAATGCGATTCTTTTTTAGATTGATCGAGTTATGATTGGGAAATGCCAGTCAATTATAGGAAATTATTATAATCTAATTATAGAATTTTCTATGCAGTTGTAAGATTTTACATAGAAGACGCAAGTTTGACTGTATTGTCAATATCTCCTCAGGTTAATTAAAGAGTATTAATGAATGTGTTGAAATACAGCCTAATACTGTAAATATGTGCCTATGATATTCCAGTGGAATGGTTAGGCTATTGCTGATTACTCACATTAACAGGGCATATGCCATTTTATATGGTTAAATCTCCTACTTATGCACTTTGGTTTCTTGTCTAAGAGAAGAAAAGCAGGATTTATACTGTTTTTTTTTTTTATTATTCAAAATCATTCTGAAGTCATGTGAATGAATGCATTACAAAAAGAAATTCAGGCAATGCACATGTTTATTGAATCAATAAACTTGATGATTTTCAATTATGTCTTGTTATATGTGTAAGATGAGATATATTTGTCTGTGGTATCATGCTCTTCCCACATCATCAAACCATAAGCGTTGGAGAAACCCGTCTTAGTACTGGCGTTGCACAGCAAGTGTCGCGGTGAATACACCTCCTATCACATCAACCAACAAGTTCGTTGAAGGAAACCTTGCACATAAATTAACAAAGTGCTATTTTTTGTGTTACAACCTTGACATACGTTTTCTGAAAATATGTCAAAAGTAAAGATTTGAAAATGTTGAGGTCTAAGGGAGTTATTCAGGAAAAGAATTTACTTTGGGAATTCCCTGAATGTTGAGCTACTCAGTACTCCCCTTGCTACGTCACTACTATGGGAATTCCCTCTAAAGTAATTAAGGATGGGGATTCCCTTCTAAGGACAGATGGAATTCCCCAGGAACTCCCCTTGCTACGTCATTAATTAGGGGATTTCCCTTAGAAAATGAATAAAAAATAAGTTCTTTTAATGTCCCATAAGTGTGTGTAAACTAAATATTTTACTCCCATTTTTCTCACATTGATAGTACAAGTTTTGAAGAACATGCTGAATTAAATTCATTGAAAACTAACTATGCTGCAGTTATGTGCAAGGTTTCCTTTAAAGTCTAATTTTTGTTAAATTCAATGATTGTCAATCTTATTTCACAAGTTACGAAACTGCCACAAGGCTATTTGCAGCATCACAATAAGTACTTTTTGTATATCACTGTGAAAGACGTATTTTGATTCTGGACTTAATGTGACACTACTCTTAGCAGTTACGGCGGTTTAAAACTTTAATTATGAAACAGATCTACAATACCTAGTTATATCATTTTGCTTACTAAGAATTATAGTAGTTTCTTATTATTTCGTCTGAACATTAGAGCATATTCTGTGACGCAGAGCATTAAACCGGCAAACATCCTTGATTTCAGTTCTGTTAACTTTTCTAAAAGAGAAACCCCCAACCGGTAAATTGTAAATTAAAAAACATGTATGTATGGTAAGAAACAATTCTCGAGGCTCAGATACTTTGAAATTAGAAGCTGGGCATAGTACAGCGGTTTTTTTTTATAATTAATTCTTGAATAGTAGTCTTCAAATCACAGAGCAGTTCACCTACATGTATACGTTTACATCCTGCTTATTTAGTTGGGTTATCACAAATACGATTGATATAATCTCTCGAGCACAGCACTGCTCATCTCATTAGAAATTAATATATCACTAAAAAGAAAAAGAACAACAAATGAACAAATATATATATTTCCTTTATATTTTATTTCACACTTTATTTATATATTTCTATCACGAATCCACTTTAACTTTCTTGGCCTCCTCCTCCTCTCCTTCGTTCTGATTCCCCTCACTAGGGGTCGCGTCGGCGCCCTTCCGTTTGCCGCCCTCCCCCGCCAGTCGGCGCTGTTTCCGCTCGTAGTACTTGGGGGCAGGGTTGAGGGGTGGTTTGTGAAGGGTGGAGTAGAGACTGTCCGCGTTGAGAGCACCTGCAAGGAGAAAGGGGAAAGATATAATTGATATTAATTATATTACAGATTGCAATACTTTCTAAATGTATTCTTGGGAATCTGAAGTGAATTTGGGGAGGTTTGTGTGTGTGGGCGTGGCGTACTTCCCCTTGAATTTGGGGAGATTCCCAGGACGGTCTTATCTGTATACCTGTACTATGACATACAGAAATACTTTATTTGATAACAAGTTTATTTAGGAAGAAATGTTGTGATGGAAGGGTATATGGCACAGAGAAACCAGGCTATTGGATATCATACTAATAGTACTAGTAGTGAGAGCACTAGCCTATAGGAAATGGGAGTTTAGGTTATAGCATAGGAAAAGGGGGTTTGGGTAGTAGTATACATGAAATTGGGGTTTGGATAGTAGTATATGGGATTGGGTATTGTGTAGTAGTAATGGAATGGTCTTTTGGGTAGTAGTATATGGGATTGGAGTTTGGGTAGTAGAAGGCCTATAGGGGGCAGGGGTTTGGGTAGTAGTATATGGAATTGGGGATTGTGCGATAGTAATAAAATGGGGGTTTGGGTTGCAGTATAGGGAATGGAGGTTCGGGTAGTAGTATATGAAATTGGGGATTGTGTAATAGTTTGGGTAGTAGTATAGGGAAGGAGGTTTTGGGTTGTAGCATAGAGAATGGGGGTTTGGGTAGTAGTAAAGAGAATTGGAGTTTGGGTAGTATAGAGGGAATTGGGGTTTTGGTAGTAGTATAAGGAATGGGGGTGGGGGGATTTTGGTAGTATGAGGGTTAGGTAGTAGGAGGCCTTTCTGGAATTGGTGTTTGGGTAGTTGTATAGGGAAGGGGAATTTGGGTAACTGGGGTTCCCTACTACAACCCACACCACTGATCCTTCCTGCGTGAGTTCCACTTCTTTACATACAGGAAGTGCCCCAATAAAGATGTATAGGCCTAATGCACATACTTATAATATTTTGCCTGGGACCTTAAATGGGCTGAATGCTTGCAGGACATACTGGCTGCAATGTTTTTGTCTTTTTCTATTTGATATTAAAAGATTCTGCTCTTTGGTTATTACAAAGAGATTTTCATTACCAACAAGCTGTAACCTACCAGCCTAGGTTCCTACCACTTGTTTTATTTGATTCCCCACAGATGTCAGTGTGGACCATTTTGCATTTCAATCAACATAAGAAAGCCTAGTTACTATTCACACTATGGATACAATGATGATCTTGGGCGCACGATCTTAGCAATCCATTTGGCTGTTTCAACGTAAAGTAACTCCTATAGTGAGGGAAACTGGACTTCAACATAAACTGGTAACCGAAGAACATTCGTTAATCACCTACAGCTAGCCAGACAATAGGCCTATACCTGCCGCCAAACACCCTGAGGAACCTTGCCATTTTCTAATATTTTCTCTTTTTTATTCAGTAAACAATTCCCTTTAATCGTGTGGAAAAGTCGCTCCTCACCCCCCTTCCCCTCCCCTCCCTTAGCCCATCCTCATATCACACCAACAACACCAGCGGCCAACGCGGAATCCTTTTATCTCCGCTTCTCAAAACATCCCATAATATACATCCCATAATAACATGGTCAATAGTATCGACAGAGGGCGCCATTAGTCTTGGCCCGAGGCCAGTAGCAAGCCGAGGGGCGCCCACAAACCCCCCTCCTCCCAACTTACCCACCAAACTACAAAAACCCGCACACTTTCAGCCTCTTTTTCCAACCGGAAGACGCAGTGGGACGCTGGAGGGACGCTGGACCCGTCGGCGCGCCCCCTGCTGAGCGGTGGCGGCAACAGGTAGTGGAGGTTTTGGCCGAAGGGGAGGTGGGGGTAATGGTGTGTGAACGGCTGGACGTGGGGTTGGGGGAAATAGTAACTTATTGATGAGTTTGGGAGACTTCCTATAATGGGTTTTTGGGTAGTCGGAGAAAGTAGTTACGCGCAATAGTGAGTGTGGGTTAGTAGGGGATGAGGTTGTTTGTGTATATGAACGACGATTATGAGAAAATGAATGTTGTAGGCCTATGTTATTTCCGTCATAACAATCTACATGCAGTATTATGAATATATATGCCTATCCCATTATTTAGAGGCGAAATGATATTTCGCCTCTGTACTCTAATAATGATATTTTTCAGATGTTATTTTCAGATTTTACTTGTCCTGTCCTCCCTTTTTTCTCAGACATATGAACTGTTACAAAGAAATGGATACATCCTGGTGATAGTTCCAGATCTGGGGAAGAATAGTTCATTCCATTTTTTCCAAAAAAACATCATATATAAGTCACATTTTGAAGTTTGAAAATGATGAGAAATTCCATTTTTTGACAAGTCATGGTGCTTTCAAAAACAGCCGGTGCAAATTGAAAAATACCGGCACCCAGCGCCCGGCAACAGCTTAAGTGCATGCGTACTAAAGGTAGGAGATAGTCTTTGGGGCTTTGAGGTGCCCGGCAACAGTGACATATGCATTGAACTTGAACCAAGGCGGTTTACACGCTAATACTACGTCCCATAGATATAATATTTAATAGATTTGATGATTTTTAGGCGAGTTATTCAAGGAAGAACATGAAGGTGTTTAACACTGGATCCTATGGGAAGGATTTACTTTTATTTAGAGGCCGGCGCCCGGCAACAGTGACGTTGTATAATGACCTAAATATGAAAGATAGAAGTTAGTGTATGTGTACTTAACGACATTGGTAGATGGGGAAAGGGCGGTGGTCGGTAACAGTGGCGTAGATTTTGAATATTAATTAGGGAGCTTCAAGTTAGTGCGCATGTACTAATGAGGTGACAGAGGAAGTGCCGGTGCAGAGATTACCGGCACCCAGCAACAGAACAAGCGCACATGTACTTAAGGTTGGAGATAGACTTTGGGACTTTGAGGCACCCGGCAACAGTGGCGTAGACTTTGAACTTGAACTTTAACCCCACGCTATGGAGGGGGTGTATGCTTCTGTAGTGGTCAACATTTGACAGATGTTTTCACATAGTTCTATTCATACTTAATGACAAATTCCTAAGACTATTTCGCCTCTCATGGAAGCTCTGCTCCAGGACGGACATTATGACTTGTACTGTTGTGTCGCAGTCATAGGTTGATGGTTTCTATCAGGCCTATCAGATATTTTATAGGTGTCAACAATATATTTCCTTAAAATAACTGACTCGATAGTCATTAGAAGGCTAAGGGATGGCTGATGTATCAGTCAGATTCACAAACTTGGGTTTTGCTGATTTTGAGGGAAATCTCCAAAAATCACCTTCTATGCTTGGGCTTATAGCCTATATTCACTCTGATTTTAAAAAGTACAGATCTGTAGGGCCTAAGTTTTATAATGGTCAGGCCCGTAACTAGGGGTGGTGGCGGGGTTGGCGGGCCACCCCCCCACAGAGGACATTTTTCCAAAAGTTCCACCTCTCCTTCCAAAATTTGATGTAAAAAAGACCCAAATATAGTAGGAGAATATTGAAAAGTTCCACTTTCTGCTGCTCGCCAACCCCCTTTTCAAATAAATTTGATCAAATAAATTTGATCAAAGTTCCACCTTTCCTTCCAAAATTTAATGTAATACCTGTGAAAATAGCAGAAAATTATTTAAAAGTTCCACTTTCTACTGCTCGCCAACTCCCTTTTCAAGTTAAAAATTTGAAATATGGGCAAAAGTTCCACTTAGGGAACCTCGCCACCCCCCCACAGCAGACCCTGGGTACGGGCCTGATGGTCTAACTTTAGTTCTGCAATGACATCTAGTACGGGTGTAGGCCTATGTCAGAGAAATGACAACTAATCAGAACCGAATTTGATAATTGTTTGTCTCAAAGAAAAAAACACTAACCGTAACGCAAAGCTGCAACCATTTTCTCGGCAAATTCTATACTATAACTCATTTCCCAACCTGAGCGCCATCCGCGATCATATCCCCGTGATGTTTTTTGATAGGGCAGAAAAAGCCGATACTGCCATTCCACCACAGACGCAAATGGCGCTTGCCCCCGTCCCATCGTCCCCCGCGCGACGTGACGTCATCCGACGTAATTAACGTCAGACGCGGCGTCTCGGACGGACGCTGGGTGAGGGTTCAGTCACGGTTGACGGCGTCCGGCGTGCCTACAGCGCCACCAACGGGACGCTGATGAGTTGTGAATATCAATATGACGTCGCCTCTCCTCCCCGATTATCGACCACCTTTTGTTTTTTGCGCGGGAACCTTCATTAAAATGGCGGCCGAGCAGACGACAATTCCTCCAGTCCTCCACCTTTCGCGCGCCGGAAGTGGCAGCTGCGCGCGCATCGGTCACGGCGACTGACACGTTAAATCAGCGCTGGGGGAAAAAGGGACTAATGAATCGCGCCGTATTGATATTTAATTCCCTTTCTTTAATTTGACGGGAAGCATTTTCAATATTTCCCATTTAAATTGGGCCAGCTGCGCGGTTCTTACATAGCGCCGCTGTAATTAGCTGGTAATTGATTGTCGGCTGCTGACAAAGGAAAAGAACCAGCGGACCCATCACTTCCGGTGCCAGGGTCAAGGACGGTCGGGAAGCCCAAGGAATTATCCCTCCCTAAGGTAATTAAGGAATTATTTGTCTCACTTCCCAGAAAAAGAAATGTGGCGAATTTTATCTCCCCTTCTTGGCATTTTTGCAACCTGGGGATAGTTGTTTGTTTCCACCAGAAGTCTCTGACTCCATCCAGCAACCAATAGGCCCAGCTCCTTACTCCTTCACAAAACGATCGATTTACAATTCTCTGGGGTTTCTACCAAGTTAATTCGGCAAGATTCATTATTTTTCTTTCACCATTTCTCCCTTTGCAAAAGTTTTCTCGCTTTTGTCTCGCTTTGGATTCTTGGGAAACCGTCATAACTTTCTGACGTGAACATTCACCGAGCCACCGCCGGTCAATTCATATCTAGAATTCAAAAGTATTCGTTCCCTGGACCAAAACACATACAAAGAATCCTTTGAGAGATTCCTGTAAAGTTAATGACAGAAATGATAAATACCACCAAGTCCTTGATTGAATAGGATGTGTATGACAATAGAAACGTTGAAAGCGTGAAATTTCAATTTTCTGCAGAAATGATTAATTCTTGATTTTTGGATTTCTATCTGAGAACTAATGAATGTTTTCATATATTCTCACGCGGGACATATTATGTATATGGGTTTAGATTGTTTAAGTAACTAGTTTAGATCAATAAACCTAAAACCGTCCCAAGTACCAAGTTTTCACGTAAAGATGTAGCAAATTTATATCAATCTCAATTTTATATCAATCTCAATCAAAGTTTGTTGGGCACTTTCTGTACGTTGATAGAAATCTATAGATCTAGGCACTTGGAAATCAAAATATTGCTTTAAGTATTTGGCTCCTATAGCAAAGGAAGTTGTAAGTAAAGCACTGAATGTGTGGATCCACAGAATACGATGAAAGAAATATCTTTCTATTTTTTCCATCTTTTCTTCATGATCCTCGTAAATTTTCAGGGTTATCTGATGATTAGGGGATTCGATTGAATTAAGATGGTAAAGCATACACAGGTACGCGGATCCATGAAGTTTTACAAACTTTCGACTACACCCTCCGAGTGCACTAATTTTACATTTAAAAATTGACATCTGGACCAAAATAGGGGCGCACGCTCCCACACTCCCTTCATCTGCGCATGATAAAGTTAAGGATTGAGAGGAGGGGCAGCGGGTGTTGGCGGGGATAGTTTAGAGGCTAATTCAGAAACTTTTGATTTTTTTGAGATATTGAACTACATGTATTGTGAAAAGATTGACTGCGCCCTCGACCGGGGTGCAATAATTTAGAAAATTGATAATAGGGTCAAAACAGCAACGCACAGGTCCCCTCCCCTGCTCCCCCGGTACCCCCACTCTCTAGCCTCATGGATACGCATCAGCGGTCTAAGAATCACAGAGAAAGGGGTCATTTCGAGGAAAATTCGCGTGTCCACGAAAATTGAAATAGGTGGTATCTTTTCACCCCGAATTCGCGAAATTGAGAAAAAGGGGTAGTTTTTTTTTCATGTAAAAATACTTAATTCTTACATTTAAATATGGTATTTTTCAATGTTTTTAGTAGGTTATTTTATGTATACAATGGGACTGACAGTTTGTGTTAACTGAGAAAAGGGTTGGATTAGAGGCCCGAAAATTGGCATTTCAATGAAAAAAAGGGGTCTTTTCTAGCGGATAAATTCTTGAAAAGCGGGTATTTTTAGATAGGAGAACACTGATGGCTTCCCACTTCCCTGGTCAAGTGGGGGTACCGGGCCTGCTCCCCTCCCCCATCCAAAACGAATCTTGGGTTAAAAGACAAGGCATGGAGATTGAGAATTGGGGTGGTGTTGGCAGGGGTGAGTTGAGAGGGTCCTCTTGGCGCCTCTCCCGGCCCACATCAAAGCCCCCTACACCTGGCCGGGGAGACAGGTAGGTGGGGCCAGGTGGGCTAAGTCCCACAGGTGAGCACGGACACTTCCCCCCCCCGCTACCAAGCCCGCCTACGCCCAGGAGGAGTTGGGAGAATAGGAGGGGGGGGGGGGGGGTCCTGAGGGCGGAGTGCCTGTGTTTGAAGAAACGGAGAAACTAAATGGACGAAGATACAAGTTATATTTCACTACAGGTGTTTGTAAAATATCTACCATTTTAAAATGAATTTTACTTTCTATTCTTGTAGGCCTATATAATTATAACAATTTTTTTTCTTTCTTCCAAATTGGCTTTGTTGGCCAAAATATGGTATAGCAAAAAATTCTATCACTTTGTGGTCCTGAACAGGGAACACTACAGCAACGTCTCAACAAATTTATTCTTGTATATACATTGGAAAAATTCTACGGAACATATATACAGTGGTTAAGAAATCAGAAAATCTGTACACAAGGTATCAGGAAAAGAAAAATTATCTGTGCCATATCATGCATACAGATAAACACTTATCTGTGATGGTCCAGGATAATGATTATGATAGAAGCGTATTACAATCATTTCTCCATAAAATAAATAGAAATCACAATTCAACTTCCAGGTATCAGTAGAAATCAAACGGCCAGAGTACAAACGCGAGCAACTAAAGAAACCAACAACCTAAAGTTGATCAAAAACCACTTCTTGGGCCAGTGGCGGGGTTTGAAGGGACTGGGGGCCTTTGATACCATTGATCAGTTAGTGGGGTCTCCAGGGTTTAAAGGTGGGGCGTAGGGGGCGGGGGCGGCCCAGCACTCCTCCAGGGTGGGGGAAGTGAGGTGCTGAGGGGGCAGGCCGATAGGGGGAGGGCAGTGTGGTCATTATACAGAGTCAATGCTTATTAGGGCCAAGCCCTTTATCTAGAAGGAGGTGGGGTTCAAGACCCTAACCCTCATCGTCCGCCCTGGAGAAGGTACCTGCGACCTGTAGCTTCCTTTCGTTTAATCCTATTGATCATTTCGTCTTTGATCTCCCTACCTGTCCCTGTTAACGTATACAACCCTAACCCAGAGACGACTTCAGTAGGATACCTCAGGTCAGCAACTTTTAAGATCCAGTTCCACTAACAATGAAAACGCAATTAAGGGATTAAGGAGAATGAGAAAATGTAAAAAAGTACAGATAGGCCTAGCTAGGCGAATGTTACCTTGCTTTTTGTTTGTTTTTTGTTTTGTGTGTGTGTTTTTTTGCTAAGAACAAATGAGTTTAAAGGGACGTTCTCGTCCGTGAGAGGCTCAGAGGGGCCTAAATTGCTGCGTTGTAACCCCTGTCCCGTCCCGCTAAATTCACGACGTGACCAATGACGTTGCGTTATTACGTTCTGAAAGGGCAAAACACGACGCCAGTGACGTCGTTGCTAGGCTAACGTCGGCGGATGTATCTCAATGAACTCACGGACGTGAACGTCCCTTTAACACTAATAAAGTGGACTATTTATTTAGTCCGATTCCCATACCCTGCAAGGAGTCATCAAGATTTATGTGTACTGTTCCCAGAGGTCGCTGGTATCGTTGTTCGGTGCGTGACCTCTAACTGATCCACCAATGACCTTCAGGGTAACCTCTAACCCTCGTCAATAGGGGGCAAGGGACGGTAACAGATGCTAACCCCCCCCCCCCTCTCCCCACCTCCCACCCTCCCCCTGTATACCCCACAAGGCCGCGCGCCCTCCCCCTGACATGCGCACGCCGACTTCCGGTCATCGTCGATCCCGCGCCGCACGCCACCCGCCGCTCCCACATCGGTTTCCAATATGGCGGCCTTCCGGGCGCGCGGGGCACGCCGGGAGATAGCCCGAGTGGCCTCCAGGGGGCGCCACCGGAACCGGAAGTCTGCACGAAGGTCGGCCGGAAACGGACAACATTACCTAAGCACTTCCGGGGGCAGGTTAGGTGACTTTCTGTGTGAAGTTTTTCAAACTGTTGGTTTGTTTGATGGGAGCCATTGAATTATGGATGTGTTTAGCAGATTACAACTTGTTGAATATTATTGACCAAATAAAGAAATCCATGGGGGCTCAAGCATCCTACATTTGGAAGGAAAGGATTCTTCAACTTTGAAAAGACTATCAAATTAGCATGAAATGTTACGGAGATACTGGAGAAGTAAGACAGAACGAAAAGATATACATGCACTACCGGTTTCATTAAGTCATAATGCTGAGCCACTCCAAACTGCTTAATTAAGAGCAGCTTGTCTTGGAGATATTGGGAGATATATTTTCAGGAATAGGTATAGGGGATGTTTTGTTGACCGTCTAGTCGACACAGGATTATAAAATTAAGTTTTTCCTTCCACTGTAAATCTAAAGGGAATCTATCTAAACTCGGGGCGACAGGTGAGGGTAACTTTCTTGGTCCCCCCCCCCCCGAACCACCTCCACAGGTGTACCTAGCACCACTCCCCCAGTCACCCCCCCCCCCCCCACCTGGCGCCCCTCCAGGGCCGCTCCTCCAGTACCCGCCGGTAACCATGGTACTCCAGGTGTAAACTCATCTCCGTGCTGTCTGACGACAAACAGGGGCTGACGGCCGGGCCATTGTCTCACTCACGTAACAGGAAGGGGGGGGGGGGGACGTTACCCCTACCTGGGCCGTGGGTTCCAGGGGTGGGGCGTGCTGGGACGTTAGGCCTAATGTAACATTCAGGGTACCAACCCAAATTCCATTTTCAATTCCCTGTGTTTTCCCTGAGATTTCCCTGTCCCATAGTATTTTTTCGCTGTGGCATGTCCAGCAAGTTGTTCAAATTTAAAAGCCTCTGTGTGCAGAAAAAAAAATTGGACAACCCAACAACAAAAAGTCAAATCCATAATATCTTTGAGAATCAGGAAAATCAGAACCTAACCATATGAAATTCCCTGTTCTTTGTCAAAATTTGCAAATTCTATGTTTTTCCCCTGTCAGGGAATACTTTTGCCATTTTCCCTGTTTTTCCTGTGACGTTGTTACCCTGAACATCCCAGATGTGCCAAGATGAAATTTCCCTACACTCCCTACACATTCGCTGCAAGGTGTAATCGCTTTCTTATCAGGCAGATTTGAGCATGGCTTCATTAATTTCAAATAAATGGTCCCGGAGTGCATAACATTCTCAATATTAAAACTTAAAGACCTTTATTATAATTGTTGGGCCCTACTATAAGCGTAATAGGCCCGAACCAGTGAGTTGGAACATGGGTTCAGACCCCAGAAATGAGGATAAAGGTGGTGGAATCAAGGGATCCCTGGTACGATTAACTGAGCACACTTATAAAAAAGGTGTAACAAATTGTTCCTTTCTAATTGAAAAAGTCGCTGATTGGATATTAAAACACAAAGAATCCTTTCTAATAACTGTGGTGCCTTAGGCCTTATTGGTGCTCATTTCTGGCCGGAAAGTACGGAAATTGTATCATTTTTGACCCAATAATTACACAGACCCTGCCCGATAACTAACCCTTGTAGATATCACAGAACGGTAGGAGGGGTGGGGGGTGGATCCAGGTGCGCGGGGGGAGGGGGGGGGGGGGGGGGTGAATGGGTGTAGGGGGAGCGGAAATTAACCCCTCTGACCTTCATACGACCTTGACTCTGACCCCGGTTTGACCCCTGTGACCTAGTTGGCACCTCGTACACCTTTCTAATCACGACGATTAACCTGAGGGTTAATGTGTCAACTAACGCACTTAGAACAACGACAACAGCGCCGCGGGTGGTCAAAGTTTGGTTCAACCTGAGTTGTCGATGAGTAATCCCTAGGTCCCTGACTGTTGACTGAGATTAAAGAGTCAAACAACGTACTCTGAGGAGGAACATCTTTAGGCTTTATATAGAGGGAATAAAAAAGTAAACTAATCATGGACCACGAGAAATATTGCCCCACAGAAAACGATAAGACCCTATTTGAACTACAAGTAAATTAATCTTTGTTGTTGCATAGATGTTAATTCAGATTCAACCTGTCTATGTACCCTGCGTCTTTGTCACTTTGGTAACTTTAGATGGACTCCCAAGTGTTTGATACAAAATGAAGGTTCTTCTGACCTTCCCGCACAGAACCTTAGATCCTTTACTTTGATTTTGTCCCTCATGATAATTATAGTGTTTAGGGCATTTAGGACAGTAAGAGAAGGAAACCGAAGTAACGTGGAACGTCACGCGACGTCGTTGGGAACGTCATCACGCACACGACGTATTAGCGACGTACCATGCTTCCCGCGCCATCCAAATTAGACCCACTAGAGACAGTGAAGTGTTGGCGGTAAGGATACCCCCCAAGTTTCTCCCCATTGTCCCACCGCGTTCCCCCGATGTCATATAGGGTCTCCCGCGTCCTCTGTAACTTCCAGCGTCCCCCCGGTGCCCCCCTCCCCCCCGGCGTCTCCCGACCCGGCGTCCCCCCGACCCGGTGTTCCCCACAGCGTCTCCCCAGCGTCCTCCCTAGTGCCCCCCCCCCCCCCCCCCACACACACACGCGTCTTCCAAGTGTCCGGCTGGGGTCCTCCCAACGACCTCCCTACAGCATCCATCCCCCCCCCCCCCCCACACACACGGCTTTCTCCCCTAGCACCAAGCGTTCCCCCCGCGTTTCTACAGTTTGCCTCCAGTATCCCGGCCCTCGGCGTCCCCCCCCCCCCCCAGCGCATCCCTAGCGTCCCCCCTCCCGTCCTCCCAGCAGGGCGGCCCGCCAAACCACATCGACACCGCCTGGTCCCACTCCCAGCGTCCTCCTCGGCCTCTCCATTCTCCCCCCCCCCCCTCCCCACTCTCCACTCCCCTCCTCCTGCCCCCTCCTCCTGGCACCCAGTCCTACCACCTGGCCGACGGGAGCCAACCCCCGGCCGCCGCCGCCGCCAAACCTGCGCCTTTTTGTTTACCTGTATGAGTAACTCGGAGCAGCTCGTTTAGTTTGAGTCACTCAGGTGAGGGCACCTTAATGTGCATGGATATGCAAGTTCCATTCTATAGTATAGGATTTTATCATCCTAATTTTCAGTATTTTAAACATATTTGAAGCTTTGCTTGGGTGATAAAATATAGAAGACCCTTTGGGGTCGTCCTCGGGTGGCCGTACAACCCATGGGGATTGTACGACCCTCGGGTTTCGCCCTTGGGTCGTGACGAACCCCTCTGGGTCTTACGGCCACCCTCGGACGCCCCCCGCGGGTCTTCTTATTAATACGTCATATGATTTGAACATTAATTTTCCAGGAGTTAAAATATATGTGCTGTGTCTTTAGGGTTTGCTCGGACATAGACTGTCAATGTGGGTTCCAACATCGTGTTTGTTTATACCCTTTTATACTCAAGTTTATGATTCAGAATTGCATGGCAGAGGGCACATTTCACTTCTTACTCTGAGAAACACCCATTTAATCGCCGGATAATCAACAGTCCCTTCAAACTTAATATTTTCAAAATACCACCCACCAATATATAGTTAGATGCATTAGCTTCCCATATACAGTTCCGGCCATGAACAATCAAGTTACGGTTCCGGTTGACTCGGGACCCTCACGTGAGGTATAGATATTTTTTATTAAGGTGGCGCCGCCCTGGTGTATTACATGTGAAACAATTTTTTGGGGATTTTTCTATAGTTGACCTATATGAAGAGAAGTGATCTAGTTAGCAAAAGCCCCAAAAGTTGGCAGACTGGTGAAATGCGCAGGTTCATGGTAAAGGTGTATACATAGTGAGAGGTAAGCCGTACCTGTAAAGTAGCCCCAGTCGTCGTTGACGGCCCGTACCGTCGTCTCCAGGGCGTCGTCCTCAGGGACGTCCGCCAGCACCTGGAGGAAGAAGCGAATTGGGAAACGTGTTAGATAAACTTTATTAATGAATATCAAAGTTTGGGGGATGAGTGTGTAAGTGGAGAATGAGGAACACACTCGGTATGTCTGGTTTTAGACATCCCATTCTCCTTTGGTACGTAACTTTTCATCTCTCACGCAGTTCACCTCCCCTCATCCACTTCCAGAGTCCATTAACTTAGGGTATGCGTAGGATAACATATGCATGGGAAAGGGCAGAGGTACGACACCAAAGTAAAAACAGTTATAGGGTATATTTGAGGGATGGATACAGGCCTATTAGAAAGGGCGGTCGGGGGTCAAAAAATCTACCCAGTGTAACTTTCACCGCCCGTTTCGCTACCTTAGCTCTCCTCCCCCACCCCCCCCACCCACTTTGTGTGACTTTCCCCGCCAATTTCCCTACCTTACCTCTACCCCCCCCCCTACCCCCGTCCGCCGTGTGACTTTTCCCTGCCCGTTTCCCTACCTTACCTCTACCCCCCCCCCTTACCCCCTTGTCCGCCGTGTGACTTTTCCCCGCCCATTTCTCTACCTTACCTCTACCCCGGGCCTCTACCGCCCCCCCCCCTTACCCCCTTGTCCGCCGTGTGACTTTTCCCCGCCCGTTTCTCTACCTTACCTCTACCCCCCCCTACCCCCGTCCGCCGTGTGACTTTTCCCCGCCCGTTACCCTACCTTACCTCTACCCCCCCCCTTACCCCCGTCCGCCGTGTGACTTTTCCCCGCCCGTTTCCCTACCATAGCTGTACCCCCCCTTACCCCCGTGTGACTTTTCCCCGCCCGTTACCCTACCTTACCTCTACCCCCCCCCCCTTTACCCCCGTCCGCCGTGTGACTTTTCCCCGCCCGTTTCCCTACCTTAGCTGTACCCCCCCTTACCCCCGTGTGACTTTTCCCCGCCCGTTACCCTACCTTACCTCTACCCCCCCCTTACCCCCGTCTGCCGTGTGACTTTTCCCCGCCCGTTTCCCTACCTTAGCTGTACCCCCCCTTACCCCTGTGTGACTTTTCCCCGCCCGTTACCCTACCTTACCCCCCCCCCCCCCCCTTACCCCATCCGCCGTGTGACTTTTCCCCGCCAGTTTCCCTACCTTAGCTGTACCCCCCCCCCCCTTTACCCCTGTCCGCTGTGTGACTTTTCCCCGCCCGTTTCCCTACCTTACCTCTACCCCCGCCCCCCCTTACCCCCGTTCGCCGTGTGACTTTTCCCTACCCGTTTCCCTACCTTAGCTGTACCCCCCCTCCCCTCCCTTACCCCTGTCCGCTGTGTGACTTTTCCCCGGCCATTTCCCTACCTTACCTCCCCCCCAATCTTACCCCCGTCCGCCGTGTGACTTTTCCCTGCCCGTTTCCCTACCTTAGCTGTACCCCCACTCCCTTACCCACGTCCGCTGGTGATTTTTCCCTGCCCATTTCCCTACCTTAGCTGTACCCCCCCCCCCCCCCTTACCCCCGTCTGCCGGTTGACTTTTCCCCGCCCATTTCCCTACCTTACCTCTACCCCCCTCCTCCCCCCGTCCACCGTGTGACTTTTCCCCGCCCGTTTCCCTACCTTACCTCTACCCCCCCCCCCCTTACCCCCATCCGCCGTGTGACTTTTCCCCGCCCGTTTCCCTACCTTACCTCTACCCCCCCCTCCTCCCCCCGTCCGCCGTGTGACTTTTCCCCGCCCGTTTCCCTACCTTACCTCTACCCCCCCCTCCTCCCCCCGTCCGCCATGTGACTTTTCCCCGCCCGTTTCCCTACCTTACCTCTACCCCCCTCCTCCCCCTGTCTGCCGTGTGACTTTTCCCCGCCCGTTTCCCTACCTTTCCTCTCCCCCCCCCCCCACCCTTTACCCCCGTCCGCCGTGTGATTTTTCCCCGCCCGTTTCCCTACCTTACCTCTACCCCCCTCCTCCCCCCATCCGCCGTGTGACTTTTCCCCTCCCGTTTCCCTATCTTACCTCTACCCCCCTCCTCCCCCCGTCCACCATGTGACTTTTCCCCGCCCGTTTCCCGCCATACAAAGGCGCCCCTTGTTCCCAGCGATCGATGGTCCCCATTGAGTCGGGCTTCATTTAGGGCGGACGGCCGACTACAAGCGGAGGGCGGCGGGACTCAAGAAATGAAAAGCTTCCTGACAAAAGCCCCAATCAATAGGTGGTTCGGCCGGCCAAAGGGAAACGGGATCCGCCAGAGCAAAAATGAGCAGCAAAAAATAGCAAAAAATCTTACTTGCCGCCCTTGCAATGCATGCCAGCGACGGAACATTTTGGGGAGGACCTATTCATGGGTTTTCTTACCACCTCCTTCAAATTTCAGAAGTTTGGGTTAAGAACACTTTTGAATAAGTTGGAAAGGAGAAGTAACTTGGCAGTTGAGAGGGGCTGGGGGAGGGGGGCAGGCAGGAGATGGGGTTAAGACGATGAGAAAAGTTGGCAAGGCGTAGTATTAGGTTGCGCATGCGCAGTGGCGGGTGAGTGGTTGGAGGCGCGTCCCGGTAGATGTCGCCCCCGGTCAGGGCCGTTTACCGCTGTATGACTCTACTATAGATCCGTTTTAGGGCAGGTACAGGCTCTTTTCCGTAAATCGTGATATTTGACCATTCTATTGTATATCATTTAATGATTCACTGGAGTCGTCTTAATTACCGTAACCCATCCTTCTGTTCTTTCTGGGAGAGCGAATTTGCATTTACATACGTTATGTGATGTGCAGTGGTCATTTACGCATTGCAATAGATATTGCATCAAACAAATTATTCGTGGGATGAAACCCATGTGCATGTAAACTACATCGGACTTGCAAGTACTATCATCGTGAAACCTAAAAAAGGACCTGTACATGTAGGGATTTTTTCAAATACATCTCTAATATTTGTCCCGCCTGTTGCAAAATGATGGGCATAACAAGACACCACCTGTCAAAAGAACTACAACTTATCTTCAGGGAAGCAAATCTTTCAGACTTGCCACATTTAGGATCATGGATGGGGAATGTCAAAAGTTTGAAGTAACTGGTTATGGAAAGCGGTTTTGGGCGCGCCATTGGCAAAAGGTCTATACAAATCTTGACGTCCCAAGACTTAGTCGCGCCAACAACTTTAGTCGCCACACCTCGCCCCTACCGCCGCCCGGAGCCATCCTAATCTCGTCGCCGCCTTATTTCGCCGCCGTCCGTGGCGTCGCCGCCGCCGAATTATATGCTCTATCATCGCATAATTGTCCGAAAATGATCGCATTATCCTCTCTTACCCAAATTGGACGCGCCCCGCCCGGTCTCGCCCTGATCACGTTAGCGCGAGACTTTGGCCGTCGGCACTTCCGGTACAGGTCTTATCGGATCGGACGGAGCCGCTGGTTCGTGGCGGGGGGTGGGGATAATTCGGTAGGGTACCCGGCCTGCCTGGGGGGTGGGGGAGGAGGGATGGGGGGGGGGGTAGTGGGGGGTAGTGGGGGAGTAGTAGGGACGCACCCGTGACGATTAAATAAATATAATTGGGTGACGACGCGCGGCTTGTTATTACAGCCACCAGGTGGGAGTACTGTCACTTCTCGTTGGCCGACGAGACTTTGAAGGCGGGCGGCGAGAGTTGGGCGAGCGGAAAGATCGCGCCGTCGCCCCCACCCCCTCGTGTCGCCCACCGCCCGCCCTCCCCCGTGTCGCCGCGATCTGTCGACGCTTCCGGCGCGCTCTGGTCGCTGACATCTCGGTTCGCGCGAGATGACGCGAGATTCTGTCCTGGGGCGACGCCGGCCCCCTACCGGACGTCTCGTGTCGCGCCTCGTTACTTCCGGCGAGACTTCAGACCAACGACCCTTCTGTTTCCCACTCTCTGTTCTCTCCTGCCTCTTTCGAACCGATGCGTTTACCTTCTTCATTTCAGACTTTCTTCTTTAGTGACTTTCATTTTCATTACGGCGTTGACTCAGCTTGTCTTACCATTTGTTCATAAAAACTAGTAAAGTTAGCCCATTCTCTCCTTACGTACTCAGTTATGTGCTTCTCTTCCCTCTTTTTTTTAACCTACATTTCCCACTTACTTTCTTACGGTTTCAATTTCTCCCTCCTCCCATATTTTACATAAAGTTGGACTTCTCTTTTCTTTTTATGAAATCGGAATATTACATGCACGTTAAAAGTATGGCGAAATAAGGATTCTTACGTTTACCAGCGCATCCTTATAGGACCCCCTAATATAGATTAAAAGAGAAAAAAGTGGCTTATCCCTTAAGCCCCCCCCCACCCCCCCCCCCCCCCCCCCCTTCCAACATACGTCACTCTTACGTCTGACCCTCGGCTGGTTCTTAACGTGTTAATTAGAGAAGGAGTTAATCACCAGCCGCACACCAGCGAAGTGACGACTTCTCCACGGTGAATGGCGCCAATTACCTCCCCGCGCCTTTCTCGCCTCCCGAGGAGAAGAGTTCTTCACAAAAAGGATCAATATTTGCGCTAGAATTTGGTTTTAATAAATGAGAGGGCTCGGCAAATTAGCCGCTCAAAAAGTCGCTGCATGAAGAGAGGGGGTACTTAGGGGAGGGGGTGGGTGGGGTGGGAGTGTGTGAAGGGTGGGGGCTGGGGGGATGCAACCGAGGGATAGGAGAGGGGCTTGGGATAGGGAGGAAAGATGTAAAGTGCGGAAAAGTAAAGGGTGGGGGAAACAAGATGGGCTGGGGGGGGGGGGAGTGTGTATAGGAGAGTATGGGAGAAAGAGGTAGGAGTGAGGGAAGCGGGATTAGGGAAAGAAGGTTTGTAATTTAGGCAGAATGAAGCGATTAGAAGGGAGACTCTGAGAGGGAGGGTGAGTAATGTGTGAGGGTGTTAGTGAATGAGTGTGTGTGAATGTGTGTGTGTGTGTGTGTGTGTGTGTGTGTGTGTGTGTGTGTGTGTGTGTGTGTGTGTGTGTGAATGCGTGAGTGAGTGAGTGAGCGAGTGAGCGAGTGTGCCAGTGAGTGAGTCTAAGTGAGAGTAGCATTGAGTGAGTGGATAAGTAAGGTAGAAGGAGACCAAAAGAGGGAAGGGATGAGCTGAGAGGGAGAGGAATGACAGAGAGGGAGGAGGACAACGGAGAGAAGGGGGGAATAGAATAACTGAGAGGGAAGGGAAGAACTAGCAACATATGCTAAATTGTATACCTGCAGAAAATAAAAGTATCTAAAAAAGAAATGAACCGAGAAAGGGAGAGGACTCACATGGGGAATGGAGACTGTGAGGGAGGGGAAGAACGGAGACGGAAGAGAAAATCTAGGAGAGACAAGAATTAAGAACATGGGAGTAGAAAGATAGCAGACTAGAATATGTTTAGAAAGTAAGCAAGGGAGCATGGGAAGGAGATACGAAGTCCTTAAAGAGAGGCGAGGTACAGGAGTAGTGAGACAGATCCCACACACTCGCCATAGTCCCTCACATAGTCCCTCACAAAGGACGTGTGAAGGTCATTCAAACTTTGGAGTGACGCGGTGCTCTTTTCCCGCCTCATCACTCAATAGTCGTCTGGCGTAGTAATCTCCCCAATCCGGGCCCTCCGAGCATGCGCAGAGGGCCCCTTCTCCCTCCCACCCACTTACTACGCCCTCTACCGCCATCGATTGTTCATCTTCTCATAATGTCCCTTCATAGCGGTTCGTCCTATGAGCTATAGGCAGGGGTTAATGGAGTTGTCTGAAGGTCTAGGTAATAACTTTTTTCATGGATAACTTTTTCTCTTTAACCAAAGTTTGAATTGCATAGAATGTATGTGACTTTTTAGTTTGATATAACCACACGTGTATTACTACGTAAACTAAATTTTACCATACATGTACACAGATTACTAGTAATAACTATTGTCATATATGTGCAGATGCTAATCTGTAAACAAAACTATACACATTAATGTAGAATATGTAAATTGTAACTCTAAACATATCTGTAAACACACTATCCAGAGTGCCTGCAGCCATGTATTTATGTATTTATAAACTTATTGAGGGTAACCTTACTGTTCTTTCCAAAAATTTCTCATCACACATATGTTTATGTATGTCTGTAATCATACACGTATATATATGCTGTACAAGCCCCCCTGCAGCACCCACAGTAACCTTACTGTACTCACCGTCAGTTTCTCACCACCGTTCCTATACACCCTGAGAGCGTCTCCCTCAGCCCCTGCAGCACCCACAGTAACCTTATTGTATTCATCGTAAGTTTCTCACCGCCCGTCCTGTACACGCTGAGAGTGTCTCCCTCAGCCCCCACCCAAGGTAACCTTACTGTACTCACCGTAAGTTTCTCACCGCCCGTCCTGTACACGCTGAGAGCGCCTCCCTCAGCCCCCTCCAGCCCCCTCCAGCCCCCACAGTAACATTACTGTATTCACCGTAAGTTTCTCACCGCCCGTCCTGTACACGCTGAGAGCGCCTCCCTCAGCCCCCTGCAGCACCCACAGTAACCTTACTATACTCACCGTAAGTTTCTCACCGCCTGTCCTGTACACGCTGAGAGCGCCTCCCTCAGCCCCCACGGTAACCTTACTGTACTCACCGTAAGTTCCTAACCACCAGTCCTGTACACGCTGAGAGCGCCTCCCTCAGCCCCCACGGTAACCTTACTGTACTCACCGTAAGTTTCTCACCGCCCGTCCTGTACACGCTGAGAGAGCCTCCCCCAGTCCCTGCAGTACCCACAGTAACCTTACTGTACTCACCGTAAGTTTCTCACCGCCCGTCCTGTACACGCTGAGAGCGCCTCCCTCAGCCCCCTGCAGCACCCACAGGTTCCCCGCGGGGTCAAAGGTCAGATCCCAGAGGTCAGTAGAGAGGTCAATCCGCTGGGTCAAGGTCAGTGTGTGGGAAACTTCAGCGCTGGTCAGTTGGTAGACCAGGATGGTTGGGGACCTGCAACAACAGGAGGGTTTACTGACATTTGACCTACAAGGATGATGTCACATTGTCACAAATAGAAAAGACAGTTTTATCAGATTGGGGATAATTATGCCTGCTGCAATCTACTTAGGTTCACTCTCAGTGTTCCCGCTATATTTCGAAACAAGGCACCTTTTTCCAATTGTTTTAAGTTCTGATCATCAAAAGTGGAATCCGAGGAGTTGAAATAACTGCAGTATATTGAACCCAATCCCGTCAATAAGACGCACAGATTTTGTTCACCCCCGTCCCTTCTATCAGATTGCAAAAAGTTTAATATGAACACATGTTTGGTCGTTCTATCACAGTGCTGTAGCAAAAAAAAAGAAATCATTATTATACCAAAACACTGCCTTACCTGTCGAAGCCTACTGCCAGCAACTTGTGAAGTTTGTCAAATGCCAAACATTTGACGTCCGACTTGTGAACGGGTTTGCCGTTTTTGGACTCTTCACCCTTCGTTTGACCTTGCTCCTGACCTTCACCTTCACTCTGACCTTCAGGTTGACCTTGGTCCTGACCTTCACTTTGACCTTCGCTCTGACCTTCAAGTTGGCCTTGGTTAACTGTCTCTGGTTCTATGATGTCTTTACAACGTGCGCAGCAGAGTTCTTTACCAGCGTCACAGTTCCACAGTCGGACTGTACCATCCTGTTAAAAGAATTAAACAACAATTAAATTTCTAATATCAAGGTCTCATCTCATCAGATTGTAAAGCAAGGGGATGAGGTGCGAGTTTGGATAAACTGCTAGTTTGTTTTCCAATTTTATTTCTAAAGGCTTTCTTGTCCCCCTATAATTTAGGCCTATGTACGTTCGCATGCTCCTATTCCCAGAAAATGAGCAATGTAAGTAACCAACTTCTTTGAAAGTTGTCATACCATTTAGAATGCTCTGGGAACAATTCTGAATGTATATATTATTGTTCTAAGGTCCACCATTAAAATTACCATAACACAGTGAACAATGAATGGTACATCAAAGAGTAACTTGGTAAGGCAGACCCCGCAAATAACCAAAGCAAAATCCAAATTGGAAATCATTTTCATCACGCAAGTCAGTGGGTACGACTACTCAGCTATATCACTCGACCTTTTACTTGAAATTTTCCCTACTCAAGTAAGTAAATGACTTAATTTCATTAAGCATCTGCCCCGGTCAAAGTATGTTCGATTTGACACGTAGATCCATATACACAATGCCATAAAGAAGTGGAAATCGGGACTGCTTTCAAGTCAAGTCGGCGTTTTACTGGAGCGTATTACTGGAGATTTGTTACTTGACTCCCCCTCCTAGCCCCCTCCCCCCACCTCTCCCCCCCCTCCCCCACAAAGTGAGTAGAAAAGGGCAGTCATTACCAAAAGGGCCTTAAACACAGGGCGGCCCTCACGACCCGCAGACGGGGACATCAAACAATTTCTTAGTGCTGTGACAGGAGGGTGACGGGCTGTGAGCGAACGGCCGCCCCTGGAGCCGCCCCCGGACCGCCCACGGCGCCGCCCTCACATTGGGGTTAGGTGCGGAGAGTCGGGAGGGAGGGTGAGTACCCAGGAATGTAAGTATACCCTGTTTGGGAATGTATTCAAGCACACTATAATATATTGAATCATAATGATAATATCCATAACCAATAGCTTTGATCTCCTCCTGATAGAAAAGTTGTATGCAAATAACGTGATTGCAATATTTACAAGTATACATTGTTAAGCATAGCTAACAGAGTAGAACATACTCGTGTGTATCACCTCCGACGCGAACTCCATTGTAACCAAGCAATAATTGCTACAATTTCAATTGTGCCACTCCTCAAACATAAAAAATACGGAAGGCCGTGGAACTACATTTCAATATTTTAGGTAGGAAACAAATAGATAAATCCATACTTATGTATTAAAGCTCTGGCTTTAAAAAGCATGGTTCGACTTAAAGATCCGGTGACACGACCCTAACTGCTCAACAAAATGTGTTATATCATAGAAATATGAAGACATTCCTGGGATTTAGAAAGTTGTAACTCATTATCTAGCAAAGTTATGCTCAAAATATGAGTGCAGCCTCAGAGTACGGCCAGGTGACCTAAATATAGTGAGCATGCCGGAAGTGACGTATCAAGATGCCTATAGTAGTGGCGTGTATTATCAGCACCTTTGTGTAAAAATTATCATTTCATTGTTATCTTCTCTTAATTTTCAGGACAATTCATTGCATAAAAAGGCTAAATATATCTAGATATCCTAAAACCATGGTACAGTAAATAATCATATTGCTAGGGAAAATATAACTTAAGTTAACATAACTGTTTTGGAGTGTATTAACGGCACCTGTCTCATTATCAACACCCTGTCATTTAAATCAACTTCTACCAGAAAAACATAGATCTATTCATCAAGCCTATATAGCATCTCAGTTGATTTAGTACAATATTGAGTCTTGATGTTGATGGACAATTTCAGCCTAAAATAAATCAATAAGTTATGTGTTTTCATGAAATATTTCTGGAACCATATTTCTGGAAAATTAGATTCGTTTGCTTCTTATAATAAATACATGTTTGAGGCATTACTGTAATTTTTCTCATAACTTATCACCACTTCGTCAGACATTATTTTCTCAATTCTTGATCATAATTCATGCTTTTAAGTAATATCTGCATATTTATCAGCCTACTAGTTTAACTAATAATATAACCCTGCCGATAATAAAAGACATACACATGGGATGAACTACATTATTAGCACCCATGCACTTGTACCTTGTTACGCTTGTTACACTTGCCTATTACTGGAAGGCAGAGAATGAGCCAACATATTTCTTTTCAAGTTATTATAATCTTCGCAGTACGAGTTTATTGCTAATATAAATCACGGAAAAACATCTATAATTTGGTTAATATTTAAATTAGATCCTCAGAAAAGTGTACATTCTTTTATAATAGGCCTATACGAAAAGGTGTAAGGTGTGCCCATTATACATGCCTGCCGATAATGCATGTCACTGCTCTATCTTTATGTCACAATTTATTCATCCAATATAACTTTGGAGTTCTATATGGGAAATTATGTTCCTCAAATTCAAACAAAAGTGCATTTACAGTTTATTAACGGGTTATACTCTCAATATACCTGGTTCCAAATTCTCGGCATCCAAAAGTTAAGCAGCCTATTAATAGATGTGCGAAGACACTCTGACACTTCTCATGTCAATGTTCTAGCTTGAGGTATGAAACGGCACTATACAACGGCAGTTTAGTTTAGGTACAATACTACAATATAAATTCAGTATAATTAAAGATTATAGACTCACTACTTTATATTTTCTAATCAACAATTATACTATCTTTAGTTATCAATCATTATATCTCAGAAAGGTGACTATAATACTGTACAGAAATATGGATTTGTTCACATATTCTTTTTTCAGCTTCCACAAATTGCTTGATATACTAAAGTTATGGGTCTGAAACATTTAGGATATGGAACAATACAACCTGGAATCAAGAGAGATTGAAAAATTGCGTAGATGTGTGCATATAAGAATTTCAATATGCTACACTACCAAGGCATCTTGTGACGTCACAACATGGCCACGGGTTAGGGGTGTGAGCACCAGCAGTAACACCTGGCTGACCCATATACAGGTGTTAGTGAGGGGTGGACTGTCGCGTAGCTGCACCTAAAAGAACCCTTACCCTTATCAAAACGTTTCATTTATAACATACTGCAATAATATTGCCTTTTGTTCATTGGCTCAGATCGTGTCACTGGATCTTTAAAGGGAGCCAAAACCAATAAAATTGACAAATTTTTAAAACTCAGATAAGTACAGAAATATGTTTGATGAGTCCAGTTAAGATCAGTAGTAAAGTATTAGCTGTGAAAACCAGCTCAAAATAAAGTAGAATGCCACAATAGATGGTAAAATTTGCATTTGTTTGTAAACAAACCCTATTTTTGTGGATCCACATTAATTGATTTGAGCAAGGAAAACAGGTTTTTATTTATTTTTTACCACATTTCATGGTTCAGATTTTAACATGGGCCATAAATAGGCTCAAGGAATGGATTTCCATCATTATTTAAGTTTTGAAAATTTCATTGAATTTATTGGTTTTGGCTCCCTTTAACTACACTAGAACATGACGTTTTCATAGATGATCGAATCAGGCCTATCGGTGTAGATTTTATAAGTTATCATGTAGACGGTTGTCCGGTCGCCGTTCGGCCGTGAAGCCTACCCACCCCGCGGGCGGGCGGCCGAGCTGCTCCCGGACCCACCCGAGCTGCTCACCGCAGTGACGTAGAGCAGTTCGGACGTGTGGCTTCTGCTCCGGGCACCGCCCCCTCCCCGGTACCCGCCCCCTGTCGCCTTTCAAGTCAAAACAGTGGCTTTTATTCTCATCGATTTGACTGGGGTCGCTTTACCCCATGGCATCTCCCCCACTCACGGGCTGAGGCCTTCTTTACCGCTTGGGTGGTACAGCAAAAAGAGAATTTTCATTGACACCTTATACGTATTTCATGCATTTCGATTCATTCAAAATATGTGACCCTGACATACCTAAAAACAATTCTTACTCAAGCTCTCTAATCTATATGATCTTTTCCATCTGATCAATAATAAAATCAATTGCTAATGTAATAAAGCAATTTGTGATATAATGCTTGGGTAAATGACTTTTGGAGACGGACTTGTAAAGAGTTATACCCCTAACTCAGACCGCAAGACCCCATGGTAGGCCTATGTATGGTTACTAAATTGATAATTAGGCCTACGGCTTCGGAAACTGACAAAAAAGTAAAGGTACCATTAGGCCTACATAAACCTATGGTAGACTATGTGCCTGGCACAATTTCAATGTTAACCGTCGTCATCTCAAGCGGAAAATTGAGGGCATACGCGCGGTTGCAAATACGATGCACGGAGCAAATACCAAGCCCGTTCTTATGTGTAAGGAAAAGGGGTGAAATATGGAAAATGTGTGTGTGGTCGGGGGGTGACCATACTCATCCCCCACCCCCACCCCCCGAGCGGTGAGAACCCAACATGTGTCCCCCCCTACCCCTACCCCCCCCCCCCCCCCACATTCACCCCCCCCCCCAACTCCCCCCCCCCCCCCCCCCCCGTAAGGTGGCCGAACCAAAAGATCTAAAGACGAATCATCCCGCATCCGCTCGGCTGATCTCGCAGAGTCTCGCGCCCGACGAGGATTTGCGAGCACGCAGTAGTTCGCCTCTGAGCCACCAGAGGGGGGGCTTAAGTCGTCGGCTCACTTTTAAAGGGGGAGTGTGGGGGGAGAGGGTCTAATGTTCTAATTGTATAGAGTTACAGCCGCCCTGCGTCCCACAATGCCGCCATATTGTGGCCGACCTTCACGCTCCAGTGAACACCGACCATAGCGCGCATCACTGAGTCCGTTTGAACTTGCCGTGACGTCACAAAGTGGCCCCGAGTGGCGCCGCCACCGGCGATGACGGGAACGAGGTGCTGGTACAGCTCATTGGTTTTTGTGTATAGGTTGAGGTGTATATATGTTGGAATAATGCATGGGTGTTTTTATACTGAGACTTAGGTGCAGGTAAATGTGGTTAAATACAGATACCATATGTATCTAATGTAACGGTAGGTATCTTGTTTTATTAGTTCCATATGGAGTGGATGATAACTAAACCACAAAGGGTAAATAATGAAACTATTTGCAATGATTGTCCTTATTTGTGATCCCTGAAACTGCATCTACATTATGGTTTAAATCTGATTAAATCTGGTAAAATGATTATTATAACTGTGCCTTGTGTTTGTTTACCTTTAGAATAGGAAAATCTAAACTACCACTTAGTCTTGCTTATAGAGATTCACTGAACGTATAGGCCTACCACACACATTTTCTCATACCTCGTAACCTAAGTAAACATAACTGAAAAAAATGCCAAACAGAAAGAGAATACCGTCAAATTTAGGTGAATCGGTCAATGCATCTAGAGTGTATGAGTCAATGAAAGAATCACTGCATCCCAGTTTTCCCATTTATTTCAAGACCTAGAAAGACTTGCGTATTGGTTATCAATGTGTCTAGAAGTAGGCAGTTCAATGTACAGGTCAATGATACAGAGACATGCTCCCTTCCCCGTCTGAACATGGGTTTATACCCACCCACCATCCTCAAATCTTGAAGCAAAGTAAGAATCTTTGAAACTGAATTATTTTTCCAGTTGCTGTGGGGAATTTTTTTTCCCTTCAAGGGAGCCAAAAGCAATGGTGTGTCAAAATATTACAAAATTCTGCAAACTCAAATTACTATGAACATACATTCCAAGAGTCTAACTTTAGCCGTTGGTACAGTATAAATCATGCTAGCTAACTATAAATTTATGTGAATTCCCAAATGCTCATGTCATTTATGCCCGAAGACAGCAATGTTTGTAAACAAACCAATTTTGGTGGGTCACAAAATCTACCAGGGACAAGTCTTAATGTAATTCGATGTAGTCAAAGTCTTTATTTCCAGTCTATATTTTACCACAGGCTTAAGTTATGGCCATGGAGTACATTTCAATAGTTAATAGAAATTTTGACCTAACATTGTTTTTGGCTCCCTTTGAAACCTATGTGAGAGTGTGTGTACTGTTGTGGACTTGTTATCAATGTGTAAATGACTTGGTGGGTCAATGTACGGGTCAATGTAACCTACAGAGGAACCCAGAGTCAATGGTAATAGTCAGTCTGACCCACAAACGTGTTAAACGTCAATGTTAACAGTCAATGTGACCCACAGAACTGCTCTAGGACATTGAGTTCCTTACTAAGCTTGCTATTGAGCAGGTTGTAGACCTAGAAAAGTACACCAGGGTACCAATGCAAGATCCATTTTCAAATTCCCTGTGTTTTCCCAGAGATTTCCCTGTCTCGCAGCAATTTCCCCCTGTGCTATATATATATTTACCAAGTTGTTCAAATTTAAAAGCCTTTGCATGCACAAAAATTCGGACCCAAAACAAGGAGTCAAATTCTTATTATTTTGAGAATCAGGAATTTCAGAACCTGGCCAAATGAAATTCCCTGTGTTTTGGTAAATGAAATTCCTTGTGTTTTGGTAAAATTTGTAAATTCCCTGCATTTTCCCTGTCTGGGATTATTTTTGGCCATTCTCTGTTTTCCCTGTGCTTTTGGTACCCTGATACACGTTGTTGCAACTACATGTAAATATACAATAACAAAAAATGCATGACAACATTCATATGCATGCACATCTTTCCTGCTGGAACAACCCATTTACTTTGTCTGTATCTCTTTATGTTCCAGTTGCTCCTCCAGATCTGTTGTATGTGTTCATTTTGTGTAGATACAAGTACCCGTTGATGGAATGTTTACATCACGCACTAAGACGATTAAACACTGTTACAGCTTTTGTTTCAGCCAACATGCATGGCGTTGCATGCTGATACACTGGAATGTAAATAGGTGTTTTCTCAAAAATTAAAACTGCTCTTTTTTTTTCTACATTTCAGAAAATAATATGTGTAATCCCTATAATATAAATAAGCATCATTCTGTTAACTCAAAATGGTCCACTTCACCCTACAGGGATGCAAGTCAAGGTTAATTTAAAAATCTGAAATCATAGAAAGAACTTCCGAAATTATCATAAAAATAATGCTATAAAATCTGACTTCAGCAAAATTAATTTTGTATTTTCTATAAGAGGTTATGATGTGAAAAATAAAAAATAAAATCAGGCAAAAATTTGAAAACTTACATCCCTGAGCCTAATTCCATAAAGATATCTCCAGGGTGAATATGTGGACTACGCATTGTGTGCATGTCTTCACGTTTCTCTACACTGTAAAACACGATTCGTCTTGGCAGCCCCCCGCCCACAGAACAATACACCCTCAGGTGTGGGGAGAGGTTTTTTCCCACGAGGTACTGTACAGATATTAGGCCTACATGGGATATCATGTCACGGTAAGGGTGTGATTTTAATGACATCATGTTTTTTTCTGTTTGCCGCCAACCCTTTCTTTCCCTAGCAGCTACAAACATACGCATGCTCAATCTTATCTTTACTCCTTGAACCTTTAAATCAGTTTTTTGTCTGACCAAAACTGTTTATTCTTTTCACAGAGATGCCACTTCCGACTGATGTAAATGAGGAAAAAAGGAGACCCCTTTCCTAATTTCATTTTCTTGTAGTAAGGAGTAGAATAATCTTTAGGAATAGGGTGATGATATTGAATTTGCAATTAAATATCTTACACCTAAAACAGAGACACTTAAATGCAGACATTAAAGCAATTTAGGAAGATATAGTTTCGAATCCAAACACTTAAAGAAGAGGAAATCCTAAAGAAAACCATAGGGCAATTGACATCCCTGTTTCTATATATATACATGTACTGTTTCGACGAAAACGCAGAGACTCAAATATGTATACACACATGTTTATAACCGTGCTTTAACATAATTCAATTTAGCTGTGCTCCGTGTTGATAACTTCCACATACTTTTCGTTCTTGAAATAAAATAATTATTGTTCATTGGTGTCTTAATTTTGTAGAAGAATTCTGCTGTCGTTGAACCGTTCCAAATCCTATTTTGAATCAGTCTCACAGTAATGGTACGCAACAAATCATTGATCCAAAACGGCGAGCCTTTGTCATGATCTCATAGGAAGTCTTGGGTCTTTTAGATCGGCTAAGGTCAGCACACCAGTGTTCTAAGCCCTAAAATAATCATCCTCTTTGTCGAAGCAACAATTACGAGAACAGTACAAGAATCGATCTACCGTCAAAAGATGGGTAACAATTTTTTTCACTGAGAATAGAAAATTGCCGAATAAAGCTGCAAAAATAAAAATAACCCCATTTATTGTGCTCAAACCCCGATAGCCCTAGGGTACATGCAGTTACCCGCTCCCCTTTCCCCGCAATCAGTATTGTGAGCAATTCTGAGCAATTGCGAGCAAGTTGACTCCAGTGAAAGGAGCAGTTCTGTAGCGGGTACACCCCTCCCCCTACCTCTCTACCCCCTCCCCACCCCCTGTTCTCTCATCATGCCCTATTGTTAACCCACAAAGGGCCCAGTTCCGTCGGAGTCTCTGAGTAACTTGAGCTGCTCACTGAAGAGACACGGCCCACTTTTTGAGCTGCTCGCCCCCTACCGGGTCCATTGTGAACTGCTCCTCCTTGTGTTCGCCTTGTAAAGGGCGCAATCCGATACAGACAGGAAGCGCCTCATTTTTGCTCCCTCCCCGATTTTTGCTCACTACCCGAGGAACGCATAGGAAACTGCTAATTTTTTACTTATTGTTCCTACACCTTCCCCTCCACTCCCACGCACCCTTACCTCCCTTTGCCTTCCTTCCGCAGGCACCCGGACCCTTCCGCTTCCATTCTTCTTGTTTTAAAATACTATATCACGTCACATGTGCTTGCATATTACCCTTATTGGTAGGCCTTTCCATTGCGAACCGGTAACAACCATAATTCACCCTGTCACTCTATAGACAGTGCCTTTCCTCTAGATTTCCCCTCCCTTCTCCTCACTCCCAACCCAACCTGTGGGGGTTCAGGGGAAGAATAAAGGCCCCCAGTAGCCCCTGCTGATTGTATAAAGTGATGATAGGGGGGACCAAGCACTGATCAAGTGGTTCTCTGGGTTCAATTCTTGGTTGGTGCTGGGTTCACAAAGGGATGAGGTACAGCAAAAATGATTTCCAGGTTTTGATCCCCTGCTGTTTGCCTGTCCTTTCAACTTCATCTCATAGATACGATCACCAAAGACAGAATTCGTCCCAACCTGTTTTCGCTGTGAAAATTACCCTGGCTGTCGGTACGGTGTAAAACACCCAACACTCACTCACTCCCAACCCCCCCCCCCCCACCCCATCCCTCTCATCCCCTATAGCCCCCTGCTGACCTCCTGACGTCGGCTTTGACGTCCTACTTCCGCCGGAAGTCACAGGGGGACGCCGGGAAGAGAATACCCTACTTCCGGTTATCGTCGACTCCAGTAGGCAGTAAGACGACTCCTGTACCCCTCCCCTTCCCCCCTCTAGTACCCCTCCAGTATCCTCCTCCTCGCCCCAACCCCTAAATCTCGCCCCACCTCCCCTCAGGCGCTGCAGCCACTTTCTAATTTCGTTAATTGCTTGCCGTGAAAACGGAGCCGTTCCGCTCGACTGGTGATGCGAAAATCGACGACGTCGCCCCGCGTCGCGCCCACGTCGCGTGCGAGATTCTCGTCTGTGCCGAGATGTGAAAGTGGGGAGGTGGTTTGGGAGGAGTCCCACGGGGGTGGGCAATTCTGAGACGTGGGTGGGTTATGGGTACCTCAGTTTTCTCAACCCCAGAGATTTTTTCCTTCGAAATGCGGACATTCCACTAATTACATTCGCATCACAAGATAACATCTAGGACCCAAAACTATCTTATGAAATAAAACATTTATTATTAATTGCAATAAGTCATCCTTTTGTTAACGGTAAACTATACTATTTAAAGTTAAATTATAATATTTTTTATGTCACTGACCAGCTGATTACTAGGCCTTTATAGCACTTTATCCGATAGACCAAGTAGGTCACGTGACCTTATGTGCGAAACAGCAGGGTTCCGCCACATTGTTCGTTACTTATCTCTTTCTAGTTCACAGATTTCTTGTCAGGATGAGGTTTTACTTTCAGCTATCTTTCAGCAAAACCTTTTCGTTCTAGTTGACAATTTAAAAATGCATTTCGTTTCAATATTTTGTCAAAATGCTGATAAGTTAGAATAGCTTTAAATCCTACTTCCTGTCATAAACACAGTAGTTCCCGTGTCTCTTGTTTGCTAACTCGGTACCGTCATAGGTCGTATATTATCGCTCAATTCCACACATACTTTATCTAAAACTATAGAAAAAAACTGCGCTCCTAAGAACTGCACTTTTGCTGTAAAGATACAGACCCATACATTTTCTGTCGTGAGGCCTAGATACACACTGCCACAGAGGGTTGGCTGCTGTCCCACCTTGTACAGAAAAGTCGATACAATTGCTGCAAAGTGGAAGTCCTGCCAACCAGCCAGGGTACAGGCTGGATCCGAGTATACTCCCCCTTTTGTAGGATCCTTTAGATAATAGTGCTGAGCTACTTTAGTGAATTTAGGTTTAAAGAGAGGGTCGGATCTTTGACATTTCACCAGAGCAAGCTTTTCCTGACACGACACGGTTATGCATTAGAGTTTCACTCTGATATTGTTAGAAAGAACTGTATCACAATGTAGTAGCTGTACTATTTGCATCATATGGCATTTTGAAATGACCATATTGAATTTCATAATTCGTTGTTCAAAGGTAGTTAACTCGACGCAAGGTGAACTTATAAACATAATTGAGTGTAAAAACGAAAACTCCATTTTCAAATTCCCTGTGTTTTCCCTGAGAATTCCCTGTCCCACAGACATTTTTCCCTGTCATATCCAGCAAGTTCTGCATGCAAAACAAATTTGGACTACCCAACAGCAAAAAGTCAAATCCCTAATATCTTGGGAATCAGGAATTTCAGAACCTGGCCAAATGAAATTCCCTGTGGTTTCCCTTTGTTTTGGCAAAATTTTCAAATTCCCTGTGTTATCCCTGTCAGGATTTTGTTTTGCCATTTTCCCTATTTTCCCTGTTTTCCCTGTGCGGTTGGTACCCTGATAACTGCGTCTTTTAATTGTTCCTCATACTTATGACTTAATTTTGAGCGATATGCCACAACGTCTTGCGTACCGCCAGCGACCGGACCCTCGGCGGGCGGGAGACGGGGCGGTAAGGGACGGTAAGAGGGGGCGGGTGCTGGGGGCAGAGAGACACGATGAGGAGACCATGTTCATGTACTGCCCCCCCCCCTCCTTTTCACCACGACTAAGTATTACTATATATCCGTGATATCAATTTCAGAAAGTCCCAACTGCATGCCTGCTACCATCCCCCTTTTCATAGTACTACTTAGTAATTCATTGAGCATAGCGGTTTCATCCTTCGGGGCGATTATAATATAGGAAAAGCTTTACACTCTGAGTTGTATTATTTGCCTTAGCATTTATGGAGATTATAACGAAGAACAAGTAACTTATATTAGGTTATGTGGCGCTAAGTTTTTTTCTCACCAGCATAATCAACCTCAACCCTTTCCCATAGCCCCCATCCCTATTCCAGTTCTTCCGTCCTCAGGGATGTAAGTCAGGGACAACGAAAAATTCGGAAATAGCATTAAGGAAATCTGAATGTATCTTTAAATGCTGTAAAACATGTTCTAAACATAAAAATGTTTAAATCAATCTTTGACTGCTTCGGAGGAAAATCAGAAATCCTACTAAAGTCCTTACATCCCTGCGTCCTATAGCTGTAACTCCTACAGCATTCACTCCCCCCCCCCCCCCCCGGCCTGCCTCCGATTCCCCCCCCCCCCCCCCCCCTTCCGGTCGACCATTTCCCCCGTCCCACCGCCCCCACGTCCCCTCTTACGACCAGACACTTGTCGTCATGGATTAGTACTCAGCAGACAACCTCAAATTGGGTTTTCTACTTCCCGCCCTGGAGAGGGCAAGTTCCTCCGGGGTAGGGGGGGGGGGTGGCGGGAGGTGGGCGGTTGGAGTAAGGGAGGGTGGCGAGGAGCAGGGGTGGTTGGTATACGGACCATGAGGGACCCGATTCAGCCAGCAGAGAAACCGGAACTACATTTCTTATTATCATTTAGCCAGAATCCTGCTTACACAAGTTCTTCCGTCCGGGACATGTACATTGTTTATGACCAGAGCTAATATGTGATGACATTCGAGACTATTAATACTTTTTTAAAATTAAAATTAATGTTATATTCAAACGTTCATAAGGGATTTTTAGGAGTCAGAAGTATGGTATATTCCGAAATAAGAAACAAGATAGTGGAACCAGTTTGACCGGTATACATGGCGTTGTATTGTCGAGGCCGTAGAAAATTATCCAGTTACTGTTAGGTACGGTTATCTTTAATCTTGTTGATTTAAAATTGTACTTACTGTATTTTCTTTTTATGACTATTTTCTATTTATATCCTCCAAAAATATATTATAAAAAGACTGAATATCTATATCGTTCTATATGTGAATCTAACAATATATGTTTTGAAGGGTTGGTTGGTTCCCCAAGATGTGTATCAGCCCTAGCTGAAGTGTAAGGCACGTTCCAAAATCATACTTTATGTGAATTCTCCAGGGCCGCCTGCTGCACAATAAGCCATTATAGTAGTCCAGCATCTCGTGTGCGAAATACACATGCACACCTACCCTTTGATTGCCGCATCTCCCATTTTAGTCTATACATTGTCATACCAATTCCCAGGGTACGTTATTTTCAGTACAATACCAAGCCCCATTAACACCTCTCTATGTGAGTCTGAAGTCAGTTCATACCCCGGTCAGACCCCTGTGTTAACAGAATACGGCCGCCCCTACATTCATTTAACTCTGAAACCACCCAAAGTGGTACCACCATTCGTCAGCATTAAGGAACACGCACCCAACCTCTTACAAATAAAGTACATTTCTATTAAACCCAGCTAGTCGCTTACAGTTCTTTCTGTGTGTGTCTTGACGTTTACTTTGTGTGTCTTATTCCTATGGCCCTTTCTGTGGGTGGCCGTGTGCCTGTGATGTCTTGGTGTGGCCCGGGTGTGGGGAGTGGGGTATTATTTGGTAGAAGCCTCTACCACCTAGTGCCTGGGACTTTTCTCTATCGTAAGCCACGGTTTGGCCATTAACTAACACAATGTGGGGAGGAATTCAGAAACCTTGAACTTCTTTTCCATTTGGAGACTTCTTTTACAGCCAATGACACTGAGGTTTTAAGTGCGAACAGTGTCATGTATTCTCGGATTCGGATATCCTGGCATTTGTTGGTGGTGGCGCTGCGGTCAGGTGTGAACGTTGGCGAATACAACCCCATAGGCTCAATGCTTAAGGAATCGTTTTTTCAAGATTGTGAATGATCTAAGAATGCTAGAGCCTTCTCTGAAACATATGTTCTTTATTTCACATCCAAGGATATGATGTGAAATCTTCACAATTTAGTGAATAGTTTAAGGATATCTTTTCACTGTGTGAAGGTTTCCTGCCTTCCCTGCCCCTATCCTTATCAGTGGTATCTAAGGTGTTGTTTGCACCAAAGGACATGGCGGAGGTAAGGCCTTGAGCCTAGCAACGGAGGGATCCCGAATCCGAGAATGAATTCTGCTTATTCTGAATTTTCTCAGAAAAATGCAATTTTAGGCATAAATCGCGAGCACACACATTATGTTTTACCCCTGGGTCAATTTGGGTCTACTTGGAAGTGCTCGCGGATGCTCCGAACAATTCGGAGATTATTGGTGCTCGGAGTTACTCGGAAATAGGTTGATACTTTGGGCACTCAGTAGAGCTCATAAAACGAAAACTGCTCGAAGAAAGACAGTAAAAAAGTACATGCATTTCCCCAAAAACCTCCCAATGGTTATTTAGGTCCCATGGCGTGTTGACAAATTATTTTTTTCCATTTTACAGGCTCGGCAGATTGGATGGTGGTTTGTGACGCCAAGGAGTGTGGTATCACTTGCCATCCCCCCCCTCCCCTCCCCCCCCCCCCTTCTCCAGGTGGTCCACACCTGGCTTGGCCTTTCTTTGAAGAACCCCCCCCCCCCCCCAAACTCCCCTCACCACATCATCCCTTTGATGGTACATTTTAATCATCATCTCATTTCAACAGCCGCACCAGCCCTTTCCAACCACCCCCAACCCACCAATCCCTCTCCTACCAACCCATCTCTCTCCTACCACCCCTCCCCTCCCACATCTTATTCTCTTCTTTCATCCGCCCAGACTAAGCACCAAAAGTGCCGTAAAACGGTGGCTGCTGCAAAAGGGAAGTTTATCGCGAATTACGCGCCGTTTTCTGCCCCAACGAATCCCCCCAAGCACAGACGCGTAGGTCTCACTCAAAGCCGGCGCGGCAAGAAGGGCGCGGCGCGGAAGCTTTGAGAATACATGAGAAGTCGCCGCGCGTAAGAATTACCGGGCGCGGCATTTAGGCCGACGCGGCACGGAAGCGGTAGGGAAAAGAGGGGGCGGCGCGGGGCGGCACTTTACGCGCGCGGACGGACGGAGCGGCCTGCCGCGTGGATTGAAACAAAGCGCGCGGCGAGTTACTTAAACAATTAAGACGCGATCAATTCCCCATCCGCGGCCCGCCGCCCCAGTACGCGTCTGATGTCGCTTCTTCCAAAGACTCCGGGGGAGAGTGTGGGTGTAGGTGTGTGTGTGTGGGGGGGGGGGGGGGGGGTGAGTGTGGGGGGGGGGGTGAGTGTGGGGGGGGGGCGGAGGAGACAGCTGGCATTGTTCTCTAGTTCCCTACCTGGCCGCTTTGAAGGTGGCGGCGCTACCTGTCCCGCCGCACCCAAACCCTACTTCTTTCTCTACCCCCCCCCCCCTCTCATTCCAGTATCTGTGACACAAACAAACCACTTTCATCTGTTCTCCACTCAGGCATGCTGAGTCCCCCACCAATCAAAGAGTCGCCTTTCTAACAGAGCGTTTTTTTTGGCTCCTGTATCCGTTTCCTGTGGTTTTCTTATCATCTTGCCTCTCTCCTCATTCTCTCCGTGTCCGAGAACAGAGGGTCCGTCCACCTACACAGGGTCCGTCCACCTACTTGCATGGACAAGGCTATATTTGATATCTATCAGTGAAGGATGTCAAGAAAGGGCAAGGAAAATTGGAAAAATTAGGTTAGGGTAATTTCGTCGAATAATCTTATTGATAAAAGTATCTGGCAGGAAATTAATCATTATGAAATTGAGATGACGCTTTTATTATTCCTAAAAGTAATAATCCTCCAATCATCATGTAAAATCTGATAGATAGTAAAGATAGTAGAGTTAATAAGTTTATTATTCCCAATCACCTTGTGTGAAATTTTGAGCGTTGCCAGGTCTATGTGTAGCAACATTAGGAGCAGGGACATAGTGCATCTTATTTGGATCTATTTCGCCCTCCTAACAGAGGCTCCCTAACACCTACTTATAGACTCTATGTGGGTGTGGTGGGTGAGCTTGAGAAGTGGTATGACCTTCTTTGAGTTACTCACGCCTCCACCATTCCCAGCGAGCTACTCTAAGCACAGGTCCTGGGGTTTGGTACAGGTCTCACATTTAAATTCCAACACCCTCTAGCCAATCCCATCATAAAAATAACACACATAGAGATGCCCATTTTTGGCCCCCGTGTGATTTAAAACACTGATTCGCAGTTCAATCTCAACCAGAGTATTGCTGGATGGGAAGTCCAAAGGTGTATCTCGCCTCCGGAAAACCACCTATAGAATGCCGGGTGATCATACACCTGTTGTATCAATCACTTCATCCCCGACCCTGTTTCCCATGATCTCTGTGCCCTTCTAACGCTGTACCCACGCCACACCGCGACCTTACAGGGGGATGGGTGATGCAGGGCGAGAGATGAGGTGGTGAAGGTTATGACCTTCTAGGTCCGTTCACTCACCCCACCTACTGGTAAACTTAACACATCTTGGCCTGGGAACCTGACAAATGTCACCTACCCTACTCCTCACCCCTCCCCCTCTCCCCACCTGTCCCCCCACCCTCTCCCCCCTGTCCCCCTCCTCCTCAAGACCTCCTCCAGGTGCGCCCTCAGCCCGCTGCCAACACCTCCTGCGTCTCTCCTCCCTTTGATCCTCCTCACCTGGCCCCTCCTTCAAACTCCCACCTGCCAAACTCACCCCCTCCCTCCTCTCACCTGTAGGACACCTCACGCACCTCGTCCCTCGACCCCCGTCCTTGGACCCCCAGGTACCGAAAGAAGCCGCCGGTTACCACCCCCTGTTCATACACTTCAACTTGAAACTGTTCTCACCAAAGTTTGACTGCTCTTGGCCCCTGATGCCCTTACCATTTTAGCCGAAACTTAATATTATCTTAAGCGATGACAATTGAAGCCAGGCGACATGTATTCTCAAATTACCGGTATAGATCTCAAGCAAGTTTCAGCAATTCATTGTCCTAGGGAGAAGCATGCCATACCCTTTACATATCCGAAAAGTTTGTATGTTTCCATGCAAGTTTTCAAAACGAGTAGCCCTGGCATTAAACGAATCTGGTAAAAGAAGGAGAGGGATTACTTTTCTGGGCAACTAGGTACAAGCCATAGGCTTTTAATGTACCATGTTTGGAACAGGTGCCAGAAGTTCTTCTTGGGTACACCTATAACCCTTATCTGACAACCAGGTAAATAAGTAAAAGGTGCCAGAAGTTCTTCTTGGGTACACCTATAACCCTTATCTGACAACCAGGTAAATAAGTAAAAGTTCTCACCCCTGCTCCGGAGACGAGAAGGTCCTCCTCCCGTAGGTACAGCAGGCGGGTCACGAACCTGAAAGGTCAAAGTCGACTTTTAATGAGTGTGTCAATGTCAAAGTACATTGTAGGTCACTTTAGATCTGGTCAGCAAGAAACAGCTCACTTTGTGTTCCTTTTATTGTGACAGTGATAGTTAAGAGTCATGGCTGGATATTATTAATGTTATCTTTATAAGGTGTTGTTCATTAACAGGGCACATATTATCATTACACTATGAATGTGCCATTAGTTTGCATTTTGGTGAATTTATGAGAATGAACTAATAGGAGGTGACAGAAAACATTCAAGTTTTTGGCTTGTGATTGTGGCCCAATGTCATTTTAAATACTCTTTATAGGTATCTTAAGGCAGTGCCCTTTGTGATATGCGTTTTCCCAAGAGTAGATGAGGGAAACATAGATACTTTTTATAAGCTTTTTGTCCTTTCAGAAGACCAATCGTTTTTGTCCTTTCAGAAACACCAATCATATGGACTTTTTTTTTTACTCTTTACGCAGATCTAAGGTTTGTATATCGTCAAATACAAACCAGCTTTTCAAGTCAAATTAAATGCATTAAACCTGAAAAAAAGAAATACTTCAGACAATGTAAAATCAGGTGCCATGATTCCAGCACTTTCCATCAATAAATAGCAGCCTAATCTAATTACCCTATTTACAGACAAAAACACTAACAACAACAAACGAGAAAACCATTTATAGGACAAACGACCCCTTTTTCACTACACACCCTCTTTCCTTGAGAATCTAGGCCAGAGTGATCGGATTTCAATATTTCAGAAAAGGCTGGGCCGGGAAAAGTTCAATATATATCTGACTGTCTGGTGGGGTGGGTGTGGTGGGGGAGGAGGGGGAGGCTCTTAGAAAAGAAACTTATCGGCAAACTCTCTGTGTTGTTATATTGGTGTCCCACTGGCCTGTTTCTGTTATAGACCTGTTGTATTGATAACTTCTAGAGTCGTTTAGAGGAGGAGGAGGGGGGGGGGGGGTGTTGTAGGCCTATTGATAACTTCTAGAGTCGTTTAGAGGAGTGGGGGGCTTGTGAGGGGAGGGGTGTATTGATAACTCCAGAGGATGTTATAACTGGGGGGTTAGGGTGTCTAGCCGGGGGTAGGTCGATGCCCCCTCTACCCCCCCCCCCCATCCCCTCGACAGGCCCAATACTATAGGAGTAGATGTCAAATACCCCTCTTTTAGGCGGAGGTCGCTTATACGGGAGTAACACATACATTATGTTTATTTCCGATTTCTTTTGTACAATAATGGCATCTTTTACAAATTAGAAATACTTTTAAGATGAAAGCACACTTGTATATCCCACCCATTTCATAGAAAGTATGACAAAAATTGGTCACACCCTTTCTACTACTCTCCCGTCGACACCCCTAGATGAAAGTGGTTTCTCCCCCTTTCCTCCTCTGTACATGTACAATTGTGATTTAATAAATTGCTTTTACATGTTTCACCTTCAGAACACCTGCTTCGCAAGTAAGTTCCAATTGTAGGACAAGTGCATTCCTTTGGTACGTTCCAGCAGTCCTTTAGGGCAATCTACTTTCATGTAAACATCTCAGTTATCCTTCTTTTCTCAAATGTGTTTTGATAAAAAATTGTTCACGATAACTCCTATTGGTTTCCCCATGCACTATTTTATCTTTATCATATGCACCTACAGGTACATAGTTCTCTATTATGCACCTACAGGTGCATAAAATAAAGAAATAGACGCAACCACGCCTGGGAGACCTCCAGCCGCGCCCTGGAGGGCCCTAAGGATGACCCTCAGGAGGGCCTCTCCACACCTCTGAGTCTGCCCACTACCCCACCCTGCATTAGGGCTAGAGAGAAGGGCCGGCGAAAAACGAGAGGATTGATGAAATTTAATCTATACATTGACCAGGGCTTGAGAATCTGGGTCACTGCCTCCTGGGGAGGAAATCATTATCATTATGTCCCCTCCGTGGAGCTAGTACTAGAAGGTGTTGGTGTGGACACGTTTTGTTGTTATATTGTGTTTTTGTATTGAGCTCCAAAAGGTTGACACATTTTTCTGGGAATTGCCTATAAAATTATTCATGTTTTCATAAATGCCTAGGTAAATTGAAAGCAGAGACAATGGTTTGCAGAATTCATGTTCTACTATCCTATAGTTATACTTTTTCCCGCACAGGGGAAAGTATGGCGGTGGGACAAAGGAGGAGGTGGAGCAAAGTAAGAGAGGGAGTGGTAAACAGGAAGTGGGAAGTGGGCAACATCTTCTTCTTCTTGCGTTATAGGCTTATGCATTGTAAAGCAATTCAGATGCAAAAACCCCTTGAGAGCAATTCCGTGGTCCTCTAGCCTATGTGATAAAAATTACACTTCAACTAGGGCCTATGCCTTCAATCATGTGTTCTATTTCCTAATCCCAAAAGACCTACATACTTTTGGACGAACGCCTAGAACCACTCCTAGCCTACTTCTACTAAGTTTGAGCAACTCGAGTGAAACTTTCCCACAAGTTGTCAACAACCCCCACCCCACCAATCCCCTACCCCAACTTCTCCCCACTCCCTCCTACCCCATCTCTCAAGAAGACCAAGACGTAGAAGCAAACTAAGATCTCGCCGCCTCTCGCCGCCCGCGAGACTCGGCGAGATGTGTCCGCCGCTGGGACCGCGCGCGTGGCGCTGAGTGCCTATCAGGGTCTGATGAGTAACCAGCGGAGGTCCGATTAGAGGCGCGGCGTTCGTCTGCCGACGCCGACACTCCCAATCTGCGTCTCAATCAACGTCCCCATTAAGCGTGCATCTACAAAAACAAAGCCCGGCCAATTAACAACACACTACACGCTTCACTGGTCAGGCCCCCGCACTAATTAGTGCGTTTTAAAGATAACAGGGGGCGCGCCGAGGAAAGAGGCCTATTGAAAAGAAATGGCGGGAGAGTGATCACAAGGGGAGTTGGGGAGCGGCGTTTAGTCAGTCGGGCTTGGTTCTTGTTGTTGATTTTTTTCTGTCTTCTTAACTTGTGATTTTTGAAAATTAAAAAGGATTGGGCTGGCTGGGAGGTGGTGAGGTGTGAATGTTGTTTTGACCTGTTTGAGGCGGTAACAGTGTCGCCGGTGGGGTTTTGTGTTAGCCTGCATGGTTATACTTTGGTTTGGTAGGAGGATTGTACTAACTAACTGTCTTAACTAACCTAACTTACGTTGCTGAGGTACATAAGGTTGTTTAGTATAAATCAGGTACCTAGGTCCTGTTGTTTATTGTTCAGGGATGTAAGTCAGGGTCAGATTAAAAAAAATCTGAAAACCAAAGTCTATACATGGAGAGTCAGAGATAGTAGCTCTGTAGTAATGTTAAATTAATAGTTATATCAACCAATCAGAGGCCAGTATTTATTCACTCCCTTCTACAGGTTACAGATTTTGTATGTGATCTGAACATCCCTGATATTTTATTACTTTAGACAAAACATGTCCTTTTCACATATAGGCCTAAAGGTATAAATCATCATTGTGTAAATTTCATAATGGAAAAAGACATGAATGATCTCAAGTCACTCACGTCAGTACATCATCATACACTACCATACACAAGCCTAACCTTGAACTTCTAAAAAAACACCAATTCAGAATATATACAAATTATGAACACACATCTTGTTGGAGAAATTCAGTAATTCATTAGAGAATATCAACCATTCACCCCCGTCATTTCCAAGCCCTTACCCTTACCCTCTCCCCATTATATACCCTTCCTTGATTCTCTCTTATCCGCAGACAATATACCCACCCCCACCCCCAGCCTCATACACCGGCTGCTAAGACATCGACCGTGGCAGGGCCGTACTTACTAATTTCAGGCCCGTCAATGTATTGATTTCAACAGGAGAAGAGAAATATGGATCCTGGTCCATCCAAGACAAGGCATCGACCGACGCTTACTGCCGAGACGTCCAATGTACCGTGGACGGCGCCGCCTCCCCTACCCTGACCTAATTCTCCTGTCCGCCCCTCTATGAAGACGTACAGAAAATTATGAAGAAGGGGGCTGTTCAGTATATAAGTATAAGTAATCTCTTGGAATTATGTATATATGTATGTATATCTGTGAAGGGGTAGGTAAGAGGGACCTAATTCTACTGTCCGCCCCTCTATCAAGTCCTGAGGAAAATTATAAAGAAAGGGGGATATACAGGGTGGGAGGGAGGGGGTAAAGAAGTATAAATGTAATTTCCTAGAAATTATGTATACGTATTTGTTTGTATGTATATATTTGAAGGGGTAAGTGACAGGTATGTATGTGGAGAAGGGAGGTAATTGTCTGTCAGGTTGGGAGAGTTGTAGTCAGCTCAGACAGTTTCCCAAAATAATAAACTCATGTCAAGGCTTATTATTTACCATGTAGCATTGCCACTGGTGATTCCCATATTATTACTAATGGTATCAGAGTTCGAAATTTAGCTGAGAATAAGCACACCTCTGATTGTGTTTTCACTCAGGTCAGTTATTAAAGCTAAAACCCGAGATTAAGTAAATGGTGATATACGATGTGTCTTTGCTACGGATAAAGGCTCACTGGACCTTGGTATTCACGTCTAACGCTTATTGAATGTCATACCTTGCGGGGAAATCCCATTTGTATGTTGTCTGTGTTTCACATATTACCACCATTTATCAAATATGCTGATATAGGAGAACAAAATGGGATGTTTAGCGAACACGGATAAGGCTGGTGACAAGGGATAAAAACACCACGCAGGGTCAACAGGCAATGTTTGGGGCGTGCTATAGGCTGGCCTGGACCAACCTTTTTGAAACTCGGGAACTTCCAATGTAAATATAATCCTTACCAATATGTTGCTGGACGGATATGTATAAGGAGAATATATATAAGTTTTTAGGCCAATAGGGAAGGGTGGAGGGGAGTGGCGTTGAATAGGGGGGCGCTGCTGGTACGAAATGAGTCTGAGGGAGAAAAAACTTAAACCACAAAAATATTGATAAGACTAAAGCCTTTTCTTGTAACCTTGCGATTGCTCGTTTGTGGTATATGCTACCCTTTTTCATATTGAAGGAATGCTTGGGCACAGCATAGGGCTGAGAGACTTAAAATATGCAGTAGGCCTAACCTTGGAGAAACTGCTATAAACTCACACCTTGCTAAAGACACATTGATGGGCATCTACATACAAAATAACAAGTATCCCCTCCCTCTTTTCCCGCCAATTTTCCCACCAGCAGACACAGCCTAAACGACTTACAAATGGCGGGAACGGCACATCCGGTGGCGACCTGCGCGCGCAACCGGATACGGCGTCAGGCCCCTACCGGAAACGGCGCAAATATTTGTAACCGGTCCACCGCCAGGGGGCACTGCAGGCTACAGAGGGGGGCAGAAAATGGCGGCAAATATTTATAACCGCTGGGCGCCGGCCGGCGGCCGGCTGATGGCCCATTAGAGGCATGTAACCAGCGGTTAGGAGGTGGTGGCGGCCCCTATCGGCTGTCTGATGAATCACTTTCTGCCCCCACTCCCCCTAGTAGTGGACTGTTGTCGCACCTTTTATCGCCCTGTCCCCGACTTTGTCGACCACTTGTATGTGACGGATGTGTAATGGTCTGGGGATTGGATGTTAGCATGGGCAGATTAAGTGGGGATTGGGTTAGGGCTGGGAGGGGTTTGGATACGGCGGAAAGACATGTTCTCTGGAAGCCACACCTTTGTACACCTTGATAAAATGTGGTTACTCAATCAGGTGAGGATCGTAGTTAATCATGTTTAAAATGTAAGGTTCATGTTGAAGATCACAAGAAACATCAAGTTTTTCCAAAGAAAAGATGGAATTGCTAGTCTCCAAACTACCAATGTTTGTGTCCAACTTGAGTTATTGCAGCTGCAGAATGAATGTCAGTTTTTACTTGCACAAAACAGTTGTTTCAATGTTATGCTTATACAAAGGCACAATTTGTTTTATTCAATATACTCTGATACTACTTTAAATCACTTTCAGAAAGCTATGTTGTCGCACCTTTTATCGCCCTGTCCCCGACTTTGTTGACCACTTGTATGTGACTGATGTGTAATGGTCTGGGGATTGGATGTTAGCACGGGCAGATTAAGTGGGGATTGGGTTAGGGTGGGGAAAGGTTGGGACATGGTGGAAAGACATGTTCTCTGGAAGCCACACTTTGTACACCTTGATGAAAGGTTGATACCCAAACAGGTGAGAAACGTAGTTAATCATATTTAAAAGGTCAGGTTCATGTTGAAGATCACAAGAAGTATTTCCAAAGAAGTGATTGAATTGCTCGTCTCCAAACTACCAACACCTTTTACCACCTCGTTCCCGACTTTGTCGACCACTTAGGTATATGTGATGGATGTGTAATGGTCTTGGGATTGGACAGATTAAGTGGGGATTTGGGTTAGGACGGGAGGGGGAGGAGGGGTTTGGACATAGCGGAAAGACATGTTCTCTGGAAGCCATACCTTTGTATACCTTGATGAAAGGTTGTTACTCAAACAGGTCAGGATCGCAGTTAATCATGTTTAAGATCATGAGAAATGTCAAGCTTTTCTATTGAAGTGATTAAATTGCTCGTCTCTAAACTACCAATGTGTCTGTGATTCAAACTTCCAATGTTTATGTTCAACTTCAGTTTTTGCAGCTGCATATGTCATTTTTTTCTGGCATGGAACATTTGTTTCCATGTAATACCCATACGAAGATGCAAGTGTTTCTTTTAGTATGTAATTGTACCTTTACATCACTTTCGGGCAGTAACTCATACAGACATTTCATCCTCTAGATAACTCACAAAAGAGATGTTAGCATCTGTTTGTTTCTCATATAGGAAGGTATACTCTGACGTTATTTTAACCATTATAACTTGTGGTACTTTCTGTATGTTACTTTCCATATACTACTCACATAAGCGTTATTTTCAGTTTACTACTCACACACACGTTCCTTTTCCTTTGCTACTCATACAGACGTTACATGCCATTAATCACTCACATAATCTTACTTTCAGTGTACTACTCACACACAGGTTACTTTCAGTATCCTACTCACACAGGTTACTTTCAGTATACTACTCACACAGGTTACTTTCAGTATACTACTCACACAGGTTATTTTCAGTATACTACTCACACAGGTTACTTTCAGTATACTACTCATACACATGTGGCTTTCAGTATACTTCTCACACACAGGTTACTTTCGATATACTACTCACAGACGTTACTTTCAGTACACTTCTCAAACACACATTACTTTCCGTACACTAACTGCAAATACTATTGCTTTGATCATACTACCCAAAGAAACATTACTTTCAGTACATGACTGACACAGATCAACATACAATCTGTCTTGCCTAAAACTCTATTTTTCCAAACCAAAAACTGTAATTTGATTCTCAATTGCGTTCTGACTTCCTTAGGGGCATACATACAACTTTAAGTATTGCATCAATTTTCGTGTGAAGGTAGGCCTATTGGTGTCCAGCAGTATGAACCTACACCTTTTGAATGAAGGGCACACAATCATGAAAAGCCAACATTTAATCACAAAACTATCAAAAACTCCACGCAAACTCCCCAAACTCACGCGTTATCAAATACATTTCCTCTCAATGCACACCACCTTGGCCCTCTCCAGACTACCCCTGCTGGCCTCAACCCCAGCAGATCTCATTTAGTGATAACACTAAGGAGCCTTAAGCGTTCTCCACCCGCTAACTTATGAACCCTGAGACGTCTCCACAGCCTCCCTGACAGTAATTTACATCGATTCATCGATCAATGGTGGCACAACTGTCGGGGTTATTTGCGATTTCTGACTGAATTCCCTGGCTCGGGTCCAACCCCCACCAACTCTGAGACATGAAAAAAGTCCACTGTTGATAGAGATGATTTCATGTTGAGAATCAATAGGTAAATAGTGATGGGTACATTTTGCTACCTGTTTCTTTTTTTGTTTCTTTTCCCTGTTTTGGCAAACCTGAATGCACCCTGCACATTCGGTAGGTTGCATTGGCTGTCACTATTTCAATGAATACATCCTCTGTACCAGCTATATATGTGACAAGTGCTCAATTACTATGACCTTTACGAAATTGAAAACTGAGGACTTTCGGGTTTATTGTGCGAACAAAATCTGATTAAATTTCAGATAGTTTACACCCGTCTGACATTTCCCATAACAACTTTCCTCAAGTTCAGAAAAGTTCTAGATAGTTTTGAAAACATTGCTTTAAGTTCAGTTACATAGTCGAGTGACTCAAGATGCAATATCATTATATTGATGATTAAGAGTCTCACACATTATACAAAATATCACATCATGAAACATTACTATTTATTTATTTTACCTAAATAAAAGGACATTTCAGATATTATTATGTTTTATAGTTTAGTATTGGCCTCGGAATTTTCCCAGCACAAGAAAAATATACGTCGCGATGCGCTCTATGTGCAAACAGGTTGTAAGTACGTTCCTTCCTGATTGGGAAAGGGGGATGGGACCTTTCTCTATTGCTGTGTGTGTGAATGTTGATCTAATCAGCCGTCCTGAAGACCCGGCAAACACTCTCCCAACACTTTCCGCATACATTCTCCACCCATATTCCCCCACATTCCGCATCCATTCCTACTGTCCTGGACGAGGTGCATGATGGGCAAAGTCACACGTCATGCAAATCCCCCATCGCCCAAGACGGTGGCCATAATTAGTACACAAGGTGTTTGTGACATGCACAGAAATTGAGCGATCATTTCTAAGGGGCTGGCCACCTTACCTATGTAGTGTTCACTGCATACATAGGCCTATGTTGCCTAAACGACAAGTGCCAAAAGCAGCCTGTCTTTATGCAAAATGCAAAACTGGTAGGGTGGCGAGGAGAACAAGGTGCACAACTGTCAATTTTGGTAGAGTAATGAATAAGTTCATGGAGCTATGCAGGACTTTTAGTAAATTTATTTCCATTGCAATGGTGGCCGTTTCACGCATGGACCTTATCATCTTTCAGATTTTCAGATTTTTTAAAAATATCTTTTTAAAAAGAAAAAAACCCTTTATTAAAATAATGGCCAGGAGATGGTTTATAACTGGTCACGTGGTTAGAACGTAATGCTAAGATCACTGGTATAAAAGTCGACGACTATATTTGTAACTATTCACAAATGGTCATGTATACAATAAGTTATTATGTTTAGAAACGTATAGGAATGTAGGGAAATGGGATGTTGCGTGGCTACAGAATGCCACATTGATCGACTACAGTGTAGAACGGGTACCATGGTTGTTAATCAAATCACACAGTACGGCAATTTTAGAAGTCCCATACGTGTACGGTTTTGATACACATAAAGGGAGTTTACTCAATGCTGATATAACCTACTTACGCCAGTTTTGGTTTTGTATTCATAAATAAGCCTTATTATAATCTGAAACGATCCCAGAGGACAAGGAATTTGTGAACTCCGCATGCCTGGTTCAGAATAACTATACCCCAAAAGGCGCACTCAGGTGTCCAAACGTACATGGATATTACCATTAAGGTGATGGCTGATATTTTCAAAATGTCTGATAGTCTAAAAATGTAATGGATGAACCCTTAAAACGTGGCTATCCCCGGCGCAGGGGCGCGCCCGCATACCCCGCTGACCGGGCGGGCCTACCCCGGCCGGCCGCCCTGGAGGAGGCCGGGAGGAGGCCGCCCGGAGGCCGGTAAGTCTCCGCCCGGCGCCCGGGGTGACGGGGGCGGCCGGGGTACGACGGGGGCGTCGGGGGGAAAACGGAGATGGTATGGTTTCCCTAAGACAGTCAATTCCATTTATCCGAAGTTTACTTATTTTAAGTTCACAGGTGAAAGCATTCGTATACGAAGATAACCCCGTCCTCGATAGCCTAGCTGATGAGAACTAGTTTATAGATATGAAGGTTCGAGTTAGGTTAGGTTTGATACCGGGAGGGGTTCATGCATGGGCAGTACTTCAGATAATTCATAAGGGGCCTTCCGCATTACGCATACGTTACGTACGCATTTTGCCATGCTTTATTGCCCATCCCCAACCCCCCTGTAGCATGTACATGCATTAGAAACGGACAAAAGCCTATGACCCTTCCATGTGTACAAACGTTTGATTACATTCACCTACACGTAACCACATGTATAGACAGCTGCCCGTGGTGGTTCTCTCCTCAACAAATGGTATTTAGTTAGGTATACCAAAACATGCAAGAATATGACACAACGGTCGAACCCTAGTCCATGAGAGGTACACAGACTTCTGACTTTATTTATAACCTTTGCAATTATATATTGCAAATCTATACTATTGACATCGCAAGCCCTCGGGCGGGGAACAATCGACGGCATTATCACCTCAAATTAACATGCCTGTCTTCGTCTCGCCATTAGGGATGAGGATGAGATTCTCTCTACATCCTGTATCCCTCTACACTGTAAAAACAAGTGTTTAGAACCTAAACACTTTCCTAAACACTTTGTTGTAACCAGTTTGACAACATGTTTAGACCCTAAACATGTTTAGAAATTTATGATGTTTAGGTTCAAGTGTTTAGATATTCAACATGTTTAGGTTCAAGTGTTTAGATATTCAACATGTTTAGGTGTTTAATGTTTAGGTTTTAAACATGTGGGATCCCATGTGTTTAGAAAATAAACATCTGTAATCCAAACATGTTTAGAAAATACAAGTGTTTAGGCTTTAAACATGTTTAGACCCTAAACATGTTTAATTTCTAAACACCTTTTTAACAGTGTAGGCGGTTAGGGTGACCACCAAGGTCGTCATCTTAGTGTCCATTACGACTGTAACAGGAACCCATGCATGTTTCATATCATTCGAAAGCTAATGTAAGATCATTTCTAATGATATATAATACGTCTGTACTCAGTTCTTATTCCTACTTGCAATTTTTCACATCGCAAGTCATATGTAACAGGTTCCACATTTTACCAGGTAAAGCCCCTGAGGTGCCCGACGTCCCAGGGAGCTGCTCGGGGGCCGTGAGCTGCTCGTATTTGCTCGGCTCATCGTGGGGGGGGGGGGGTGAGGGGGGGTGAGGTGGTCTAATTGTTGGCGGACGGCTGGGATCAATGGTCGGGGACACGGGCTCACAGGGTCACGGGTGGGGGGATCGATTCCACCTGGAGGAGGGGGTGACCGGGGGGGGGGGGGGGGGGGGTAGGAGCCGGGGGGGGAGGGGGGGCGAGGGGTAGGCATGGGGGGCGCATTCAACAGAGCGTTGTTTTTATTTTAATAACTACAAGGTTAGTATGGTATGGGGGAAACATTACATTGTGTTAGAGCAACGTTATGTCCCATAAAAAAAAGACTGGTACTTGACATTGTACGTTTGTATAGGGAGAGGGGTAGAAGTGTAGGGCGGGGAGGGGACGGGGGTAGGGACAGCCAAGGGGGTGGGGTGCAGGTGTAGGGGGGTATTCAACAACAGTGCGGTGTTTTTATTTTTAATAACAACAACGCTAATATGGTATGCGAAAACATTACATTGTGTTATAGCAACGTAATGTACAATAGGAAAGACAGGTACTTGACATCGTAAGTCTGTATGGGAAGAGGGGTAAAATGAAGGCTAAGAGTGGCCAACAGCGGGTCAAAACTCAAGATTTATAAGACTGTAATATTGGCAATTAATTAGCTGTTGTCATCTATATGAAAGAAAAGGAGGATATGATTAAATAGTGAAGTCTATGTTTCGTGATTCATTTCATAAAGCGCCTCATATTAACTTGAAATAAGTGAAACACTGTCACCCTGAGAAACCATGTTGATACTAAATTTCAAGCTCATTGTGACATGACATTTTATTTGGAGAAATTTGTGAAAGATGTTCCTGATTGTTACTAACATTGCATTGTACAAACACCAAACTAGGCTAGCTTAGAAAGAATGGCACAAATAACAGGAACCGGGACATTCTGTCAACAAACCTGAACAGGGGTAGAAGTGGGGGGACATGAGTGTACTTTTTAATTCAATTCCTTTTTCAGTCGATCACGACCTGCTGGCAACGGGCCGGCCGACGCCTTAACAAGGTTGTCCTGGTCAACAACAAGGTTGTCCTGGTCAACAGCATGTCCTGGGACAACACCAGGGACAACACCATGACAACACCCGGGGACACGCCCCCACTCCACGTCCCAAGGAAGACCAATGTTTGACCATGGAGGAACGTGGTGGCAGGGGGCCTGGTGGTTTGGGCGTCGGTATACCGATTAGGTGGCTCCCACCATCTTAGTTGTTCATTATTTTTTGTCCCCAAATTTGAAGGATTTGAAGGGTAAATACTGCGCCTAACAAGGTATTATACGAAAACCCGTTATCATATTTGCTTTTGTTTGCTTTCAATTTTAATCAAATTATAGAGTGCCTTCACAAACTCGTTCCGGTCAATCTACTTCCAGACTTCTAATTGGCAGAATTAGGACCCCTACGGTCCATACCGGATCAGAATGCAAAGGCACTGTCTCGTGGCAGCTTGTTATAGGCTACTTATCAAACATAATCATATTTGAACTAGAATCTAACTCAAGTGAAGAAAAAATCATTTTCCCGGGCAGGGGTCATGCGCCCCCCCCCCCTTATTTTGGTCAATTATTAACTTTTTTTAAATAAAACTGGGCCCCAGAGGATGCGCCGGGACCTTTTCTAATATAAGCTTTCTAGAATTCATGAATCCTCCCCTGATCTGGAAGTCTTTGATATCTCCGATATATGTTGTGTATAGGAATCATCACGTGACTACAACCTTCAGTCGCGTCTACCAGAGTACACAACCCATCATTTGGTTTTATCATTCAAACTGCATCCACGTACCAAACATGTTCATAATCATGTTTTCCTTTCATTGAATCATTCTATTTCTAGCACAGTACAGGTAATACGCGAAGTCTGTACTTAAACCTATAGAACCAACCCCCCACCCCTTTCCCTCGCCCCTTTCCCTTCGACCCCCCCCCCCCCCCATCCCTACCGATCGTTAGTGTAATCACTCAAGCGGCACGACCTACCAGTAATACCAGCTTTGGAGACTGTTGCCCTTGCCACCCCTACCACCCCCTCCCCATCCCTACCCCATAGAATACCCCTCCCCCCTGTTTTATACGACAGTAAACAAGCAAAGCCAGGCACGGGCCGAAAACTGTCGGCCATGAATAATTGAGTGACGTCATTTCACCAAACGCGCGGTGCATGCCGGGGCAAGTTGTCACGGTTCATTAGTTCGCTGGGAAAGGTGGTGGCAGGGAGGTGGGGGATGGGGTGGTGGGGTTGAGGGGAGTAGGGGTGGTGAAAGTGTAACTACTGTTGCACAAAACTTCTGGATGAGTCCCAAAAGGTTCATGACCAGTCAACCACAAAAAGGATGGGGAAAAATTGGATACACCAACAGTCATAGTTTTGTTAATCGGCATAATATTATATGAGGAGTCTCTGTGGAAGTTCTTGGACATGAACTTAGTGTAACATGTTATTTAAGTTATACTATATTATCAGGGTAGTATGCAGCTTAGGAACAATCCTCAATAGAACAGTACAGAGTCCCAGTGCATTTAGAAATGATGGCATTGTAACAGAATGACCAACAGCCCAAAAAAATGGCATTCCTCTATTCTAATTCCCCCATGCCAACAGAATTATTTTCTCCAGTGTGAACTACCAGATTGCTGAAAAAATAGGCTTACAGCAATATTCAATTTGAAAATTGTTTTACACTGATTCCGGTCCCGAAGGTTAGGAAGACGGGTTACTTTGAACATATGGATTAAAGTTACTAGGAAAGGTAGCTAAGTTTATACATACACAAGTCCCTCCAGGATTCGAACCCCAACATAGGTGCATGCTTGGACAGGTTGACTCAACCTTACACTATGAATCCATATAGAGGATGAGGGGGGAACTAAATACTGGTGTCATGACTTATTGTACTGGTTCCCACAGGTCCTTTAAATAGTTGTTTAAAAATGGACTTGCTTATAACAGCTTATTTCGCTGATGGTTCTCGGTATGGCCTGAAGTAAGGGGCCTTCCATTTAGTACATACGCACATTTTCAAAAATCTCATACCCCCTACCCCCATCAGGCAAAAATACAAATTGAATATGTACTAAAACCTACACACATTTTCAAAAATCTCGGACCCGCCCTCCTTGATATATATGTACTAAATGGAAGGCCCCGAAGTTCAGTATGTAGACTGTAACATGCAAAAGGACATCATTTCAGCAGTAGTAGGGTTATAAAACAGCAGTGGACATGTAGAGTGAAGGTATAGGATAAAAGTGGTTAAGTTGTTGGTAGACAAAGTTCAGACTGTTCTGGAGGAAGTAAGAGTTGACTAGCCATCCCCCCCCCCCCCAACCCTCCAATGTATCCATCGCTAACTAAGTGACTAACTAAGCGACGGCAAACACCCCTAACCCCCCCCCCCACCCCCCCAGCGGGCCGTATGACGGACCGTATCGACCGCTCAGGTAGTTTTCGCTGGTGGCGGCGGTGGGACGTTAATCGATGCCCCATCAATACCTTCCCTGCCAGTACCAGCGTTATTTGCCCTATGTGTGCGGGATGTATCCAAGCCTCTGTGGACACGGCAGCCTCGCTTTGGACACGGCAGCCTCGCTTTCACCCCAAATTGGATGGAAATGAGGTGGATCCACGCTCCTGGGGCAGGGCTTCCATTTCAACACGCCGCTTGTGTATCTGTGTGTGTTTGGGGTGGGGTGGGGGTTGTTGTTGAGGGGGTAGGGGGTAAATTTGAAAAGCTGGCCGCTTGTGTCGTTGATGGTTACTCATCGCCACTCGTGCTAATAGAACTTTTTTCAGCTGGTAATTCGATGGCCAATTTTGGAGGGTGTTGGGTTTGGGGTGAGGGGGGGGGGGGGGGGCTGGTAGGTGGGGTAGTTTGGGTAGTTGAGGGGGGAGGGGGGGGGGGGGGGGCTTGACGAGGGAAAAGTCCACAAGTTAGACTAATCCAAGTTCCGGGGAGACTTATGTAGCGAATTCGGGAGGGGAGTGGTTATGAGGGTTACAACCTAGCGATTGTTATACAAGAAATGAAGCTTGTTTTTGACTCTGCTTTGGGTATAGGCCAAACATACCAGCTTATGCGATGGATAACATTTGCAGTTTCCAATTCTCGGTGTATTCCCGGATATATGTCACTGTTCCGAGGCAAACTTTCCCAATGTGATTTTTCCAAAAGTCGGGATCTAGTAATATGGGGAAAGATAGGATCAGGGAGATGGTTCTCAATCCAAGCAAGATGCAACCTCCACCAGGTACTTTACCACATAACGAAAACACAACATCTATACAACTTCACCTACATTCACAACTATTACCTTAGTAATATGGGGACTGATTACCCAATTACTATACCCCTGCCGACTTGTCATCGACCCGATAACAGTGAATCTGTCTCCGCCTCTGCCTATACCTGTTTTTTCTTTATATTAGTATTACCTGCACACCTTTAATAGACATTTCTCAGGTGAGATATCGTTCACCTGTAAACTATAATCAGCCTCCCACTTACCGTTATTTTATCTTTACCTTTGAGAACCATCTTCTCATTTATATATCTTACCATTTCCCATTATACCTTCTATGATATTGTCTGAAACCTTCGATCGATTAGGTTCCTACGCAAAGTATTGAACGTAAGATGAAACGATTCCATCTTTGAAGTCACTAGTTCAATGGGACAAAACATGGTTAATTCCCATGATTAACAGATTCCTTTCCTGGTGGAGGAAAAGATGTTTTAGTAGGCCTATTTGTATCGGTATAGCTTCGACATATATTCTTACTACAATCAAAGCTTCAGCGAATCTTCTAGTTGCCAAGGGCTCATATAGAGGGCACCACCGACACTGCCCGAACATAAGCATTAACGGTAGCATCAGCGTCTATTCCCATGCAGTTAATCTTTAGCTTGGAAATCAATTATAATCAAGGAAAAATAAGATTTTTTTTTGTGGTTGCGAGAATCAAACACATCATAAGCTACCTTATATACGTTTAGTAGGTTATTCTCCTTCGACGAGTGGGTCTATATCTAGCAGAGGGCAAACAAAACATCCCTTTACCACAAAACTATCACTGTCGCCTTGTTGGTTAGGTTACTATCTACTTTGCGTACAACAAATCTTGCGGAAAAAAGCTAAACTGATTGAACCTGTGTCTTGTCAGCAATCATGGTTTTTCAATTGAGCCGTACAGAAAATGTTATCTATGCACATTGTTGATCATTAGATGATAATGCAGCATGCATTCCTGACGAGAAATATGTAATTGTTTAGGTTGTTTTCTTTGTATTCTTCCAACTGTAAAGTTAAGTTACAGGCACAGGTTCTGTTAAGTGTAAGTTTTCTCTAAGTAGTAGACATGCAGGGAATAGGGGCGGGGAGTCGGGGCGGGGTTATACGAATGTCGTACCAGGGACGATGTAAGTGTAAATGGCTCAGGCAGTGTTATACCCCGGAAACCCCTCATTCCCCCTTAGGCGGACATAGGCTTGGTGGGGGCCTCTCCATAGGCCTGCCCGGGCCTAGATAGCATCACAAAAACCACCAGTAATAATCCCATCGATTTAGGCCCTAGGCCCCACCATCTCATACCCCCCACTACTTTTTCCGCGCACACACTCACACCAACACCACTACAAAAAAAGCACCGCACATTGTTTCCAATTAATTTGCGCGCCCATAATAATTATAATTTGTCTATTGATATTTCTCCACTGCCGAGGCACTTTGGTGGATCGGGGGAGGGTGGGCGGTGAGTGTAAGAGCCGGGAATTGATCCCACCCCTTTTTTCCCCTTTCATATAGTTAGGGCTCAGCCGCGCATATAGCATTGGGCGCTAATTAAAATCTATGAATTAAAAACCTCGCGTTCTTTCTTTTAGCGCCTGTCGCGCCCCCTAGAGGCATTTAAATGTGAATCCACATCAAAGAGTTCTACTGAAACAAAGAAGAATCTTTAGGGGGGGGGGGGGGGAGAAAGGGGTCCCCCACACCCCCGGGGGGTTCTGGGATTTTCTATCACGCCGTATCGCGAGGTTTCCTTCCGAACGTCGCTTGTTCCCCTGGTTTCAGTAACGTTTCATTAGTTTCCGCCGCTCACCAGCTGTTAGTTTTATTTTCTGATTTAACATCAGAGTTAAACGTCATCTGACAACTTACAACCCCCTTCTTTCCAAGCCCCCCCCCCCCCCCCCCCAGCCCTCCCTCAACCCCTATCCAATCCCACGCACCCCCTACCGCCTACCCATTACATTATGTGCCTTCATTCCAGCCACTTTGAACTAAACCAGACTAAAAAACGATAATCTGTGATCGCAGGTGATTATCGTTTAAACGTCTATTGGGGTTTGTATTTATTAGGGCTATTAGTGATTATGGTGCTTGGAAGTGGAGGGAGGAAAGGGTAACTGCTAGTGGGTGACCCAGTGCAGACACAGAATATTGATGAAATATAAGGGTAAGATATTCAAAGGAACGCATTTATACATAATGCAAATATCTACCATTTCAATGTAAATTAATGGATTAGCTTATAAAAAAAACTTCAAATGAAGACACTAAACTTTCTCAAAGATTAGCGCGCAATTTCTTTTTTTTTAAGATTAAAAATGAAGCTTTGAGACATTATGATATTAAGGTATTTTATTTTTTCCGTAGCAAATAAATCCGTCTCCAAAAGAACATCTGTCATGGGTATAAATGAGAGAAGGGTACGTTTTTTTCAGCTTGATACTGATAATTTATTGTCGGTATCCAGCTGCCCTGAATTAGAAGTTGTTCTCATCCTGGTCCTTTGACATCTCAATTCTATTTTGTTAAATGTAATACTGGAAGTGATTTAGACTAGGATTAAATGCATAATCCAAAGCGGGATTTGTGTGTTAATCCCATATAATGTTGCTAAACTGTTGCCTTGGCGATAAGAAACCACTCCTAACCTGAGTAATTAACAATGATTACATTTGGTATTTGCCGATAAATTAATGTTAGCACTGTTATTGCAAAATATCTTTGTATGATCCTATTCTTTTGCAGTAATATGTACCTGATTGCTCATTATCTCCTAATCAACCCCGTGGGGGTTCCGAAAGAATGTAGTCCCCGGGAAGAAAATAGGCCCCCTGTATCCCCTGCTGATCGTATAGGGCAATGAGAGGGGGGACCCTGCACTGACCAAGTGGTTCTTTGGGTGCGATTCCCGGTTGGTACTGGGTGCACTAAGGGATGAGGTATAGTAAAATGATTTCCAGATTTTGATCCCCTGCTGTTTGCCTGCCCTGTCACCTTCATCCCATAGATATTATCACCAAAGACAGAATACGTCCCAACATGTTTTTGCCTTGAAAATTACCCTGTCTGACTGTACGGCGTAAAATATCACTCACTCACTCACTCACTCACTCACTATCTCCTGATCATTCGCCCATCACCACCAGCGAAGTTTACAAGTTAATCCCTGGCAGAGGCTTATGTGTAACATTAACCCCCAATACAACCACCACCTCATGTACGTCCTAATCGGTGCACTTGGTGTGACGGTAAATTATCTCATTGTCCCATCACCCCCCCGCCCCCAACTCATCCCCTGCTCGTCGCCTGCCCTTCATCAGTTGGTCGGGGGTCGACTTACCGCCTGGAGGCACGGGGGGGGGGGGGGCTTCCAGAAGGGGGGGGGGTAGTAGACATGGGGGGGGGGGTGTTCCCGGCGTAGTCTTACCAACTAATCCCCACACAGCTGACGGACTTCTCACCCCCCCCCCCCCCCTAGATTCACCCCCCCCCCCCGCCCCCTTACACTCCGAAGCCCAACCCTTCAGGGTGTGTGTGTGTGGGGGGGGGGGGGGTAGGCGTACGGATACACGGATCCCCTTGGTGTACACTGCCGTGTCCGTCCACACACATAATGAGTCCGTCACAAAGCCTGTGTGTTCACACACATGCCCCCCTACCCCCACCCGCTTTCTTCCCTTATAGGCATGATCACTTCCCTTTCTCCAACAAATCATTATAGGCCTAAATATTGTCGTTCTTCTAGTTTTGGGCTTAGGAGGAATTTTGTACATAAAGAGGTTAAACTTGGAACATATTTTGTATATGTATTTCTGTGTATCTTCATTTTATAATTCTAATAATAATTATGATAAATCACATTGAATAGACCCTATTTAACTCTGCAACATATGGATCAAATCATAAAGCTGGGCAATACTGAGATTTTCATTATTATTCAACGTCAGCCTTTTATAATGAGTAGGCCTATCATGAGAGTTTTTCAGGCAATTCTTTCTATGCACTTTTTCATAAACGGCATGCAAACCATACAGGCTCTACACTATTTGATCATGCCTCTCCCCATGCCTAGTCAGAACAGGAGCGAGGCGCGGAGCTCTCAATCCAATTGGTTAATTTGATTGATATGTCGTCAACAACCACGTCAATGCTAACGTCCTGTCCCCAACGTCTCACGAGAGTCCGCGAGAGCACACGAGAGTGCACGAGACTCCACGAGAGCTGAAGAGAGGTGGCAAAAGGTTGCTGGACCTTTTGATGTGTGGAAAACCGATTAAAAGTGTGACACTTGAAACTTGGAGAGGGTGGCTTGGGACGGGTGGATGGTGACTGTGAGAGGGAGTTGGGGAGGGAGGGGTGGGATGGGGGGAGGGGTGACTGGCCGGAGGGCCTGGACACCGGACACACTGACCACTACAGTAGCGGCCCTCCTAACACCTCTCTCCAACAGCCACAGCCAAACGCCTGGGGACTTAAACCTTAGTCTGTTGTTTTTATGAATTTATTGAAGTTAGGATATGTATGTAGCATAAGCGATATGTTATTGATATTGTCCAAAAAAAATCAGGAAATGAATTGGACGGAAAATGTAGGCCTACGACCGAAAAATATTGAGTTATATACAAAATAAGATCTGAGCATAGTATATTTTGATGAATCATCTTTCGAACTTTTGTTTCCCTGTTACTAACAAAAAGAACTGCCACCATCAATGAACACACACTTGAATGAAACCCTCAACTCAAAGATATGTTGAACAGACAATTATGCCTCCACAGGAAGGGGTTAGTATATGAAAGCTGTAAGGTTTGGGAGCACCGACAAAGGGTTAAAACGCTGTGCTTTAAGTAAGTGTGAGTGGAGTACTAAGTATTATTGGGTAGAGCGGGGCGGAGAGGTCGGTTCCTGGTGAGAAGGGCCGGGGCTGGAGTAGTAGTAGCGGGTAGCCCGCCCCCCGCCCGCCGTGAGACCAGGCCGGCTGGGGGGCCATAGGCTTTGTGTAGACCGGCCGGGGAACAAACACAACCACGGCCTAAGAACAGCCTAAACCCGGTGATAAATACGCCTGAGACAACGCCTAAAACAAGGCCTAGAACAAGGGTGGGGGATGTACACAAATTGAGAGTGTGATCGTTGGGAGCTTAGGAGTGAGTGGGGTAAATGGGTGGATAGCAGAAAAGGTGCTGGCTTTACGGGGTGAGTTGGTGCCAGCCTGACTTTAGGCCCATATGACAAGAGGAAGGTTTGGAGGCTCATCTGATAGTCATCTGTTTCTACAACAGATTGGACCAGCAGAGTGTACATATCTAAGGCTTGTATGGATGATTTTAGAAAAAGATAGGTAAAGGAAGGAAAGGATAAAATGAAAAGTATGTGCCTACCTCAACATGTCTGCCTAGTTATTCTTTCCAATTCATCATGACTACCCTCGCGGGCCTTCTTATATTAGTACACCACACTGCCACATTTCACTATACTACTCACAGCCCATATTTCACAACACTGCCACCATTTCATTATACTACTTATAGTTCAAAAAACCAAAAGAGGGATAGTCCAAATCAGAAGAATCATAAAAAGGATACACTCTTTTGATTGAAAAATAATTTACAGCCACTCTTGAGCATCATCAAGTGTATGTCCTTAAAACTCAGTCATATTTCACTTTTAAGCCTAATAAGTAATTTGCATTTTTTCTATACCCTTTTTTTCCAAAGTTGTTTATCCTGGTTACAATCGGGAAGTATATACCTCCCGGTCTTCCTCGTATTCCAGCCTCATTCCATAGATTATTTACCATGTCAACTCAATTAGTGATGAAGATGTAGATGATAATGAGATGTTAATGATAGCTATCACTAAAATTTCATTTTCACTTTCTTCTTAGATTGCAAGAGGCGTCACAAAGACCGGCACCTTGGCCATGTGTTTATCTGACCCTGTGTCTATGTAAACCCCGCTGTATACCCGGGATCAACAGCCCCTCCTGAACAACCACCAACGCCGGCCTATACCTCCAGGGAGCCCCGGTACAAACACCGGGCGGAGGTGGGTGAGGGTAGGTCGGGGAGCAGGGATTGTGTGAACAGAGATACCATTCTGGGGAGACTGGAGAGAGATTTATATATTGTAGGGTTGGAACAGCATACATATAGGACCTCTGGTTTGACCTAAAATTACATTACATTAGATTGCGTATGAAATAAGTTGCTTCTAAGTTGCTTCTATACGTTTCCTAGTTAGTAATGGAAACGTCGAGAATCCTATAAACATGGAGGAGATAATATGGGAGATCACTTCCTTTATATAAGAATCTTGATAATTCATGATTACATTTTATCCTAATAGTCTTCTTGTTTGACTGCAGTGGCAACCTTTAACATTTCTACTGTGTATACTATGTCTAATACACATTGCAATCTGAAACACCAACACACAGGCTTTTAATTGTGCATGTAGGACTAGGTATGAACGGCAGTCAAAGTTCAGGGAAAATTGCCTTCCATGCGTACATCAGGCCCCTAGGGGTTAAGAACCAGCAAACAATGCGTATGTAATGAAATGAAACCTCCGAATGAATCCAAATCATTGCAGGACTTCCTATGGCTTTTCCGGCTGACCAGTTTTGAGGCCAAGTCATCTAACACCACCTAGAAACGATCTCCTCCAGAACCCCAACCCCCCCTCCTACCCCTCCTCCCCCCCCCCCTCCCCCCACTCATCCCCCCCTCCTCCTCTCACGTCCACCGTCATAAATCACCCGTTTCCCTCATTACCCCCCGCCCAGACGACTTTCGCTCGTTTCGCGCGCTTTCTCCGTGAAGCAGACGACATTTGGCTGTGACCCCCGTCACCTTGATGCCCGACCTATCAGCGCGTCACGGCTCAGTAAACACGCCCAGGACCACCCCGAGGACGGAGGGGTTGCCATGGTGACATTTATGAAGGTTATTTTCTTGAAGGATTACATTTTTATTCAAGTAAATAATGATATTCCTTTGCGAGATGAAAACAGCTATTAGAAAAGTCCTCTCGGCGCCATTGACACAAGTGAAAGGATGCTAATATTCTATACTTTATATTGTCCATATTTAATTGGGAGGGATACAAATCAAAGACAACAGGTTACTCTCCTAACACCCCTTTGAATATGTTTATTTTGAAAGAGTAGTCACCAAATTGGCCTATATAGCTTTACTGCACCCGGACTCACTCAGTGCGACCCAAACAGGAGGCGTGTACACTGTAAGGGGCTTTCCATTAAGCATGTACGCAGCCAGGGGGGAGGGGAGTCCGAGATTTTTGAAAATGTGCGTATACGTTTTAGGACATATTCAATGCGTATTTTTGCCCAAGGGTGGGGGTGGGGGGGTCTGAGATTTGTATTCTAAATATGCGTACGTACTAAATGGAAGGCCCTAAGATGTATGCCCCAAGGGCAATATGACAAAGACTGTATGGTTGTTCTACACTAAGACGTAAATAAAGCTGTACTCACTCGGTGTGGCCCAGACAGAAGGTGTGTATGTTGTAGGCGTTGGGCAGACAGGAGACTCGGATCTTCTCGTCCCGGTCGGCTGTAGCCAACAACTGACCCTGTTTACCGCACACTGCCTGTAAGCAACAACATAGACACGACTATTAAACATTGTCAACATGACCGTTAGGCAGACAGGAGACCCGGATCTTCTCGTCCCGGTCGGCCATGGCCAACAACTGACCATGTTTACCGCAAACTGCCTGTAAACGGGGACAAAGAAATAGGTGTTAAACATTGTCAACATGACCGTCGGGCAGACAGGAGACTCAGATCTTCTTGTCATGGTCGGCCGTAGCCAACAACTGACCCTGTTTGCCGCACACTGCCTGTAAGAGGGGACAAAGAATGGAGAGTTAAACATTGTCAACATGACCGTTGGGCAGACAGGAGACTCGGATCTTCTCGTCCCGGTCGGCCGTAGCCAACAACTGACCCTGTTTACTGCAAACTGCCTGTAAGGGGGGACATAGAGAGGAGTGTTAAATGTAGTCAACGTGGTCAATACAGGTATGTCTAATGATGTTAATGAGTATGTTACTTGTATTCCTTTTTTTATTTTACATATAAAATGGTATAGGATTAGTTTTCATTTTGTATGAAAAAAAACTAGTTAGGTCCCTAATTGCCAATTCAAAAAATTGTTTGAAAAATATGTGATTCTATGTCCTGTCACCTGAACATTCAACATTTTGTATGTACATGGCTTGAAGGGAAAAAAAGCAGAAAACTAAAAGCATAGATCACACAAGGTCACAGCTGGAAGTATGCGAGAGAAAAGTCGGTTAGATAACCGAAAAACTCCGGCTTATTCGCTTTTATTTTGTATACTTGATATTAAATGGATTGAAGAGAAATGAGGGGAGGAAAAGGAATTATCGGGCGAAGCAGGAAACAACAAGGTCACAGGTTGAGGTATGAGAGAAAAATATCGGTTACAAAACCGAAAAAGACCCGGGTTATTCGTCTTCTTTTTCTATATATGAAAGGAATTGTTGATGAGATATCTTGAGGTTAGGGATTATCGAGCGAATTATCGATTAATTTTAAACAAAAAGATGCACATGGCAGCGCGAGCCGCCCGCCATTGTCCTCTATCATTGTTCACCTGCACGCGGAGAACACTAACCTTTTCTCCGATGCCGATCGGTCATATCGACATAATTCTTCATGATATATTGACCCAGACCAGCTCCTGATATTAGTAATCCACAATGTATACTCCATGAGGCTTGACAATGCCGATTTAAGGCTAAGAGGCTATCACTCGCGGAGAACGCCTACACGTGTCCTGACCGGAGCACGCCATCTTGGCCTCTGATGCAAGGCGCTGTGGTTTGACAGTGTGACTGCACGAGATGCGCTTCGGCCGGAAGGAATTGCGCATGATATATAGTCCGCAAAGAAATGCGATTTTCTGGGTTTATATCGATATCTAGCTTCCCAACACATCGGCATCATCAATAAAAGATCGACATAAACCTCTATAGCGACTTAAGTCGACTGAAACGCGCGCGAAATAGGTGAAATAGGCGAGCAAACCCGACCGACCTACGGGAGGGAATACTGGGGGCCGCCATGCTCGCCGTCTTCACCCTACTTAACATAATTTATTCAACTGGCTCCAACACTACACTGCAATCTGGGACGCTAGGCTTTTCAATGCTGATGCGTCGATCGATGTTATACAGTTTGACAGTGTCAATCTCCATCCCGATCTCGGCTAATGCTATGTCAATGGTCAATTTCTGGTATAGGCATTACATAGAGAAAGTACTGCCAACCGGAAGCAGGTCCAAATTTGCGATCTTGTTTCCGCTGGTTCTGTTATAGTTCAATGGAGTTTCCCGCCTTAATGTCCAAGTCATATACCCGGGCGAGATTCGATTTGATCGATCATATTTCGAAGATGACTTGATAATACAGCGAGCCCGGGTAAAAAGATTTATGACTATGATGCTGATGCCATCCTGCACTATTATCCCCTGACAGTCAGGTGACCTACTGTTAAGAAGAGCACCAGTGCTTCCACATGCTGTAGAGGTTAACCCCTGATATGACCAAATACGGACATGCATCAATCTGCGAGCAGAGTCTTGGTGTGACCTAGATATGAAAATCTCCACTCATACCAAGCTTAAAGACCAACACTCTCCAATCACACACAGGGTCAACCTGACAACACCCTGTCTGACTGAAGCTGGTTACCAGTGTAGCCTGATTTGACCCATAGAAGAAGAGAGCTTGTGATCAGCCTAAATGACCAACACAACACTCCGGGCTTGACCGGAGACGACGGCATCGACAGCGATGCCGGAGAATAACTAATGACTGTCTACTAGCAATATCTCGAGTTCTCATATGTGAGGTATTTCTTAGAATAAATAGCCAGCCTATAATTGGACATCCCAGTTGAAAACTAACCCTGTTTTTACCTGTAGAATATCTGACCCCAGACTGCACTTTGGGGATTCAAATGACATTTGATACATCAAAGTTATACCTCTAGCACAAAGGGAGTCCTTCAGAGAACACATATTAAGTTTAACATACACTGAGACACCACCGTCGCCAGGCCACCATCTTTAGGTCATGTGATCCGGGAGGCGCGAGATCTGAGCGGGAAGTGGCGAGATTTGGTGGTATTCTACCCCAAGGTCAACCAGGTGTTGGGGTAAAATATCCCATGTGCGTTGAGGTAGGGTGGAGGACGGGTAGGGGTGGGAGGTGGGTTGGTTACATCTTCTGTACTAGACAAGGTCGTACTTGGTATAAGATAGTGGCTGTTTCAGGGGGGAGGAAACGCACCTTTTTGTCCTCAGTGACCCCTCTGTTTTAACACTGCTTATTAGTGCAACTACAGGTTGTCCATACTTGTGTGTTTTTTTAATTTCATAAGGAGAGTTAGCTCAGTGTTGGACTACTTATCTGCCAATCCAAAGGTCCCAGATTTGATTCCTAGAGCTTTCGGCTTTTTACTGGGGTCATGGAGCATGATGAGGCATGTTCTATGCATCTCACTCCGGGAATGGTACACAACTTACCAAATGCCGTGGGGGTGTAAAATTCAGTCCTCTATGCACAAAAGAGATCCCAGGTACCTATTTGGATTAATGAGAGCAGGGGATGACCCCAGGAATACAGGTCTCTTGTCTGAGCAATAGATGGTATCGTACTGTTATTACAACATTTAAAAAAAAACGATATTTTAGAAACTTAGATACTGAATGCCTTAAAGAGTCATTGTAACGACCTTTCAAAGTATGGACAATTATGTGATAGGATTGATAACGGCTTTATGGAAGTTGGGCCAAAGGAAGAAGTCAGAAACTAGTACTGCAACCAACAAAAGCACACAAATAAGCTTTAGACCAATATCTTAGATGCACAGAAAACAAAACTGTTTCTAGCAGTATTTCCTTGCTAAAACAGCATCCCCCTATCTAACAAAAACTACGTAACGATCACTTAATTATGACACAGCCATCACTAAACCACCCTAAACGTATGTTCAATACATACTCCCTCTATAGACCCTATGCACTTTGCCGTTCTTTTTGAGGCATAATTCATATTGAGTGTAATATTGAGTGCTGTATTTAGGCCACTGGGTTAGGGCTTCTACTGTACATGTAGGCTGATCAATGCTATATGGATTGACATGTTCAATATCACAGGGGGGCGGGACAGACCCAGAAAACAGTTTGTAGCTTTGGTGTAACAACACCCAGGCTGTGCCACGCTCAATACACTACAAATGTACATGGATTTTCTAGGGTGGTTCCTTAGGAAGAGTCGTAGGGCCTGCGGAAGTGCAGAGAAAATACATGGTTTAGTGTCTAGAATAGACATTATTGGGGGAAATTGTAAATTATTTAAAAAAAAACAACAACAAAAACCAGAAAAATAAATATTTTGAAAAATTGTAAATTATGTAAACAAAACAACAGAAAACAAAAGATTATGACATTTTGTTATAAAGTAAAATTGTTCTGTTCGGTATTTAATATACTTTGCTCAGGATCTAAATGTTATATCTTTACAACTAAATTAATTCTGAGCTACTGATTAATCTCAAAGTATTTTGGATTTGGGGCTTTTCCTGTGCAGGCTGTTGTCGTTAAAACTAAATTACCATAAAATACCACTAAAAGTTCCAACACTATTGCTGGGCAACTTTGAAAAGGGGTCATAACAATGGTTAAACAAGCGGTGTTACCATATTAAAAACAAGAAAAACAACAGTCACGTGCGTGATGAAAGTGCATCCTATCCTATCCTATCTAACCCACAATACCAGAACCATGTCCTGAATTTGAACAGCAAGTAGCAAAGAAAAAACCTGATTACCAATCCCGTAATAAAAAGGCCAAATGCGTTTTCATTCCGAATCTAAACTTGGAACGCGCTTCATTTACAAGCCTGTCCTACCCATTGCCGCATTCAGATGGAGATTCGGTGTTATTTCGCCATTTTTAAAGCTGATAATTGTAACCCATTGACACGGATCGTCGCCAGAGGCCGCCACCAGGTACTTCCGGTGGGTGCGCGCGCCACCGGAAGTGGCGGTGCGCTGGTTGCCGGGCTGATGGATGTTGAGAGGCATTAACCAGGTGAGGGGCACAAAGGGCTGCTGGGAACCAGCGATCAGGGGGACAACAGGAGGACGGGCCGAGTTGGTTAGGAGACGAGTTTTCCATGGGCCAAGTTGTCCACAGTCCGAGTTGTCCATGGGCTGTGTTGTTCATGGGCCAAGTTGCCAACGGGCCAAGTTGTTCATGGGCCAAGTTGCCCATTGGCCAAGTTGTTCATGGGCCAAGTTGCCCATGGGCCAAGTTGTTCATGGGCAAAGTTGCCAGTTGCCCATGGGCCAAGTTGTTCATGGGCCACGTTGCCAAAGGTTGAGTTGTCCACGGGCCAAACTGTTCACAGGCTGAGTTGTCCGGGGGCTGACTTGTCCACAGGCCGACTTCCACGGCCTGAGTTGTCCCGGGCCAAGTTGTCCGTGGGCTCAGTTGTCCATGGGCCGAGTTGTTCACTGGACGTCCCAAAATGCACCCTTTTGGGGTTTATTCACTATATGAATCAGGAATTGTCCAAAATTGCCAATGCTAATTCTTTAAGGTTCCTTCTGTGTGTCTAGAGCATTGTGCAATATCTTATGCCGAATATCCTAGTTATGCCATCTTAAAAAAAATCTGCATCATTGAACATTCCCCCACGTTATTGATACATGTAGGCCTACATGCTAAAGAATTGTAAATGAAATAATTTTTGCTTTCTGTCCCAAAAAGAAATCAGTCCGCACACTATGCGACCACACCACTATCTGTTATATGCAGAATGTAACTACTTATTCAATGAAGAGTGCCCCCCCCCTCCCCTCCCGTAAATTAAACACCCCCTACCTATTCACCCCAATCACCCCCAGTCACACTGCCCCCCCCCCCCCTCCTGCCCGGGGGCCCCGTCCCAGATTAGCCTCGTTTTACACCACTTGTAAATCAGATCTTTATGACCACCCCTACCCCACAGAACACAATACTGATTGTATGCTGAATACAGGGGGACGGCTACTGAATGTAGGCTGAATACAGGGGATGGCTACTGATTGTATACTGAATGCAGGGCCTGAACAGGGACTGAATGACAACATGACCAGCGGCAACCCGGGAAAAACGGGAATTAAAATGTTTTAAATGTTAGAAAATAACAATGCACTGGATGGGTGTTAGAAAGAAGATACTCAGATTTTTGTTCTGAAATATTTCAATGTATTGTCTGAGTGATATATTGAAGGGATTGAAAATATAAAGTTAAAAAGTAAATGATGGGTAAATGGCTCTCGTAGCTCTCGGCGGCACTATAAAGGTTTGAAAAAACTGAAATTAAAATGTTTCGGCTGCCATTACATGACAATGGAGTGAAGAGGGGATAGACAAGGGATACTTGAATCAATGACAAAGGTATTGTGCTGAAATGTTAAACCAAAACTGAAATACTTTACATGTTTTAAATGTAATAAATCATGATGAACTCCATGCATGCATGTTAAAGCGCCGTTGTCGTCCCTGAGTTTATGTTCGCCGACGTTTGGCGTTGTAACATGTTGCACCCTAATACAGCAGGATTGTACTTTTGCTTTCAGGAAAGGCGTAAGGAGCGCATATATTATTAGTCAAGATTTCTAGAACGTGTATTGGGAGGACTTTTCGCCGTTATTTACCGTCGGTACAACGACGTGGACACTGACGTTCTGGTTAAAGATACTGTCACTTTAAACGTAACGTTTATTGCAATTAAGTCTAAACTAACAAAAGGTTTGGTTTCATTTGAACTATAATTATTATACGGCGCAGGTACAAGTTACAGTAAATTCAGAGTAAAATGTTTGTAATACTCTGCATGATTTTCTTGTTCCAGATTAAAAACGTTATCACGTAGCCTCAATGAATCATGAATATTTGTCTTCAACTGTGGACGCAGAGCACAAAACTGAATACGGTTATTTATAAACATTATGATGGCACTGATGCCACTTTGAGTAACCATAACATGCCACATGTATACAGATGGTTGACGTCTCAAATTGAACTACATTAGAACTAGGCAGTGCTTATCCCAGTGAGGTCCTGACCCGTTCTTCTAAATGCGAATTCTATTCTATTCTATATAATATGCTAATTCTCCCAAATACTGCACTCCGCGACACCTTTTTCGTCCTGTGGAAAGGTGGCCCGGGGGGAGGGCAACAACTGGTCGGCGTTTTAGCCAGTGTCGTCATCGTGTTGTACAGGTTAGCACTGCTACCCCCCTGGCTGCACCCCGCCCCCCGGATCTAGCCCCGTCTGATTAAACAACGCGATCACAGGCCGTAACAAAAACCGGGGTTGGCGTCCGTTAAAGACGGCGAGTAAACGGGAGTCGGTCGGCCAGGGGGAGGCAGCCAACCGCTCAACAATTTAACCCCGACCTCCCCACCCCAACCTCCCCCTCCCTTTGCCATCCTGCGTTCTAACCACTATCCAGTGGCGAACCGGGTGGGGGGTCTGAGGGTGTCTGGACCCCCTTCCCCCCCCCCCCCCCAGATTTCTGAAAGTTTGTGTAATTCAACTACAGAAATAGGAAAATTTTATCAAAATAACTGGTTATAACCCCCTAACTATTGCATGGAACCCCCTTGATTTACCTGGATTCCCCCCGATTGTAGGGGTGGGTGCGCCCCTGCTATCCCTCTCATCCACCACCCCTAAAAGATCCACAGCCACCCACCCCACCCCCAACCCCCCACCAAAACGATTACACCCACTTAGCACTATTAACCTATTACGGTTTCATATATTTTGCCCGGCGGAGACGGCAGGGGGCAATGCGAGGCGGACAGACCTACAATGGGGCTAGGCTCAGGGACCAGGGGCGGAGCGGCGCGGCAGGCTTTGTAGAGGGCGGCGCGTTTTCTAAGGCCGCGCGGGCCGGAACCACGCCCGGCCGGAGCGGGGCGGGGCAGGGGCGGGGGGGGGGGCGTTGAGTTGCTCGGGTCGGGAGCGGGAGCAGCTCAGAACGGGGAGGTGAGCAGGTCTGAGATCACCGGGGTCGGTTGTTGAGTCAAACCCCTTGCAACACGTTGGTGCGTTTTTTATTATGGCAAATAATGGGATTTGTATTTGACTCATCGCTGTAAGTCTATAAGAGCTCCTGGGAGTTTGTGGATGTCGTTGAGAGTACTTATAAGTATGTGGGAGTCGTTGTGAAATTTTATAAGTCTGTTAGAGTCGTTGTCAGTAATTGAAAGTCTGTTGGGGTCGTTGGGAGTGTCTGAGTGAGTCGCTGTGAATTTGTATTAGTTGCTGTGAGTAGTAATAAATCTATATGGGATGCTGTTAGTCTGTAAAACTTGTGTATTGGTGGGAGTCTTTGTGAGTTGAGTTGTTCAGTCGTTGCGAGTCCGTATCAGTCTTTGTGCGTTTATGTGAGTCTTTGCGAGTCGTTGTATAGTTGTTGTGAGTCTCTTTAAGTCTATATAAGTCGTTGTAGTTTTATACAAGGCATCAGTCTGTTACATGTCTCGGCCTGTTGTGAGTCCCTGTGAGTCCCTGTAAGTCTATACGAGTCGCCCTGAGCCGGTCGTGAGCAGTTCACCCCCCGATATTCCGCCCGACTACCCCCCAATGACAGGGGGCGGCGAGCAGCTCCCATTACAGCACCCAGTGTCCCTGCTCCCCGCCAGGGGTCACCACCCGCCAATTATGACGTTTAACGCCAGGACGGGAGGGGGGGGGGGGGGTATGGTGAGGGGTTTGGTGGGTGACTAGGGACAGGGTAACGTTGGGGTTGGAGGGGGGGGGGGGGGGGTTAGGGGTCGGAGAGTTAAGACTGGGGGTCCTAGGCCTGACCCCTGGACGCCCAGTTATTGTTACCGAAACTGAATCATTAAGTACGTTTTCCACTATATTAAGGTTATTCCCTACTACAGTTCTCTTCGTCCTAATGTCATTGATCAACTGTTTTTTTTAGTGTGGGAAGCCAGGCTGCAAACGTGTATTCTTCCATATTCCTGTTATCAGTTTAAAATCAAGTTAGGGTCATTTCCTTTTGTGTCCTAGAAAAGGCTGAGACAAAGTGAGGTTCAGGAACAAATAAATGTAAACGCATACATATAATATTATGGTCTTTCGAGTCCTCCTTTAAAAACAGTGTGGGCAGGATGGGATTTCAATTGGAATAATACAGTTTTGTGACCCATTAGATTGATTTGTCAAGAAATAGTACCATCATAATGCACCACACCTAATTCACCCCTTCGATTCTTAAATGCACCAAAGTTTAAGTTCATTTAGAAAAAACGTGAATCTTTAACACAATCTCCGCACATTTCTGCCCATCATTAAGCGTTTAGTTAAAATGCCGCGGGCGTCAATGCCGCGCGTCAAATAGCCGCGCGTCCACCTGCCGCGCCGCGCCCTGCCCCGCGGTAAGTGAACGCGGTGCGTACCTCCCCTCGCCGCCCGTACACCCCAGGGGCGGTACACAGGTAGGCCGGGAGCGGCTCACCTAGACCCGCCACCCGTGAGGAGCAGCTCACCGAGTGGCTCCGATAAGACACGAGCAGCAACACGCAGATCACCAAGGGGCCCTGAGTGGTCCAGAACACCTCGCCGAGCGGCCCCATTTCTCTCTACAACGGATAGCCTGTACTTTAAGTTTTACCTGCAGCTTAGCCTAGAACCTGGTGATGCTGGTTAATATGTTGACAAAACTCAAGGCTGAAGCATATACATTTTCATGGATTACAGCATTATATATAAAGTAACGTGAAAACCTAGCCATCATTATTCCCGACTGGGCACCAGCGCTCAGGTCCGGAGAAAAGCAAGTGAGAAATATATTTATGTGAAATATTTGCAACCTATTCCATAAGAAACTTTTAACTCGCATGTCTATCACTGTGATGCGGTCTTTTATGTTGATATGGAAGGTAACCTCAATAACCGATTTTCTCTGAAATGTTGCCCTTCCCATAGGAAATGGTACGTTTGAGTATGAACGGACAAGGGAAATGCCTTCCTATTTCAAGCAACCATTTATTATCCCACCAACATTTGTATTTCATAAATACTGGTGCTACTTATGGAGAAATTGCTGGTGCGAGGTAATAGTCCAATTTTCTTTTCATTGCAAAACCTGACAGAAAAAGAGACTTTCTCTTCTCTTCACACTTCACATGTGTAAGGCAGGTCTTAATAAGCTGTCATTAAGTTAACATCTCTAAAGGCAAAATACCACATACCGAAAGTGCAGGCTACCGATATTGACCCTCACCATGATAAGGTTTCAGTGTCCTATAGGCCACCAAAAGTGCAATATCGGCAATCAGTCCAAAATCGGCAGGAAATGGTTACCAATATGTTGGTAAAATTTATGCGTAATCCCGCCGACTATAAATCAGCACTCGCGCAAGTACAGCAGCTGCAAATCAGCAGCGTACTTTCAGTACGAGGAATACAAAAGTAAAGCAACATCGTTTGTTACTCGAATATCTATCCAATTTTATCCTTTGTGTCAATGGGATATACATAGCTATCAAATCACGCCTGCAAGAACTAATTCTACGACCTTACATGAAGGTGAGCCCATGCACAAACGCTCCAGTTCCTTCTCTTATGAGTTTCTCCGAGCAGCTCCGAGCAGCTCCGAGCAGCTCCCTGCGGCCCTCCCCGCACCCTAACGTCTCCCACAGAAACATCCCCCGACTGTTGTATGTCATCGTGTCCGTCTTTGTATAATTATGTGAAGGAAGCTGTAGAATCACTCGCAACACTACATGTGTGAGTATACAATGAAGGATTTCGGATGCAAAGCCAGTATTGGGAGTATATGTATTATAGCACAAGGAAAGGCTTAGAAATCCGGGGGAATACAGCCGTGGGGAGACATTATGGTGACCTCAGACTGTATTCTGTCACATGGCCGTTCCTATCTGTAGGTTTTCCGAAGACGGTTTTCCAACAACTATGTCCATTCAGCTTCTGTTAGGGAAAAGGATATTGCTATGTAATTCTGTGAAACAATTTCTAAGGCAGCATGGGGCTTCGGCCTGTTACCTTTATCAACCAGACATTTCCTATTATATATATTATATCGCCACTTTCAAAATACTTTTTTTTATTTATCTTTTTTTATTTCTAATTCCTGTAGTGCATACAAGTTCTTCCATCTGATCTAAACTCATCAGATTTAATCAGACTTTATGTCTGGAGTTGTGATTTTTTATGGTTAGTATGGATTTTTCTTTGTCAATTCCCTTTTCAGACAATTTTTTCCACTTTTTTCTATCATTCTACCTTATTACCTCTTCTTATATTATGCTGTTCACCCGGAAAAAAGGTGGAATGCAAAAGAAGCATGAAAAGCGACCCTTATTCACCTCGCCTCAGACTTAACCCTTTGTAAGACTTAACCCTTTGTACACCATACAGTTATGAGTCAATAATTGCTCTCAGCCATGCATTAGCAGACTGGGGTGGTGGGACGTGGCACACAGTGCAGACTGACAGTCTCAACTCTGTGTACGGTACATCTACGGCACAAACCTTCTGTTTGAGATGCACGGATGCACTCGAGTCTAGAATACGATCCCTTTATAACACATGCGAGTCTAAAGGCCCGGTCTCATATACCGACCCGACCCGACAGTTGAGTCGGGTCGGGATGAGTTGGTATATGTGTCATGGGATTAAGACTGGTTTGTTGGTGTTATTCCCGACGGATACGTCGGGTCGGTAATCATGAGATGTTGAAGATTAGCAACTCAACTGTTGGGTCTGGACAGAGTGTACCTGTTTATCTTTTTCCCATAATTGTATATATTTGAAAATAAATCATATTTTTGAATACACCACGAAATTGGCTTCTCGAGGATATATTTTTTGTGATTCTATGACCATGATTTCTATAGTAAGCTTCATCTACTTTGATGTAGGCTAGGGAAATATGAAACATACAGATGCATAATTATATAGCGTGTCTATACATGTATGTGCGTATATACATATACACATATATATTTACACACTATCCTATAAAACATATACATGTACTAGCTTTCTGTGACAAAGTAGTCGTTATATGGGGCACCCTTAACGATTATTCCTACAACTGATTAGTCCCCGACAATCGGGTCTGAAGGACTCGCGACGATCGAGTTGGTATATGGGACCGGGCCTTTACATCCATTTAGTTTATTCTGATATTAGTCAAATGAGCACAGTGATAACCGGTAAAGAGTGTACAAAGTTCACATTAGAAAATGTGACAATTTATATGTCGCTTTCAAATTCCCTCCCTTCCATGAGTTATCCCTACCCCGTGTCAAATACTTTGTATTACACATTTTATGATTTGGTAAGATTTTCCATTTTGCCATGACAAAATATAAAGAGACGTTTGAAATCTGTTGGGATAAAATGGAAAATCGTCTGCAACAAGGGCAAGTTCATGCATTTTTTTTGAATAAAGAAACTCAGAATCAGTGAAAACTATATTTCCCGTTTTCCCTGCGTCAAATTACACTGCTGCTATGTCTGCTGTCATACTGGTTTACGAATCCATTCCAGCCACACATACAATGAGGTACGCGAGGGTCAACAAGAACAACCCCAAGAACTAAAATTAAGATATTTCTATTCAAAGAAAGTCCAAGTCCCAAAGATAGAAGTCTGACTATTTATTTGACAACTAAAAATGAACTTACATTGGTGGACCTTCTCCCATACATACGTCGATCCTCCCGCCCGTGGTATAGGCGGCGGGGTCCCCCGCTACCCATGCAGGCATAGTTGCCCCCCCCCCCCCAACTCGACCGTTCTCTTCTTACCTCCCCCAACCCCTCCCCCTTATGGATTGATCCCCTCCCCCGTTAGATGTGACACTAATTGATCAATCGGGAATCATTAGGTGGTCAGTCGTGCCTCAGCCCGACACAACGAGTCGGGAGGACGGGAGGGCGGTAGGGGGAATGTACACGGCCGCACCGCACGGTCGGGCGGGGAGGGGCGGACAGTCACGACGTCTTTCTATGGACTGAGCTTTAAGAATACAGATAACGATGTAATGTATAGGCGGATTTCCATGTTTATATGATCAGTTTTACCTTATTCCTCTGTGTGAGATTAATGACCTGAATTACCATATATAGGTGCAGTCTTGTTTTAACTCGATTATTGTGATATAGTTATGTTAGTTATTGGTGAGGGTGCACTTGTCAAATAGAGCCCTACTTTGACTTTGGCAATATCTTATATATAGGGCCTATACTTTACCCTTTAACTATATTCATCGCATCAGTTTACCATTTACCATACTTCATTATAACAGTTATTGGTCAGTCCATTGAAAAAGAAATAGCCTTTGGACCGTTCGAAAACGGTAGTATATAAACCAATGATACCTTCCTTTTGGACAATAACATCAGCCGTGAAAGATAGGATTTTAGAGCACAATCGCTTAAATTGCATCATGTTAATACTTCATATAGCACTGTAAGATGGCTGCAACGGCACACGTTTCTAAAGTATGTGCACAAGAACCACCGGTAAATAAGATTCAAATCAAGTCCATCTCCCATAAGTACTCTCCAAGCGGATTCTCTCACAGTATAAAGACCCCTCAGTAAAAAGGTAAGTCTTTGGCAGCCATAAGACGGATTGTGTCGGTTTGGCGGCCACCTAAGCCCCCTCCCCTTACCCCCCCCCCTCCTCCAGGGCGGGGCTCCTCCAGTACCCACCCCACAATGCGCTTTGGCCGGGGCCAGCTGGGACTCAGCCCGGATGGAGAGTTAAGACAAAGACGGGGGGTTAGGTCTTTGTGGAGTGGAAGAGTCTGAGGAGGTCTGAGTCGGGGGGGGGGGGGGGGGGGTATGGGAGATCTGTATTTGAGGGAGGGGGGGGGGGGGCTGTGCCTTACCAAGACGTCCCGAATTAAGGCCCTGATCACCATTGATTCCACACTAACTCCTCTCCCCTCCTGACGGCTTGAACCTACAGGGCGTTATAATACATCCCCTTGTTGACGGCTTCTACTGGTTGGGCCTCAGATTCTTATTATTCTAGAAGTTCTGGCGGTGAATTAATATGATTTTAACAAGTCAGAGCGAACTTTATGTCTACAATAGGCCTACGGCCAATAAATCTTGTTGCATACACGACCCATTCCACGTTTCCCAAAAATATTACACGTTTCCTGTGTTCTGGGTCCTACATTTTTTTCAAATATTTCGGTAGAACTTACTGAAAAGTTAGTAGAATTACAGACATTTTCAGTTTTCCCTTTGAAACAAAAACTTCTTGCAATAACAAAAACGAGGGGGAGAAAACGAACACCCTTTCTCTGAACAATTCAGAGGGTCTTTCCCTTATTAGAGTAGGGCCTTGTTTCTCGGTAATTTTCCACTCTTCCTCCACCTAATGTTACACTTCCTCTGCCCTTGGGGTAAGGTCAGCAGGACTAAGGACCCCCCGCGAGGGTTTAGGACCCACAATGTTAAGGAGTTAATTCACAAACTGCTACAATTTGTTCAGGAAAATGTCGTGTAAAAATAACTTGATATGATGGGAGCAATTCGTAATTCACTGTATATGCTCATATTCTATCCGTCATGCATTTCTATTTATAAAAAGGACCTTAGGGTACTATGGATCTACAAAAAAAAAACGTAAGCCGTATTTCTCAAATATAAGGCAACTAAGAAGCAACTAACTGAACATTATATATACACTTGCAAAAGTATACCACATTTCAGTAGAATTAGGGCAATGTAGGCAACCAAAATAAATTTTAAACAGAATTGAATATAGACAACCAAACAGCAATAACTAAAAGAATTGAATGACTACTCTAGCTTTCATATAAGGGGGGTTTATATATGGAAACAGACTGAGTTATATGTGAGACAACTCTGAATGTAGAAGGAGAAGACAAAAATAACTAATAGCCATAATAACACATTAAAAACACATTATATGAATTACAGGGCGGCGGAAAGTGTTACGCGGAGCATTAAGCCCGCGCGGGGCGCAGACAAAGCCCGGCCGGACCAGATTAAAGCCTGCATTACGCGCCGCCCTTGGAGCCCGGCCGCCCTTGGAGCCCATGTCGGTTATGGCGCCATAATGCGTATTGACTAGGGCTGATGACGGATCCATGTTGGACCCATCTGCCTGACCCGGGCACGACCTGCCCCCTACAGGCAGCCAGGGGTTAAGGCAGGGGGGCAGGGGGCAGGGCCCCCCATTGTTTGGGGGGTCTGAGGATGGAGGCGCTATCTTAAAGAACACTGGGTGTGGAAATAACCAAGTGAGGATGGGGATGGTTATTGTGGGGCTGTTTTATGGTGGGGTAGTTGGGTGGGGTGTAAGGAAATGGCTATGGTTAAAAGGGATACTGCAGTTTCAGGAGAATTTTTCTGTACTGTGAAATAGGCTCTAATATCATTACATTACTATCAAACTGTTTTCACAGAAGCTGTTAATACATTGACCTTGTTGCTGTCAATGATTTTAACATTGTCATGCTTCTAACATAATTATTGCATAGACACTGATCTTGTAATAATAATTATTGTTTTTCTTAAAATTGTTATCACAGTAGTCCTGTAGTAACAAAGTAGTTATCATAATGCAAATAAAATATATTAATGTTAATTTACATATAATTATAATCAAACATATGATCTTTAAGGAGAAGAGAAAGGTTCCCCTCATCCTCTTGAAGTGCACCTTTTATTCCCTATTATACTTATGTTTGGCTCATTTGGTTAGGGATTTCGTTTCAAGTAAAAGAGGATATACATGCATCCCCTGGTGGTATACATCAATACTAAACCTCTATGTGTCAAAAAGAAAACTTCACCTTATAAGCCTCATGTGAGATATAACAGGAAGAATGTTTGCTCTTAAAGAGGAAGAGGCTATACCTTCCTCTTCCTCTTAAATAAGCAGAAAGTAGGTGTATGGGGCACACTGGTGATTTTAACATAAACAGGCATAAGGTGGACCCCTGAATTAGCTGAATGAGATGTTCCTTTGTAAGGATAATACACAATGGAATAAAGTGGTCTCCTTAAATTTATTAGCCAAATAAGATATTCCTTGTTAAAGATACTAAAACATGGAGGCATAAACTGGCACTCTTTGATAGCCAAATAAGACATTCCTTGGTAAGGATTCCAATACACGGAGGCATAAGGTGGCCTCCTATATTAGCTGAATGAGATGTTCACATGGATTAACCCTGAGACACAGCGGCCATGTTTGTCTCCCTTGTGACTTGTGGCTGTGACTATGTACAAGTGCCCTCCTTTATTAGCCAAATAAGATATTCCTTGGTAAGGAAAATAACACAGACATAAAGTGGCCTCCTTTATTAGCTGAATGAGATGTTCACATGGGTTAACCCTGAGACACAGTGGTCATGTTTGTCTCCCCTGTGTCCTGTCGCTGTGACTATGTAATGGGGCCCTCCCGCGGGGACCGACCGCTCTGTCACCGCCATGACCACGTGTCTGAATAAATGCATGACCACACAGGGGATGGCACTGGGGTATGCTGGGAAGGGGAGGTACTCCAGGGTTGGCCAATAGTTTTTCTTATGAATGTCGTCTAAGTGATGTTGTCATAATCATTGTCAATAAAAACAGATTTATGAGTAAAGCGACAACTGATTGCCACTTTTATTGCCACATGTGTTTGTAATTTGCCACATCTGTTTATCAATCAGTGAAATGTGATAACATGGGACAATCTGCCTCTTTGACATACAGAAGACAATGCTGATTCTCGCTGAAGAAAACTATCTTTTGAGCTTTCTATAAAATGTTATAACTGGCTAAGATTTGAATAAAGTGAAACCTGGTTTGATAAAATTACGTATGCAGTCAGGCTTCTCCAAAAGTTAATTGTTATAACTGTAATACTTGAAATAATGGGTCAAATACACCGAATCCAGGCACCTACATGAGTTGACATCCTCAAGAAGTAATTGTCTTGCACGTCACACTATCTGATGGGAGAATGTTGAGGTCATATGAAATATTGCAGTGGAAATACAATTCTTATGATAAAATGCAATTCAAAACCTGCCCAATAATGTTCTTGCCTCCTGTTGTTATATTCTTTCCAGCCCAAGTACCCTCCCCCTTCAAACCCTTACCATTGCAATGAGCACAAGGTGGGGTACTGGAGGGGCCCTACAGAGGTCCAGGAGAAGACGTCCCTCCCCTGCTGGCAGGTAGGGCTGTGATTGGTCACCTATTGATCCCTCAGGGGTCAAGGGTCAGGTGTGCTCACATTAGATAGTTGGGTGAGTGTCGGGGTGGTGACCTGGACGGTACACGAGCTGTAACTCACTGACCACACACATACTCTGGCCAACACTTTCAGGGTACCAACCAAAATTCCATTTTCAAATTCCCTGTGTTTTCACTGAAATTTCCCTGCCCCGCAGCAATTTTTCCCTGTGTGATATCCAGCAAGTTGTTCAAATATTAAAAAAACGTTGAATCCCTAATATCTTGAGAATCGGGAATTTCAGACCTGGCCAAATGAAATTCCCTGTGTTTTCCCTGTGTTTTGGCAAAATTTGCAAATTCCCTGTCAGCGATTTTTTTTTACCATTTTCCCTGTTTTCTCTATGTGGTTGGTACCCTGACTTTGCATGCTGGGACAGTGGAGGGACAAGGAAAGGGTACATCATAAAGGGCAAGGAAAGTAGCATGTTCACAAATTATAAGTTTGAGCATTTCTTATGGTGGGACTACTCTGATGTTGTGATTCCCTGCATGGTGTTTGTCATTCTGTTCTTTCGATGTTCTTTGAAACACTTCCCACGACTTTTTTATCGGTGCATGTCCTACATGTTGTCCAAGGTACAATCTCACCAGTTATTAAAATGTTATTTGCCTCAGGGTTAATCGAAAGATGTATACAGTATCCTTAATCTTCGTTCTCTCTGACACTTTACACAATACTGTCTTCAGTGCGTAGTCACCCCTATTTCAAATACTACTTAAAAGCTATCACCTTGAGGGGATAATACATTGTCAAGGATACGGGAAATTTGTTTGTGTTCAAATGTTGGCTACTAAGTAACAGCTAACTTCATTTAGCTGGTCAATTCATTTACAGGCCAATGTCGTGAATTCATAAATTATTGTGGTCCTTAATCAGAACTTTCAAATGGTCGTCTTAGGAGCATCCCAATGGTGGTTTCTGACTTGATTCTGGCGTGGTTTTGGCTACCAGTTTGACAAATAAAGTTTTGTTTCTAATAATCATTAACTATGTCTCAATTATTGTTTCACATAGAGCATTTTATCCAACAAATATGTTTCTAAGTATATGTAAAAAGGCACACGATTGGCGTTTTGTCATATCGTGGATCATTGGCTTAAAGTGCCTAACAATTGCCCCTGGCAAACCAATGTAGTCTGTGTGCTGAAAGGTGTGAGACTCAATTGACTGTCCTAGAATAGCCCCAGCCGCTGAGAAATATGACTCAAGGCGAACTGACCCAGTTTATAATCTGACCCTAATTGGAGCAATTTCTTACTTGTCCATTAGATTATAGACAGAGATTCCCCAGCCTTTGTCTGTTGATCTACGGTTCACACCTCCTAAAGTAGACTGATAGTCGAGTCCAGTCTTCACATTTTATCTGACATTTTATCTAAGAGGATGTAAATAGGCGACAGTGTCTTAACAGCTTCTTAATTATAAGCCTTGACCTGTTAATTCTATTACATTAGAGACATTTATATATTGTTATATTGTTTGCTGGCCTTTGCTCCTCATTTCAAACTTATGTGAGAGAGGTTTATGATGAAAATTCATACATTTGTTTCCGATGAAGAATAGCAGTTTATCTCATTTATAGAAAGACTATAATCTCCATGGTATTATTTGATAATATCAAACACCATGCATTGTGAATTTATATTATTCTTGTAAAATAAATACATTTTTAAATTAACTTTCCTAAGCCTTCATATGAAGTTCTGATTTTATAACTTAATCTACAGTATTCCACTGTTGAAGAGAAAAGGCCCCCTGTTGTTTACAGAACTCATCCCTGACCACAGCCCGACCTCCCAGCATGCCCCTGGCCACCCGGAAATGACAGACGTACTTCCGGCGGCGTCCCCGCGGCCCGGGAAGGCGTTATTAATTGGCTACTTGATGGTACCGATTGGTGACTGATCGACACGGCCTCCAACCCCGATCTGTCCACGTCGGCAACTTTTGGCGGGAAAAACAGGGAGCAGGAGGTCTATGTCTCTGCTGGGAGATGGCCATCAATGCGCGCCGATTCTCGTCTGCCCGCTGATGACGTCATCCATCATACAGCGCCCCCTACAGGCAGACGCCGCCCGCAGCGGTCATCACTCTCCTAGCACAGATCTCCTCGTTTGTTTCTCTATTATCGCCTCTTTGGGTGTCCACTCTCCGGCCAGAGATCTCGTTATTTGTCACTCTACTATCGCACTTTTAGAAGCGGTCTTCCCAAAAACTGATCTGTTTGCACATGCATATTACTCCACCACATCACTATTTTGGAGACTCACTCTCAAACCGCATACCAGTTAAGATACCACCCTTTTCAATACTGTTCGTCACTGGATAGTCGATATTTGTCTTTACATTATGCGATAATTATTCATCGAGAGCCTTAGCGACTGAGTTAGGGCATACTAATGGTTTTCTCTATAACCAAAACTTATAGAAATACTTACATCATAAGGAAAATAATGTCAGAGACAGATATCTGTTATTTGTCAATTCATATTACCGGTGGTGAGAAGAGAAATGTAAACTATGATATTTTATTGAGATTCATATAATATATGAATCTCAATAAACTCAGGCTGGTCCATGTCTTGTCAGCCTTGTTATGAAAGTACTGTCCCATTTTAAAACTTATGAGCATGAAAAATATCCTTTGAAACATGTCAACTATGTGTTGCATTTCCACTTTACCCTGTAAGCGATCGACCAAACATTTTCCACTCACCACATCGAGCAGCATGGAGACGTGCCCCAGCAGGAGCTGACCGTCCTCCTCGGGGGCGGTCACCGAGAACGAGTACGCGTCACCAGACTTGTCGGCTACGACCAGCTTGTCCTCTGAGTGGGTGAAGGACAGTGACAGGCACCGCCGCTTCACCTGCCTGTCAGAAGAAGAAACATGTACTTGAGTCTATCCATCAGGGCAGTCCTAGGCAGGAAGGGATAATCTAGGAATAGTTATTGTGCCTTTTTAAAGACTTCCTTTGGTATATCAGGGATGTATAGCAAGAAGGAATTTAAAATGTATGGTTCAATATTTTAGCTACATTGTTCAAAGACAAGTGTGATATATAGGGTGCTATACGGAGCTTCACTTCTCTTATAAATTACACCTTTTTCACAGAAAATTCGCCTATGTTTAATTTAAGGCAAACTATTTAAGATTATGGTGAGGATTCCTACACTTGCATAAAGACCGAACAGAAAATTTCTGTATCATAGTAATGTATTCAAATCATATACAAAAACTGCTATCTTGTAATGAAAGCACTAATAGCAAGAGCGAACATTTCAACCAATCCATGCTAAGTTAAATCCTCCATCTTGTGAAAGTTGTTTATAATTCATTAATTCTATGGTTTATGGATTTTCCACACAAATTTCGTAAATCCATTTAGGAAAGCCTTCTCACCTAACACTGAGGCTGGTCCATGTCTTTCCCGTTTCCCACAATGCCAGGTTCTTCTGGTCGTCGCAGGCCACAAAGTACCGCCCAGATGGGGAGAAGGCGGAGGTCAGGATGGCGTCGGAGTCAGCATGGTCACCACTGGGAGAGAGGAAAAGGACAGACAACATCAGAATCAATGTGACAAATGTTAAGACAGCGGTGGATGTACATTTTAAAGAGTTAAATGGAGAACTATGCAATGGAACGAGCTTCCCTTCTCCATTAAACACCTGGTTATATATGTATCAAATTTTATATACTTTGTATTAAATCTAAAAGAAGTTATCAGGTACCCTTAATAGAAGCTTTTAAAAAACAAAAATCACTTCAAACACTCTTTTCACCTGTCTACTTTAAAAAAAAAAAGTTTAAAAGAGTGTTAGGTGAAAGAAATTTGATTCTAAACATTTTGAGAGGTACAAAAAGGTAAAATACAAGCAGGATACACAGACAGGCAATGAATGGGCTGTTTCAAACCACTAACAGTAGTGTTTGACCACAGCCAAAATTGAAATTCTAAAACTCCAAGATCCCATCACTGATGATTAATGACTCTTAGCTTAGATAGAAAAGTGTTTAAACTAAATGATAAAGTTGGGAACCCACCCCAATCATTTACCATACTACGCCAAAGCTCTTTATTTAATACCCCGACCCCGCTCGCTCCCCGCTTATCCCTTGTGTGTAGAAGAAGCCGCGTTAAAAAGAAAACATCCGCTTCCTGGTAATGTGATCGGCAAACATGGCGGCTGGTGTGGGCTGCCAGTTTCCTTCCTGACATAGTAACAGGCCGAATGAGGTAATATGATATGGGTCCTCGAATGGGTGGTGAGACGGGCGGTCGGGGGCGGTTCGGGCTTCGCGGGCTGCTGACAACACTTTATCTTCTCATGAAAATTCTATAGGTGTTTGTCTTGAAACAAGAAAACTACGCGTGTGGCTGGTGGCCAGGTGAGAGGTGAGGGGTGAGGGAAGGACATGGGGGGAGGGTTGAAGGAAAGAGGGGGTGGCACTTAATTTCATGCATGCTGCCCTTTGAGCTTTAAATTGCCCTTTATCAGTAATACTCAACATTTAAATTTGATTTCCAAGAAATGCGAGGAGACCTTATATATTTTTTTTACATCTATATCACCTTCCATGCATTCACTCATGTTATTTGCCAAGATTTGTTTTCTAGAAAATGACGTCCAATTGGTCCAATGAATGATAATGTATTTATCAAAAGATAAAGCAATATAGATCTAAATCTACATGTACATATGATTAAGAAACACTAAAAAAGGGTCAACTCTGCTGATTTAGTGATATAATGCAGATTTCTGTCACCAGTTTCCATCCATGAGTAACCCCTAATCTTCCCTTCCCTTGGGCTGGGGTGGGGATGGGGGGAGCTTCTAGTAAGGCGAACGCAAGGTTAACCCCATGTCAACAAAGCTGTGAACCCCACGGGCAGACGCTGGTGTCCCCTCAGTAAATACACGGCAGACGACATTCAGACGACCATTACGTCCACAAACATGATCTGAATTTAATGCCCCGCCTCCCCACAACCTATCCTCAATGGCCTCCACGTGCATTTTAATCGGCTTCTCAAGATTTCAGGTGAGCAGTAAATTGAATTCATCAATCATCGCCCTAGGTTCAGACGGCGAAAGAAATATGCGCTTCGGTCAACAACAGGTGGAGGCCTAGGGCGCGGGGAGCGGGGCGTATGAATATGCAGCGCATTGATTCAGCATCTACTGTTGCTCGTCAGATTTAAATTTGTCATGATCCTGTTGCATGGGCAGCCCCAGAGGGGGGTTGTGTCATGACTGGAGGGGGCAGGAAATTAGGGAGGGGAGGGGGAAGGGTCTAGATACAGGTGCGGGGGGAAATCAGTTTTTTGTTAGTAGTATACACTTTCCATTAAAGTTTCAGATTCTAGCAGTTAGGTCATCTATTTTGACGAACAGTATAGTAATCTAAAGCCCCATACACACTAGGCGATTTGGGCCTCGTTGCCCATCAGTATGCTATATTGACATGAATATGTTTGATAAAATCGTCAGGCGAATCGTTGGGCGATTTTATTGGCGATTCAGATCAAACATGTATATTTCAATATACCATACTGATGAGCGATCAGGGGAAAATAGTGGGTATGGGGCTTAAGTCACTTTTTCATCCAAAATAATCTTTTACTGGCAACGTTTCCAGACACACCATACTTGATAGGCTAAATTACTTCAACTTATTATTTCGCAGTTCACCAGTCTGTTCACTTCATACTCTTCCAGAACGCCCTCCAGAACTCCAATTAGTCTTGTCATTGATTTATATATCAGTGTTAATGTCAGTTCCTTTCTCTGTATATTAATGAACTATCATGAGTGTATGAAATCCTGATCCCGATGGTAAATCAACCCTTCCCCGTCGTAATTCATAATCTGTACGGAACTTCATTATAACCAACTTCTACATAGCTGTCCCTTTATCAAAACTAAAAGAAAAAAAGTAGAAAATTGAATAAAATTTGAAACAAACAAAAAGCAGACCAATTCATTGACAATTCGATCAGTTGCCAATCGATAAGTTCAGAGTTTATTTCATGGATCCCGCTCCCCGATTCCGGGGATTAGGACGCTGAAAAGCGCGGGTAAAACCCGGTGATCAGCGGCAGACGACATTGAGGAAAAGCGCGGGAAAAGAGAAAGAAACCCGGCGGCCATTGATTCATTGACGGCCTAATTTGTCCTTGTAACACGTAACAATAGCGGGGTTGAGGGCTAACCCCGCGCCGGCCATTGATCACCGACTAACGGGGGGACAGGCAAAGATTAAACAGCCGGCCTATTGATGTACAGTTTTCTGGGGGGACAATGAAAAAGGCGGCAGAGAATTGATAAATTAATTCTGGGCGAGGTGTGCGGGCGGCCGATTGGCGGAGGGTCTATTTACTCTGAGGGTAATCGGCAAATTAAGGCAGTGTTGTTTTGTTGATTAAACGCCGCAACTACCAAGGTGGTAGCCGATTTGGGTGTGGTCGGAGCGGGAGGAGTGGGGGGGGGGGGGGGGGGGCAGGAGTGTGTTTGAAGACAAGAGCTGAAATTAACCTCACAGACCTACCGCATGCAGACTTAATATTTGATAACTGCATTGTTTGAAGAATTAAACCTACTGAATGCGACTTTTGTCCCTTTCCCTCTTTTTTAAAGGCAGAGAATTGTGGCTGAAAATTGTAAATTTTGATAAGGTCCTATCTAAAGGATCTAATATTTTAAAACTGCATCGTATAGAGTATATTAAACATTCTGAATATCTGTCATTTTCCCTTTACTAAAGCCCCATACCCACGAGGCGATTTTACCAGCAACTGGCGACGGGCAACAGCAGAATCACTGGTAAAATCGTCACCAATTCAGATCACATGTTATTATCTAACATTGAAATGTTACATACTAACATTTGATCTGAATTGGTAATGATATGACCAGTGATTCTGCTGTTGCCCATCGCCAGTCGCCAGTAAAATCGCCTAGTGGGTATGGGGCTTAATTCTCAGAAAAAAATATAGGCCCTATGAAAGATTCTTTTCTGATTTCATATTTATTTCAATTTATCGTAAAAAAAGTTTAACAACGAAACCCCCGGCAATAATGGCCTTTCGTTTTGGATTGGACCTTAATACACCGGGCCTAAAACTATACCCGTAAATCCATTGTTTAAATCCATTATCAGGAAAGCTTGACTCCAAAGGTGCCAGTAGCTATCATCTCAAATCATGAGTGGACATCAACACACCCTAAAACAGTACTCCCTGAACTACCACTCTTCACCCTGGACCAGCGCGTCTCAAGAACGGACTTCCGGTGGTATCCCACAATCCCGCTGTCCCCCGGGACTTCCTGTCCTTAATCGGGGGACACACTGTCCTTAATCGGTGGACACACTGCCCTTAATCGGTGGACACACTGCCCTTAATCGGTGGACAATTACACGCGGGAAGCCCCTACCATTCGTGACCATCCACCCCCTCCTTTCACTTATCCCCGCTCCCCATCCCATCCTGGTGCATGTCGGGAAGATGGCGGCGGCGGCGGTGGACGGAGGACAAAGACGTCTCGGGCAGCGTCCGTCATGCACGCCCCCTGTCGGGTCCCCAGCACACCATCCGCCGCCATGTCTACCCTGGTTCCCGTGGCCGACCGCTAGCGCTTAGTGGCCCCGGTATTGTGTAATCGTTGCAACGGCTACCGCGCACACCAGAGCACACTCTTTTCGCGTCGTAACGGTGTGCGCGGGTGCAAGCGCACACTAATTTGGCCACTCTGTCCCGGTTCACTCGATTTCTCGCGGGGCGCGGGGCGCTCCGGTAGAGAACGCCACTCTGTCACTGCTCACTCGATTCAGAGCGACTCGGGGCGCTCCGGTAGATAACGCCGCGCGCTGTCCGCGCGGAATCCAGACCTCCGTGCCTGGCCCAGTACTCGCCCTCCCGCGAGTGGGCCGGCAACCAGGCTACCATGTCGGGACGTCGCTCACGACGTGACGTCACGCTAAATGACGTGTTCTGAAGCCCCGCGCATGCGCCGAGTCCATGTGAGATTCGGGGAGAGTGAAAAACAAAGCTTAAATGGAGCCTGTAGACGGGATTAAATTTTTGCTCATGTAAAATCATGAAAAAAATATGTGCACCTTCTTTTCGCTCTTTTCTTGGAAGTCAGTCCAAAGAGTTGCAATGGGTTTGAGACAATGTTTCTGGTTTACATCTTTTCACGACCTTTAATAACCGGCCTTTCTATTGATAAGTATGTTGCTTGTGGGAGTGGCTAGGGGCTTAAACCCATATAAAAAAAAGCTTTGTTGACCGTTTCCCTTTAATTGTAGACTGCACAGTTGAAAGTGGATTGGGAATTTGTATTGAGGACTTTTATACGACCAGAGGTGAGAGTTGATGGACCTAGGTATAGCGCCCCCCCCCCCCCCCCCCTTTTACTTTTACAGACATATTTGGCTGAAGTCTCACAGAAAGAGAGACCAATGCGACAGACTAAATTGAGAGAGGGGAAAAACAAATCTCAAAAACTTGGAAGACATCTTTTATCACAAGATCCTCGGCAGAAACGGGTCAACTGTTGCTCTGATTGGCTGACAAGACGCTCAGAGACGCCAGCCCCCAACTTCCGGTCTAATTACCGATCAATAGGCGGCGCTGCGCCCTAATGACCGGCGTCCCTCATTTCCCGCGCTGCGAGCAGACGACAATCCGACCGGCCAATCAGGTTGGTGGCCCGCAATGAGTGCGGGGTGACAACGATGGCGGCGCCCATGGGCTCATCCTATTATCGCCCGGCAGATTGGGCGACTTGCGGCCGGGGGGAATCCGTTTACATGGCGAGAAGGAACGAGGGGTCCTCTCCCCACTTATTGCGGGAGTTTGGGAGGACAAGATGGCCGCGGGGCGTTGTCAAGGAGAGCGTGAAGAAAGTGTGGGTTATAACAAAGGGTGTTGGCCGCCATCAGGGGTAATTCCCTCGACATCAGCAATCTTTACTTGGGTTAAGTGGGTTTCATGAGTCTGAGAGAGTTGGACCTAAGTTAAGGGCACCTCCTCAGAAAGTGACCAGCGCATAGGCTAGAGCCATTGAGACGCCAAGAGTTTTTAATCCAAAAAACACATAAAGAATTGCTCACAATAAAACAGACATTTCGTCAAAGAAAACCTTCCCTATTCAGAGAGGGAGACATCAACTGAAGCATGCAGTGCTAGTCAAACTGAAGACACGGTTAACAGTTTGAATAAACTTAGGTATTTAAATACGGCTACCAATTCTCTCATCTTGCTAAAGGGTTCTCCAGTAATGACGGAATGACCCACGCCAAATATGATAAGGTAATTATTTTGTAGATACTTGTAGCTCTGAACGAGGTATAGGGGCCTAGGCCTATGGGGCCTATAAAAGTAATTTGGAAAAAAAAAGTTAAACAAAAAAACAAGATTGTAGACTCAACCTAGATGGTATTCTTTATACAATATTCATGCCATTGGTAGTGGGCGGCACATGATGTACGCAGGCGCAGTAGTCGATAGGGCAGGTCGCCCCACCTACCGGCCGGGCGACAAATCACCTCACTTAGCGCCTGTCGCACGTCGCTTTCCGCATGTCGCACAACAGGCGACGCCCGGGGCCAGGGGTAAAGAGGGTTGGTAGGAGGTGAAGGGTTGGTTCTAAGGGATGGGGTGATGGTAGTATTGGTTCTTGCGTTAAAATTTCCAGTTCCTTTTAAAACGACTGTTCTGAGTTCAAGGCGTTTTGTGGTAATATACACATTGTTATACCATTCTTTTTGCACAATACCAGGCCTCAGTGACCCGTTTCAAAACAAACCACTATAGACACATTTTAACGTTAAGAAGGTTCGTATCACAGCGACGTCGCTGTTTTTCACTTATAGGAAAAGCAGTTGCTCAACGGGATGGAATTAAATTCTGAAAATGTCTACAATTCATACTTTTATGGTAAAATGTTCAGCTGGAAAAGACCATTCTAAAGTGATAATTTCCCGTGGTAGTAATCAGCCCAACAGCCAATGGTATGCCAAAAGGACTGTTTAATGGTAGAAATATCGAAAAGGAAAAAGAGAGAAGGGTGGGGAATCACAAGAAACCTAAGAAACATGCCTGAAAAATGTGGGTAAAAAGGGAATGGACCTTGATGTGGATCCATACCAGGCCGTACGTGTGGCCTGCAGGGTTCTCAGGCCTGGGGCGTGTCCGAGGACAGCCCGCGGTGTCCCGGACAATGTGATGACACGCGGACAGCCCGGCCGGGGCGTTAATCCACTCACCGAGCACCCCGCGACAGCCGCTCGCCGCCCGCGACAGCCCGCGACAGCCGCCCAACGCCTCTAATAGAAAACAAATCTGGTCGAGTGCAATTACCGGAGGGCGGCGATGGGAAAAGTCAGCCAGCATTGATCGGAGCAGCTCGGGGGTGTGAGTTGGTGTGAGTCGGTCAGGGGGAGAGGATCCTGTTGAGGTGGGAGGTGGGGTTGGGGTGTTTGGAGGGGGGGTGGGTGGGTAGAAGAGGTGTAGGATGGTGTGATAGAGGGAATATTGGTGGGGTAATACTCTGAGATCATCTCGGAGAAGATATGTCTGAGGTCTGTCACAATTTCTTCTAATGAGAATACCGTCGTTTTTTGTTTTTCTTTGTTTTAGTTTTTCTTTTAATTGATCATTATTTTGATTTCCCTTCTTTGTCGAGAGTAAAACGATAGAATGAATAAGGTATGAATTATGGATGTGAGCATAACCATTTTTGAAGTGAGCAGGTATATGACACAGGTATGTGAGCAGACGTATGGTTATTGAGTTAGTTTATTAGTCTGTGAGCAGTTACATATTCACTAATTGTCTATATGGGCAGGTCAGTGCGAAAATTTATGAGAAACAAGTTGCTATACCAGCAGGACTGAGACGATTTATGATTGATATATTGATGTATATTCAGGTCTATTAGCAGATCTATGAGTTTCAAGTTGGTATACCAGCATGTCTGTGAGCAGATGTATGAGTATGAGTTGGTATATGCATGGGCAAGTCTTTCAGCAAAATTATATGACTGGTAAGCTGATTTGTGAGCAGGTCTGTTGGCAGATGTTGTGTACAAGGGAAGAGTACGACAGTGCGTTGTCTATGAGGAGAATGCCGTTGGTTTTGACACTCTATGGGACCGTGGATGTGTCAGTGGTTGGGCCTTTAGTGTGTGTGATTCTCTACAAAGCACTGTACCAATACCAGCCCGACGTACTGTGCATGGTGACACGTAACATTTAGTCCAAATAAATACAAAACAAATTTACTGTCAACTTAACATTTGTATCTGGTTAAAAGCAAAAAGGTGCAAGGAACTAAAACAGAACAATGCATCCAAATAAGACGGCAAGAGACACACGACAACTTACCTCTTCTAATGTCTCACAACCACGCCTCACCATTGTAACTTTAACCCCGGGAAAGCCATTTAAATAATTGTGTCGTATTTTAATAATATTCCCCAGGCGACAGGTGTGCTTTCTCCTACCTGTAGGCTTTACAAGCGTCCCTCCTGGCAGCAAACATAAAAAGACCCCCTCCCCTCCCCCCCTGTCTCCCTCTCCCCCCCCCCCCTCCCCTAACAAACAGACACCCTGGAGAATGCCCCTTATGTCTCCCAAGACGTCCTCCGTCAATAATTGTGAACTTTTTTAGCGCGCCGACACACGACACAATGAGATTCCTTCCGCCAAACAGACACTGAGCCAACCTCCAGCACCCCCCCTCCCACTACATCCCCTCCCCGACACAGAGACACGTGTCTTTAAGGTGAGTTCACGTGTTTTACCCCTACAGTTGGTGGGGGGTAGGGGTGGACGCCAGCGGCTTAAGTCTGTGGTGTTGGTATCAGTGCACTTAATTTTCTGCTGATTTAGGCTTACTTCAGTTCTGCTTACTAGAACACCTATTGGTTTGTTTTGCAACTTATAACTTATCATGAAAGACCACTGAGGTACAAATATTCCTGTAATATAGATGTTTAAGTGTCTATATACACCAATTCCTGGTAATATACTCAACGATTCTGTAGGCAAGTGAAGCTATAATATTTTTGATATACTTCTCTTTTTTCCCTAGAGCTTCCCATCATGATGGGAATTATGCTTTGGACTTTATTGAGTGAGTAAGTGATGGAGGATTTACACTGTACTGACAGCCAGGGTCAATTTCACGGCGAAAACAAGTTGGGACCAATTCTCTCTTTGGTGACCATTTCTATGCGATGAAGGTGACAGGGCGAGCAAACAGCAGGGGATCAAAACCTGGAAATCATTTTTGCTAACCCAGCTCCAACCATGAATTGAACCCCAAGAACCACTTGGTCAGTGCTGGGTCCCCCCTATCGTTGCCTTATTCAGTCAGCAGGGGCTACTGGGGCCTATATTCTTTCCATGAACCCTCACGGGGTTTATGTCTACTCGAGTGAAGAATATGTAATGCAACAAAAATCAAGGAAAGCACATACTATGGAGGTAGCATCACATATTCCCCAAACGGCCTTTTCTAAAAACTGAGCAACTCAAAAGAAACTAAAAGTGAGTTTAAAAAGAACCCACCCAATTCCTACATCCCGCCCCTTTCCCTTCCAATCACGTGATACACAAGCTGACCACGCGATACACACCAGTCGACCAAAGTACACAAAGACCCGTGACGTCACCACTGAGTGGCGCGCGCCTCCCGCTTTTGTTCACGTCACAACCTTGTGTTTGTTGACCGCTCGTTTTCCCCGGGCCGACGACGGCCATGATTCTATTGCCCCTGCCTGCCCATCGACCTCCAACAGGAAAGTACACCTCGCTAAAACATGGAAGGTTCCTAGCTGGGGAGGGGCAGGGGGTGGGGACTTGACTTAAGGCCGGCAGTATGGCGGGAACGTGCCTCCAGGGCGGGTAGGACACAATGGGTAGACACAATGCGCGATGAAAATCGACCCCCGCTCTATTTAAATTTAAGATCATTTCGACAACAGGACTATCTGTAGCGCCGGGGTACGGTGCTGCATTTGCAAAAGGGTGGGGTGTAGGTTAGAGGCGGGGGGGGGGGGGTATTGTATGAGGTGAGATGTAGGGGGTCCAGGGATAAGGCCTACAGGTATGCACCTTTCCAAGATCCGACCTTCCTTTCGCTATAAAACATCCACGTTACTAACTGTAGAAGAGATTGACAGCATGTACTCACTAAACCAGCAAACACTCACTTCATAATGTAATCTTACAATTACCTATTACCTAGGCCTATGTAGCAGCATTTTTATTTACAGACATTCACGCGAAAAATAACTATCCATTAGCTAGAGAGTGTTTTTCAAAAGAAATACATTGAAGAATTAAATTTCAGCACCCCTAACCCAAAGCAATTTGTAATTTCTTTTTTCTTTTACTCATCGGAAATCAGACAATTAACCTTATGACCCCCTTAGGATCTTAAAAGCCCTTGTTAGGTACACTCTACCCCACCCACAAAATGATCTGATCTCCCTCTAGCTTTAATGTGCTGGTGCAGATATAAAGAGTCAGTATGTCTTATTACATGTGTATACACGCAAAACAAAGCCTTTTTTGTGATTTAAATACAAAGACATATGGGTTCTCTAGATCAGTTATTCCACAAAGACCTACTAAAAGAGACCTATCTTTGTTTTACATATGTCACAAAAAGTATGCATGCTAAATACTGGTTCTTTATGAAATATGAATTATATCCAAACACCTCCTTCCGGTGTATAAAAATACTTGATGCACAAAAAAAAACATACTCAAATATCAAACAGCTGGTCCAGATTCAGTATCTGTTATGAACTGAGCACACTATGGTGAATTCCCATGCTCTCTGGGCCGTTATTGTGCCCCTCCCCCACTCAGACAATAGGGTGGCCATGGCCCTATTCTGGGATGATTACTCATAGGCACTAATTAGGTCCCATTATCTAATATGCTCCACATTTTAGGCATTGTCTCTTTAGAGCCAAAGGTAAATGGAGTATCTCTATGAAGCAATCTACTAAAAGTGTAATCATTTGCAAAAGAAAACTATTGTCAAACATATAAAAATTGAAAAGAAGACAAATATAGGCCTATGTATATATATATAAATAAAGTACTCATATGAATTCAATTCTTTATCAAAGTTTCTGACACTGAATTGGACAAAAAGAGCGAATCTTTATTTACGCCTAATCCTGGACACAGTAATTCTAGGAAACTCAGATTGAATTTCAAGACTTAAAAGAAAGTTATCCAATTTTTTGTTGACATGCAAATTTCTAAAAACGTAAATATGAAAAAAAAAACATGCATCCCACCGAGTTCCGACTCCTATCACTTATACTCCTATGACATATAAGTAACGTTATATATATATATATATAATTATATATATATATATATATATATATATACATATATATACATATATACATATATACACATATATACACATATATACACATATATACACATATATACACATATATACACATATATACACATATATACACATATATACACATATATACACATATATACACATATATACACATATATACACATATATACACATATATACACATATATACACATATATACACATATATACATATATATACACATATATACATATATATACATATATATACATATATACATATATATACATATATACATATATATATAAAAGTGGCCGTTGGGGTATGGCAACTACCGTGAATGGTATCACGGCGGTGTAATCACTCAGGGTACCCGGATGTCCGTCTCCGTATGGGGGTTTTCCCACACGAGACATCTTTCCCACAAACCCCCAACCCTCTACCCTCCTGGTCCTGCATACCTCTCACTTCCGGTTGACGATCTCTCGCCACTTTTACACTTCATTTCATAGACGTCTTCCCTCCCAGCCTTATAGTTATACTTACCCTTTTCCATCAATACTTTATTACCATACTCCGTAGATATCCTTTTGGACATATTTCACATCTTTACATTTCTTTTACCATTTATATCATCGGGGGTCAAATCATTAAGTGGAATACAGCCATCATAGATTTATTTGCCAAACAATTATTGCATCTCGTGGCCACCGTCCTCTCCACTCCTTCCTTTTTCTTCAACTCAGAACCTTCAATGAAGGACACATGATTTTCTGTTTTTTAAATCGGACCCCCCTTATGTACATATTCGCCTTCTTTAATAACCAAGGTTCTGTTATTTTTGTTGCATTCAATAACAGTGTATCGTGACCAGAAGTTCCCCTAACTCTGCTTATCACTCTGTCGTCACTGTTAGTGTCACTTTCCCGCCAATCTATGTCACTCTCCATCAGAGACAACTGCCGTCAATAAAATGTCGTCTGCTCACTCTGCACACGCCTACGTCCTATTTCTATACTTTTATGTACAGTGTCCTACCCCCACCCCCACCCCCACCCCGCGAATAAGAGAGGAGAAAACGCATGAATTAGGTTATCAATTACAGATTTCTGAATGTGACAAGGGTAGACACGTACAAAATAGAAACGTCGATTGGCTGTCTTTAGCTGTATATAGCTATGCGTCAGGTGGGTGATACTTATATAGTTTTACACTGGACATATTTAACACAGTAATACATAGGTCACACAGATAACCTCATGGCCAACTGACTGAGACAAGGCATCATATCTCATATAGCTAACATGTGGACTTGTGCCAAGCGCTGTATGTTTCCTAGAGTGTTTGATGTATGTATACGCCCAATCCCTCTCGGGGGGGGGGGGGGATTCCGCCATCTTGAGATTGACATGTCACTGCATCTATTTGCTTATACAACACAGCTTCTTGCATGTTTAACTTTCCAAGACATGAACTATGTTAGGAGGCAGAATCATACGTCTGTTAGAACTATAAGATTTTCAGGTAAAAACTCCAAATTGTGAAGCTTATCAATGTTTTCTTTCGAGAGAGTGATGTGTTGCTCTTCAGCTTAAAACAGCTTATATTTACCATAAAAACAAATAGGGGTATATTCGGGAACTAACAGGTAAGGTTATTATTCCTAAAGCACTATACCCACAAGATAAATGCTTTTTTTTCACACTCATACTTATTCGACACTAATATCGGCAGATTCTGACCGAATAATCGGTCAATCTGAAGCCGATGATGATCAAACCTGAACATTTCACTACGTCATACAACATATCACTCAAAAGCACGATCTACGAGGTCAAAATCGCCCTGGCTGGTATGGTGCTTGATTCTGATTCAAAAAACAGATATAGGCCTACAAACTGGATTACTTTCAGTTTTAAGAAAATGAAAAGCATAGGCCTATATAGGGAGCCCCTAAAAGAAATCCTCGCAGATATAAAAGTGGCGCAATCAACACCTCTTCTCCTCCTTCTTTCAGTCACACCCGCCAGCCTCCACTCTCTCACGTCCCTATTACAGGCCCCCATTTGTCTCAATATTTGGCTGAATGTGTCATCGCCAATGGAAATGGAAATAGGGGGCAGGAGGTGGGGACCGAACAGGCGAGGTGGGGGAGGGGCATGCCGATCACTGCTCCTATTATACAACAAGTCAAAGCTCAACACCCGTTACATTACCCCTTATGTATTCATATATGCACGTTTGTAATAGGAATTTATTTCATCTCAGTGTCCAAGGAATGATCTTGAACTCTCCTTCAATCACAAATTGCGCTAGAAAATGAAAATTAGATTAAAAAGGATTGACTCCCGGGATTTAATTCCTTGAAAATTAAAGCACCAGTTGGGAGCACAATTTTAACATAGACATACATAATCTTATGTAGGTATCTCTAAGGTTTTAAGAAGCGCACGTGCATCTACAGGTCATACTATTTTCTTCAAAAGCGAAGAAAACATTTCGTTTATGAAATAAAAAATAAACCTTCATTACAATATGAAATCTGCCCTTATACGTAAAGAAAATGTAATTATCCATTGATGTACAACCCGATTAATATAGCCTATTGAACGGTTCTTTTCTCCTACCACTTTTTGTGAGAAAGGCATGGCACCTTTATGCAACGTAGCCTGCATTCCAACCCACTATTTGCCTGAATAATCTCACATTAAGGATTCATAGCAATTCACCCAAAACCATACCGCCAAGTTAGCGTAAACGATACGTCAGCATTTCTAAAACTCGCTAATATGGCGATATGACACCCATTTCGCGAGGGCGATTTTTTCTTTCACATAAGGTTAAACATGTCTGTGAACTTTGTAGGCGGCCAGGGCCAACTTCCCTGCCCCTAAATCAATGACGAGCCGTGAAAACCGATGCCCGCAGTGCCCCCTTTGCCATGGCAACCCCATCTGTTAATTTTCGGCCATTTTTTCTCGGGCGTTTCCCCTGGTGGCCGATCGATGAACCAACATGAGGTATCACAACACAGATTCCCCAAATGTGGCGTCTCAGTGGGATTGGGCTCGGCTGGGGTTTGGTTTATGGAGCTGGGAAAAGTTTATGACTGATGTGGAAGGGTGGGGGATGTATGGGGGAGAAAGACTTTGGGGGATGGGAGGGGTTTAAGAGGGGAAGGTGTAGGGAGAAAACGATGAAGGGTCACTCTTGTTACTGGCGTATTGGTTAGTTTTATGTGACTATTTCTGGACCACCAGCGAAGGTTGTCTGTTCCTTGCATTTGGCGGTCCAGGAGTTTGACTGCCCTCAAAACACGTATTTCTCCAGAAGATAATGTAATCTTTTTATTGTAACGAATAACATACTGCATAAATACTGAGTGGTTCTACAAGTGATTGAATATGATCAATCTTTATGAAGATATGTGTGACAAAATATCACGATCCCCAAAACCAAAATTAATAAGCAACACCTGTGTCAGTCAAGAATTATCTTAAAATAGGTATATGACCTGTTTTACATGTAATACTATACTTGTCACACTAATTCTAACACTCCAAATGTTCTTGGGATAAATCTATCCACCACTCCGACCCCATAGGACCACACCTACCCCTCATATATCACCCGACCCCAGCTGTCCCCTATATACCCCCCGACAGGGACCATACAAACAGTGTCTCAGGGTACGTAATACACTGAGGGCCAGGCCTTGTTCTCGGCAGACATACTGTAAGTCATCGCTCACTCTGACAGAGTGGGTGGTTGGGGTATGGGGGACGCGGCTAGTAGTGTGGGGTCCCTCAGGGAAGGGGAGGGTTTAGTGGGAGGAGGAGGAGATAAAATTATGTCAATGTCTTGTATGAGAATTACTTAGAGTAGGGTTTTTAAGACGATCTCTTGATGCAGTTGAGGACGGATTATCATTCCCAGTGACTACTGTTAAATCAACTCAACGTGCAAAATCTGAACGACCCTAGACACTTTGTCCTGGCTGCTTGAGGCAAAAGAAAAACATGAGAGCATGGAAATGCCACCCCTGAGCATGCCATCCCTCAAGCTGCAAATTCTGAGCAGCTCATACTTTCAAGTCTGAGATCCTTAAGGTACCATGCTTGAGAAATCCAGGCTTCAAATTCTAAGAAACCCGAGGAGCAATGCCTGAGAGCTTCATAGTGCAATGCTTGATAAATTCAGGCTGCAAATTCTGATAATTTCAAGGTGAAAGGTCTCAGAGCCTTGAGGTATTCACGTCTGAGAAATTTGGGTTACAAATTATGAGCAACTCAAGGCACTAAGTCTAAGAGCTCTAAGGCGCCATCCCTGAGAACCTGTAAGCTCTAGGCAACACAAGCTACAAAGTTTAAGCAATGCATTATGGAAATTGTGAGCAACTAAATGTGCAAAATAGGAGCAACTTAATGAGCAACGTCTAAATATCTCAAGGGGTAAAGTCAGAGGAAAGGAAAATTCAAAATTATTGTAACTCAACTTGCAAAATCCAAGCAACTCAATGTGCAAGCCTCCAGTATCAAGATGTGCAAAGTATGAGCAGCTCACGTCTAAGATGTGACTCAGAGTCTTCGCAGTTATCTGATATCTAGACCCCGGGTGGTCTTTGATTCCTTATTGACCCGGCAGGGGGCGTCTAGGCCACCCTCCACCCCCCCCCCCCTTACCCCTCCTTGTCTCTCCTTTAATTATTCCTTGACCTAGTGTCAATGACCACCCCGGCCTTGACCTGGGCATTCTGGGACAGCGTCTCCTGACCCCAGCCTCCTCCAGTGACCTCAGCCAGGGAGGTGGGGACGGTGTGTGGGGTATGGAGGGTGGGGGTGGGGATGGGGGGGGGGGGAGAAGGAGAAGGGCCAAGAGGGAAGAGGGAGGGGGAAGGAGAAGGGAAGACAGTATGTGGGGTATGTGGAAGTGGGGGTTATTTGGTAGGAGGGGGAATGTAGAGGCTGGGAGAGGAAGACAATATGTGGGGTATGGAGAAATGGGGATGGGATGATAGGTGGGAGAGGGGTGTAGGGGCTGAGAGAAGAAGGGCGCGGCGAGGGGGGGGGGGGGGGGGTAGGAGGTAGCAGAAGGAGAAGGTTGGTTTCGACATAGTCCGTTCTGACCCAGATTAGCTATTGCATGATGGCCTAGTTGGATTAGTTTCAGCAACTAGCGGACTTGGACTTGACTACAATCTAGGTTTTACAAGGATAATATAGTTTCCTTTTAATCTGCGGCGACTTAAGTCCAGCGATTAAATGCTTAGAGGCACCAAGATGTCGGGCGACTAGATGCACTGTGGTTTTGAACTGAAAAATCTTATATTTCTGATATTTGTACACTATTCGCCGACGATTTGAGCAAATGGTTGCCCCACAATTCGTCACCTCAGTCGACCAAAAAATTACAAAATGCCAGTTATTTGCCCCGTAGAAACGCGGCTAAAGAAGGGAGGTGAGATCAAGAGACAGACGCGTGGGGGAGGGGGGGGGGCAGCGTCTGTGCAGCGTCTGTGCCTACTGGGGCGTGACGGTGGACCAGGGGACTCCGGGTGACGGGCAGTGGGGCGGGGATGATGGAGGGCGGGAGGGGGGGGGGGGGAGATCCAGGAGGACAGGGTGGAGAAGGTAGAAGGGACTAAAGGGGGTATTTAAGGCGGCAAGGGACAACTGTGGAACGGATGTGACCGCAATGGCCCCAACGGCCATTTTCAATATATCATATTCAGGGCTACACACAAACCCAACATAATATATGATATGGCTCAATTGTATAAGTTCTGATCTAAAAAAAACACTAAGTGCGCAGATTCGCAGTGCCAAAAGATGGAGCACTGAGACATACCTTATCTGTGCCCAAGAGGATGACAACTTCCTCGAATTAGGCCTACATGCCTTTAGAGGGCAAATTCGAACGCATATTTACGTGTACCCTAATATTTGATGGCAACAAAAGGCACACTCACTGAAAAACTCCCTGTCTCCTACCTGTAAACGCCAATGGAGAAGCTGGGAAAGATAGAGATTTTTTATACCCGCTATTTAAAAGATCAGGGATTTATAACCGCGGCTTCTTTTTACAAGACCAGGGTTTTATAAACCATGTACTTAAAAGATATATTCGCAGAAATCATAGGACGTAGACGGGAAGAGGAGGAGGGAAGTGAGACAGGGCCTTACTCCTCCCCCTTCCCCGCCTGCTCTTCCCTTGACCATAAGACCATAACCATGAGAGAAGACACGACCAAGCCAGCATGCGACGTAACAGAAATGTTCTGCAACCACACTTTTTTTTAGTCAGATTAGAACATTATTATGTTATTTTTGGTGAGGTTAGGATGAAACCAAAACAGAACATTCTGTTCAGGTTGTGGAGCATAACCAGGACGTTATAATAACATCACAGTGCAACGTCACAGCAGTAGGTCGAAGCGACGTAACTGGGAGTCATCAAAAGACCGTAATAAGAACCAAAACAGAACGTTGCTGCAACGTTATTATAACGTCACACCTCCGGTTGGGGAGAGGTCGAGCTTCACAGGAGCTGGTGTTCCCTTAGCCACCTGCGGCCTCCAGCTCCTCCACGCTCCCCCTCCCCGGCCATACGTCCCCGGCCTCTCCCCCCGGACCGCCCGCCCCCCGACAGGCCGGGACCAGCCCTCATTGACCATGCAGCACCAGGCCTCACGCCGGGCCCCAGCGAGACGCGCCCCGTCAGGTCTCACAACGCAGAATTCACTGGGGTGGGAATTATGACCATCAACAGGGGGATAGGGGTAAATCACCGATTGTGAAGGAGGGGGGTGGGGGTGGGGGGAGGAGAAGGGAGGGAGAGGATTGGAAGAGATTTCTACAACGCGAGATGGGGGTTAAGTCTTGGAATAAAGTGTAAAGAGATGCCACATTTTCTTCACTCTTTGTTGCTTTACTCACTCTTACTTTAAGATGTCATCTTTATAGAATGATGATTGTTTATACTAGGATGTCAAAGATGAGTTTCACGAGGGGCTACAACCCACTAAATTTCAAATGTTAGTTGTGTAGAAGCGTAGAGAAAAAGCAGATTTTATATCCAGTTTGGAACTGGCGGCGTTACTTTGTGCCCCCATACCCTTAATTTTCTTCGTTTTATAACGGTTTAACTACTAAATGGCCATTTCGGTGACTGCGTTGTTTTATCCATCAATGGGGAGTGAGTAAGTAAGTATGATGACTCGCACACGCAGACATGATTTAGTGTATGCCCCGATAAGGGTTTTTGAAAAGGCTTGATTTTGAACTTTAATAATCCAAGAAGTACAGTAGTATTTCCCAATGTGCTTTAATACCCCAAATGCCACTCTTGACCCCGACTACCATCCCCAGTAGAGCGTGGGTGCACAGCTTGTTTCCCCCATTTGCAAATCTAATGGTAAGTCATCACCCCCTACCCAACCTCCACCCCTACCCCTAGCAGTGCAACCTGAAATCAATGTCACAAAGTGAAACTCTGCGGGGTTTTATGCTAAACAGACACATAAATGGGAGCGGGTGCACGGAGGGAAAATATGGATAGCTCCAGGGGTCTTCCATCTCCCCCACCTACAACACGCGCAATCACTTGGTGGCTACATTATACAATACACATAGAGGCCATAAAGGAAATTCAATATAAAATCCCCTAAAAATAATCGGAAAGCAAGAAAAAGTTTTTACTGCTCGCCACCTCCCTTTTTAAGGTTATATTATTACCCCCCCTTTTTAAGGTTATATTATTACCCCCCCGACAGCAAAACCTGTATACGGGCCTGTCAGAGGATACATAAAAATACCGTTGGCGTGCATGTCACCGCCCCATCTACCTCGTCTCAAACCCCGGGCCCCAGCCCTGGAGGACGCAGGTAGTTCCCCCCGGGCGGCGGACGGGCGTCTACCGGAGGTGTAGGGGGTGAGGGCCGGGCGCGGGCACCTGGCATAAGGGGGCGTGTATACCATTCGAGTGGGTACCAACACTTTCTCTTTTTTAATATGAAGAAGTTGTATGTCATTTCTGCTGGGAAACAGAAGGTGCAATTGAACACCCTGTGTTTCTTTTTAAAATCATGTTCCTTTGTCAAATCGTCGCAGTAGCGTGGAGCTCCAAAACTGGTTCCGGTCCAAAAGAATATAGTTACGGTACCCTTAATGGGCTGAAGGGGGACACTCATGGTCTGTATAGTCTCATGGTCTGTATGGTGTAGCTAGGCAAAAGTTTTATCCGTACTTATCATGTTCACTGTTGCGGTATTGTGTTGAATATTAAAGCCGTACTACATGCACCTGTATAAAGGAGGTCAAGGGTCAAAGTTCACTAGGTGGGTCACGACTGACCTGTTGTAGGCGTAGATTGGCCCATTACACGTGTGTGTTGGGTGGGGGGGGGGGGGGGGGGGGGAGAGGCACCTATCTGTCACCAATGGGCGCTGATAATGGGCGCTGATCCATGACCGAGAGCTACCTCACTTAGGGTAGTCTTTTATCATGGGCTTATAATAGTAAAGCAGAGCTGCTTATATCAAACAATGTAAACGACACCCCTATACAATCAAAATTGTAATTTTCAAAGTTATAGACGGGAAAAAGGGGGAAAGGGGAAATGGTTTGTTTTTTCGAATGATGAAGCAAATTTGACAATTTGCCAGTGCACCTCCCGAATAAGAGGTTCAACTCCATATACTTCTTACACCGGGCCCACTTTGCAATCACATTTTGGTATACTACTTATACTGAACTTCGTATACTTCTGACGCGGGGGGGGGGGGCGTTTTGCACTAAGATTCTGGTATAGGGTCTACTTGTAACTTCTACTGAACGCCTGTTTAGAGCACACTCGGGTGTAACCTACACTCCCTGACATGATTATATCACATTAAATTGAAACTTAGTGTCACAACCTGGACCTTTGCGTATGCAAGCTACGTTTATAATTGTCCCTTTAAATTGGTTTCTATTCTCTTGTATGCACTCTTGATATTATTGTATAGGCATTTGCCCTTAATTGATTATTTGCTTAAGGCATGTTCAAGCCATTTCTGATTGGGGGGCAACACCTGCTTTATAGGTTCATCTACGTATACTACTCATGTCATGGATTGCCTGCCCCAAGCCCCCATTTAGTACTACTGCATATATAGGTTTTTTTTAAATTTTGTATCCAGAGTTCCCTATTTGTATTACATTGAAACCAGATAAAAAGTTAAACAGGGTTTTATGTCAATACAAGACATCTCTCACATTGATTTCTGATTTGATTTCGTAGAACCTTCTGGGAAAGAGATGAGTTGGCAATAAGAGTACCAACAAATGCCTTTGATTCAGGCATTTTCAACCGAAAAATTGAAATGGGAAAGCTATCCATGGTGCATTATTGAAGAGTGTTTGGGTAATTCAAGTGTATTCTGGATGGCAATAACGATCTTGAAAAGCCCCCTAGCCTTTTCGATTTCTCCCTATTTCAGTTTTTTATCATTTTTTTCAACGCACTTAAAGGGGCATTCTCGTCCGTGCGACGGAAGTATTTTGATAAGTTGTAACTCCCTGACGGCCGCGCCAAATTCGCGACGTGACCAATAACGTTGCGTTATTACGTTCTGAAAGGGCAAAACACGTCGCCAGTGATGGCGTCGTCAGGCTAACGTCGGCGTATGTAAGCCTAACGACGGGAGGACGAGAATGTCCCTTTAACAACACAGATAAATAACTGTTGTTGACAGTTTATGCCTTGGGGGATCCCCCTAACGACCCAGGGTCAAACTAATGCTTATGTTAGGTGTGGAATTGATGTTATTTTTTGTGTGTCACCCATGTTATGCATGACGCCCCTATTTACCCTCATCTAACACACATTTATTACGACGCCATTTTGCCACCCTCGCCAAGGTCAACGACCCGGCCTTGACCTGCTATAAATAGCCCACTCGTCACGTGATTCGCGATGGGCGATAATTGGGGGGATCTCGGTAGGGCGAGCTATGGGTCCTTGTGACCTGTTTGTCCTTGAGGATAAGGAGGGGTGATGGACGATTAGGGACAGGTTATGTACAAATAATTGATGATAGAGGCCTGTTATTTGGAAATGGTTGGTGTTAGAGGCTTGTTATGTACAAATAGTTGCCATTGGGGAAGCGATATGGACAACCGGCTGGGGATAACTGCAGGTTATGCACAAATAAGAGATGTTATGGCCGAGTTTAGTACGATTTAGCTGATGTTAGAGCTAAGTGATTAACAAGTGGCTAACATGGCCCATCCCTGGACGAGCAATGAATGGTTCCTGCATGGGGAACTTTAGGTGTAAAGTGAGGCCCAATCCTTGTACATGGTATAGGCAACATAGGCCTATTTTGTTAAGCCCTAAACGTGCGTTTACTACATGGCACTAACATGTACTGGTTAGCAAATAGAAACGGAACATCAGGTTTAGGCATATTCAGTAAGTTACATTGGAAATCTAAAGAAATAGATATAGAAATAATAGGCTAATATTTTTATAATAAATATAGGAATAGTATTTTTTCTTAACCTAAGGTAATTGACAGAAACATAAATCGCCCTTCAGTATTACATCTGCATTAATGTCTGTTAACCATTACTGATTGCAATAGAAACTTTCAGAATAAACACCTATGACCTTAAACCCTTAAAAGATAATAGGGCGCGCATTTGCTTCCCTGTTTACCACTATTCTATAATCATTTTTGCATTTTACGTTCATTGCTTCTTTATAGGCCTAAATCGGCTGACATTTTCCTATTTGCCAACCTGTGAATGACAGTTATTACTGTGTAATGTTAATGCCCTTATGTCCTCCCCCTGATCACACATTACCCCCTACCACCCCTTAATCCCACCCACCACCCCCTAATCCCACCCCACTACCCCCAGGCCCTAACCCTAACAGGTCCCACACACGTTTCTATTTGTCGTGGTTACGTTAATCGGACCTGACGTGGGGTTACGGGCAGGGGCGGGGCGGGCAAGTGGAGGAGTTGGGCAGAGAGGCATGGGTCTTCTGGAATGTTGTGAGACTGCTGGGTAGTGGGTGGGGATGGCAGAGACCTTTAGCAAAAATAGTGTAGCTACAATTGCTTGCCTACAGAATCGTTGCCTTTAGTAAAAGTATACATGAGTTTTTGGTACATAGAATGAGTGAGTGTTGGGTGTTTTACGCCGTGCGGACATCTAGGGTCATTTTCATGGCGAAAACAAGTTTTTACAATTTCAGTCATGAACAACAAGTTTGGACATATTCAGTATGTTTTGGTATATAGTTCATGAACGAATTGTATATCATATAGTGGGTGAATCGTTAGCTACTTCTTTGTCTTGGCCCAATGTGTTTATGAATATTTAGTCTGACATTACACGGTAATATCACCGTTGGAATCGGTGCTTTGAAACTACAGAAAGGCCAGTATCAGAATGGATACTTCTAATATACGAAGGGTTATGTGGAATAGGTGTCTTATTGATTTTAATCTTACCTGTGATGGGATTGCCTACGATCTTTAACGTATAACATTTAGTTTCTTATCCATATTATCACCCATGTTTCCAGTATAATCTACAAAGTATATGTTTAAGTTTTCTTAGGTACGATTCAATTGCATGGTCGTGGAACGAAAAGCCCTGCCATTTGACATGGTATTTACCAGATGCCAGCATCACAACCCCAATACTCCCCCCCTCCCCCCTTCCCCTAATCAGGTGACCACAAGGCAGTGACCAGTGGTACATCGACCAACCAGTTAGGGCCCTTAGGGCCGGAGAGGGACAGAGGGGGCTTTATGTAAATAACACTCAAACTGATTCAGAACGTCCATACTGCTTTAAACTGGAGCAGGGGGGTGTAAGTGGGGTTCAGGGGGTGTTCCGGGTGGTGGGGCTGGGATGTGAAAACCTAGATGAGATGATTTCGGCAACTGTTTTCCGAAATACCGTTTGAAATAGATTCTATGTGTTTTTTTATTCCCCACCAGTTGTTTCTCTTGGTCATTTGAATATATGAATTGTCTACATTTAACTGAATGCATATTCTGTAATTAGTGGTATAGGCCTATTAATGGTTCAACTGATTGCATTCCTTTTATCATGACCTATAAACTATATCTGTGTAAGGGAACACTCTAGATTTTTAAGGGGCATAATCATTTCGGTTCGCTGCATTCCTAAGATATGCACTTCGAATTCTGACATCTACTCTAACATCAAAAAGTGCTAAAACCATACTAAAACTTTCAGGGCATTTCACATTGAAAGCATGTATAATCTATTGCAATGTGGATTTCAGAGCACCAATAAGCAACTTTTAGAGAGTTGGGCAACGGATTGGTGCTGAAATCGGCCGATTCTTATGATTTGTTGTTAGTACAGTATATTGGAATGTACATGTTTGATCTGAATCGGCGCCAAAGTCGGCCAATTCAAAGCCAAAAGTCCGCCGATTTCAGCAGTGATCAGAGTCTGTAAAAGTTATTTAGTGGCTTTAATACCAACTCCATCTTCCTACCTCCTTCCTCTTACCCCTTTCCTCCCAAGGCTCCCTAGATCTGAATCTTAACCCGCGACCTTGGATTCAGTCCCATGACCTTGACTCTAACCTTTGACCTCCCATGGTGCTGACTTCCGGTCTCACGGTGGTGCCCCCTGGTGGTCACTGCTGCAGCGCCGTGCAGCGGGGAGCCTGCGTACTAATCAGGGGGGTCTGGGGAGGGGTCTGGGGTCTCTGCAGGGGGTAAGGACCTCATCAATTATTGACAAGCTGGGGAATGGGTTAAATTCACACCTCCAGAGGGGAGGTGGATACCGGCCCACTGCGCCGGGCAGTTAGCTGGGGGGGGGGGGGTCAGCAGAGGTTTGATTGGATCAGGCAGCGGATTCAAATACAGTATTTTCACTCCTCGTTGAATAAGATAGAAATATTCAAAAGGCCCCTTTTCACTATAGAGGCTCATGACTATTGATGTCATCTCCACAATAAATAAACTGTGGCTCTTGGGTTTGTATGGATTCAGGGTTATTACGTTCTTAGTGTGAAAAAAAGAACCTCCAATTAAGTAGGTTTTGCTTCTTCATCTAATGTCATCTTAAGCAAGAACAGACCAGGCGATGGCAAACTGGTATGAAAACAAGATTTGGTAAGTCGGAACTGTTTTGTCGACATTTCAGATGCGTCCAACATTTTGCGACAATAGATGTATTGTTTGTTTCTAAAATGAAATGTAAAGAGGGACATAATTCAGCTTTTCCAATGCATGTGGATAAACGTACATTGTAACTACGTTTTGTCTGCCTCGTCCATACTCATAGGCAATGTGTGGGGCATTTGGTGTAAAGCTACGGATTCATGGACAGAACACGGTATAGGGGGTTATCACCCACTATCACGGTCCGTGGAGGAGGGGGTCGGACCCACTTAGAGACATGTCACCGTCACGTGATCGATGACTCCACAATAGTCCAACAAGGGGCGCCACAATCAGGACCAACAGCGAGGCTACTTCCGGTAGGAGCTTAGTTATTTCCGGCGGGAGCCGCCTGACCTGTATATGGAGGTAGGGAGTTGCAGGCTATACCGCATTCGGGAGTCCTGGTCTGCGCATGCGCACACCTTTGACCCAGTTTCCTGTGGGTGGACAAGCCAACTTTTCAGCCTATCAGGACCATCCCTTGTCCAATATGGCAGCGCCCACTGGGCCTCTCCCGTACACGGTATAACACTTTTTCAAAAAACTATACAAGGCCCATTGGTCATTGTTTACCTTACACCTATTAACAGATAAGGCCTGTGTAGTAAGAGGCATGGTAAGGGTGGCAGACTAAGGTTCCCACCCCTCTGTTGTGGTGGCAAACCCACACAGGCATTGTCTTACCTGATGGCTAAAACCTTAAAAAACAGCAACACCTGAGTACAGATAAGACACTGTGCACACAACCCATTTAGGGGTCCCTCAGAGGGATGGGGCAGTGGTAAGTTTTGCCTACCTTTAACTTTCTTATTATTCAGTTTTATCAAAAATTCCAAAAGGAGCATGGGGTTCATGACTGCAGCTATTACTATCTATGTTATCTGTCTAGACATGGCTGTCCTGCAGCAGTGACACAAACATAGTGGGGTTTTGATAGGTTATCAGTGGTGGGGGGGTCTAGCTTGTCCCCCGAGTGGCCTGAACTGGGGGACAATGGCTGCCCCCATGGTGCATCTCCCTACAGACCACGACTTGACCAATGTCATTCAAGAGATACGTGAGTTATTCTGCACCTCTATCATCCTTCCCCATAATTATATATAATGTCTTTAAATGAAAGGACTTGGTCCGTCAACCTTATGTTGTGTAGGATTTAGTCATCTAATAGACTGAAGTCCAATCTCCAAAAATGTGGAAAACTGGACATCACTCGGCGGCAGGGCCTACAAGTGTCATTCAAAAAAAGTAGCTTGTACATTGCTTCAGAATGTAAATCAGAGAAAGTATTTGTGTAAATTAAGATCTATATATGTTGAGTATGATCAGATCTACAACTTTGTCAATGCATACTTAGTGGCATGTCGTTGAACAGGGAAATGAGTAGGCCCTAATCAGCCCAACGAATTGATTACTGAAGCTTATGTGAATAGCCATAACAATAACCATAACTTTGTTGGGAAAAGGTGAGCTGGACAGTAATGGACAATATCAATAAGAATTGCAAATTTGACAAATTCATCCCAAATCATTTGTGTCCCTTTGCTAAAGAGAATAATGGGGTAACAACAAATATATCACAAGATGGCGAGGAAAAAACTACAATTTATAGTCGCCTCGCTCTGCTATGACCTACGAGGTTTTGCCATCATCACGTGGGGCGATACGAGATGTGGCGAGATGATGACGTCATAGGCGATAACGGGAATATCTTTATTATCGGCCACCCAGGTCGTCTATGACGCTAGGGGTTGTGGTCAGCGCGAACTAGCCATAGTTTGACTTTTTACATACCCAACCCTTAGTAGAGTGGACTTTGACTTAACAAGGCATATCTATAAACGTTATAAAAAGAAATGAGCCAATTATATTTTGTAAGTTGCAAATTAGAATTAATACATTTCATCTGTATTGGCTTTCTATTGGACATCATGATGTATATAGAATAAGAAGAAAAATAAGAAGAAAATTCTCGATTTGATAATAAAAATAAAGAAGTAAGAAGAAAGCAAGACAATTTTCATATGGGATCTGCTGAACTTGAACTTCCAAAACCAACAAATGGTTTCAAATTTTACTTTTTAGTGTGTGCAAATAAGAATTGTTTTGAAAAACTGAAGCAATGATGTAGGCCTAGTACCAGTTCATACTCTTCACCCAGAAGTCCCCCGTGATATATAGGTCCCTAAAGTGTACTTTGAACCAAACCAATTCCCTCGGCCAAGTCGAACATCACTACTGAGATCAGATTCAATCGCACCCATCGGTGATCTGTCCTAACCTGTCTCTACCCAAGCCTGAAATTCGCGCCCTATCTGACACTTTGGCGCGCTTTTGGATGATGACGTCATGATGACGTCGTGATGACGCTGATATGTTGACGCTATGCTGAAGCGCCACTGACAGTATACTGATGTGATACTGAAGTAATACTGAACCGATACTGAACTGAAGCTTGTCAGTTGTCAGGGCTGGGGAGAGGTTGTCTATGACGTTAGCCTGTCACCAATACTCAATTTGATCGGTAGGTGATGCTGGTTTGCGTCTCTCGCGACAAATCTCGCCCCTGTCGAGATGTTCTCGCGAGATGTTTGTGTCATCAAAATGAGAGGTGTCTGAATCAGGGTGGGCAGGGGGTGTATGATCGGAGAGAGTCAGGGATATGGACGACGAACGATTGTAAATTGTACTGTGGTAGGTGGTAAAATTGTGTGGATTGATATAAGGCGGAGTGAGGGGGTTGGAAGCCCCCATGCCCCATGTAGTGCTGAGGAAATGTACATACAGGCTCCCCGTACCGTTGTTTCTTTGCTACGCCCTTGTCACTTCTAAATATTTTTCTTAATGTCCATGTATCTGGATGATCGTAAAATTTATCTAATCCCCTGTGGCTTGTCGTTATCTTTTCCAACCATCTGTCGCATGTCGCCAAACCCTCTGTTCCATGTCGAAAAGAAGACTTAATTGTCGTCGATCGAGGCAAATGTAAAGAACTGATGAAAAAATCCAGATTCCCTGTTTCTTTGAGTATTAATATTTTATAACACTCAGCTTATAGACTCATCCCTTCCCACCCTAACCAACCCCTCCCTACCCTTGCAAAATCTTAAATATTGCCTTAAACCACGACCACCATCCGCTAGAGCATTTGTGACATTGTAAATGAAATACCAGCACATACTTACATAATCTAGGTACAACGAGCAGTAAGTAATAGTGTCTGTGGACACTCTCAACCTACCTGAAAAGATACAAAAAGATACAAAGATAACAAATCTTTTCTATTGTGATATTATAGCCCCGTTTACAGGATAATGCAAAATTAATGATGGGTTTTCAATATTAGTCATGCATGATTGTATTTTTGGTCGGTTGTATGCGAGATATTTTCCCACATGGAAATGCAAATTGTAGACGAAAGTATACAGTTCATAATAAGATCGAAATAATAAGTTCACTTAGTAATTTATCCATCTGTTTGTAATAAAGATGGGTTATTTATTTTCTTCTAATATTAAATTATTAAACCACACTCGTTTAAAAAACGGAACGAAAAAAGTGCAAGTAAGTTGTAGTGCATAGTGGCGAACCAAATAACGCTCTTTTTTGTATCACACTTTATAGTTACATAATCGCCCCGTAAGAAATATAGCTCCAGTATTACTCTCTAGACAAAAACACACTAAAACACTGTGTGACCCTTCCAACAATGCCGCCGCCCCCCCCCCCCCCCCCCCCCCCCACTTACGGCACCCTTCTTTTCTCTCACAAGCACTATAAGAGAGACAAAGGTGCAGGTCGTGTGGGGTGAGTAGGAGGGGTAGGTAGGGGCAGGCAGTGTCGGTACTACAGTTCACCACACACCCTCCAGCCCCAGGATGGGCGCCCTGAGATAGTGGCGCCACCTAGGTTTTACACGATCAATAATGCTGGGGTATGGGCAGGAGATGGAGAGGGTGTTGGGAAGGGTAGATATGGTGCCAAACAAACAACACGTCCCAAATATACTATCACCATCTCTACTCGCTTTGCACGCCAAGCTCGGTCGCAATAGCATACTGTTTGATTATGACTTTTTGGATTATTTTCTTTCAGGTAAAATACAGAATATCTGGATATCCTGTTTCTGACGTCTTACATGTACTTGCGTCCAAGCATGCATGGTTAACCTCATTCTACATAGATATAAAAGTTACGTAGAATCTGAAAGCCTATTGCCCAACATGTGACCATGAACTACTATTTTTTCCAAGGATATCCACAATCTGTTTTTTTTTTCCATAGGTAACTCCAAATGATCAATAAATTGAGAGTGTCATGTCCATGTACTGCATCACATGATAAAACAAGATCCAGGAATTGGAAATATTATGAAATTAACTGCGAACTTTAAACATGTTAAAATAAAGCATTATAGGTCTACTTAAATTATGTGTTGCATTATATGACATTCCCATCGCATCCAGTACAGTAACTTTCCACCAACCAAAAAAAAGTCAATACCCTTTTACATGCCTCAGATGTGAAATTCCATGCAGTCACTTGCTGGTCACTTCCGCCTGCGGCTGCGCAGTGGGACCTTCCCGCCAACTCCTCCCTCTTACCCTGGAGAAGTCCTTCTCCCACCCCTCCCTCCCCCCCTCCCTCCAAATCGACCGCCGCCCGGTCCACAATGGCCGTTAGCGCGTGTCAATACGGGACGCTGCCGCCAGGTGGACTCCTTCTCACGTGCGCGCGCAGATCGGCACGAGCGCGGGCCGGAAACGACGACGCCGACCACGCGCTGAGCAAACGCCGGGCGTCCGACGACCACACGGCGCCCCCTCCCTCCTCCTGGGTCCCAGCGCACTTCTAAATGAAATTAAACACAAACGCCGCGCACCAGCAGAAAGCGCGGGAAAAAGCAGACGACAAACGACACAATGGCGGTTGTCGCTTTTCAGGGACCGGTTTGAAACCTGACCTGGGGTCTATTGTTCGGGCAGCCTTTTGGGGCGGGGAAAATTTATCCCCAGCTTTTCTGAGCTGTGCTAAGGTTTGCTGAGTTTTGTAGAGCAGCTCCGAGCAGCTCCCGAGTATGACTCAAAGGGACGCTGTTTGGTCAAGTACTGTGGTAGCAAACAGGGCGGATATAGGGCTTTGGACTAGAGAAGGGAGCAATTGAATCAATACTAAGTGGTTGTATGTCTCAAATTACAATGTAACTCATACATGGAATGTTGGTAAAGGAAAAATAATTTTCAGTAGGTGTACATCACTATTAAAGTTAATATTAAGGTCTTAGTAAGGAAACAAAGCAGTATAAGGAAACTAATTCTGGAGTCACATGCTACACGGATGTTTGATTTGGAGAAGGGCCCGAAAAACAAATATCCAAGTCTTAGATGATCCACACCGGCGTACTTTGTTTGGACGGAAAAGAATAACCTGATAAGAGATGGATGTTTCCCTACACTATACGAACTCAATGCACGCGTCTCTGTGACTATATTCCATTTTACGGTAGGTTGTATTTCCGGCACCGCATTTTAGCCACCGCAACCAATTTGCAGTTTTGATACATGTTGGTATCCCCGACAGCAAGCAATCCATAGAAAACCTATATAAAATGACTTGCGGTACTTACTGCAAGCAAGTTCCACCTTGCGCTATCCTACCGCAAGCAAGTTTCCGGCAGTTTGCTTTCGTCTTATCATGGTACCGCAAGTAATGCTTTTGTAGTACAAAACAGTACTACGTAGGTAAAATAATGTTTTTCATAACTTAAGAATTCACAATTCACTATCGTACACTATGGCATATTGTAACTAGCTTATACACGAAAGAGCGACTGCAACAGCCGATCTAAAAAGCCCAGGGATCGCACGATAATTCCCACCTAAAAAGTAGCCCTACCCCTCCCCAGTAAAGAGCCACCCTCCCCAACCCCTACCCCCTCTCTCTACCTCTTCATCTTGGCGGCCCTCTTTCATCCCGCTACAATTAACCTATTATCGTCCACCTCCGTGAATCAAACCACGTGACTTCAGCCCCGCCACTTGCCAGAAAATTGTATGAAATGATTGGCGCGCCTGGCGGGCGGGCGGCGAATTAATAATGTATCGACGGTAATCGGCGGGGCCTGGGAAGAACGGGGCAGGGGGGGGTGGGGGCAGGGGGGGGGGGTAAGGGGGGTACGTACTGTTAAACTGCAATGCTGTTGTTATTATCATTCAAGTTATTTTACGAGAATGGTGAACATGGTACTTAACCACCTTTTGTATTGAAATAGTGCACTCACGTCATACATGTATAAGCTGTGTGGAGCTTCTGGAACAATCAACTCCCGAAAATGAGTTTGAACAAGGAATTTCCTACTCTGTACTTATTCAATAATCTTTATAGACAATCTAATAGTTGTTGCCAAGACGATAAACCCAAATTTAGGAACGGTATACAGTATGTTAATCCTACTACAGTGGCTATGGGTTATAGCCCAAATAGCTTACCAATAAGCTCCAAAAATATGTTGACTATGCAAGGAATTCAAAAGTACAAGAAATGAAAGGTCCTATGGGTCAGATCCCCTCCCCGTCCCCTCCCCCCCACCAAAAAAAAGTGCAGTTTTAGAGTCTTTTAACTCCACCTTGTGTGTAATGAATCATATCAAGAAAAATGTTAAAGCAGTGGAGATGTTATGTCCAAATACAACACAGCTTCTCCCGCTTCGCAACATCACAATGGGCGCTTTTCCCAATCAAGTTCCCCCTGCCCCCACTTTCGCCTATCCGTTGGGACCCGTACAGCGTTAGTATGGGCTGGTGGGTCGCCATGGTTCAGGGGTGCTGCTGCCTGTCAGGGGGACTATTGGGGAGAAGTCAGGTGTGAGAGGTCGGCGTTTACAGCGGGTATGGGGAGGGGTGGGGGAGTAGAGGGCAGAGAGGGCAGGTGGGAACCTGTTGGGGGTTAGGGGGTAGAGGAGAAAGAGGGGTTACTTCAGTAGCTCCCTATCTGCATAAGCTAGTATCAAATTGACAAACAAAGATCATTATGGCAGTAGTGTAGCCAGTAGGGTTCCTGGGTGTCTGGAACCCCCTTTGATTTTTTCAAATTATAAGTTAAATATAAGGAAATTTATGGAGAAACGTAGGATGGACCCCCTTTAATCTACCTGTAAGCCCTTCAATATAACATGGAACCCATTTTGATTTCTGGGCTGCCTACGCCCTGTTATGTAATAGCTATCCATTGTATTTACTTGCCTGCTTTTCAGTGGCTATCGGGATTGTTTGTTTAAAATTCGCATTATCCTAGTGCTACTTACATACTAAATGTATGTCGAGGGGAGGAGCGGGTAACTAGGGGGCAGACAAGGCAGGCACGGACATGTTGGGGGAGAAAAAAGGGGTAACTTCAGTGTGTTTACTGGACTATTGTCAGGGCTAGCATGCCGGACTAGTAGCTTTGTATTTGCATTAGCCAGTATCAAATTGAAGAAACCCAGACCCTATAATGTAACAGCTAATCATCAATTGCATTTACTTAAGGATAGACCCCAGTGATGAGGCGCCCATTCAGGAAAGCATTAATAACTCTCTTATTAAAGCTCTGATCGTAACATGCTATACATCATATTAAAGCTAAGATTTTTCTCTATCTATTGATAAATACAAGGTTATAATGTACCTGAAATTCTGGATTTTATCAAATAAAAACTGATTTTTTAACTTTTATTTTTTGAACATCGATATCTTGACCAATATTAGTCTGATACCTATACAATTTTGTACACATCCTCAGAACATTCATAGGCAGGGAACCGTGTCTCAGATTTTTAATTAAGCCAATAGATTTTATTTTATGACCAAAAACGGCAAAAAACGGGTAATTTTTAAAGACTTTTTTGTAATACCATTTTCTACATTTCATAAAAATGAAACTAGGGTCTATATCAATATTTTGAGACACGGTTCCCTCCATCCATATCCCAAGAAGGTATATCAAAAGTTTCAAAGCTTTAAATTTAATATTAACTGAGATATTAATGTTCAAAAAATAAATGGGAATATCATGATTTTCAGTTTCTCAGCCCACTTTCAGAGCTACTGTTCTATGGATATTTACATAAATTATACCAATAGAAAATGTTATTTATTGATTACCTGATGGTATCTTCCATTTAATATTGCTATAGGAAGCAAATATGATTATTATGGTTAAAGGCAGCCCCGCCATTCACGCCCCCATCACTGGGGTCTATCCTTAACTGGCTTGTTGATTAAAACACATTTTCCTAGTGCAAGTTACTTAATGTATATCCAGGTAAAACCCTGTTACTTGCTTCACATAGTTTTATTGCGTCAATACCAACGACATGCCCTGTGACCTCTACATTGTACCTTAAACTATTTAATTCATATGTGGCCGAAAACTGATTAAGGAGATTGTTTCTAAAAGATGCCCCACCCCATTTTAAAATCTTAGATATGCTATAGCTTATTTAAAACGAATATTTAAGCTGTTCAATTAAAAAAAATTTAAGTCACTGAACTCCATTTACTTGTAAGCTGTAATTTCACGGCCATTGTCTGGCGTTAATTTCCAGTTGTACAGTCTTATGACAAAGTGCCCCCACCCCCTAACCTCTGGGTATTAGCTGTTGAATGCCTGTTTAGTTGGTGTTTAGTCTGCTGTGCTGTTTACTAAACCGTTTCACCCCATTACCCCTCCCCCATATTTAATGACTGCCCCACCCCCACCCCTGCCCTCACTTAATGACCGACCCACGTCACATTCGGGCACTACTTTACACCTATTGACCCGTCAACTGGCTACATTCAACTACCCTGGTTTATTAATATCTTAAAACACTTGAGAGGTTAAGAATTGCTAAGGTATAATTATAACATTGTTTAGGCATCCGCTGTGACTTGAATGGGTTGTAGCAACCCTTATGCATTTCGACACGTAGGACTATCTATGATAGTTGTAATGGATAACCGAATATCTTGATTATATCTTGAGAATATCTTGAGTCAACATAAGCCCATCTTATTCTGGTCTGAGTTTTAATTATATGTAAATAGATTACATAAGAGACACGGCATGTTTGGGTTGTTGAAACTTCGAAATATCACAAGAAAAACATCCTTTGGCTTACTTAATTAGGAAATTCACTTAACCTCTTATATGCAATAATATGTGAATCTTCATGGTAATTTAACATGAGCAGTCAGCTTTTGCTTGACATCGTCTACCTGATTATATTTTCACTTTCCTTGCACTACTTGTGTATAACGATGTGTATGCCGTCCGGCAGAGTTAGAAGTATAGGGAAACTTCCTTATCATCAGGCACTTTCATATTAGATACAGTGCCACGTCCTGATCCTTTGCAGCACATCTAAGCATACAGGAATCCCCTTCTTACACTCACATTCGATTATACAATCAAGGTTTAAACATATTGGGGACTCCATAAGGGATTGTGCACCACTAAAACAACTATGGGGTGGTCACACTATATGTGTGATCAGCTGTTGATGTCTCTATATAAGCATCAAATATAGTGAGACGAGACAAAACCTTGAAAATTTTAGGAAGTATAGGGGTGATCCAAATGAACAAAGGGAAAAATAGCTATCACAGGACACCTTTCTAAGCCTCTTGTCCCTAGTTACGATCCCCTCAAACACTGATAAGGGGTCGCGTGGAATGCAATCAGCAGTCAATATCTCCTAAAGCCATGGGGAAACAGGACAAAACCTTGAAAATGTTAGGAAGAATAGGGGTGATCCCAACAGAGAAAGGGAACCATAGTTATCACGGGACAGTTTTCTATGCCTCTTGTCCCTAATTGCAATCCCCTCAAACACCAATAAGGGGTTGCTCAAGGTGCGATCGGCTGTCAATACCTCCTCAAGCCAAAAGGAAACTGGACAAAACCTTGAAAATATTAGGTAGTATAGGGGTGATCCAACTGAACAAAGGGAAACAAAGTTATCACAGCACTGCTTTCTAAGCCTCTTGTCCCTAGTTACGATCCCCTCAAACACCGATAAGAAGTCGCGCGGGGTGCGATCGGCCATCAATATTTCCTAAAACCATAGGGAAACTGGACAAAACCTTGAAAATGTTAGGAAGTATACATAGTGGTGATCAAAATAAACAAAGGGAAATATAGTCATCCATGGAGCACAGCTTTCTAAGCCTCTTGTCCCTAATTGTCATCCCCTCAAACACCGATAAGGGGTCGCACTGGGTGCAATCGGCAGTCAATGTCTCCTTAAGTCATGGGAAAACAAGACATAACCTTGGAAATTTTTAAGAAGTATAGTGATCCCAACAGACAAAGGGAAATATAGTTATCACAGTACTGTTTTCTAAGCCAATTGTCCCTAATTGCGATCCCCCCAAACACCAATGAGGGGTGGTGCGGGGATCAAATTGAACATACATATCTATATATAAAGCGATTATAAATGGAAACGATACGACATCTTGAAAAGAATAGGCAGAATAGAGTCATCCCAATGAACAAAGGGAAACATAGTTATCACAGCACTGCTTTCTAAGCCTCTTCTCCCTAGTTGTGATCCCCTCAAACACTGATAAGGAGTCGCTCAGGGTGGGATCGGCCGTCAATATCTCCTAAAGCCATAGGAGAACCGGACAAAACCTTGAAAATATTAGGAAGTATAGGGGTGATCCAAATGAACAAAGGGAAACATAGTTATCACAGCACAGCTTTCTAAGCCTCTTGTCCCTAATTGCGATACCCTCAAACACTGATAAGGGGTCGCGTGGGTGCGATCAGCTGTCAATATCTCCTAAAGCATAGGGAAACTAGACAAAACCATGAAAATATGTAAACAATAGTGATCCCAATAGACAAAGGGAAACATAGTTATCACAGCACCGCGTTCTAAGCCTCTTGTCGCTAATTGCGATCCCTTCAAACACCGATAAGGGGTCACACGGGATGCGATCAGCCGTCAATATCTCTTAAAACCATAGGGGAACTGGACAAAACCTTGAAAATATTAGAAAGTATAGGGGTGATACAAATGAACAAAGGGAAACATAGTTATCACAGCACTGCTTTCTAAGCCTCTTGTCCCTAATTGCGATCCCCTCAAACACCGATAAGGGGTCGTGCGGGGTGCGATCGGCCGTCAATATCTCCCAGGCACCGAGCCCACTTCTTCCCCCTCAACCTATTACCTACACTGATTAGGGCTCATCTCCTGCTGCCCTACATGATTGGGCAGACCAGGAAAAACCAAATTAGCTTTATCTCCTGCTATAAGAAGATACAATTGATGGTGTGGGAGCAAGTGGGAGACAAGGGAGGAGGTATGTTTTTGAGCTTTAAGTGTGAGACCTTTTTATCACAGTGATCATCTTATTTGCAAAGTTTAAGCCGTCAGAGAGGCCCCCTATTAGTGACTTAATATACAGTGTGACTGGATAATGAGCGGCTTGTCAGCTATATCAGATTAATGGTATTTTATCTGCTGGATTTTTAATCAAGGTCTGCGTTTTCAGCAGCTTATTATACATGTGATACAGAGAGCTATACACTAAGGTTGGGTTGGAAGAGGGGGGGGGGGTGGAATGCCCCAGGCTTGATAGGAGAAGGAGATACTAAGTCTTGTGTGTTAATCTTGACATCCTCCAACTGCATTTCAAATTCCTATATACCAGATAATTATGTCAAATGTGTAAGAAAACTATTCTATCCCACAGTCTAAACCCCTGAACAACAAGAGTCGAGTTTTCCCCAATATATTTTCAACTTGTTACCTTTCACAAAACCTGAACGCCATCTGCATGCCCATAGTCCTTTTCTATATCCTAGATATGGTATTCACAAAATAAAACCCCTTTTTTCACATATCATACCCGGTACCTTCCCCTTTTCCATCTGATCCAGTCATTTCTTTCATTTCACATAGGTAGTCTGTAATAAAGCTCCAGGAGTAAATACAACATGTACTTATCTCCCGGAGTAAAATCTCCCCACTTTCTGGGAACCCTGCTCCTCCAGGGGCGTATTTTCCAGCCCATTACACCCCCCCCCCCCAACACACACCCCCCTCTGCCCATCTTTGTAGCCATAAAACTGAGAGTGTTTTAATAATAGGGCTTAGCCCTCTTCATTACGTCATTCTCCAGTTAATCGCTCTGACCTCTGACTCCTATTTCAGTATCTTTATCTCCCTGGAGTCCTAGGTAATGTAAAGGAGTACTTTTTTGAAACAAAGGGGAATTTTACCATGCATGTATACAATATACTCTCTCAACTTCAAAATAACATACATTATCAATAAGTACATTAATAAATCACTGTTTTCAAGAGGGAGACCAGATTATGTATAATTTGATCTTGTTGCAGTATAAATAAAACTGAAAAAAAAACAGTGGAGGTAATGACAACAATGACAAGCTCACTCTAAACTAAAGGTTTCGTATTGAATATTCAAGAACAGGCCACAAATCACATAATGTTTTCATATCGAAATTGCTGTTGACAAAAAGGGTAGCTGAGATCCCAAAACTGTTCAATTCAATTTTCTTTAGAATAGTGAAAAATATATATCCAGGTCACACACAAAAATCTTTTTTAATCACAACAAACCAAATGAATTATGCCTTCAGGTAGACCTGCTGTGGTTTGTTACCATGACAACCCTTATAGTTGGCGACCTGTCTAATTAAAAGACGACCGTTCCGAACAGTGGCGATCCGTGCTGGATAAGAGTGGCGACGACTGAAAACCGATACAGTGCTATCGTGCGGCGACGGGCTGTTTAATTAGGACATTATGGGGACATGGGGGCTAATTATCAGTGAACGAGGAGTGGGATGGGTTGGGTGGGGTGCGGGAGGGAGAATGATCAGCCAGTTTTGTGGTCTTTTTATGAGTTTATTTGTGGATTTAAAACATGGAGTAAGGGATTGTTTTTCAGTTGACAAGAAACATGATGTTTTGTACTGGTTGATTGGTGTTGTCTCCCGAGGGATGGGAAAGTGTAAAAATAGTACTTGGCAGGCGCAGATTTGGGGGGGGGGGGGGGCCTCATGTAAAATTGCTGGAAAAAACTGTACTATAGCACGCCCGTCCCCCCCCCCCCCCCTTCCTCCCTTTTAAAAATTCCTGGATCCGCCCCCTGCTTTGATAACGAGTTGTTTCAATAGTCAATCCTCTATATGGGAAATATTCTAAGTTATATAGAGGGGGCTGTCTTGGAAGGTGTTCATTCTACCAGCCCTTCCCCTCCCCCACCAAGCCACTATCATTATGAGCCTCGTTTATGTTATGCTTTTGTACATAACAACTCCTTGGGCACCGATTGTGACCTATGTCCTATAGGTAATTTCCGATATCTCCCAGACCTATGAGAAGACTACACATTTTACCCCGCCTGTTGAAGGAGATGTTTATCGATCATCAACTCACTTAACCTTAACTTTATCAAAATGGGATCAGAGCCAGGATAATGACTGGGCAGCTCATCATAATGGATCTTTTAAAGACGAAATATGAGACTCTGAAGTGGCAAATAGCCAGTGAAACCTAAGATGATTTTTAGATACTTAATTCATCACACATAAAAAAGAAGAAACCTCTTCCTTCAATTATTCCTATCAGTATCACTGCCATTCCGATCTTTAGCTTATAATTTCGTCGTAATTATGACCTACATTATCATCTGATTGCTCTTCTTGATAAATAAGACATTAGCCAACTGCAATAGCAAATCTCTAGCTTAAGGCACTAGGATCGCCAGGAAAGAATTAAAAAATACTAAAGGTATTTTAGTTAGACCAATAAACTTATAATATAGAGGCCAAATGTCGCTGTTAAACCGAGTATTCAAAGCTAGGATGTATAAAGCCTTAAGTTTGAAATAGGTGAGTGTGACTTTATAAGTATGATGCATTACGTCATTTAAGTGCACACCAAAATGCAGAGGTGCTCCTGGGCCAATAGCCCCCCCCCCCCCCTCTTCCCCTTAATCCAAATCGCCCCCTATCCTTCCATGTCATCACTTTCACTTTCACTTCTACTTGCCCTTTAAACCCTTTTTTGCCCCCTTTAAATTCTGGTTTCACTCTGGTAATTCTTATATCAATCAACAGTCAACTATTGCCCCAAAACGCAATGGGAAACTAACAGTGGTTACACGCATGGCCCCCTACTTAAAACCATCCTCTGGCATCAAACTTTAACCACTCAAAACACATTAAATAGAGTTGAAACCATCCCAGAACTTGGCTGACGTCCAAGCCGGGGCAAGAACTGTGAATATTTCACAGCTATAATCACAGTTCTGCCCTCCTCCCACCCCGACCCTCATCACTGATTTAACAGTCCCTATTTTACCCCACACCCCATGCTGGGATATGGGGAGTGGGGAATGGTGGAGATTGAGAACCCTGACAGCAGGGAATGGGGGAGATCGTGGGCCCTGAGAGTGGTTGGATTGTAAGTCAATAATTTTAGTTGTGGGAACCCAAAAACTTTGTTGATGAGGGTGAGCTTGACATTATGTGAGGGTGAGTTTGACATTAACAGTTTAGAGCTGACAGGGCTTCACAGGGTACAATAGTGCCCTAATAAAGGAATCACACTAATGATAGGTTTAAACATGACTTTGATGGGTTAAACTTCCTTTTACCAATAGCTAAGTGATAATGAAGATTTTGCCTTTGGGGGTCATTAAAGAACGAATTTAAGTGTAAGCAGAGAGGGATTTAAGGGTCACTTTAGCCCCTCCCCGTCCCCCTGTTTTGCATTAGTTTGGTGCTTACACTGTGGCATAAAGGAATTACCTCTCTCCAAAAGACCCTTCTTATTTAATTATGGTTCCTCCACTGGTGAGCGCCATGCAAGGGCACGTTTAAGACATTATAAATAGCTATATAACTTATGTAACAGGAACGCTTGGATTCAAGGATCAAGGGCAAAGGATCAGAGACCTACCAGGTGAAGCCACAGGTCAGGCATATCGCCTACTGAAACCGGTCAGTGGTTTGGCTAGGTATGAGAAAAATTACTTTTCTGGGCCACTCTTTATCAGCACACCATCCTGGGAACGTTCCCTTGTGACTAGTTCCTGGCATGATGCACTGATAAACTATGGTTTCTATCCAGTGACCCAAAAGGTTCTCCATCTCAAATTCCTTTGGTTATTAAAACATAATGCTACTCCGATACTTTTCAATTTCAGGAAGGCTAGTGGTTTATGGGTTATTGAAAATGGTACAGTTCGGACCCCCGCCCACAGATGTCGTGAGTGTCGTTCTCCACTGACCCCTAAACGCCGTATTCCATCAGGCGTTGTTTGACTTGTTGGGTACATTTCTTACGGAAATAGACATCAAATCAAGTAATATCAAGCAAAGCAAGATAGAATATAGAATTTCTCGTCAGTGTAAGTAATTTACTATGGGATTACTAGAGTCTGGATACTCGAGTTGGCAGATACAATCAATATTGTTATCTATAATACAAGTTCCTTGTAATGTTAAAAGATACAATGCAAATGCTAGCCAACGCACGATGGAATATGGCATTGGGGACACAGGTCAAACATACCTGATTTATTAAGGCATTTAGCATTTAGCTTTATATTATAACTGGAAATGATTCAGTTATACAAATGGGAATGGAAGGCTCATTGCGACAACTCTATGGGGCTATTACCAAATCCTTGACCATACCTTGTTGTTGTCCCCAGGTCATTGCTCAGCCCAGGTGGTCAGGCCTGTGTACCCTACCCATACCCCACCCAGTTGGCACTGACCAGTACAAACGAGCAGATCGCCTGAGTCCAACCCCCAACCCCATGTACTACTTACCGCCGCCCCTTAACCTCGACCGCTTCACACCCCATCTGGTAACCAAGGTTACCCTATCTCAGATCACTCCGCGTCCCTCCCACCGCCCCCACCAGGCCCTATCGTCAGATACCGACTGCTTCCGGGGTCAGGGGTCAAGGTCACGGGAGGTCACCCTGTCAAGGTCAAGGTCGGGGGTACCCAGCATGCAATGCGCTCATCTGACCTGAATCAAAGGGCGTTTGGGTAACCTTGGGAGCTGGGGGAGTTGCCCCCTCTCTCCCTCTCCCCGCCACTCCCTTCCTCCTCCAGGGTCCTTGTCCCTAAGGTGTGGATAGGTCCTCTCTCAGGGTAGGATTCAACTTTCCCTCGTGAAGAAAGGCTCTGGGATAATCTGCCACTAGAACCGTTAATGCAAAACCTTGGAATGGCCACTATAGCAGTAGGTATAGGCATTGCATGGCAAGGATCAGATTTTTCATTTATTTAGTTTTGATTACATTATGGTTTTTACTCATTCTATGGGTGTTGTATCTTAGTGAATAGGATCTATGAGGAGATAGATATCCTACCCCTTCAGGTGTACCGAGGTAATGGATCATAGACACAAGAGAAGTCAGCAATACCCCCGCACAAACTGGAGGGAAAGGCGGATAGGGAAAGCTGGATCTCCAAATATAACAGACCTTTCTATACTGTTTGCACATTGATAGAGCCGCACATTTTTATAGGAGAACAAGACCATACTTTTCCAGAGACCACCAGATTTTTCCGAAGACAATACTTTCTAAAGGTTACGGACACTTCGGCATAGTTCGGCAAGTTGTGGACCACAATGCTTGGGATATTAACTCGTTTACAAATCCCAGCAAAGATTCCAAGCAGAAATCTGCTGATACCTCTTTGATGTGTGCCCCCCCCCCCCCCAGTCACATCCTCCATGATCCCTATCGGTGGCTTTCCGAACTACACTCAGACCAAGGTCGTCATAGTACTGACCCGGTTAGAGATCTAACAGGGGAGGGGGCAGGGTGTGGGGGGGCGGGGAGGGGAGGGGATCCTGATAAGGGTCTTCTTTCGGCCGAGTCATCCACATTAAATATGCAACACATTGTTAACGTTCTACAAGTGGAAATGTGCGTCTGCAATTGAGATAAAATAACATAAACAAGGGGAACTGCTGAAATACGTCGAAAGGTTGGGAGAAGGTGGTGCGAATCTACTAACATTTAGAGGCATTGTTCACGGATCAGTGTCTAAAATTAAAAACAAATGCCTGATTTTTCTTGTTGTTGTTTTTTTTTTACTACTTTCTCTATTATATAAATTAATGACATTATCACAATAGGAAGAATACGTCGGTTATCTTTTAAAGATGTTTCATGGAAGTAGGCCTATAATTCATATAGAATATGGGTCATATAAAAAAAAGGTGATAAAAACAAAAGGCTCTGCTATCCTATACGTTCATATCCCTCCCCCACCCCCACCTCCCCTACCCCTGCAACTTGAGAGACAGGCAGTAAATGACTAGTGACATCCCTCCTACCCATCCCACCCTCCTCCCCTCTCCTACCCCTCTCCCAACCTTCCCATATCACCACCCAAACAAAGCGCCTATCACGCCTACATTGTCGCATTTTAGGCCTACCCCAACCCCTAATCAGGCCTATTTAGGCCCAACAGGCCGCGCCTGCAACTCATTCATGAAAAATATAGATTTCTTTTTGTCGTCAATTGGTCTCCGACCGCGGTGCAGGACGGGAAGCGACGTGCACGCGATTTGTGACGTCACCTCCTGCGTTGTCAAGGTGACGGCCTCTGCACGGAATCTTCAGGCGGAATCTCCTACTCCTGGAGATGATTTTTCCACATCTTGGTGCTTGTTGGTGGTTGTTGTTACAACTTACGAGGTATCGTACGCCTTTTTCTGCATATTTTGATTGTATTTAAACATCTTACAAATATTTTGCATAGCAGATGCGAGTATGTTTATGTTAATGCCATGGGGCAGTTTGCTGCAACTGATTTGAAGAACGATACAAGAATGTTGATATTGTTTTCCTTTCTATTCCTGTACGTTTGCCATTTTTTATTGGGCAGATACAACCCTATGACCACCGTGAGCAACATACTCCATAGAATTTGAAAGCCATTCCCTCCAGTTCGGACCTATGACATAATAAAGGCTTCATAGCCTATGTCCTTGGGGACAAATAGTTTACTACTGGCATCCAGGTTAGGTTAATTGTCACCATGTTACAACTCTATAATACATTAATGTAGTTACAGGCATGTCATGATATATCATTTTGATTGCAAAGTTAGTTATTGGGCCTACTTTGAACTTCTGATTTACATAGGCCATGGTTGTCTAGATATAATATGAGAAACCTAACGCTTTCTTAAACCATTTCAGCGCCTCCCTTTCCCACCCCCACCCCAACACAAACATATACCTCTGTTCCCCATCATTTCTCCAGTGCCCTTATACCGTGTCTCACCCCTTCCCTTCCCCTTTACAATCCCCTGCCACCCCCCACAGGTCCCATCATTAAGTCCGTTTAGGGCCTAGTAAAGTGGGACCAGGTGGAGGGATCATGGGGTGAAGGGGTCTGGGAGTAGGAATATTGACTAGGAAAAAAGATGTAAACCACTGGTTTGGATTTGTTTCCATCCACTTTTCAATTGACAAATCTCCAATGGAATTTGCATTACCGGGTAATATTTTGTTATTCTGATGGTCTTCAGGCACATCAGTCATTGATAGACATTTGGGCGGAAACTTATAAATCCACTAACATTGTGAATACACCATATTTACATGAAGGTAATATCCTTAACATTTGCAAAAGTGTTTTTCATTTTCTATTGGAAAATTTATCAGAGGCCAAAGTGAACAGCCCCCCCCCCTCCCCCATAGAAAAAAATGTTTTCTCCGCGGATTTGCACTGATCTAAAAAGAAAAATGACCTTAAAATTTTCAAATAGTGCGGAATTCCGCCCTTGTGCGGAACTCTGACATGCCTGGGTCTATCATTGATGTGTTTCATTACTAGCTAATTTTCATTCTTCTAAAACTACAGGACATAGTTTATCGGTTTCCCCTTTTCTATGTAGTCTTTAATTGGATAACGTCTAACCTAGTTTTCCATTGTAAAATATATTTTTTAAATAAATAGGCCTACCAACTCATGCGGCCATATTCTATGACTGTTATTCTCACTTTTTGACCCTTTTATAAGTTGCTATTAGGCCTAATTCTTGCTTCTAATGATTGTAATGTTTTCTTCATCTTTGTTCTTTATAATCTTTCAGTTCTCTTGTCAAGTCTTTATTGTATAAACACACATACTAAAACACAAACACACAAGAAAACACATGTAAATCTAAAATTAACAAAAAAAATGAACACAAATAAATACATATATATTTACATAATTACACAGATATAGATATACAAAGTTATTTATACATATTATATACATATTACATAAAGTAAACAGCCATATATACACAAATATACACATAGTATTATAATTATGATAGCTATGATATGTATCGTATATAAAATAGATTGCTAAATATATGCTAAATTGAGTAAATCACCATAATAAGCAATACCTGTGAGGTCTGCTGAGATGAGCTAGGAGAACAGTAATGAGTCATGGGGGTTGGGGGAAGACATTATATTATCTCACATGAGATAAGGCACTCTGTATCAGGGGAATCATGTGACAGATACTTAACACTTAAGGATAGATAACGCCTCTCGGCAAGTCATTTACAGCAATTATTATTATACTCTCCCTATAATGGTAGACTAATGTTATGTTTATTATACCTTAGTGTGATACAAGGTTAGTAGTTAAGAGTTTAACTCAGGGCGATACAAACCTGGGTGATAACCAGCCTTGTATCACACTGCAGTGTGATACAGAAACTTTTTATTTTTCTAAAATTCATGAAAAAATGAAATCATTAAGAATTAAAAAAACTAACATTTGCATTATCTGCACAATGTTCCTAGCTACAATTTACTGCTTACTGTTTGTAGATTTGATGGTTATCAAAAGAGTTATATGAAAAAAACATTAAAAAAATGTGCAGCATCACAGTCCCACCATCACTGATTGCTGTGCATCCTTTCTGGGGAGCTCAGATCTAACAGAAAAGGTATAATAAATCCATATGTATATATGAAATGATATTCTATCATTTGATATTATTAAGTATTGTAGTATCACCCTTATTAGTAAAAAGTAAGACCTGTCAAGTCATGTATCCATAACTATTGGAAATAGATGGGATATGGAATTAAGTGAACCAGGAGCTTTGAATTTGCATTGAGTGCTGCAGGCCTATATGTATGGCGTGAATCGCTTTTTGTATCATTTGGAATATGTTATTCTGTTCATTGAGATATTATACCACGCACTTTATGTTCAGCTAATCCAGCTACTTTCACACTGTCCTAGGGTAGTCTAATACATACATATAACCAACCGAGATGGGTCTCTAGGGAAATCCACAAACAGTAAACAAATAAAATGTAGCTAGGGACGTTGTGCAGATACTGGATATGTTAGATTTTTTATTTCTTAGTAATTTTTTTTTGTTTATGAATTTTAGAAAAATAAAAAGTTTCTGTATTGCCCTGCAGGGCAATACAAGGCTGGTTATCACCCAGGTTTGTATTGCCCTGTGTTAAACTTTTAACTACTAAACTCGTATCACCTTAAGGTATATGGCTGGGCCAGGCAGGGCTGCTACACCCCTCTGTGTTTCTCCCCGTGGCAACAACTGGGTTATCAAAGGTCCCTAGAGGACCATCGGCTGTTGTGTGTGGGGCCCTGCCTATGGGACCCTGCACATTAAAGAACACCTACCTCGGTAAAAGTGTAGGGGTATGGTCTCTACCTTCTCATAGATACGATCATTTCATAGATACGATCATCAAAAAGACAGAATTGTCAAGACCTTGTTCTCACCGTGATATGACCATAGCTGTCGATACGGTGTAAAACCCCAATAACCAACCAACCAACCCTAAGGTATAATAATATCTATTCATGATGCCAGTATTTCTCAGATTGCCTACTGTTCCCATTGATCAGATAAGGAATCCAGGGTCTTCTTGTGCATATATGGAGACAGAATACTACACACCTAGGCTTTGGTAAGTTTAAACCACTTTCAGAGTAAGATGCATGAAACATCCCTGGTTTGACCACTGACTGTGGTAAAAAATCAATCTGGAAATTGAACCTGGGACCTTTGGATTAGTGAACCAGTGCTTTACCACTGACCTACCTATTCTCCTATCATTATTGTTTGTTATTATGTCACTGCATTGATTGTGCTGATTTAACTATACATATTACACTAGCAAAACATAGTTTACAATTCCCTATACAGCATACAAGTTGTACAACTTCTGAATCTGAATAATATTCTATCCATCAGTTTTGTATTCATCTAATGATTTTTTAAACATTACTAGGAACCGTTTGACATACTTTCAGGAAGACTAACAAATGAAAGACCTATCCTGGACGTGGGAACCCACACAATGATACTTAACTATTTATGATGACACCCATATCATAGTAATCCTAACCATAATAACAACGTGGGTACTCTGACACCATATTTATAATGTATGCCTTGGCACACAGCTAATACAATTTCTAGGTCTATATATATGTGAATGGCACTAAAACTGCCTATTTCAAACAGAAGGTTGTTGATATATTGAATGTTCTTATGCCTTTGGAAAGATTTGGGATGTTTAGTTGTGATTCGCAATAGAAATGATTGTTGTATGAACTGCCCTTTTGAAATTGTATTTGTTGGAAACAAACAGTATGCCTAGATAAGCAATATTCATTAAGTTATAATATTATATTATTATCATACTAACTGGTTCTTCGCATCATTGTTAACAGTCAGGTTGGATAGTAAATTGTTGTCTTATGTGAAAAGGGAAAGGTCTTATTGGCACAGTACAAAATGTTAAAGGTATTTCACAATACTGTTGATCATAGCTAAAGCTTAAGTGCTATAGCACTGATAACTATTATGATATATAGCATGTTCTTTAACATGGTACGTTTTTCAAACAAAATTCAGTAGTAATTCTTGTGACAAATATGACCTTCAGAAAGGAACCATTTCACAAAATTAGCCATATCCAAACCCCTTTGAACCCAAACCAGTCTAATCTACCTATAGGCACCAGGTAGCACCTCGTGTTAACGGGTAGGGACCCCAACAACTTCCGGTGTAACGGGTCCCATTGTCACCGGTCACAATTCGCACCCAGTCAGGCGTGAATGACTGGGCCTATTAAGGGTTGGACGTAACAAAAGGTGCGGGCTACCTCTCATACAATATGTAGACTATTAAAACCTACCTGTTCTACGCGCCACTCCGCGCGGCAATCTCCGCGTGACTTCGCGCGTTTTTCTACGCGTGTCCCCGCGCGGCAGTCAGGACTCGCGCGTCCCAAACAAAAACTCACTCGGCGGACGGGTCCGGGGCTGGACTAAGCGGAACCGGAAAGACGCTGCGTACTTCCGGCGGCGTCCCGTCAGCGTCCCATCGGCGTTACTGTACTTGCCGCGTCCCAGGACGGCGCTGTCTTAATCCCGCGCGGCAGAGGAGAAGGGGCGGGCGCGGCGCGGGTTTGCCGACTGTTGAACGCGCGCGCGGAAAAGTGGATTTTAAGCCGCGGCTCCTTCTCTTAGCGCTCGATGCGCGGGGGCCAGCCACAAGTGGAAGGACAGACAAAGGATTGATCACGTCCGCCGCGTTTATAGCTAGATGAAATGTGCAGCGATTGATCTTTATTGAAAAACAATTAAGTCTAATGACTGTTGTCGGGGCGGGCCCAATCCGCGCGGCGGCAAAAGCCGATAGTTTGGTCGCCGCCCGCCCGACGGGGCCGCGCGCGACAGCCGCCCGCTAACGATTCTGGATGCCGCGTCAACCGGCGCGTAGCCCGCCGCGCCGCCCGCCGCCCCGCGCCGCGTCGGGAGGACGCGTGTCAAGCCAATACGTAACGATCGGCCGCCCTCCGCCCTATACGCCTTCAAATTATGCTCCTACTACTACCGGGGGGTGGGAGGGCCTTATGCCAGCCCCCCCCCCCCCCCTGGCCGCCTCCCTTAACGCCCTGCCCTAGGGGGTGAGGAGACTACAACCTTAAGACAGCGGACGCTACCTGCCCCCTCGGCCACCAGGGGCGTGGTGGTGACCCCGCCTGGGGGGTGGGGGGTAAGGGGGAGGGGCAGTTATCTCGGCCCTAGCATGTCATCAGTTATAGGACTCTGATCTTCACTTACCCCCCCCCCCCCCTTCTCCTCACCCCCCCCCCCCCCCTTTCCTCCTGCCCCTCCCTGTGCCCTCTACTCGCCTCCCTACTTTGCCCTACCCCTGCACTCTCTGCGCATGTACCCGCGTGCACATCCCCTGTCATCCACATCCCCTCACGCCCTCACCTCTCAGTCCGCCTTACCCCTGCAGCCCTCTCCAAGGACTGAAGGGCCTTAGTGCACACAATATATGGTGGGTTGGCGGTTTTAAATAAGCCCATGCATCCCACATTTGGTATATCCCAGGGTTGGACAAGGATTGGATAAAATAACCATACAAGTCTTCCTTGTTTCCTAGAGTTAGGATTACTGAAATGAGTCTAAATTTTAGAGGCAATCTGTCAATCAAATTGCTTTGGTCAATTTTGTATTATGCAAATGTCTTCAGGAAATAAGCATGGAGGCAATGTTGAAAATATTTCATAGTAAACTGCAATGTTGGTGTAATCTGCAGGGATGGGCTTATTGAGCCTAAACCCTGCCTTTTGTAAAGATATGATCTGACCACTTAACTTCAATTTGATTAAAATATCAATGTTATTGTGTATTTCAATTCATGTGCATTCATCAATATTCACTTTACGAATAAACTGAAGTAATAGCACTCTTATGGAATTATGATGTGGACTAAGTTGGTGTCTATGGATAATAGTTACAAGTGCATAGCTTAAAACAAAGTCTCGGAGCACATTTCTAAGAATCTTTACTTTCAAAACTCATTTTTGAACACTGCCTCGCCTTTGGCTCCTTGAATATGGAAACGTAAAACAAGGTTTGCAGAGAGGGTGACCTAATAGATCCTAGTTTGCGCCCTATCCCTATGGGTTAGTATGCATCGTCATTAACAGGTCATCACTTTTGTTGGTACTTTGTTACGTACGTTAATAACCTTGACCAATGAACTGGGCTGGATTCTTGGCTAGACCCCGTTGCTGGGACAGCTTACTTATTTTTAACTGGCCAACTTACATACGGACGTTCCCAAGTGCCAAAAATAAGTCAGCCCTGATTGGGTTAAGGACAGTTGGTGCAATAACAATAACTTGTGGTCAGGTAGCGTCAATGACTCAGCTTGTTTATACACGTAGACTTGGAAACAGGACCACCATAACCATTTGTTGATAAGCATGCATATTTTTTCAAGTTCGTCTCATAAGACCATAAATTACATACCTAGTAGATGTGTGTTTTCCCAACCCATTGGCATTTGAAGGATTGAGCAGTTACAGCTGAAGTTGTTTTTGATAGGCGGTTTGAGTTAGCTTCTTTTAACAATACTAGCACATACACTTGGATTCTCTTTTTTTTTAAGGAGAAGAGAAAAATGTCCCTCATTTTCTTGTAGCATACCTTTTACTCCCTGTTATACCTATATTTGTCCATTTGGTGAGGGATTTCGCTTCAAGTAAAAGAGAACATACATGCACTCCCTGGTAGTATACATCAATACTAAACCTCTATGTGTCCAAGAAGAAAACCTCACATTATAAGCTTCATGTGAGATATAACAGGGATAACGTTTGCTCTTAAAGAGGAAGAGGCTATACCTTTCTCTTCTTCTTAAATAAGGAGAAAGTATGTGTATGGGGTGCAGTGCCAATACTTACATCAAACACCATTTTCCAAATGTGTCAAAGCAAAAGATTTAAAACAAGACCAAACGACACATGATTTACTATCAAAGGCAAAAGCATTTGATAGATAGGTCGGCCCATTTTAATCTTTATTGAGTTATGAAGAATAATATTATGATTTATTGTGGTAGGTGTGAACTGGCACTATAGTGACAATCTGGAAAAAAAAAAAAAAACTTGGAAGCCTAGACACTGACAGCAGCAAAAAAAACTTATTGACAGTGTGACGCCTATGTTACAACATTGAGAGGTAATGATTCTGACACTGACAATGACTTAAGCCTAGATATCTATTATTTTTTAGATAAGATATTTTGATGGTAGGTAGGGAAAAATGACACTATAGTGACAAATTCACAAATAATTTAATCTTTGAATCATTTAAATCTTGAATCTGTAAGACATGATCTGAAAATATTTGAATTGCAAACGTATCCAGACCTAAAATAATCAAACCATATGATATATAGGATCCTGAGATATATTGGAACATAGATATTTAGATGACGTGCATTTTGATCAGCCTGACAGGGGTAAAATAATTATTTTTCTGATAGCCATTTTCCGACCAAACGCCAAGTTTAACAACATCTAGGCCTAGCCTTAGGCTTAGGCATAAGACTGCACGATCTGTAAAATATTATTGCAAATGTATCCAGGCCTAAAATAATACAACCATATGATATATAGGAGCCTGAGATATCGGAGAACATAGATATATACATGGATTTCATTTTGATAGGCCTAATAAGGTCTAAATAATTATTTTTCAGATTGCCAGTGTCGAATGCCCGAGAGGCTGAGTCCAGCAGCTTGTCTAGGCCTATTAATTTATTTGAACTGCTGGAAAAGATATATGTACCTACCTGTATAACCTGAGACCTGAATGCTTCCGAATACTTAAATCCTCCACAGTTATTGAGTTTCAATGTCATCCTGGTTTCCTGATTTCAAAGTATCGATGCAGGCGTGTGGGGAGAGAACCCGGCAAGGATGACGCCATGTTTGTCAAGCCTTCCTCGTGTCCGATCGATCCACTGTTTTCCCTTCGAAACGAACGCATGATTCACGCATGAATTGTCAATGCGTTGTATGCGTTTAAGGGAGTCCAGACGTCCAAAATATATATATTGAAAGCATCAGATACCGCCGTAATCCAGGTGGCGAAAGAGGAGCCTCCCGCCAAAACGTCCAGCCGGGGCACTTGCACCGGCCGGTGTGAGGTCTGACCCAGCCTTGTCACCAGGTCGCCGCGACGGAATACCAAGAAAATAGTGCGATGCATTTACGCGTTTAGACGCGTTATTTCGCGTTATTTTTGATTCTGGGACAGTGGGATGCTTATCTATGGGTCGAAATCTATCTGTGGATACCAATAACTAAAGTTAGAACGACAGATTTCATGGTGAAATAGGCCTGCATAGTTGATGACCTTTGACCCAGATTCCCTGTCACCGATGGAAAGCGGCTGCCGCGTTACAAGCATAACGTGGCATTTGACGCGCCTCACGCCCGGTAACGCTGCACGGATTTCTGGTTTTATTTGGTCATATAACGATTTCGGACGATTTAAACGATTTATTTGTATTCTATATATCCAAATCTCTGCCATGTAAGGTCAAATAAGCCCCAAAATGTGGCTATTTTAGCTCAGAATCGATTTGGGACATCGTCACTTTGCCGCGTTACAGGCATAACGCGCAGCAGCCGCGCGTTGGGACATGGTCACCGTAACGATTCCAGGCTTGAAATGTCTAATTTACCCCATTTTGGACGATTTAAACGAGTTATTTGTATTCTGTATATCCAAATCTCTGCGATGTAAGCTCAAATAAGCGCCAAAATGTGACCATTTTAGCTCAGAATCGATTTGGGACATCGTCACTTTGCCGCGTTACAGACATAACGCGAGGCATAACGCGTAAACACCGTCACAGATCTAAGAAAGGTTGTCGAGGAGTAGAATAGGTCGCTACGGGATCTAAGACTTTATAGACTTAGGGACCGTAGCCGACCTATAATAAACATTGGATTTGCTAGATTTGAACACTAATATCTCACTAAACAATATACGTGCTTGCCTTTAGTTGGTCAGTGTACTGCGATGACGTGCACCTTACTTGATAGCACTTGTTAGAGCTAAATTAAGTCAATTATTGACGTCCGGCCATTTTCAGCTCTAATTACGTGTAATTTGGGCCAGTTTTTAGACAATTAGCCTTAACTGGTGCAACCTCCCACCAAAACAGCCCTCCCACGGGTCCCGTGCATCAGCCTGACCTCTGTATGCTAAAAGGGCAAATCCTCCCAGGGCTTGACAAATTAGGTGTCCAGTGGCCCAGGACCACCAAAAAGTTGTACTGGGCGACTGAAATGAGTGCCTGAGTTGCCCAGTGGGTAACACGAGTCAAGGTTCAAATCAAAATTCGAAAATTATGAACCCTGAGTTATTTGTCATCTATTTTACCTTATTCTCTCAAGTTCAAACACTACCGGGCAGCCACATTTTGTAACTCAGCAACCACATTCATTAGTCAACAGTGGGCAACCAGCTTCCAAATTCATTTGACATGCCCTGCCTCTACACTGTCAAGGTGGCTGCAATACAGGTTTGAAGAAAAAAAAACTTTTAAGAATTGCGCCACTATTTGTAATATTTTTAATTATTTGAGTATTTTTCAATACTGTTGGGCATTGAATACCAATATGTATCCAAGCAACATACGACACTTATGTAAACTATAGGTCAGCGGACGTTAAAGAAGAATTTAGAACCGTTGGTCATTTTCTGCTCTCTAATAGGCTACTGCTCCAGCTATCCCTATAGCCTCAGTAGTACATTATGATTTTGGTCATTGAAAAATAAACAAATTAACACTTTGGGGTTTAAGACTGTACACCCTGATGCTTGATGCTTACTTCCTGGTTATACTAGCTAAGGACAGCAGCCCTAATGTTTGATACTAGCCTCCTGTCGGGAATTCCTGGGTCAGTGATAGCCCAACGTTTTCCAACTGAGCTGGAGTTGTGACCACAACTTTGGCAGGCTGGTATTTTTTTACAGAGGGTTCCAAACTGAGGGGGAATGTCCATCTCCCAACTCCCTTATAATCCCTCCGAAGGGACATGCAAGTCTATCTCTTGGAACTTGTATAGGATAAAGTGAAGTGCCAAAAACTTTAAAAAGATGGGTACTTCTGTGTATTTTTTAAGAGAGAGAGCACAATTAGATGTATTCATTGTTCTTGAGTATACTACTAGATAAACGTTGTAAGACAAAGGTTCCTTTACTACAATATGATATCCTGGATGCTGAGGGAGGTAATATGGAGTAAAACAGGACGGCAATAGTTATTTACAAGCTTACCGCAGGAAGTTATTAGAGCCTATAATAGCAGTGTTGGCGACTAACTTTTTGGCCTGTCGGCCAACAGGGCCGACTACGCCAAGATATTGTCGGCCCTGATAGCTTTCTGTCAGTCCTGATTTTCACTCCATAGGATAGGCTCCCAAATACTTCAGTCTCCATTTTACAAATATAAAACGGCAAAAATTCCCTGTTGGCCATCAGGGCTTATTTAACCCTAATTTTGGTGAAAATTGTCTGCCCTGTTCTCAAATTGTTGGCCATTGGCCTACGGGCCAGTGTTAATCGTAAACACTGCTATAGCTCCATGTGAAAAGCACTGTCAATGTTAGGAAATGCCACAAGGATGCTGACCTCAGCCATTGCTGGTTACTTCAAGTATTACCATGAGCCTTTCCCCTAAACCATCAGCAACTCCTAGGGTTCCTTGTACAACCATGGGCATTTCAGAAGACTCATTCTTGTGATTTCACTGTAAGGTTAAAGTATAAATTCTGATGCACTGATGAATGTGTCTCCTGAATTACCTATGGTGCAGTTTCACAATCAGACACATCCCCCCATGGGGATCCGGGGTGGGGGTTCCTTTGGGAGCCTCTTGGGAAGAATGTGTCCCCAGCAGCCCCTTGCAGTTCATAGAAGGCAACAAATGGGGAGACCAGACTCTGTAGCTCAGTTAGTAGAGTGCCGGCTTCAAGTCTAGGAGGTCTTGGGATTTATCCCTGGCCAAGTCATATATATCCAAAGACTTTAACAATGGTAGTGGTCACTGCTTGCCTGGCCCTCGGTATAAAGTAAGAACCACGAAACATGACTGGTCAGTCCGGTCTCAGTATAATGTGACTAGGTGGGGTATTGTGTGAGCCTATGATATATGTCTGTGTGGCAGCACTATAAAGAGGGCATTTGGTCCCACAGCTCCAAATAGGCACCTCATCTCATACGAGTCATAGATTCAGTCACCGAAAGCATTACCTTGTGCAGTCTTGAAAGAACCCTGGGGGATTTGCCGGACGTAAAACTAACCCAACAAACAAACAAACACAATCAGACCACCCTCCGTGAATATTCACCATCTCCACTTCATAACTCAGAGTCCTGTCCATTGTCGTGTTATTTTTTATTTGGTGTATCAGAGTAGTACAACATACTGTTATCATTTAAGGAGAATGATGAATGAACCCTTCTGTTTACATACTACTTCTGGTAGAAATATATATGCGCAATGGTGTATTTCTGGTAGATTTTGTCAACCCTTTCAGTTTAAATGTGTCCAGTGCACATGTCACAGCCAAAACATTACCCTTGGTTGAACGTTTTTACATTGGCAGTTTGAGAGCTTGTACTACACAGCGTCACATGAACAATAATTATGACGATATTCATGAGCATGTTAAAGGGAGTCAAAAGTAACATCGTGTAGAAAAATAGCAGCTGTCATAACTAGCTTAAACAAAACTAGAATCCTATGAGAAAGCTTTAATTTGTATGTTTGTAAGCAAAGTTGACTATTGATGGGTCAAGTACCGGTAATCAATTGGACAAAAGAGATTTTTTTCAAACTATGTTAAAATTAGTTTTTATAGTTTACACTTTACTATACTTCTGAGATTTTATTGAGACAAATGTTCTCACTTTTGAGCAAGACATAGCTTTTGACCCTGTTTAAACAGCTGGGAAAATGTATGGTCAGCAGGACCCGAGTATAATGATAGTTAGGTACACATGTACCTTCACACTAGGTGGCGCAATAACTGAATGGTGTGTTAATGTATGCATATATGTGTGTATGACTACTGTCATTGTAACATTCAGAAATGTAAAGTTTTAAGATCAGTAGAAGTTTGAACTGTTAAGAGTGGCCCAAAATGAAATCCTGAACGGGTAACTTATAAAACCTTTTTCACGTACATCAAACAATAAGTATATCCAGCTGTTCAGAAATGTGATTCTATAAATGTTAAACTACATATCTGAAATGTAAGAATTAAGTCAATAAGTGAAGCTTTTGGAAACAGTTGCTGATCTGTTTTACTAGCTATTGTACTGTGTACCATTTTTACCTTATGTGTGCTGTATCTGGACGAAAAGGGACACCTGAATATGGCTTAATAGAAAAAAGATATCAAATTGTAAAAGAATTTTTTCTCTTGTCTGCAACTCATTAATTCCCGGGAACGCATGCCTTTGGGTTTGAATGTGAAAATTGTTTTTCGTTCAATTTTATCATTCAGATTTGATTTTCTAAATAAGAAAGTATATCTAACTGTACCGTAGGGTAATCTAAATTAGGGTAATATATTAAGATTAGCATTACTGGAACATCAAGATGTTGGTAAAAAAGTTAGGTGTGACTTACTCTATTCACCTACAAAACTCCAAGAGGTGCTGGATATACATTACTTCGGTAATTCACTATATTATTAGTATATTACACTTATCTGCATTCCTCTCTTTATTTTCTTATTTGTTCAAATGTTCAGAGTGAAATATCTCTCGCTTAGTTGATAATTATTTTAAGTCCGAAAGCCATTTCAAAACCTGTCTCAAATTTCTGTCTGGTGATGACTGTGGGATAGACAACCATTATAGGGCAAATGTCATATTTGATAAGTACTAACAATATTGAATACTTTAACTAGAAACTGCACATGAATAACAAGACTAGTATTTACACAAGGGCATAAGAATTGTTAAAAAGTAGGCAACATTCCGGACAAAATAAAAGAACATTTTGGCTATTGAGATCATAATGTGCTTACGTTACCAATGATACAAGACGAAATTCAATAAGTACAAAAAACCAACTGCTTAGTTTATCACTACCTTAACATTTTATCTGATGTAACTGTCTATAGTCAATGGAGAACTGCCTGTGCTTTAGTCAATTGAGTGCAGAGGATTATCAACCTAATGACCCCATTAATCACCTTGACCTAGATACCCAAATTGGTGACGTAACGTCACAGGATTGGGCTGATACGCTTGAGTGAATTTGCCAGTTGGTCTGTCTGTAGTTGTGTCTCCAGGCAACATTGTGGGCTAACTCATCACTAGACACTGCTGTGAGGGCCATCTGTTATATCTATACAATGTTTATATGCTTATCTTGGGATAAATTGATAATTCTAAGATTCAACGTCTATCCCTAATATTAAAAGTGAATTCAGACTCAGATGAATAGAACAGGACAGGACATGTAACTGAAGCCAAATGTGCCTTCTAGTTTGCTAAATTCATCTTCGTTTATATTTGCATATTTGCCAATTTACACTGATAAAGGAGCCGTTGCGCCTATTCCCCCTCCATATCTTGTCAAAATGAAATTGAATGTTCAAAAAGAAAATCATAGCACGGTCATAGACCGAGCTTTTACAAATATCTTTTTGTACATCACTCTCTGTTTAAGTATAGAGCTTTCTATTTTGAAAGTGTGGAATTCTTAATCTAAAAGATAAACTCTATGGAAGGATGCTAGCACCTCGGATATAAAATCCTATTTTTAGGTAACTCCGAAAATGATTACAAAAGAAAGCTACAGTTCATAAATGAGTAAAAAGAAATATTGTCTTTCATCTATTTTTTGTCCTTTTAAAGCGGCGTATATTCAGAACAACTTAAATGGTACGTTAACAACTTATTGCGTCGATAGAAACACGTGTATATTATACGTATTGACCCACCGTCCCACTTCTAACCCCCTCCCCCGTCCGACGTATGGATCCGCACCTCACAATGATAAGTCTGTGTTACCTATGGCCAAAAGAATCCGCCCTTATCTACATCCTCATTGCGACATAACCACGCCACTGTTCATGGCAGGAAAATAAGTTTTTGAGGTGTGAAGATATCACATATTGCGCAATTACTTTTTTTTTTAATTTGAAAAATGTCATATTGTATGATATTTTGTTAATTAACATGGTTTTACTAATGGGGAAATAGCAGAACCATCATGTTGTTAATCATTGTATTTTTATGCATTGCAATCTCTACATAACGCTCCATTATTTCATTGTTGTTTAATTTCCATTGAAGCTACCTTTGTGTAACCTATACTGCCAGTTATAATAATGAAATACCTATATATATATATATATATATATATATATATATATATATATATATATATATATCCTTAACAGCGAACGAATATAGATAGTTTTTGCTTTTTTTTTTCTAAATGCATGCCTGTTATCCTTTGTTCACTATGACGCTATTCTTTAAACATAATTTATATGCAAAAATGATGCTTATATTATTTTTCAACATTGCCAAATGCGTATCAAATATAAAATGACCTCCAAATTCAAAGATAGAAAGAGTTACATTGCTAACAAACATACATTTAAATGAAACACAATCTAATAATATCTATTTCAGTTTTCCATTGCAAAATGCAACAACGCTATACACGCATGTCTATACACTGAGCATAATATACAAACAGTATACAAACCCTATCCCCCTGGGTGCTATGACTATAGCATCTGTCCATGACTGTGATTCCACCCCCCCCCCCCCCCCTCCCCTACACTTAATTGCCAGGCCCAATCAGGCTGGGTGGGTGGGAGGGGGGCCGCTCATTATCCCTCGTTGGGGGGACCATCAAAGGGAGGTAATTACGAGAAGCATGGCGCCTTTTGTTTTACACACCATCAACACAACGGTCGCGTGCGACCCGCCAGCGACACGAGACGGGGCGACCTGCGACGGGGCGACCCACAACGGGCTCGGGATGATCTTTTTTTAATATTATGATTTTTTCTTCAAACTTTTTTTTATATTTTTTTCCCTAATCCAGTTCTGTTGTGAAGGGTGTGATTCTATGATATAAATACACACATTCTTATATTGCTCATAGTTGCAAAGCAAAAGAATAAGCATGTGGAAATTGGCTACGCATCACATCATACCACTTCATCTTTGAAAGTGAATTGGTTCGATATTTGATTAGTCTGATGTGCTTATTGTTAGTAGCCAAATGTCTAAATGTGATGTCAACTTTGATTTTTGTTTCCTGATATATTCTTATATGAGTACATCAAAGGTGTGACGTGCACATGAGTCAATATGCACCAAAACAATCACCGCCATTTGTACATTTTTGCCTGAAAGGAATACGTCTGCTTATTCTACGATATTACAATAATGGCAAGCATAAAGTGACAAGTCATATTCTTTACGCCAATATTGCACGATTAACATATTATTTTGGACATTGTATCTAAAAGTAATTTGGCTGAAAAGCCCGAAGACATACTGAATATACATAACCACGACGATGATACAATTGCAAGGGGTGGGTCAGAAGAACGAGTTTGAAGCTGATGATTTTCACTAAATGTATGTACAGAGGTTATATTGCCTAATGGCATGTAAGGGATTATATTCTAAGAGATATGTCAATAGTGCTATAGTGACAAAATATTTGAAGCTTAAATGCGAGCAAATCGCACACCACTGTTGCCTTTATGAAGTGTTACTGCTTGCTTCGTCCACGGAAGAAGTGTCATAGTTATTTGTGTCGATCTCTTCATTCTACACAATGTATTGGAAACCTATACTATGTATTGCAGTAACAATCAGGATGGCACCCACTATATTTACCATATTATTCAAGTATCAGGTATTAAAGGAAATCCCTCAGGTAAACAACTTCAGGTAAGAAGCTTCAATATAATTTTCAACTGCATGTCATTATGACTATTACTAGCAATATTTCCATTCGCTGTATGTATCATTCGATGATCCATTTTTACAAATGGCATTCGTGTGATACACCACTAAGCATCTTTTATAGTTATAGTACTCCGGACACTCTAGAGTTGCTACTAATAGCAATAATATTGATATACACGTATATAGATTCAGGCTATAGAATAAGACTACATGCACAGGTCAATATGAACCAAAACAATCCCCATACTATATCTATCCACACAAACCCAGACAGTATTGAGTTGTTGTTATTAACGACAATTAATTCGACCAGAATTAGTCTATGGAGAGGTCAATACGAATCTAAACAGTCCCAGCACCTATGTCTACCTACACCCGCCCAGACAATATTGAGTGGTAACTATTACAGGGCCGGCATGGTATTGAATATCGGAACGACCCATTGATGAAAACATTAGACCCCATTTATCCTACCATGTCCAATAGTAAGGCATACTGTATGCTTAGGTTGTACTCACTTGAACCATCTTGTAATATATGTTTCTTATGTATTTTTTAGTTAATGATTTAATGCATTTAATTGTCAAGTCAAATTAAGTTCGACCAGAAGCATGTTATGTTTTTTTATTATTTTGATTCAGATCTGTATTCTGACTTTAAACTCTCAATGTTTCCATGTATAGGATATACACACTTTATTGATTCAAAGTGGCTGTTTCCCCAAGCTACATGTCTATGAACCACATTAACTTCTATGCGATTGCCAGCTCATTTAAGTATATATACTATAGCCCACAACGAGAAGGGGTAATCAGTCATCTTATTACAGAAAATGCATAGAAATAACATAACCTTTAAGTAAAATTAGTATTTCATCCCATGTTCATTATCAAATCAATGAAAATGTAAAACATTGGTATAACATGTCTACCATTTGGACAGTTATATATCATAATAAAGTATTATCAGTATCATTCAAACTACATGTGCATACCTACTTATGTTTGCCTCTATTACCAGGAAAATTAATACCTGCTATACCTATACAGCTGCATGTCTGGACATTACTTTGATTATATATCAGTTCTCGTCCAAAAATGTTTAATCCCCAGGAACATACACCCTGTGCATTCCTCGCCTATTATACCTTCATATAGTCAAATCTCATATGTACGTTATAATATAACGTACATATGAGATTTGACTATATTATACATATCATTTGCAGCATTCTTTACATGACCAATATGTTATACATATCATAGTTTGCTATTTATATAAGGTGGAAACTCACTATTTGCCATATATTTTATATGGCAAAGGTGTTAAATGCCCCATTTGGCATATAATTATTTCACACAATGGCCAATACCGTTTTTTCATTCATTTTACACGGCAGATACCATTGCTATCATAGACCCGATCACTAGATAATTCACAAATTGCATATGGCCAATACGCTTTCTGTCATATGTTTTACGTGGCAAGAACCCTGAAAGGTTGGCCAAACGTTAAAAGTACACTGTAAAAAGTTAATGTTTTATTACAGCAATCTGTACAGTTCATTTACAGCACTTATTGCTGTCAGAAAATAAACAGTTAAATGTGATGTAGGATTACTTAATTTGTACTGTAAATTTGAAATTACAAGATGAGCATGTATGTTTACAGTACATTTTAATGTAAAAAGCAGTGACCACCAGGAGGGCAAGAGTATAAAGTAAAAAACGTTTTAATCATATTACTTGAAAACCATGTTCCTCGGGTGAATTGATACAATTTAATGATGTGAAATAGTGAATACCATACACAATTATATTATACATACTAATTTATCAAGTTATTGAAATACGTACAACTAACTTCAATTATTATGACATAATGATAATTTCCATGCATAAACACCTTTTTCATTCCAAGTTCAGTTTATAGGCAAGTAATTATCTCTCAAACCTGTTGTAACATTACCCAATGCATGTATGTGCTAGTAAATCTAGCATAATTACATCCCACAACCTCTTTACATTGGTTTGTGGCTGGGAATAAACGTTTTTGTTTGATTTATAGGGAATATTTCATGTTTAATTGATGTTAAAAGGCTTTTAATTCAAAGCACTGTAAAATAACGGTGCACTGTAAATTTACAGTAAACTTTGCTGGAAACTTTGCTGCCAGCAAAGTTTACTGTAAATTTACAGTACTAAGTTTACTGTTAATTTACAGTACTGATTGCTGTAAGACACCTACAGTATGATGCACTGTACAATTTACAGTACATCATATGCTGTAATTGTACAGCAAAGTTTACTGGAAATTTTGCTGCCAGCAAAGTTTACTGTAAATTTACAGCATTTACTTTTTACAGTGTAACCCAACAAACAAACAATCTATGTTACTATAGCCATTACCGTTACATAATTCATATGACTAATACATTTTTAGTCATATTTCTTACATGCCAAATCCCCATGCTGCCATAGCCATAGTCATTACATAATTCTAATACCAAAAGCATCCCCCCCACCCCACCCACATTCCCACACTTGATAAATACTCAATCAAATAACCCCCCTCACCCTCCCCCCAATCACCCACCTCCCTCCCCCCCGCTGCTCCTTACGTCACCGCCCTTTTCACTTTAGTTCTCAAGAGGGACACGAGGTGGCGCCACCGTCACGTGGTGAACCCTGGAGCCGGGCCCCGACCTAAGGGGTGCAGGAGGACGGGCCATTGTTAAGGCTCCAGCTGTTGGTTTACCATTGGAGGACCCCACAAAGGGCCGTTAGAACTATCTGTCACATCCTGGGGACTGTTACTTAGAGGGTATTTAACTTATGAAATTTAACGGTTTAGAAGGTTAAGTTGAGACGGTTTGTTATGGTTTTGTTAATGGGGATTGTTTGTCCCATGCATTGACGTCGGCCGCTGAACAATATGACTTTATGTATTTGTGGAATACCTATAGTATATTAGCCAAAGTCGCATAACGTATCTGAATGGATGCTTGGATAAGTATTGTTCCTTTACTTTATGAAGGGATGAGATATATGAAACTTGGCTTGGTACACATTTTTCTCAACATGCATAGAGGATATTCTTCCTTACATAATGTGTACATGAACCAAGACTAATATTTACTAATTCCCTGCCTGTGACCATTCTTTTCTTATACCCAACGATACATATTTGCAACAGTAATGGCGCCGATCAACGTAAACATTTCATTTGAATAAAACAGCTAAACGTCAAACAATAAAACAATAAAACCCATGGCTATAGTATGAGGTGGCACGACTTACCCTGCAGGTTCTTCGGCTCCCTCCGTCTGTTTCTCGGCAGTTTTCTCCGTCTTTTCTTCAGGTTTTGCGGGTTTTTCAATGGTGTAGATTTGTTTTTCTTTTGTCCTGGAATAGGATCAAAACATTTTTATCGAAATATCACAATATGTGCGTATGAACTGTGAGCGATTCTTGTCCACTTTAAAGCGTCAGTATATAATATTGGATGCAGATATCGCTCATAGCTCATATAACATACCCGAGGTGAATTGTATACATCACATGATATATGTTACACTTATAATCTGATATTATAAAACATTAAACCATCATATTTGTATACTCCACATACATGAACACACACATATAATACATTATATTATAATGTCACTGAGAGTCACCGAGAGGTCATACACAATACACAGAACAGATTATATCTTCAATATACTATAATCTCTTCATCAGTACAACATGTTAATGCAAACATCTATTTTTGTGTGGCCAATGATATATCTACAGGACATACAACTGGGATACGTCCTACTATATAATACAGAACAATAAACACGCAAATTGATAAATGTAATCAATTAAGGAGGTGTCGCCTAGATTATACACTAAATATACCCGTGGTAATCAATGTCGCCCCACGCAACCGTTATGTTGGTATCAATTATTTTATTGACTGTGATACAGTTTCAGTGCATTAGGTTTACCACGCATCAGCCTAGTTTTAGAGCAAGGCGGTGCTCTTCAGTTTTCGGTATGCCAAGGGATATAACAAGGGTTCCAATATCTTTCTTTTATTCTTTTTGAAATCTTGAGGGATAAAGATTGGTATTGTTTGTATATAGAGGGGTGTTGTTTGTATTACTTACCTATCACTCAGCCCAACATATCCATATGAATATATGAATTCATTGTTTTTAATACATCCGAATATCCTTACTCTAGTGTGAATCCACAAACTAGTTCTGGTTTTGATAAAATATACTCCCGCTTTCTCTGATTTGGTGAATTTGAATCATTAAAGATTGTATACTTATAGGTTCATTGTCTTCCGGTTACTCTTAATACGCCTTAGACTGGCTCCGAGACTGGCTCCAGGGCGGATACTGGAGGAAGTTTTTCTTGAGTACCCAGGAAACCATATTGTTCAACCATTAAGTTATCAGTATAATTATTACCTTATTGTTGGTAGTATGGAAGATAAACTTATAACAGGATACCATTAGGCAATGAGCTATATTAATAGGCCGGGGCAAAACAGATGATAATGTGACATTACTAAGTGATGGAATAAAACTAAAAAGATGACTGCCAGGAAAATGACAACTTAAGAAACACTGGAGGAGGGTGAAGCGGATTGACGAGGATGACAAAAGGAGGCAGAATTAAGGGCGTTGTTGTGGAGGGAAAGCGGCCTGAGACTAACACCAGGAGGAAGGTGGAGGCTGCATTGAGTGGGCGCGTCGCGGCACCTCAGTACTGGGGGAGGTCAGTCTCAGCTCAGCACGCCCTCCTCCATACACTCCCCACCACCCGCCAACCATCCAACCCTGGAGGAGCCACCCCGTCCCCGTCGCGCTACCCCCGGCCCGACGCGCCCGGCCCGATCCCCGCAGGTCCCCGGGCCCCCTCCGCCCCCCTCCCGGGGGACCCACCCCCCATGTCAATCCGCAGATAGGGCGCAGGTCGCCGACCGTCCAGATTTGGCCGGGCGCGGGGGGCTAGAGCCTAGAAGGGGAAGACTCCCCCGGCCCGGGCCCCACTCGGCGGCCGGGCTCCCCCCGCCCGGCCCCGGCCAAGGCCTCCCGCCCGGCCCGGTCTCCCGGGACGAGGCTATCTCCGACCCCATCTGGGGGGCGGGGACGTACACACGACAGGCCGGCTATTACGTCAGTCCTCACCCACCCCCCGCACAATCAACCCACCCCCTACATCCATCTTTTTGGAGCCTGTCTTCTTACTGAGGTTTCCTTTATAGCTTTACTAGTTGTTCAGAGAAAAAGGCGATGTCTAGGTTGGAAATAAAACAGGGTCTAGACTGGGATTGGGGTGTAAAAAGAGTAGTGGTGACTTCATTTTACACGTTTAGCATTACTAGCAATGTTTTGCAGTGTAAGATGAAATACATTTATGACTCAGAAAGAATATGACACATCGTGCTATCTCTATACAAATCTATACAAATCTATACATATAATCATTCACATAATCATTCACAAAAATGATGTAAATATGATATATCTACATATATAATTGTATATGGCCTATATCATAATTATATATAATTTCAAATAATATTATATATATTACAATTATATATATGTATATAAAACTATTTTCTGTATACATAAAATCTATTGTCTACATCTATACTTATAAGGCCCTCTGAAAACGTCACCTAAACAAGAACCCCAAAACCTGCATGAGAGAATTGAATTGAATAATTCTTTGTCGTGCTATTCAAGTCACATAGTAATTATTTTGAAAAAAAAACTAGGAAAACCTGTTGCGAAGTCTATGAACAAGATGACTCAGTTCATATTTATTTGACGAACAGCTGATATTGATTTTTCTTTCAGTTAGGGCCCTCCCCCTTGAAACTCCACGCCTTTTTTTTCTTTATTTCATCGACGCATTTATGAATTTCCAAAACTGCTGTTCAAATGTAGGGTCGCTTGAATTGAGTTTGCCCGTTGTCCCCGTATCCCTATCAACATCGGTGTTACTAGTTTTCGAATACGTTATTGTTATAATTATGTAGTCATCTTCAACATATCAATAATCATCTTAAATCTTAAATGGACACACATCCTAAATTCACTTGGGACTGTGTAAAAGTATATGCCATCAATTGCTTTCCGATAAAGCTATACAACGTACATTAAACATTATAATAATGTATATAAAATACAGCATTCAAATATATGACTAAGCGTATACATAAACACCATGCAGTTCATAACACACAGTTTTAGCTTTATTATGATGAAATATATAGCTCTTTAAAAAAATACACACACAAAAGGAAGATGAAATGAAATCATTGCTTCAGTTTGCATACATTTGAAACAGCCAATTTTCAGCATAACCACTTCACGATTCAAACTGAATGTGGAAAGTTTGAAACCCAGAACTGTGTATTTGATATCTGCCTTAAATTTGTATTTCTGTATTGTATGCAATACATTGCCAGGTGCGTTCAGTCCCGGACTGATGCAAACCTTTCATCACTTGGCCATTGGGATGAACTCTACTCACAGACGCTAAGCCATGTCATCTAGCCATAGATTAAACCTGCGAAATACCCCATAACCCCCATACTAAAACGCCAACCCCCTAAAAGCACACCTTTCGGCCCATTGTTCACACACTAACGGACCTCACTATACAAAACAGGCCCTCCGCTTTATACTCCACAATACTCAAGCCTAGCCGAGGCGGCCGCGGCTCACATCTCGGCCTAAGGTACTCGTTTGTCCGGCCTTAGTAGTAATCTGGCTGGAAACACAACATTGTGTGGGGTTTCATTACCTTCAATGGGCCCAGGTTGGGGTCCTTTCACGGCCACACCTCCACTGACCGGCGGCCTGCCGAGCGGCAAACTTGTCGTTACGTCACCTCTTCTGGAGCTTTTAATTACACACGGCACGTGGGGTCCATGCGCCACGAGGGGGCCCCAAAAGTGGGGGCGCAGGCCGGGTATTATATGTCCGCAGGTGGGGGTTTCCCATCGGGGGCCCCCTGAGTGGTGCGTGTGTAGTCGATGGATCGGTCGGCTGCTGATCGTCTCCACGTGGTCGGTGTGTACCGCGCGGCGCGACAACAACAGTGCTACGCGCGGCCGGCGCGGGCCGCGGGGGGAGGGGGGTGGTGTAAACATAGCATATACCAGGGTGTCTAGGTTAGAATAGGGTGAAGTGGAGGCATGTATGTAAGGGTACATGGGTCGTGCATTATTATAGCACTCCCTGTTTTATATATTATGGGTCTAAGATTTAGAAATATAGCCCAGTGAAATAGTTTGTGTCTTGGCAAGGGATTGGCAGGATTCGGCTGCATGTATGTAAGGCTTGGTTTTAGTCTAACACAGGCCTCTTTCTGTTTTTGCCCTTGTGTTTGCCCTAGAACACCTACTGCCGCATGACGCTGCCATAAAACGTTATCAAAGCGAGTGCAGGACCCGCTCCCCTCCCCGGCCTCCCCCCGCCCCGGCCCGGCCAGCGCTCTGACGGCCCGTGCCGCTCTCTGCGCCGCAAAGATTCACTGATTTACGACCAAAACATGTCGATTCCGACCGTCGGCGAGTACGGGACACAAGCACGATCCGCCGGGTATGTTCATTGATAAAACCTATTGATCTACACGCAGAAGGAGGGATCAATATATTTCAATGAAGTCCCGCCTGCCATCCTCCATTCCCCACGTGCGGACCAAAACAAGGGGACCGTCGGCGCGACTGTCACCCGCAAATCGGCCGTTTTATGCTGGAATCCTTAATAATTCCCCACTGAAAACATACATACTCATTCTCTGAACACTCCTGGTCAACTGTTAACCTTTGATACTCACCCTACTCGGTAGAGGAGGATATTTGGGCCCGTGACACAAGCCAGAAAATCTCCGTGCACTGCGAGGGAAGCCATGTTGGTTTGAAACTGTGTCACGGGGCCGCGTGCGTCAACGAAAACAAAAACATTTGGTGCGAAGCGACCAATATCAAAATGCACGCGCTATACTTCTACATTTTCGCAGTAATTAAAATACCATGTCCTTGCATGTCTGTAAAACAGTCGGTTATGCAGTGAATGCGAGTTTGTTATTGTATTTTCGTGGACGTAAGGGTCAAGGTCGTTTGCGGTCGTTGCTGGAGCCACTTTGCCTGTACTACTACCCTGCCGCCACTGACACTGACACTGGCATGGTAACGGACATAGGGGGGTTTAGGACAGGGGTGAGGGCTATAGAACAGTACTGGTACTTTAACCAAGGGTCAATGAAGGACACTTAAAGATGTAGGCCTAAGGGCCTTGGTTTTGACTCTTGGAAGACGTCTAGCCATCAGGTTATAAGAAAGAAGTAGTTTGAAGATTAGGATGCACAATTATACCACGATTGCTATTTGAATGGTTTGTTCAGTGTATAGCCCAAATTAGGTAATCCCTGAGAGGGATAATAATAAAGGGGACTGACATCTGCTTGTAATTGCACTATATTGCAATATAAAGTTACAAATGATAAAGGTTATGATACAGGAAGGCTAGCATATGAACCGTCCATGCTGTCCTGTCTATCATCTCTATGTCCATAGGGCGTATTGGTATCATATAAGCCTTTCCATTGATAGGCCATATCTATCGGATTTCGGGGTATGCCCATATTACCCCCCAAAATAAGTTTATCATTGCATGGTCCCCTATAGCATGCATGCAGTGGCTGCTGGAATGGCGGATCCATGTTTTCCTTAAAAGGTTGCATTAAATCTTTAGGCTAAAACCGTTCTAGCTGGAATGATTCCGCCTTCTATGGTCCAGTGACCCCCTAAAAGTAACTCCCCTATAGATCCTATATAAATATAAGAATTATCAAGCTAATGGTTTATTTTTGGTTCTCTTCATTGTAATAGGCAGAAATTTCAATTTGGCCATTTTGGGGGTGCCGATTGTTACCTGCCATATCCTTATTAGCCGACCGTACACCAATATTCTCAATGCCCATTCAAAGTTCAGATCGAGCTGGGTGGGTTAATTTGGACCTGCTTTGTGAATGTCAATTGGATGCAGTCTACGTGTAGGCCCTATATCTAGATCTAGTCTTCTAAACTCCACTGACTGACTGGCTGTACTTTAAATTGTTTAGAAATAAAAACGTATTCTTCATCCCATGCAGCTCACGTCCACGCCTATGTGGTAGACAAGCAGTCCTAATTAATATTGAATAACATAGTTTTTTTTGTAGACCAGGCCTGACTCATAGCCGACACTGGGCGAGGATCCTATACGCTTATTCTTACCAAATGATTATTTCATTCAGCCTGTTTGAGTTTCAACACGTGCCATACTGCTACCTGTGCGGCATTGTTCGAACTGCCCCCACCCCACTCAAACCGCTCTGGGTGCAGGGGTATTTGCTTAGTCCTACTCGGTCCGCAGACGTGCAAACTTCACTATTGTTGCACAACACTCCCTGTTCAAATAATAATAGCTGACGCACCGCCGATGACACGGGAGGAGAACCGTGACGTTATAATAATAAGTGTGCTTGCAAGACATGTTTCTGTGTATGATATGAAAGATTAATTTTTTGGGGTTTATAAAACCGTTTTTCTAAAAGATAACAAATCTCCCTAATAGCACAGGGCTACACTTGCACTTGCATTCTCACCTCAAAGCAGTGTTCACTATTTCAGTTCAATTAAGGAAATTAAAGGTGTTCCAATGCCACAGCCTTTGTCATTCATCATAGATTGGAGTGCAGGTAAAATTTGTCCAGTGCAGAAAGGGGGCGTGTCCCCCTGTCAAATATTAAGCGCATGACAACTGCATATTTATCCCACAATTTCAATCCTCTACTATTTCTTTGTGGTGCTAAAACGGGCACGTAAATGCAATAAACATTATTGGTGCCTTTATTTGCCATTTCATCAAATATAAACTCTCAAAGCTGCATGCTCGTGTGCACCTAAGTACGGATGCATTGAAGAAACCACGTGTAGATAGGACGAATACACGCGCTCTCCAAGCCGTTATCCGCTGCCACAGTCCCTCCTAAACACACCTGGCTTCTGCCTGGAGACAATGAGCTGGCTTCGCGGAGCGTGGCAGCGCGTGCGCGTCGATTTGTTGGTGGTGCGCGGCGCGTTTCTGCGCAGGTCGATGGGTGACAGCTGTCTAAACATGGAGGTAGTCGTGTTGTTCTCTACGTTTCTTCTTCTTATAGCCTAACAATTCTCACCTCTCCTTCTCCTCCCGCCCCCTCCATCCCGACCCAAGAACCCGGTACGTGCACCTGTGACTGATTTGTGTTTGTGAGCTGCGTTAGTGCGAGGCATGACGATGGAAACGGTGGGAGAGATGGCCGCCGATCAGCAGCTGACCGATACGTCGAGTGTGAGCGTCACCCCGTCGGCGGCGAGTAGCAGTGGGCCGGGGGATTTAATGAATCCGGGCGAGCTGAGTCCGACCATTTCGCGGTCGGGAGCCGTGAGTGTCGCCAGCATGATCGACTCCAATGAATACCGGTCTCAGATGGCCCCGGAGAGTACGTACCACACGCTAAATGGGCGGATGAGCCCCGGCTACGGCGCCCCGCACCACCACAACCCGAGCCCGACCTCATCCTACGCCACCCTCACGCCGCTCCAGCCCCTGCCGCCCATCTCCACCATGTCGAGCATCTCGGAAAAGTTTGCCGCGTCGCCCAACGTCTCGGGGAGTTTTACCTTGATGCAGAACAACGGCATGGGGATGCCCACCATGGACATGAACTCGCCGTACGCGCGCTACGACACCAAGCTGGGCAACGCCATGGGGATGCCCATGAACATGGGGGTGGCCGGAATGAACACGTCGCCCATGTCTATGATGAGCTCTAACGGATACTCACAAATATCGTCACAGGCGCACGCCCAACCCCCTCCGCACATCGGCAGCCCCTACCAGAGTTACGCCACCCAGAACGGGGGGCTGCACTCCCCAAAGTTGGAACACAAGATGTCCATGGCCAACGTGGCCCCTCAAAGTTACGACAGTTACGGGCGGGGGATGTCGCAGCCCGTGTCGGCCCGCCTCCACTCGCCCAACCCCATGATGCCTACCTCCCTGAACGGGCTGCACCACCAAAACACCTCCCCCCACAGCGTCCACACCCCCTCCGTCATGACCCCGACACGGCCCGGCTCCATGCCTGAATCCCCCAACTCCAAGCAGGAGCTGGAGGAGATCAACACCAAAGAACTGGCGCAGAAAATCTCCAGTGAGCTGAAGCGGTACAGCATCCCGCAGGCCGTGTTCGCCCAGCGCGTCCTGTGCCGGTCCCAAGGCACCCTCTCAGACCTCCTCCGCAACCCCAAGCCCTGGAGCAAACTCAAGTCGGGACGGGAGACCTTTCGCCGCATGTGGAAATGGTTGCAAGAGCCCGAGTTCCAGCGAATGTCCGCCCTTCGATTAGCAGGTAACTACTTGATTTCCTTGGAGGGAAAGCCGCCTCCAAAAAAGAAATGAAATATAACCCTCTTTTTATTATTTTTTCTCTCCCAAATGTACTTGTTTCACTTTCAAGGCTGGTGTACCAATGGATTTATATAGGAAGCGCCAGGTGGATTTACAACTATTGCAGTTTGGGGAATGGATCTTATTACACCAATACCCAACCTCCCAGGATATACACTATTGGAAAATGCATATATTGCCTTACGTTTTGGATAAATGCCTTATGGTATATGAATTGGATAAATACCTTAGGGAATAACCTTTGTATTGTCATATGCACAGAGCAACCGCTATAGGCCTACCTTTGCATATAGGGGATCTATAGATAGCTGCAAGCAATTGCAAATGAAATATCAGCCAAGGGGGAATTAAAGGAATGCCCAAAAAAGCATTTATAATACGGATTACACAAATTAGGGTCATCTAAAGATATTCAATAAGTTCCCCCAAATAGCCGTCGTCGATTATTACATCACCCACTTCCTCCTGTCGATCGGCCGAGCCCGTATTTGTGTCAATTGATCATTTCATTGATACCGACCAGAGGATCAATGTCACAATAGCCTGCATGCAAAGATCCTGACCTAGTGGCATGCAACCTTAGCAAAGGCACCGCCTCCACTTCTGCCTTTTAGGCCGAGTTCAGGCTGGGAGTTAGGCCTCCCGAGGCCTACCACTGCGCCCATACCCGCGCCCATCTGTACCCAGTTCAGTCCCACGCCTTTAATGGAGATGTTATTTCTTTCTGAAACTTAAATTGAAAACTTCTTATTTCCCATGTTAGGCCTTACATGGAACCAATTATTCACATATCAGGTATCTTTTATAGGCTGTTTTGGGGATGTTAAATTGAGGAATGAGATGGTTTTCCAATTGCGAAACTTTCCCGTGGTAACCGCAATCTCAAAATTTAGATAGAAATAAAGTGCAAGCCATGCATGCACTCATTTCTCCTATGATACTCAAACATGTGGCCACATGTAACTAAGAATGCAAGTGGGCATGGACGTGTTCAACGACTTCTGATCAAAGTTTATTCTGCCTACTTGAGGTTGGCCCACCGCCGACTTTGGCCGCCCCTCCTCCCGTCCCAGTGGTAAGGTGTGCGTGGTCCTCTCCAGGGTGAGAGTAAGAGTCGGCGCGCGTCCCCACTGACATGGCGGTGTCGGAGATAAGAGAGATAGGCGCACCAAACAAGGAACCACTCGCTACCTGTTCACTTCGGCTTGACACCAATCTACCACAGATAAGATAGTGATATCTCCTATCCGCGGTCATGCACGGAAAGTACCTATATGATTATTTTTTAGATTATGAAAGTATCTTTTAAGGGGACCTAGGAATGCCGAAGTGCATTATGAGTTGGTTATTTTTACGCCGCAGGGGAATGGGTCCTACTTTGCCGCTTTTTAATGTGGCAGGAATATGTCTCTTTTAATGTAGTACTAATACTCTGTGTAGGCGTGGGGAACCATGTAGCTATAGAAAGGTGGGCGCGCTTTGATGGTGTACATTGCGCTCTCAGATTGGAAAAAGACAGGTAACACAGATGTAGTTTCACTATTGTGACGTTAAGTGCGGAGATGCGCCGCTGTAGGTTAAAGCGGGGGGTAGGTGGATAGGTTCCCCATGTACCGCCGCGCCCCCATGTACTATGCTGGTAACGTCACTTGGTAAAGGTGCGCCACCGTCCGTATCAGCCGACCATCAAAGTATAGGAGCCGAGTTCAAAACCCCGTCTCCCCTCTCAAAACCAAGCTAACAGTGAGTCCTATAGGAGACCAAATGGACGATAACCCCCTCTGATTCCACCCGCACACAGTGGTGGTTTCATGTCAGGTAGTTTTGTAAAGGTAGGCCTGTGTTGAGGTAATTAACGGGTAGCAATGATCAGAGGTCTAGGCGCAGCCCGGAGCTTTTAGGCCTAACGGGCCCACCTGTATAGGCCCATCTTAGGCCCGCGCCGCCTACGATGGATCCTTATATTGACCTATTGTGTGTCTACCAGTGGGGAGGGTTGACCCTGCCCTGGGAGCATTGAGGATGATTAGGATGACCACTGGTCAGTGAGTGGTCAATGCAGGGGGCTATCAGGTAGTAGCGGTCAATGGGGGTAGGAACACGCATCAAGGGGACTCAGGTGGGTGGCCTGATCATCCACGGTTTGCACGCGCTTTTATTTATATCAAATTATTAAATGGGCGCGACCCACCCCAAAGTGCCTGAGTAACACTGGCCAGGAATTAACGGTAAAGGGGGTGGATTCTATTCTATGGGCCTATGCACGCGGGCTGTGCGCCTCTGTACATAGTATTACTAAGCACAGAAACCTCACCGGCCTTCAACACTGAACACTGGAGACATTCACAGGTTTATTTACCGGGTATTGTTAGCGCGCCGACCATCTGGGGGGTTCGCACACGGACTGACCATTGTCCAGTAATAACTAACTGACCATGGCGTGCCCCGTGCCGTCACACCTTGGCCCGGGCCGCCCATTGTCCGGCCCCGGCACGTGGTTAAGGGGCGCCCGGCCGGGCCGACCATCTGTGGGGCGGGCGGGGGGCGCGGGACACACCTGAAAGGTAGCATATGTTGGGCGGCGGATGGGGACGGGGGGAGAGGGGGCGCGTGCCGCTGTATGCCTATAACCCCCCCCCCCCCCCCCCCCCTTTGCATCACCGGCCCGGCCGCTCAAAGCTAACCCAGTCACGCGCCCGTGCATCTGTGTACCGCACCGTTACGGTTACGTCAGCGCGCCACGCTCCGCTGCACACAACCCCCCTTAATTTAACTCCCCATCCAAACCTCTCCCCCAACACACGCACGCGGCCTAAACCCCCCTAACCCCTCCACTCACACACACTGCTCCGACACACACACACACCAACAGAAGCCCCAGCTGACAGTAGTCAATCATCAGAATGTAAATTTCACCTCACTTTTCGGGGCGTTAATGGTCGTTTTGACGCGCCGTCTTTTGTAGGTGTGCCGCGGCCCGTGCCGCGTCGTCCGGCGGAAACGCCGCGCCGGGGGTCGGCCGCGGGCGCGTTGAAAAACTGATGAATAATTAGAACATCTGACAGGTTCACTCACCATGCGACAGGTTCAGTGAACATATGACAGGTTTAGTCACAATTAACACATATACAACTCCCCCTCAGCGCCTTTAAATCAACTTCCCAGAGACTCAACCCCACCAGGAAATATTTCAAACACTGCGCGAAAACTCGCGAAACTTTGAACGGGGTACCCCCAAGGGCATGGCCCTTTCCCCAAAGGACAAACGCCCCACCGATTTAACTCACAAGTGGATTAAGTCGCGCCAGGTGCATGTCCCACTTAATCCCCACCTGAAGGGTTCAGCCTCACCTGGCGTTCAGGGGTGCTCCTGGCCCAGCCTCCCCGGGTGTGGGTAAAGCGTTAAAGGTGTGAGTAGTATACGTAAAGTGGGCCGTGCGCCGGGCACACCTGGAGGAGCCCCGTACCGGGACCTAGCCGGGACGGGGGCCGGGGACGGGCCCGTGGTGATGGGGAGGGCACTTGGATACCTTTATACTTTATATCATTACATGGTTCTCCAGGCAAAGACATTCTGATAATGCTATAGAATTACCACAGTATTATAGTTTGAAGGGTATGAGGTTTTGGTAGTGTTATATATAGAGTAGTATATCTATATTGGGTTGGGGAAAGTAAGAGGGGTACGATAATGTAAAGACATCCCATAAAGGAGGGAATGGTCACCTTTATACTTTAAACATTATATTGTTCTCAAGAGTAAGAAGTTCTATAGCAATACTACATAGAATGGCCAAAGCTTTGTATAAATATATTGGGTTCGCAAAATTCAGAGGGCGGGCAATGTAGACAATGCAAAGACATAGTTGTGGTCATACCACAGCACTGTTCTCTCATACCAAAGCATTCCATCTCATAGTTGTGATGTTATTGCAAATTATATAGCATCTTAGGAATTTACTTTATGCTATCATCACTGTCTGAAATGCATGTGCCAATATACAATCTACCTGTCATTATCTGAGTTTCCCCAGGACATACATGGGGACTGTAGAGCATCAGTTTGTGTGAATCTGCCCACGACCTACTGTTATAGGGCGTCACCCTGCACTAAAGGCAGGTGACATTATCATCAAAGTCAGAGATAGACGTAAGAAAGGGAATTGTTGACAGGTCGTTCACAGAAAGATGCCATCGTTGACATTCCGGCACGGATTGGTTGATCTATTTTGATAGGGCTCCGCCCGGTCCTCCCCAGCCAGTCAGTTCAATAAGGAAGTAGGATGTATGCAGTTTCGCCACTTTACCCATGGTAAATCTATGAATGTAACGTTTTGTGAAGTTATTGGATAAGATCATAGATTCAGAAAATGACACCCAAAGTATTAGCATGGTGATTGCACAATTGTTGCCCATTAGACATATCGGTGTTTTTGGGAGCATGGGTTCATGTATGACTATTGCAATTACGTTCACAATTACAATGTAGGCGCATTTTGCAAGGTGCACCATGCATTATCTACACAAACATATTTACACAAAAGTTAAAACACACATATACAAAAACACATACACACAGAACACAGAACACTCACACACATACACAAAACACACACACACACACACACAACACACACACACACACACACACACAACATAAAACACACACAGAGACCAACGCAAAACGTGCATCCGACCCCCAAACCCCCACCGTAATCCACACCCTGCCCCTGTTCTCAGGCGTGGCGTGCCCAATCCCTGCCCCAACGTCCAACACACACACACACACACTCTCCACCCAGTCCAGTTTTCCCATCGCTGCCACCAGTGAAACAGGGTAGTAGGGGGTTTGGGAAATGGGCTAGTACTGGAGAGATGACCCATGGAGGCGGCCTCCAGGGCCGGACAGCGGTCAGCCGCAAGCCCTCACCACCCCCTCCCTCTGCCTAGACCCTGCTGGCCGCAGCAGGAGGAGGAATGGGAGGCAGGGGCGGATCCAGGGTCAGTGCTCTAGGAGGAGGATGGGCAAACCCTTCTCTCCTTATGGAAATGAAAAATAAAAACACCAGATTTACACAGATCTTCTAATTTTAAGATCCCAAAATTTTGTCCTCCAGGTCTAGGGGGGGGGGGGAATTGCCCCTTTTACCCCCCCCCCCCCCCAGCTGGATGCGCCACTGGGAAGCACAGGAGGAGAGGGTGGCCGTGGAGGAGGGGGTGGCTGTGGAGGGGTTGGCAGCAGGGGTTGTGGGGAGGTAAAAGGGTGTGTGTGTCCACCCCGAACGTCCTACTATGACTCAGCCTCCTCCACCCCCTACCGCCAGCCGTCGGCATCAGCGCCGGGAGTCGTGGAGGGGTGGGGTGGTGGGGGGCTGCAGCACTGCACGGCCAACACACACACACCCTGACTACCCGGCTACACTCACTGGGCCTCCAGGCTCCTCCACGCCACGTCTTAAAACCCTGCGCATAAAATAATACCAGGAGCACCCACCAAGATCTGTGACGGGAAAGTTTATATGGCGTTATAAAGGGGTGGTGCGTAATTTGTATGTGTTCAACACATAGATAATAATGCCAGGCCGTCTTGTTCACTTGCAAACACTTGTCATTAATGTGCAATGTGTATAAAGTATGTGTATTGCATCTTGCATGTAAAACCATTGGTTAAACCAAAGTATAGGTGTCAAAAATTAACATGCATTTTCAAGAAATGTACACAAGAGAACCTACTAAGTCGTTTTCATTCACTTCCAATCAAGTGTGGTCCATCACTTACCAACGGTGGTGTGTGCATCATATTTGTGTCAGCCCCTTATAAAGTCAGCTATGGCATGTACATTGCAATTAGGCAAGAATTAAAGTAACTGGAATCCTATTTAATGTACGTTTAGGGGTTGTGAATTGACACAAGAACAACAGAATAATGGTTGGTTGAATAAGCATTTAAAAATACCGGGTTGATAGAAAAAAGGGACATTGAGGGCGCACTCTTTCATTGCTGCAGTTAACGTCGGTAGAACAGGGATAAGAAGAAGAGGAACGGCACAAAAAAGCCCTTTAAAAAGTGAATAAAAGCCTTCTGTATTTCCATGCTGGCAGAAAATTGGCATGATTCTGATGGATTATAGGGCTGTTTGGTCCCAATCGAGGGACGATTTTGTGATCAACCTAATTTGGGTTATCTTATCTGTGGGACCAGTGTATCATTTGTAGGGACAATGGTTAGAATGCGGTATCTAAATGGGAACAGGGGATAGGGGAGGGTGTCGGGGGGGGGGGGGGTGAAGGGCGGTAGGCCTGGGTTTTATCAGAATGGCCTGTAGGAATGTGCACTCCTATCGCTAGGCGACAGGGCCCGCCGATTGCTATACTCACACAGCGTTCTGATAGGTTTTTACCAAAGCATGTAGAGTGTAATGTTATTCGGCTCACTTGTAACGATGGCTGTTAGTTGTGGTTTTTTTTAAACATTGCCCGTGTCGGAACCGGGAGTTTGGAGATGGTTGGGAGGAGGAGGAGGGGTTGGGGGAGGGGGGGGGTTGTCATTAATGGGATTTGCCCATTGTACTTGAGACTGGGTGTTGTTTTTGTGTGGCGGAGGGAGCCGGGGCTGTGAGTCGGTCTTAATCCGACCTGATTACACCCGACGCCGTTATTGTTCTAATTACTACGCAAGCGCCGCGCCTACCATGCCTACCCAACATCCCAAGCCCCCCAGGGTAGGGTATAAGGGTTGGGGTATAAGGGTTGTCAGAGAAAGGTGTTTACAGCAGCTTATAAGGTATGGCATCAGGGAGTTTCAGGGACGGATCCAGGATTTCTGAAATGGCAGAGTTAGGCCTATATGGAAACATGAACAGAACTATGATATTTTATCGCTAAGTTGCACACTATAAATCAGGGGTTGGGATGGGTTTTGGGGCGGGGATGAGGGGGGTATCATGTACTTCTGTTTATTTATTTATTTATTTATTTAAGGGATGCAAGCTAGGGAAAAGAGGGTACATGTCTCGAATGTTTTTTTCACTTCATGTAGAGCTGATGTAGGTTCCAGCCTTGATTAACAAACTATTTTTTCCCACTTATATCTAATTATAAATCTCCACCTTTGCCCTCCTCATAACTAAATGGCTTGGGTCATCATCCCTGAATTGGTATAATCAAATGATCGCCTGTTTTCAGATGATCAAGTTACTTTCTAACACAACCCGCCACACACCAGCACATGTATACCATTCGCTGATGCCCGTTCTAAAACGTGGCTTCCTTCCATGTTGGCGCTGGTCATGTTGACTTTTAGGCCCGTTTTCAGGCCCGTGTTTAGGCTGGCTTCAGGCTTCAGGCCTGGCCTAGGCCTCAGAGGTTGGTCTGAGGCCGGCGGAAGCCATGCGTCACGCTGGTAGCGGCGTGTGGCGCACGTAACGCTGTGTGCACCCGGGTTACCAGCGGCACCGACTACCAGGCCCCCGCTATGACTATGAGGAACCGAATTTGACATTTTTTATTACATTCTAAAACATTGTCTAATCATAAAAATCAGTTTTGTCATTTGCAAATAATTCATCCATAATACTTTGGCACATTACGTACATCTTCCTAACTTACCCACCAGATAGCGCCATATTCATTACAAAAACAAACACAATTCAAATGGACTACAATGCATTTTTTTTTCAATATGTGATTTAGTTTATAGCAGTGTTTGACAAAGCTTGAGCCTCCTAGACTGCCCCTGATAATATGCAGAGGAAAATGGTACATATTTAGAAAATGCTATATAGGCCAAGATGGTCATTATTTGGAGAAGAAGTGTCTCTTTAATTAAGGACGCGCACTCTTGGCACCCCATAGCTACCACCACTCCCGCCGCCACCACTGGTTCCCGGCGCTGGGTGCTGGTGTTACAGTTACTCCTGGTTCCTCCACGGTCGGCCCTCCACTACCAGCGTCCTCTGCTGCTGCTGCCTATGGCAACGGCGTCCCCCCCCCTCCACTCACCACCCCGCCACCGCCGCGCCGCTAGCGCCACCCACGGCCACCCGGGGAACTAGGGCGCCACCCCGTTACAACGAAAAACATGGCGCTGAATGGTGGCAAGGGAGGTGGGGAAAAAGGGGCGACTATCAAAATAAAATAGGAGAGTGGCCCTCGGGGGGGGGGGGGGTATGGGAGGGGAATATGGGGGGATTTTAGGAGAGATGTTGGTGGGAAAGTATGGGCCTAGACGTCTTATGTTGACTGTAAGAAGTGGCCGAATTATCCTGTCACCTGTCACTTATTGTGTCATGTCGCCTGTCAGCCTAACAGGGTCATGCAAGAGTATGTTTCCTATCATTCAGGTTCTCAATTCTTCTGAAAATTTAACCATGTTATAGGAGTCTTCAGTGTTTTATTTGATGTTCAGCACTTCCAATGTATGCGTCATAAATGACAAATTGTTGTGCCGCATCTACACACATTTTAAAACAAAATTTGCAGGTGAAGGTATAAGATGATATGAATTGGCATGCACCTCAATAGTGCAATGGAGGTTACTTTGCAGGTCACCCTCAACGTTCTTGAGATGAAACCTAGGAAATGATTGTACCTTTAGGCCATATTTGTTTGGAATCAAACTCTAAAAGTCTGAAGTTTGGATCTCAAGTAGACTGGAGGAGACTTTATTTTTAATTAAACATCTCTTCCAATACAAGAATTTCCGATGCAGGTGATTTACATATAATGATATTAACAATGTCCAAAATGAACTCCTTTGGATGTATCCGAGCTAATATTACTCTACGCAGGTAGGCCCAGGACTTTTGGACGTGCATAGAGGATGAGGGCAGGTGGGTGGATGGGGTGGGCGGGCTGTGAATTCCCCGGGTTATGAGTGGATGGCACGGGGGGTCGGTGAATGGCGTGGGGCGGCGATCAGAGGCCGTCACGCTCCACTGCCGCTCTGCATTTCCTGTGGCCGCGGCACATTGAGTCGCTGGTACCTTTGTGTGAGCTACTCAGAGTACGGGCACCGGCCGGGAACAATCGTCACCAGAGTTATGGGCCTTAGACAGTCTCTGTGTTGTGTGAGGGGGTGAGAGGGGAAGGGGGGGGGGGGGTGAGGGTGAGAGGGGGGTTCTGTTATTGTATGCGTGTGAAACGGCCCACCATCACTGCGCATGCGTGTACGCATGCGTACACACACTTCGTAAAACCCCTGATTTAGGGCACAGTCGAATATGTATAATTTCTGAAACTCCCAACGATTACACCAACTTATTCAAGATGCTGTTTCCTTTTGAATTTACTTATTATTATTATAAAATGACAGGGGTTCTCCCTTGAACCCTTCTGATAGACAAGAAAAGAAGGAGAGTGTCAAAGCAATGAACAGGGTCAGCAATAAACTCTGTTATTGCTTGCTGTTAACCTAGAAAATGCTGACACATGTAAACAGCAGACCTATAACATAAATTAAACCACCAACTAAAATGAGAGACTTTACATTACATCCTCACACACATTGGATGTTGATAGCGGAAGTTCAGGCCGTAAAACCTATAGACGGTTCTGGCCGAGTGGAGCCCACATAATACACACAGGAGGTAACCCTGGAGCCCTGAGGGTGGGCTGGGGGCCACCAACACCACCCTGCCACTTTGTTTGACCGAACCTTGACTCGCTTCATATATCACTATTTGCCCTGCGTGTCGTTGTGTCGGTGTACTGTATGGGGGACTTGGTCGGGTGGGGGCCGTATACCTATACGTGCGTGTGGGCGAAACAAAAGCATGTCATTTCATATTTATGGCCGTGCTAATGGACAACTCCAGGTCTAGATTGACACTCCTTATGAGTTGGCTTCAGTCGACATTCTATATGACATGGTGGGATAAGGTATAAGTTTGAATTGCGAGATATACACTGTCTTATTCTGTATTTTCTTATGATGTCTTAATATCCATATACTGCATGTACATGTAAATGGACACTGTCCTTACATTAAATTACTGTAGGCTACATGCATGCTTTCTTGTAATATCACCAACGGCTGAATTGTTCAGTAATTTTGGCAATTCTCATTATTCCCTAACCCTATGTCAATGTGGTTCCAGTGGTCAGTTGATGGTCAGTGAGTGGTCAATGGCCAGGCCTCTACATCGACTGGTCAGTGGCAAGGAGTTTACAGTGAGTGGTCAGTAGAAGGTCAGTTAGTGGTTACTGGCCAGACCAACTATACTGACCGGCCTGTGAGTGGTCAGTAGGAGGTCAGATTGTGGTCAGCAGCTCGACCCACTCACTGAGTGATCAGTGACTGGTCACTAACCGGTCAGTGAGTGGTCAAGGCGGTCCCGGTCAGGAAGTAGGCGTTGGTCAAAGGGCGGTCCTGCCGGCCCTGACCGGCCCCAAACATGCCCTGATTGACCCCGATAGGCCCCGGTCACTCGGTACCCCCGGGCTGCTCGGAGATGCTCACTAGAAGCTCACTAACTACTCAACTATGACCTAAATAGCCAGGAACTGTTCATGGCTTACCTTAGAAGAACCACGCGCATCTGATGTTATGAATGAGTGCCATAAATGGACGTAGAATGGATGTAGAATGGACTTTGGACATTCTGTATCTGTTAGTAGTATATGGAAAGTGAGATCTTTTCTACCGCAATGTATACTTTTACTGCCAAGGGGCTGACCAGTGGTGTACCTGAACTTCAAAACATCACCTACAATATCAAATATATACGGCTCACATTGTTTTAGGAATAAATGTAGCTGTTAATTTTTTCAATAGTGAAATACTGTCAGTAGGCCTACTGTCATTTTATTTCCGTCTGTCAGTACTGTCAACACCCAAGCTGTCTCATCCTCAGCACTGCAAACTCCCATACCACTTGACAGCAACTACCCCAGCCTCCAATACTGCTGGAGTCGAATTGCTGGCAGTAGTTTAGGGGTCGGGATCACAATTCCCCTCACAGTAGGCTGGCCACCCCCTGCGGACAGGGGTCATTATAGTCCATTATACTGACCGCGCCGGGAACCAGTGGTCAGTGGCCCACCCCCCATTTCTTATCGTCATAATTAACTCCCTTTGAATCGCCCTGACCCCCTCCTCCCCACTCCCCCCTACCTCCCTCCCCTTACACCCCCGCCCCCGGGCGCCATCCCGACCACAATGGCGGCCGAATTAGGCCAGCGTCTGTGAGCAGCCTCGTCATGGCGTCTCTTGTTGTCATGGCAACACAACAGTTGCCAGTATGCAGCAGGCGGCGGTGGCGGTTTGGCCAGGATGGTTACAGTATAGTGGGATGCAGTTTTCACTGGTGTCAGTGCGGGGATCATGGGAATAGTTCCCAATCGTCCCCCTATTGTTGTGCAGCGACCCCTAGCGACTTTCTTCCCATTGCGCATGTGTGTTTTTGAGTCCCCGTATGTATGAAGATGGCGCCGACCTGAGGCTGAGTCCGACCACGTGCGGGGACCCTAATAGGCCGGGTGTGGGGTGGGTGGGAGATAGGCCGACCCCGCCTAGTGCTACAACAACCCCGCCTAATGCTGCATGATTTGATGAAATTTACCCCTCCCTCACACCCATCCTAACACCCGTACTGCTGTGATGGTCATATGCGTCGGGATGGACGTTTATATGTGGGTGAGGCGCAGTGCAACTTGGGGAGGGAGAGGGGACAGGAAGTGGGGTGGTTGGTGGAATAGCATACCGAGCAGTACAATTTCTTTGTATATGTACTTCAGAGGTTTTAGGCAAGTATACCATGTAGTTTGAATGTTTTGGACATTTTCAAATGTCATAGATTTGAGATAATAACAGAACAGGCAGATTGGATAGATTTAGGCAGATTACAGTACATACGGGTAAGCTGGGCCAAATGCGGGTTGGCAGAGCTTAGATGTGTGGCTTTCGAATCACTATCAAATACTAGCATATCCGTCCTGAGCCCATCCAAACAATTAAAAAAATTGACGGTTTTCACTACCGGGAATTTAATTATCTACAAATTACCATTAGAAAAATTGCAGAAATTCATGCATTCTACGTACCATTTGAAAGGCAATTGAGGTCCTTTCTAATATAGTTGGGAAAAATTATAATTCCTACTGACGATTTGGGAAATTGCGAGTACAAATCAGACAGTTCACTTGAGCCTTAAGAACACCAGTACATGACTCAGAATGCACATGCCTCAAGGCAGTACCTTGCCACATTCCTCAGCAGGGGTTTAAATACATGTACTGCCCCTTACAAAGAACCCTCCCCTCTACACTCTCCACTCACATTCCGCGTTGAATAGCCCCCCGCTGGTAGCAGACAAAGGGACTGTAGCCTATTCGCCTGCTGGCGAAGGCTGGCGATTGTTGGCGATTGTCTGTCCCACAATCCTGTCTGATTCCTGCTTGTGTCGGTGGCCGACGACACTTACGTAATGAGGTTACGTCTTACGTCGTCTTCTACGTGAAATATGCCCGTTTTACGTCAAGGGGTGCGTTATATAGGAATATAGGATGAAGACTCTGGTATCTTATAGTTAAGTCATACGAAACTCTTGTAGTTTAATCACAAGAAACTGTTATTGGGATTAATTGTACTAAGTACGCTTTTACCCTCAATTCAGTTGATCATAGCCACATATTTTTTCATTTCATTAGTTTTTTTTCACTTATTTCAATTACCCCTCAATATCCTATAGATAATCAATTTGATATACCGTGAGTGCATTCCAGATACAATTACAAGGGAACTAGCTCTTTAACAAAACGCAAAGGGCCAAAACAAAACCCAAAAGGCCACAACACGGCGCATTGTTTATTCAAAGTCAGAGGCTGGCTTTGTTTGGGAGTTGATGTAACGCTGGTTCTAGGCAGGTCAAGTCTATCAACTACAACGTAAGTCGGTAATTAGCGAATCACCTGGAGGGGGGACTTAATGTTAATGAGTCAGGAGGGGTTGGTCAGGGGGTACAATGGGTCAAGGGGTACAAGGGGTGGACGGTCAGCTTGACCAGGTGTCCCTCCTACCCCCTAAACCACTCCACACACACACACACACACACACACACACACACACACACACCTAACCACTGAACATACTCCCCTCCCCTCCTGTCACAGTGTACTATATTATCGCCCAAAATTGCATTGTTACATTGTAATTTTGGTCTTGAAAATCTCCGTATACTCGAGGATAAAAAATGACATAAAGAATGGCAGCAACGCAAAATTGGTTAAGATTTTTCACAAATCGCCAGATTTGGAAACACTTCGCCATTGGCGAATTGGCGAAGAGGTGGCTATTTACGCCTTCCCCCAGGTAGACCTACAAGGTGACAGGTGTGGCGAAGGCAGTCCACCCATCAAATATTCACTGACTGAGCCTAGGCCTCTCCCAGAACTTACAGATTTATAATTAATTACGGTTAATGTGAAGGGCCGAGTGAACTCGGAACGTAGAGCCTTGGAATACCGTTAAGTGAAATCTGTTTGAAACTATATGAAGGACAAAAAACGCATTGAACTAACGGTGTCTAGAACTACAAGCACTTGAAAAAAGGTGTTATATATTATATACATTCTATTTATATATATATATCTTAATATATATCTTAATATATATCTATATGTTTATATTATATGTGTGTTTTTATATGACATTGTATATGTATAGATCTACATATAGATATAAAGTAAGTGACAGATGCATTGCCATATTTGTTACAAAGGCTCTATAGTGCACGCACACACACCATCGCCATATAGCTGTATACTAATACCATAAAGGGCGAGGCAGTGCAAAAGGTTAAACACATGTTGTGTATTACCTCTTCTCTGACATCTTAAGATATATTTCAATTAAAAGGCGGCAATGACTTTTCCCCGGGTTCCTTGTATAACCAGGAATGCATGCATAAGCATCACTGATGTCTGCCTTTACTATAGATACACGAAACATGCGCACTTTGAATGGTTACCGTTATACTTATGCCTTAATATCAGAGAACTACCTTGGGCGGTTCCGTATATGTACATTATGATGATATATTTATATGTGCGTATTAGACAACAAAGACCCATCCACTGCTCAGACGTTGCCTTGTCGTGTTATCGCAGAAATCTCAGAAAATTGCACCTTGATACTTATTCATAGGGCACTGAGGGCTATCATACAGGCTGTATTTTTATTATGTCTATTGTACACTGTATGAACACATGGTAAACTGATTTGGTTCCACCATGTGGATTAGGATTAGGATGCCAGTAAGGTTGGGAGGGAGGGTTCTTTAACAGGGATAGTTCTGTCTTCAGACATCTGACCCTGGCCTGATTTAAGCATAATATGCGTCTGTTTGATTTACAATGTTATATATCAAATGCATTGCGATACACGTGTTAGCTTATCAAAGCCTAGAATTTGTTTGGTTGAATTCCGTTAGTATTTTCTTGATAATTATATAGAAAATTACTGCATTTGTACAGCACTCATTCTCCACCTTATGGTGGTAAGTAATGTGTGGACGGCAAATAACTGCAGGATTTAGCCTTTATGAAAATCAAAATTTAATAATGAAGAAACCCTATGCTATTAACGAGAAAACAGTATACATAAAGCGGCAGCCTCTTGGATATTATACGTGTGTAGTGAAGGAACCTTTAAAATATCTGGCCAAAATGAAGATAATTTATAATAAAAGAAAACAATGGGTGGTGTTTCTCAACTTGTATCCTTGTGTCTGTGTGTCCCCGAGTCTGAGGTCAAGTCAGTTTAAGGTCTCACAACACAGTCTTGTCTTGTCTTATCACCTCCCTGATAAGCAGCAGTCAGCCCTGACGTCGAGTGATATGTAGCTCTGGCAGATACGGCGAGTCGTAATTAATCTGTGTACTGACACATGACACACTTGGGGGGAGGGAGAGGTATTGTTTTTCTTAGAGATTCTTATACAGATAGCCTTATGTATGCAATCAGATAACGTTATACAGCGTGACGGATGATGAAGTTAAGAAAAAAATACAATGATTTTCTTTCAGTTATTTCCTTCCTAAATAATTTTCAACTTTCTAAAAGGTCGAGAATGACTTACTTACCGACTTACTATTGGGTATATTCTCACTTTAGTACTTACTAAATTGACCAGCATTGTCTGGACTATATATAACTTCTTTGTTTCTTGCAAGCACAATATAAATAAAAGAACCATTTGTATTCTGGAGATAGTAGAGGATTAGCATGATAACCCTACAATGTGAATGATAAAGAAGATAGCTGAATCTGTATCCATGTATCTAAATACAGACCAGACTGGTGATATCAGCAGGGGATCAGTTTCGGGAGTTGATACACCAGTTTAGATACAGGTTCACAATGGGATGAATCATCAAGGAATGGAGTAACAGAGGCCTCATTTCATTTTCTTTTAATTAGGCCTACCACTCTCATTTCCCATGGCATTGAACTCCAAACAGCCTAATTGGTGCATAACCTCACCTGACTGTGGTGTCGGTCAAGGTAATGCTTTGTTGTCAACCACCTTTAGTTTCAGTGCTTTTTAAGCATGTGGCTCATTTTCTCTCACATTTTTTTGGTTGTAATCTACACGTGAAGATTGCACCCCGCTCATTTGGGTAGTGGAGGCTGGCTCGGGGCCAAACATGAAAGGTGTGACGTCTTGGGGAGGGGGTGGCCATTGTGGCAGAGTGAATGGGCATTTTTAGGGGCCGGCCGTTTGAAGTTATCCCCGAGAATACATCATTTATTGGTCGTCATTTCCTTTATGTGTGCACAGCGGGATGGAGCATGGGTGGGGATGGAGGTTGTAGGGAGGGGAGGGGAGGGAAGGGGAGGGAGGGATGGAGAAGGGAATGAATGAAGAAAGGATGGATGGATGGGTAGTGGAAGTGAAAAGGGGTTGAAGGAATGAAGGGGAATTGAATAAGTAAGGGAGGAATTTACGAAATATAAAGACATAATAACTTTCAAATTTGAGGTTGCGGATCAACAGCGCTATAATAAATGGGTGATACTTAAACATTTAGTTTAATACCTTTATTACTGCCATTTCAACATCTGTAACATTAAGCGGCGTCTAAACAAGACAAGAGTTAAGTTTGGTGTGAATTCGAATCCTTAATTAAACCCTTTAGTATTGAAATGTCATTCATTCACGCGCACATGTGAGCCATTACACCTCTTCATGCAGTTTATGCCTCTATCAAGGGATGTGTATGGATGGTAGGTGGGGGGGGGGGGGTGTCAGGTACTGGAGGAGGACTCCCCATGTGGTGAGTAGGGTTCGTTTCACCTGTAAATAGGACAAAGTGAGCGGAGCAGGTGACTGGGGTGGTGGTTGGGGGGATATTAAGAGTGCAACCGACAGGAAGACGATAGAGGTAGACTTTCCCAAAATAGCCACAGTACACATGCATAACACATCCCACATGTTATTATTACTTAATGTTATAATGTTATTCTTGCTTTTATTACTTACTTTTAGTATGTATCATTAGAATCATCTTCTCCTCTGTAATGGTTCATTTAAAAGAGAAATGTTGGAGTGAGCCAGGTGAATCTAAGTCAGTGACCTAGTTAGGGGAGCTGCTTCCAGAGAACTATGGGGTGCATTTCCCCTTTGGGGTGAGCCAATGGATGCAATTAAGACAGCAGTATCCTCAAATGGTTTGCTGAAAGATATCAATTATTAATTTTCTTGGGTTCTATTCCCATTGTATAAGTTACACCATGCAATTGAAAGATGTGATGAGATATAGGCTCACTATTAAATATTTAACTTTGAAGACAAAAATCACACTTTGCTTTCAATACAGTATAACAATTTTTGCCAAACAATCAAGTCCTCATGCACCCAGTGCTGTCCGAAGACGTTCCAGTTTTCCAGCTAATAACACAATACTTTCATATAAAAAAAGAAGTGAAGGATGGGGTAGCTGTTTAGTTTAAACAAACACATCATTCAGTTCATCTCCAAAATAGGGTCATTGTTTCCAGCAGTAGCTGTATGTAAGCAGGTCATATATCTTCAAGATACAGTTGTATATCAGCTGTCCGTCTCTGTCGACCCAGGGGGGCGTAGGACCCGCTATCTGCTGCTATCAGCACCTTGTAAGGTCACTGATACTGTGGTACTCTGTTTGTGTGTTGGGGGATGTACATTATTACTGTTAGTATTATGACAGTACCAAGGTCTAGACCTAAGGCCCACTGACAGGTATGGTGAGGTCCCTAAGGCCAGTTTGTACAGACACACAAGGTTACATGTTATAGGCCTGGGGGGTGGACATGAAGTAAGGGTCAGTGTGGGGGGTTGTATTGCAGTGGCCTTGGGAAAATGACTGAGCCTGGGGAAGAGTAACTGCACCTAGAAATATTAGTAAAAATGCCCACTACAAGCATGGAGAGACTGGGTATTTGAATGCATTCAATTGTAAAATATTGACTTGTGGATGATTTTGTTCTTTTGAAATGTGTCTCATTCTGATATATAATGCAAGAAAAACTTATGATATATCAGACAGGAAAATAACGTTCTTTGGTTAACTTAGATACACATTTCGTAATATCAATTTGTTTTCTTCAACCACCTTAGCCCCAATCAGGTATTACACCAACATTTCTGCAGGCATGCACTCCAGTTGTATATTTCGCAATATCTCTTATGACTTCTCAGTATGATATTCCGAAAGTGACAAGAAAATTGGCGAAGGCATACAACATGAAAGTCTTTCATTGGGAGGAGCTACCATTCTCACCAGCTCTTTTTGTACCTTTAGTTCCACCTCTCCAGCCCCCTCCAGGTCCTTCAAAATAACACCCCCTCCCCTCTCCCTACTCCAGTACTACCACAAAACCCACCCACCTCGGTCCTCTCAGTCAAACACACACACACACACACACACACACACACACACACACACACACTTCCCCCTACAGCCACATGTATACACGTTCACAACAAGGCAACGCCCCCACCTCCTCCTCCCCTTCCCCTTCTCCTCCCGGCAAAAAGGCACACAGCGTCCTCCGTTTGTTAACCTGGAGGAGAGGGACTCCACCATCACCACTACTAGGGTGGGAGGGTGGGGGCAGCCACTGGAGGAGTTAAAAATAGCACCGGGACTCCATGCCTTCGCCAACACCCCCCCCCCCCCCCCAACACCGTAGAAAAGGCATCCCCCTCCCCAGTCACTGGTTCTTACTTTCCCTGGTTCGAGTAAGTGGTATGGGGGCAACTTAATGTTAAAATGAATGTCATAGAGTTGTGCTTTGTAGTCGCCGTACAAGGATATCATGTAAATGGCTGTTTTTCTTAAGCTTATGAAAAATATCCTAGTTAACATGGATAGGGGTAGTGAATGAACATTTTCAAAATACTACAAAATAATTGTTGTATTATTAAACTTAACCCATTATTTTGACTGTTAATAAAACAATTATTCCATACACAGGAGACATAACAAACAAAGATTCAAGGGGCTTAACAAACCAAGGGTGAAAATTCTAATAGAAGAAGACTGGATTTATTTGCCATTAAATGTACCATCCCTCAAAGACGGAGTTACCCCCCCCCCCCACCTTTCTCTTCTCACCCCCCCCCCCCCCAACAAGCACCCTCACACAAAGGGTCATATAGGTGCACCCTAAGAGGTTCCCCCCTCACAACCCCCTTCCCCCACCCGCCCCACACACACCTATGCCTCCCCTCGCCTCCCCTCCACTGCTTCCTTTCAAATTTGATTTTCTTTTTCATTGAAATGATTCACAGACACAAAAAATCAAAGGTTCTGTTTCTTTCTTTCTGTATGAAGGCGGCTTCACCAAAGTCGCCGTGTGGTGTCTTTGCGCGGCACATAGGTATATATACGGACCTCCCAGCCCTTCTTTTTTACTTACTGTTAAATAATTAAACTTGATTCTAGGTATTGTTTACATTGCTGGGATCTCAGTGGCGCACCCTTCATGGAGAGCGTTTTTTGGGACTTGTTGGGAAAAAGTGTAATGAGTTGCAATTACCCACAATAATGTATTTTAGCTGTTTTTACCCATGAATTAATGACAAAAGGAACTGATCCTAATGGCAATCCATCTGATTTATTAATAAAAGAATGCAACATGAAAAAACTCTATCAAATAGAAAATAAAACCACCCTCAGTATCTTGTACTATGATATGAGATGTGCTATAATAGGATTTATTTACTAGTATTAAGGCTATTAATTAGAAGGATTCAAATTATACCAAACTTGTCACCAATCCGATCAATCCGACCTTTTTAGGCCAATTACCGCCATTTACCAATAGTATCATTACCTGATTAAGACGCCTGCAAAAAAACAGACCTTACTTATCGACATTTCACATGCTTTCAGGAAAAAAGCAAAAGAATACAGATTAAAAACTAAATAATCAAAGGTAAATAAAAAAGTGGCCTTAGATGAAAGGTGTGAGTGCTGTGTGACTACCCCTCACATATGTCGGCCTCACTTAATGCCTAGCCGAGAGGCAGGCCAGTCAGCCGCCCATTGATTATTTATTCACCATAGCAGTTTTGGTATTGATTATTGGCAAAACAATTATTGATGACTCTGGTGTAATTGTTTGGGGATTTGCCTGCTCAGATTTGGCAGATAGTCGCACTACTAGTCGTACACACTGCATGAGGGTGTCCTCTTAAGTTAACATGCGTAAAGGGCGTGGGTGGGATTTCTCGAAAAAGAGTTTTTTCTAATTATGAATTTATTCTTCTTTCTATATTACTTTTTACCTTATATTACATTCTATTTCACATAGTGTTAAGAGAATATTACCATATTGAATTGTTATTTCTCATGTATTGATTCAAACCATTTTCTTTTATAGTCAATGATCTTTTACAGTGGAGTTTTGTTTTTAGCTCATGCTTAAAGTGGAAGATTTTAAGTAATACAATCTAATAATTATAATAAAGCCATGACGTTAATTGTTAAATGTCCTGAATGGTGTCTATTATCGTTTATTGCTCATAGTGTCTTTGTGAGTCAACCGTTATACTAGATGATTTGCCAATATGGATGTCGCCTTTTTGCCTTAATTGCTTTCTTTAGGGTTAAGGGCAACTACTAACTTAGAACAAGGACACAAATTACAAACACCAGGATCAGACAAGGCTTACTGCTAAATATAACAGGGCCGTTCGGAAAACAGCATCTCTGATTGATTATGCAATTTAAACAGAAATATATAGTTTTTATCCCAGAATAATTGGATACTTTTTACGTATACCAAATTGTTAGTTGTAAACATAAAAAATACTTTTCAATTGTTTAGATTATTTTTTTCCGCGTAATTCTAAGAGAATACCCTGATCTTTCTTTAGTGGGTTTCCGAAAGTACTCATGGTGGTAGGTTGTGACGTGGCCATGGTAACCCTCCCACTACTTGCAATAAAGTACGTCTTTCACTAGGCGATTCAGTGTGTGCTAATTTGAGAATTTATCATTTTCTACTAATGATATGCAAGATCATGCACCCTAGATATCATTTGAAAGAGAATTCAAAATCCATTCAAATGATGGGTAACATCACATAAGATTAAACAATGTTCCCACTGTCGATTTTTGAAATCGCAAGTAAAATCGGCTAGTGTAACACACCCTTGAGGGGTAGCTGGCACCTTGAGAGGGGGTCCTGTGGGTCAGGGGCAGACCGTGGAGGAGGGGGTCAGGGGCACCCTGGAGAAGGAGGGGGTGTATCCATGTCATCGCACCTGATTCACCGGCTGATACATTGGTGTCATGGGCATCTCTGGAGCAGGTGTTTTAACGTCTGGACCTCACACATATTGTTACGTGTTTAGTAACAAGCGATGTTTATAAATCAAAACCAGCTAGTGATTGTCAGAATTGGGCAAATTGTAAAACCTGAAATAAGTCAGACATCGGCATCGCTACTGGTCACTGGTTACAGGTTTTGTAACTGCTAGAATTAATTTGCTAAACTACACCCCCTCAAAGTGAGCAGAAAAATCCTGAGTATATCAATAGTAGTAAGGGTAAGGGATTGTCCACCTTTAGGGGTTTGTAGCATGAGTAGTAGTCCATGAAAAGTGGAATAAGTACCAGGCTATTGAAACAACCCCTCAACTCACCAACTATTTATTTGGTATAAATTATCCTGTTCACTTACATGTACACAAAGCCCCTATATTTCCCAATTTTTTGCGACAAGAAAGCAAAAATATCCAAGTAAATGAAGGATAACAATATAGTCAAGCATTCTGCTATTCAATGTGGGTCCAGCAGTATGTTAACAGTAGAAGTACATGGCAAGTGGAGTTAGCAGCAGGCTACTGAGACCACCCCACCCATCTCTTCACACCTCCCGGTCCCCAACCCGTTTACACTCCCCAAATCAGATGAGACACACCCAGTTTACCCCTGTTTTCACACCCACCGCGCCTGCCCTAAGTCCCTAATTGTCTTGTCGCGACTTTAATAATTCTCTAAGTGTCCGCGTAGAATGGAATTTGGAGCGGTCGACCGAGCTGCTCGCGATATATTTAGAAGCTCGTTACCAAGCAGTTTGCCACACGTGTATTTATCCTTTTCAGCTGCTTGCGGTTCTCTAGGCTAGCTATGTAATTATATATACGGTCTGTGTCGCCAACCTTTTAGAAGTAAAGTCCCTGTGCCCCATTAAAAGTCACTAGTGGCCTCAATATTAGAAATGAAATCGGGGAGATGTATCTCTATCCTTAGATGTGTATTTTAGTTTGTTTATTATGGACATGTTACTCTTAATGTTATTACGTCGTACTCACCAGTAACATTGAGAGCTTAAATCTATTTTTCTGAAGAATTAAACGGAATATTTTTTAGTAACTACTTCCAGTTTTGTAGTCAACATGACTTTTTCATAGAAAAAAATAAAGAACCCCTTATTACCAGTAAATTCTTGATAGGATACAAAAACTTTGGGAACATGACGCCACAAAAAATCCTTCACATTTCCCAACACTCTGGTCAATAATAGTAACACATGAGCGCAGATATTTGTGCATACTACCCTACAGTGTTGGTCTATGGGCTCAGAGGCTGAGGCTAGGCTGTGAGGCAGTATTCTGAGTATGTGAGTAGGTGTTAGCTGCATGGTACGCCCCACTGAGCTTTACCCCCCTGCCCCCACCCCCAATCCTCTGACGTAACCTCCGTATTAAATTGACTATTTTCCAGCATGGCTGACGCGGCTGGGGGGTTGGGTATGCGACATAAGCCTGTATTCCACCAGGCGATTTTGACTGGTGGTTATTGGTAAATTATAAATTCTTACCAAAAATATCACAAAAGACCATGCATCATACATATCTTTTGAAAGAGGATTAAAAATCTGTTCTAATGGTATGTAACATATTTATGATTAAGCTATATTCCCACTGTCGATTTTTGAAATCGGGGGTAAAATCGGCTGGTGTAATACAACATTAGGGCTCACCTTTTAGTGCCCAGAAGGCTGAGATTACCTCTGAGGGATGTCCGTGTGTCCGTGACAAACTGCCCCCTGGGAGGGAGTGTCTTTCCTTATCTTATGTGTGAGTTATCAGGAAAGACATACAAGGGCGAAACTAAACAAAGTGTAGAAAATGGTAAGGGGTTGTGTACAATCTAGAGTCGTATATCATGTGGTGTATGATGTTTGAAGCTGTTTCAGTTTACCATATACAAGTAGGATTCAGTTTCAAATTCTCTAATTACAAATTGTAAAGCCCTAATCCCTAGTGATCAGAAATGCTATAAGAAAAGATACAAGAGTGCACTCCTATTAATGATTAAGATTTAAATGTCAGATATTTGGTACATTCACAGATATACACATGTATTGAGGCAATACATGCTTTCAGGAAGAATATTAGACATTTTAGACAGAGCCCGAACCAGTGTCCATGTGCATCATAAAGTGTCGCGGTGTATTATAAAGCGGGGTAAATCGCTGCACCCCGGGTTGATGTCGCGGGGCGATAGGTGTCCGGCCATTGGGCGTGCGGCCGGGCGATACCCCACCCCGTAAATGAAGTGTTCGGCCGCCCCTGACCCCAGCCACAGATAGCGGCTTGAGTCACTCTCCGAGCTGCTCTGAGCTGCTCCAGAATTAGCTCAGAGTCTACTGCCCCACAGGGACCCCCCTGTTTGTCCCCCCAACCCCCTCACCCACCCTCATCCCACTCATGATTTGGCAAATTGGAAAAACCAACAAGGGGGGTGGGGTTGGGGGGGTTGCAATGAGGGGTGGGGGAGTTTTGGGGGGGGGGTGGGTAACAACAAAAATCTCAGCCCTGACTCCCTCGTCATTAAACAAATAGCGCGCAGTTGGCTCGTTGGTGTTATGTAATTCTTCATTTAATCCGTGAGCGCGTGCCCTTGAGGGAAATTATATTACCATTGTGAGTGGGGGCTGCCGACTGGCCGGCCAGCCACTGGCCGGCTAGGCTTGGCCCGGCCTAGCCCTAGGCCTAAGCTGAGCGCTCTTTAGGCCTAACCCCCACAAGCAGCATTACCCTGAGGCCTGCCAAGGGGGGAGGGGGCGGTGGGGCAGGGGGTTTGGATCTATTCTGATGTAGAACTATCCCCCTTTTACACCCCTCCCTCCCACTCTATTAGAAGCCATTCTTAGACCAGGGCCTCCTCACAGGGCAGACGTTTGACCGGCCATTAGATCCGTATACAGGCAGCATTAGAACATATCAGTCCCTGCTCTAACTGCCCGAACACATAAGGAGCAATCTGGATAGACCCTATGCAAAGACCTAGAGGCTGATAGTGATATTTCAGTATACATTCCAATGGTCTTTGTATAGGTATTCCTTTGAAATCTAACCTCGATCAGTGTAATCCACATATACAGCCAGATACAACTATAATCTTTTATCATACCCTTCCATTATACATACACCAAGGGCAATACACCATACAACATATTCACCCCATACAATAAATAAACATAACCTCAGTATTTACCCCTCCCCACAATCCCAGTACATAGTTGTAGCCCTGAGCGGTAGATACAACCAGCACCAGGGGCATACAGCAGCCTCACAGGGGGTAAAAAGAGCCGCAGTGCATTGTGGGTTGACCCTACACGTGACCTCTACAGCCGGCCGCCAGTAGGTCAAATGTGCAGATATTGGCTGCGGGATGCCGGCTGGGGACGGGGAGGGGTATGGGAGGCGGAGAGTAAGAAATAGTCTGTGAGTAGGCACTTTTCTTATAGCTGGGGAAAGCATACATGTATACAGGGGCGTTTACAGGATTTTCTCAGGAAGGGGGTGGGGTCAGCATAAAGGCTAAGTTCTAAAATGGGTCGCATTCATGTATGTGCGTGTATCATTTCCCCATCTTTTTGTAGTCCTGTAGGGGTCCAGCAAAAAAGGGAGGTCAGGACCCTAAGGACCTCCCCCCGCGCCGCACTGGATCCGCCTCTGGTGTATAACAAGGAACAAGGGTCCTCCAGTGACAAAACAGTATATCAGGTCTACTTTTCAGGGCCCAGTGTTGTGGTCTGGGGGAAAAGTAGAAGAAACGGTGTAATTAAGACTGTATCAAATTTACTGCCCACTATCATGTTTAAACGCCTTGTCTCCCTCCCCCCACAGTGGAAAACTCAGTACTCGCCATGCAGGTCACACATCCTAAATGCTATAAGGTTGTAGTCTCAATTTATCAGCACAAAAAGGACTTCTTCATGCAAAATCAGTTTTTATGTAAATTAAATATGCAGGTAGACAGATGGTGTGTCATAGTTTAGAGGAGGCAGTGTATCTCTGTGATAGCGCGGTGTCATTCTATAGCACGCTACATGGGTAGTGCAGGGGTGGGGCAGTTGGCACAGAGTGTACAGATGGGGGGAGAGTGTACGCCTTAGTATGGAGAGTGAAACATAGGAAGATGGAGTGCCAAGGATCGGAGAGTGTAACGAATTGAGTACATGGGCTCAGAACGGTGTATCATAGGGCAATACTCTGCTGGAGATTGAACTGACTGATAGATATGAATGGAGGAGGGATTATGCTTGGAGAGTGCGTGTATGGAGAGTAAATAGTGGAGGTGTGTGTCAGTCAACTCTGGAGTAATTAGTGCGTGAGAATCACTGGGTGAGGGGGGCGCCTGTGGTGGGACATTCTGACAATAGGCATGTTTAACAAGGAGTATGGGGCTGTTTTACTGTGGGATTGTTAGCTGCCTTTAAGACTAAGTTATGGTAAATATAATTATTATGTACATTTGTATCAATATACATAAATTACGCCTCAAAGCGATGCTTCACTGTCTAAGAAGTATGGAAATTTGCTTGCCCTGACATGCAATGAAGAAATACATATCTTTCAGATTTTCAGTTACCCCAATCATTGCCCAAACAGTACTCCATAAAGTGTATTGTGTATTAGCTTTCATATTAATAGATCTAGCTGCAAATGAGGCCATGCTGACCTACATGTAGCCCCATGAGTCCCCATCCAGCCCCCCACATCCTTCGCACCCTCGTGAGTTGTTGGTTGGCAGACCCAGGACACAGGCGTAGCAGGCGGCCGGGCAGTGACTGGAAAGGCGGGATGAGACCCAACACATTTAATGTAGGCCCTAGGGTTAGGCAGGGCAACTCCGCCCCCAACTGTTATCCATTCTTCGCTTTTCATTGCCTGCCTCCTTTCTGGCTGCAATTGCCTTTTTGTGTCTTATTGCATAGCCATACTTTAAGGTAACTGCACGAATTCATCAGTATAATTTTTGGACATTTTGGGTGGTGTTTGGGAAGAGTTTATGGATTATAAAGAGTTAATTGGAGGAGCGAAAGGGTTAAAAGCGGCGGACGGGGTTGCAGGGGTCAAGACAGGCATGGCTGGCTTCATTCCCACCATCCGCCTTGCCGGCTGACGAACCGGCCACCCGCCCAAACTAAAACCAATCACGTTTTTACTCCGGGTCTCAGCCGGAGCCCTCCGCCCTCGCCCCCCGCCCGACCCCCTACCGCCCCCCTGCCGAAACCCTGCCCCCCTGCCCCAACCTTAATCCTAGGCTTAAATTCAACACCTGCCTGGCTCAGATTAAAATCAGCCGGCGAAGATTTAGACAAGAGGAATCTTGAGTGGATTGGTAGGCTGGGTGGTAGTGTGGCCACTGCTGCTGCTACTAAGAGGGGTGGTAAGGGGGTGAGGGAGATCCGGATTCCTGCAAGGGGGTCTGCTTAAGCTACTTCAAGGCCCAAAGTGTGTCCAGCGTGTCTCTTTAAGTCCTAAAAGGTTCTAAGAGGTCTTAACTTAATTTCCCTGTTTTCACTATTTTTGGGGAAGTAGAAGTGCAAAAGGGGGAACTTGTCCTACGGACAGGTAGGTTTGTAATGGAAACTTATGACTCAGGAAATTGCTCAGAACCTTTCACACATAGCACACAGAACTGCTGTTATAACTGCTCAGATCTACTCCGGAGCTGCTCACCACGTGTAGACAGACGGCAGGGCATGCAGCCCTGGCTGCTTCAACTATGACGAGCCATTCTAGTGTTGAAATCATGTTTATTTGGAGTAACAATGCTTCATATTACATGAAATAGTTGAAGGCATACCGCATTAGTACTTTTTAAACAAATGGCCATGGCTGAAAATTAGATCTGACCTAGATCTCTTACATACAACTTAAGTAGTACTTAAGTAGCCCATTTAGAACTTATTACCTATATTTTATTTTGCAGAAACGGCTTGCCATAGTCTATATATATGGTAAAAACGCCCCCACGCGTCAGTACCCCCCCCCCCCGGCCCTGTGAGCAGCTCGCCGACTGACCCGCTCCCCCAGGTCCGCCCTGTTTTACTGATGAGCAGCTCAGGGCCGGACCCGCCCCATGGCCGACTTGTTAGGTCCGAGCAGTTAGCTTTTATTGTGACACTTTTACAGAATCGTACGCTTGAGATAGTGCCAATCAATTATTTTTTAAGGACTGTAATACTCCGGAAAGATAGACATGTGTTATTTTGAGTTCAAGTAGTTATGTATAATTCCTATGGGCGGATATCTAATGGAAGTTTTATGTGGGTGATATTTGAAATAATCGATATCCATAAAAAGTGTGAGAACATGGATACATACCCTGACATACTTTTGACCTGAAAGGTTTTGGAGTCTCTACTCACTCATACACCTGAATACAGCCCCCCTATTCCCTATTTATCTGTATTGTATACTGTCAATACCGGCGTGGTGGCCCACACACAGCCATACCCACCCCGGCCTTCTACAGGCTCTACCACTTGGCCTATGTTATAACGCCGTGTTTGACTATAGGCTGTATCTATAGAAGTAGGCTTCAGGCCTACTGGGTGCCGCTGGCCGCTTCCTGGTACAAGGCCTGCCGGCTGTGCACCGCCCCAAACACTGGCTCCAGCCCAGAGCTGCTCGGAATTGCTCGGAATTGCTCGGTGATACTCGGGGCAGCTCGGAACTGCCCGGAGCCATTCGGGACAGCTCGGAACTGCTCGGGACTGCTCGGGACAGCTCGGAACTGCTCGGAGCTCCGCGGGTCAGATCAAGTCTAGTTGTTTGAGACTTCTAGAGGTTACTCGGAACTGCTCGGGATTGCTCGGGGCTGCTCGGAGCTGCTCAATGTGGCCTCTGCTAGTATGAGTCCGGCCTATTGAGGTGCACACAATACAGAGGTGTTGTACCCATATGGCCCCCGTTACAGGGTTGTGTGCACTCAACGTTACTCAAAGGCATACTGGAAAGGCTACCTTGTCAAATGTTCTTCCCTACCAATCGTTGCTCTATGCCCCATTTCCCTACTTTTTTCCTATCGTTCTGCCATGCCATGCACATTTACTAAATCCGGCTCTTCTTTAATTGTCCTTCCCTGTCTTTCCCTCTTTAACACCCCCCCCCCCTTGATCCCCTCTTCGTTCCTTCTCACTTACTCCCCCCTTCGTACCTCAAAATTCTTCCCTGACACATCACTTCAAACCACCACGCTGCCCCCTTCCCCTCCCGAATCCCTGGCAGTGGTCCATGGGCCGGGGTAGGTGTGTGTGTGTTTTGTGTGGGCCCGTTCACGTGATCACCACACCGCCCTGGGCCTTAATAACCAGGAGGGACGGTCCCGTCTTTAAGTCTGACAGTGTAGGGATAACCCTTATTCTGGCCTCTGTTATTCCCCAATCTTAAGCCATTATTCCCTTACCTTTATAGCATTGATTGTAATCAAACAAGCTCCTTTGCCCTGTTAACCTACGTTCTTCCCTCCCTATATTCATCTGCTATCCTATAAACAATGCCTTACTTTTCTTCAGCGCCCTCCTTTAAATAACATACCTCGATTATACTACCGTATCTCTCATGTCTCCTCCTCCTATGCTGTTCCTTCTTCACTTGCACCTTCCATAGCCTTACACTATTCCATTTCCCCCTTCACAACAACCCTCCAAAACTAACCCCCTCTTCCCCATTCTCCCCCATCCTCCCCCATCCTCCCCCATCCTCCCCCATCCTCCCCCTCCTCCTCCCCTACTCCCTAAAGCCCCTGACGGGATCAATTAGACCTAATGTAAACACAGCCATGCGGCCGGCGCTCTGTTGTGGTGCTCTAGTTGGGGCAATAACCGATCTGCTACCCCCCCCCCCCCCAGCACCCCCACAATCCCTCCAACCACCCCACACTACCCTTACCACCCCAAATAGCCCCCACCTCCACAACCCAAACTACCTCCAGGAACCCCAGAACCCAAGCCTACTGCCATAAATTCTCATTTAAAAATAAGTGTTTGATATGGCACTGGAAAAAAACGCGCCTTGAAAGAATTGCTTCAGTTATTACCAACAGCCATGTATGTGTAATCATGCTTTTGTGTGCAGATTATTTTCAGGCAGGACCACGCCTTAAATAGCAATACATCTTTGGTTAGGGCATTGGAATGTGATGGCATAAGTCACCAGCGTGTGTACATGTATAGGGTTTGAGGATAGAGGACCTATGTACAAAGTTCACCAGGAATGTTCCATGCTGGTATCATTAAGCTGTGCAGATATGCAGCAAGTACAGATAAAAGCAGCGAGAAAAGGAATTCTTCCATCCACTGCTGGTAGCTGGTGTGTACACTGTTTACAGTAGGGCCGGTATGGGCGTGCTATTTCCGGCCACGCTATCCAATTAAAGGTGACCTAATTTGAGGTTTAGGTGCACAGGGGCGGTTAGTTGGTTGGCCTATAGCTAGGCGGTAAGGCACTCATATCAAGTGCTATATTGTGAGTAGTATATGAGTGAGGGATGCATACCGGGCTATTTAGAGCTTAGGCCAGGGGACAGGGGGTTCCCTCACCTCTTTTGTTCCAGAGTTTATGAGAGATGAAAATCCTGCATGCTTGACTCTTCCCAGGGTTTCCACACGAGGATTTCCCAATGGAAAACATTTGGCCAATTTTAGCTGTTTTCCTCTAAAATTGAAAAACCATGGATCAGCCAGGAAAGTCTGTATTTCCCTACAAATCCTATGCAATATTCCTTATGCAAACTTTGCATGAAGCTGACTTTTTGGAAATCTAGAAAAATGTATGTGGAAAACTGTAACCGGTCTTGGAACAGTCAAGGAAAAGTCGTGCACAAAGAATTGTACAAGAGAACCCTGTCTCCACAGTCCCATGGTAGCAATATAAGGCAGCATAGAGCCCACTGCTCCCTCTCCCAACTCCTAGAGCCAACTAACCCACTACTGCCCACTACAACCATCACCACCACCACTACTACTACTACCAGAGACCCAGTGTTGTTCTGCTGCCATGGCAACCAGCAGCACCCCCTTAATACCCCTCCTCCACGGTGGTAGTGGTGTGGGGTAGTAGTGTTGTAACACTGGGGGCCTGCCCTGGTCACCTTACTGCTCCTATCAGAATGGACTGCCTGAGAAAATCTCAGAGATGAAAACTGACCCAGCAATTATCTATTTGTGTTCAAAATAAGTTGGCAAAAGTCCAGGGAAGAACAGCTTTGATGCATTATTCCTAAGCAATTGCAAGAATCATAAAGTGGCTTATGAGGACACCTATGAAGTCATGCAGGTTCTTCCATGGGAAAACATATTTGGATCTGTGGTATAATTATATGATATAATGATAAGTTAAGGATTTCATATTGGCTTCATACCTGGACAAGAAGTAGTTTGCCCTAAACATATAGAACCTGGCATAAACAGGACCTTGTACTAACCCAAGATAACGGTCCAGATATTTTTATCAGAGGAAGATGTGCAATGTGGTTTGTAAAGATTGTGGTCAGTTACATTTTTACATGGTTTATCTTTGTATGTAAGTAAGCTTACTTTTGCTAACACTGTATATCACATGCCCTGATTCACTGCAATCTTTACGCTTTAAGGTCAACGTCTCTTAATCACTTATACGTTTCAGCTGCTGTTGCCTAGTTTGTCAACTAATTTTGTATTAAGCTTTATGTGATATGTAATATGATGCTTTCTTAACCTGATAATCACATTTTAAATTCACAAATTTACTTTCTGTGTTATACATTTTGTTTTAACAGTGTTTTAAAAATGATAATGTTATAAGTATACCATCAAGATGTAGCATTGACTTTTTTCAGAATCACGCTTTTGTAGATGTTAAACAATCGTTTAAATGCAATTGAATGTGAATGATGTTGTGACATTGACAAATCCTGCGTAATGTGTTTGAGGAGTGAGGTGGTGGTGTGGTGGTGGTGGTGGTGAAATGTGTTTTAAGTGTGGAGAATGTGTGTCAGAACGTGTATCATGTCAATGTAATGTGCACGCCCCAGTGTTGTACTGTCTTTGTCCCTTTTTGTCCATTGTTTTCACAGAAGAAACACTGTCATGTATTACCGTCATTTTATTTAGAGTTACCCATATAATAGTGTCAGACTCCCCCTCACAATACCCCAATAGTAATCTCAATTTGAAATTCAAATAAATGGTGTCTTTTTACAGTTATTATCTGAGGATTAAAATTAAAGCTTCGTTTGAATTATTATTCCAAGTGGTGGCAGCAGCCATTTGAAGAGGGGGGTGGTGTTTAATTCTGGACCTAAGGTTTAAAACCTAATTAGGAAGAAAAGCGCGCGGAGCATCTCGGAATAAAAGCGAGCGGTGTGTGAGTTGTCTGTCTGATGACGTGTTCGGGCGCTGATTTTAAAATGAAACTGTAATGCCCGGATACCCCTTACTCCCCCCTCCCCCTCCATTCTTTCCCTTCCCCTATAGCTCTGAGGCATTCCACTGGTTGTCTAGTTAAGTGGAGGCCCCCTTTCCCCTCCCAGCCCACATGCAGCCCTCCCATTGTAATCTGTTACAGTGGTAGTGGCAGTAGTCTTTCGGCCCAGCCACACAAAGCGATGCATTCCTTATCGACAAGCATCCCCACAAATCATAATTCATTGGCAGCCATATTACTGAGAAATATAATACTTTGGTAGATTTAGGCCTATTTAGACATCCTAATGTCATCTCTTTTATTACTATAGAAACAGGTTTTTCTATTAACCTGTGTCTTTTTATTGAAATGATTAATTTACGAAAGATCTATTTGGTGAATGATAATGATAACTAAAATGGTTCACCACAGCTAATGTTCAAGGTGAATGTTCTTTTTAACAATTGCAGTTTTGATGATATACATGAGTATTTTTGAAAATTGCAAACTCTAAGATTTGAGAACAGGCAATGGTAATCTTTCAGTATAAATTAATTTGCATCAATACAGTAACTTCTGTTTGTGGATAGGTTCAGTTGCTTTGTGTGACCAGGCGCCTATTGGTAGTAGCTGTAGATGTGAATGCACTAGGCTAGTGGTGGTTGTGGTTGTGGTTGAGGGTGGTGGGTGCATTCTTTGCATCCCTTCATGTTGTTTCGCTACCCAGTCCATTAGAATCCCCCCGATTGTATGTCCGCATGCCTCCACAGCAGCCGCGCTGTCAAAGCGAAACCCAAAAAGAAATAAAAAGACAGCCGGAGGAATTTTTGGTTTTGTTCGCTCGGCAGTCCAGTGGTTTATTCTTAAGCTAACTGCATGTTTCATGGTTAAGCGGGCTGAGTTTTAAAAGCCGGGCAATCAGAGTAATGCCGGCTGAGGCAGGGGGGATCGCGAGGCGAAATCCTGCCTTTTATTTCTTTTTCCCCGTTTTCGGACTAAGGGGAGGTAATGAAATCCGCAATTCCAACACTTTGGGAGTAATTATAGCCCAGTGAGGGGCTAACAGCTCGTCTGGTAATTAATGCTGAATTATATCCACCCCAAAACGGTAGATGTTGCATGCCGCGGTGTCGGGACATTGCATGAGATGTCGTGTGCTCGGCCGGCTTAAATTGAATGGAATCCTAACCGGTGTGCTCCCCCTCCCACCCTGCTGCTTGCCGAAGAGACAAGCTGACAAAAAGCAGTCATAGCATGCCACTCCACAGCCCCCTCCTACTCCTGCTCATTTTGAGCTTTTTTTCCTTTTACCATTGTGTCCTCGCAGATATAAATGACTACTATAGGCAGTACATATGTTCTTTTTAATTATGATTTCAGTGGGACAGTACAACCATGAAAGTAAGTGATAAGCCTTTTTTGCCATCCTTTCTGTCCCCCTCCAGTAGAACCTATTCCCTTTTATACATACAATAATGCATCCACTATTCGACTCGCAGGCTGTAGCTGACTCAGAATACCATGAATAATACCAGTTTCTATATAAAGCCACTCTTCTCAAGCAGTCTGTATATATATAAATAAATACACTATCCCCTCCTCCAATCTTCCAGTAGTCCTCTTAGATTCCCATTCAAGTTGGTTTAGTCTTCTCTTTGATATACACACACAGTCTTTCTCATAGGGAAGGTAGTAGTGTATTCAAATTGGTTGTACAAATCTCTGGTGTTTCTCTGATTCTGTGGATACTAAGTGTTCTTTGATAATAGTTCTATATATAAAAAGATAGATGGTAATACACTTTGGCAGAACGTTAGTATGAATGAAAATAATTTCATATTTGAGCAAATGAAAGCCCAAATTTGTATCTTTATAATTAATAGCATATAAAAATATTATGTATTTGCATACTCTCTCTGATTGTACAGTCCATAAATATTCATACTAGGTTCCAAAGTTTCATATATAGTTAATGATGGTTTGCTAATGTAGCGAAAGCCTCTTGATTTCCCGAAATAGCCTATAGAATGGGATTCGGTGCATCCTGGTACAACAAACCATTTGGTCCATTCAGAAACCCAGAGGAAAGCCCTGGAAAGTGGCTGAATGCTATAAACAGAGTCCTCCTATCTCTACCAGACCTTAGAACTCTAATGACAGCCTCTCCTTTGATGCGTTATTCCATAGTTATTCCAATGCCATAAGTAAAAAAAACCAACCCCTCTCTCTTTCCACTATTCATGCCCAACTTGGTTGGCAGTTGATAATTTGAAAGCATGCTTGGGGTAGTAAGGTGCATGTTCTAGTAAGTGGAAAGACGCCCCTCTCTCTCTCAGTTCCTGGCCTTAGGTTGAGTTGTTTTTCTATTGTGTTTTTGTGAGTTTTTTTTAACACAATCGGCCACATTTATGTAAACAGGAGCGCTTGGGAGATGGGACAACCTTCAAAGAGTGCTTCATCATGGTTGGCTTGATATGTAGGACTGGGTTGGAAAAGGACGATGAGATAAAGCTTGAATCCTGCATCTGATACCCCCATGATTGCATAATACTGAAAAGTCACTGACTGCACAGTGCCCCAATGCTCTATGTTATAACATAGATGTCACTGGCACATGATTCAGGACAATCTTGGCAATGCTTATAACATGAGAGCTAAATTGCCTGAATGGTTCATCAGTGAATTGTGCAAGCTGGACCATGAATTGCTCTACTGTACTTCTTTTGTGACTTGCATCAGATACTGCTGCAGTGCAAATCAAACTGTGGGGTGTATAGGGTAATTGAAGGTTGTCAGACAGGCACCAGAAGGCCAGGCTATTAGTGGTAATTAGGTCTAATTAACCTCCTAGTGTGATCCATGTTTATAGTGTGTGTGTTTATAGTGTGTTGTGTGGGAGTTGTGTGTGGGAGTAGACTGTTATGACTCATGTATACATGAAAGTATGTTTTGTATAGCATACCTCTGCGTGTCCTGTATCTAGGAGGTATTGTCTATGTAGAATGAATGGTAAGTGTGCCATCATACATGGCAAAGTCTAGGACGAATGTGACATATGAAAGAAAATGAAAGTGAAAGAACTGTATCTTTTAAGTACTGTATGTATATTTTGTGTATATAACCTCTTCTATTAGTCATGGAAAAGTTCAATGAACTTGTTATGAAATATTTTTGGCAGTTATATATATTATGTAATGTCTCGACTTGCTCTGACCTTGAACTTATGTGTTATATGTGGGACTAGTATCCTATACGGTTGTCCCCATTTGCCCTCAGTAATGCACAAATCATTGATGCACATTGCTTGATGATGGCATGAGGAAAACTGGCCATTGCTCGCCCCAATCTCCGTAGTAGGTTGAGGTCATTCTAGAGCACACACACACCACACGCACTACACACACGCTGCAAACACACACATGCCAGCCTGCCCGTGTGCAAGCATGCAGTGCAGTTGGCCGGCCTAGATGTAACCACGCGCTCGCTCGGTCTCTCCATAGCAATGCCTGCTGGCAGTCCTCACTCCAAGCAGCTGAGACCACTGCTATACCAACACCACCACCACAGCCACTCTTACAACTACTACAAGCCCCTGCCCCAGCCACAACTACAACCTTAGCCCACAGCCCCAGCAGCAGCAAGAGAAACAGCAATGGCAGGCAGGAGGCGATAGGCGATTGCCAGCGGCGGGCGGAAGGCAATGGTAGCGGGTTGGCGGTGGCAGTAAGGGTAGCGAGGCCACACGTGGCAGTGTTGGTTGTAGCAGCAGGCACAGTGGGAAGCCCCCTGCGAACAGTGCATACCGCATGAAGCGCTGAAAAGGGAGCTTTGGTTCAAGCGCAGCCAAGCACGCTGTGAGGCGGCAGCGGTGTCGGGCAGGGGAGGCGAAGGCGGGCGGGCAGGGGAGGGCTGCTAGCATGGTTGGTAGTGGCACAGCCCTCCTCATGGTACTACTACTTCTACTCCTCCTCTCCTCTCTCCAGTACACTGCACCCACTGCCTCTGACTCCCCCTCCACCCGCCTGCCCGCCAACCACCCCCAGCTAGCACAGCTAATAAGGCCAACCGTGTTATGGGCACTGGAGCCATGGCAACTCTCCATGTCATGTAGCAGCCTACTCCCCTATTCTGTAGTCACTCCTAGCTACCAGCCCTACACTGTCATTGGTCTACCTAGCATCTTATCTGTGTTAACAGCTGTGTATCTTTAGTCACCAGAGCTATAAATAGAATATATCAAGGGCAATTTTCTTATGGAATGATTGACATAGCTTCTATTCAGTGTAGCATATCGTCTGGCCAATATTTCGGAAAAGGGACACATTTATGCATGCTATTTTGCAGCATATAGCAGAACCAAGCAGCTTTGCATACACGAACACATTAAAGCATGTTCAGATCTGCTGGTGTCTGTGGTAAAGGTTACTATATTTAGGCAAAATACCGCAAAATCCAAATAGTCTTATAGTTCATAAAATCTATAACTTCATCTTAGACTAATAATGAAACTGCCAAAATTAAAACTTCAACCCAAGCTGTTCGGCAAATATACAGCTGGCAAACCATTATAACCACCTCTAACTTTGGACAACCTCCATTACATTTACCAACCAACCAAATACAATTCAGACCACTTCAATCAGAGGTTTTCTGGTGTGTTAGGGAGGGGGAGAACACACATGCAGGTGAGCTGGTCTGAGCTCATGCTGCACCACGCCCCTGCACCACCCGCCGAGTCGCTCGGAGCAGATCAGATTATCACACGATCAGGTGGGTCGGTCCCCAGCCGGCTTAGGGCAGGTGGTGGGACAGCTCAGGGTCTGCTGCTAATCCCTGACCGCAGACCCTGACACCGATAGGTTAGGGTTGTACACTCCTCTGACACTGACTGAAGGGTGGCTGCCTGCTGCACTGGGTCAGCATAAATGCTCATATTTACCCAATGCAATAGGATTGATGCATAAATTGCCTAAAAATGACACGTTTCTAGCCCTGTGTGAGCCTCAATTTGTTTTTTTTTAAATTAATTTTTAGATAAATTTCCCATTAGAGAACACCAATTTTGGTCATTTTGCAAGTCAAAAGTCAGGGGTTATTTCCCACTAGAGAAGACCAAAACATAACCCCTTTTCTAGCTACAAGTCAAGGGGTTAACAGGATGTTAGCAACACTGGTGCAGTTTTCTGCAATATATTGTAACAATAGCCTAATGCCATAGTTCCCAGTGGCCATGTTAGTGGCAGTTCATGATTAAAAATCCAACCAACACCTTCCCCTCATCATAAAAACCTACTTGGACCGACACTAAGCTCTTCAACCCAGTGCTACCCGGTCTCGCGGGGCATCAAAAGCGCACAGTGAGTGGGGTCATAAAGCGCCTGACACAGATTTACTCTCGGTGTAGTGGGGCCTGCTCCAGGGTGTGAGGAGGGGTCTTTCATCATGGCCTGTAGTGACCAGTGGTGGGCAGTGGTCAGCACCCCACAGCCCTCGAACACACACTACACACAGCCTGTGGTGCTGTGGGTCTGCGAAGCCTGGGAAGCCCAGTCAGCAAAGCCCAGGCAGTGGGTTGGTTAGTTTGCTGGTTGTTCAGTCCATGGGTTGGTCAGTTCAGGGGTTGGTAAGTTTCCTGGTTGGTCAGTCCATGGTTGGTCAGTTTGGGGGTTGGTCAGTCTGTGGGTTGGTCAGTCCATGGGTTAGTCAGCCCATGGGTTGGTTAGTCAGCAGGTGAGTCAGTCTTTGGATTGGTTAGTCTGCAAATTGGCCAGCCCATGGGTTGGTCAGTCTGCAGATTGGTCAGTCCATGGGTTGGCCAGCCCATGGGTTGGTCAGTCTATAGGCATGCTCAGGCCTTTGGTCAGGCCCTTGAGTTACTCATGCCATCCCAGCTGCTCATATTTACTCATCAGTCGTTCGGTCCATCCATCTTGGTACTCCGCCCCTTCTGCCCGCCCCCTTCTTGCCCGCCCCCTTTTCACTCGCCCACTCCAGCATCCTTCAGCCTGTACCCTGCATTTGGAGTCAAGACAGTTATACATCTTGGAGGAGAGTAAGCTGTATCGGTAGAACTGATGGGTTTTCTGGGTCAGGTCCAGTAAATATGGTAATGACTGCGTATTTTGGGGTATTTATCTCAAAGCTGTACACAAGCAGTTTATGATGTCTATAATTCCACCCCATTTGTACAATATATACCAGACAATCCTGAAAATACTGATCTATGATAGATGAGTATATATGGGCCTTAGATCAATTAAGAAGACCAATTCTTGATTGGTCTAAGTACAATAATAAGATAACTATGATATCATATTTTCAACAAAGTAGGTACCACAACGTGCTGCCTCCTCTTCAGACTTCTCAATAACATTAAATACCACCCTCTCACCCCAAATGACCGGCCCCTTCTTCTCACTAACACCCCCCCCCTCCTCCTCACCCTAAATGACCGGCCGTGTGGAGGGTTGGTCGGGTGCCAGGAGTGCAGGTTTATCTGAGACCATCAGGTGAGGTGGTGGAGTCTTATGTAAGACAGGCTCCACCTGACCTTATCCCAGCCCCCCTCTATCAGACCAGCCCCAGTGGCAGGCTAGAGCTGGGTGAGAGGAAGGAACAGCTATTGGTTGATATTTAGATTAATTTTCTTCTTGTATGGGATTGAATGAGTATAGCTTACAATTATTCAATATCTTCTGTTTTGAACCCAGTTGGAGAAAACTTTTGTCCCACAAAGGCAAAAATGCCGTTCTGGGTCAGGTTTTAGTGTTTGGCAGATTGTCTAACCTATGTTTGATAAAGTACAAAAGAAATGGGAGGATAAGAATCTTTAAAGCATTGGGTTCGTATATATTTGCAATCAAAAATAGTAATATAAGCAAAAATGGAGAAAAGAAATTGAATGGATGGAATTGATCATTGTGATCAGTCAGTGAGTTCCTTAAAAAAAGAATTGGGCAAAAAAAAATAAAATAAAAAAAAAAGATACCTGGGTGGAAACAATAAATTGGCAATAATTGGTCATGCCTTCTTGGGTACCTGAGAAACAGACCAGGTGGATCTCCCCCAGGTGTGGCAGTGACCAGAGCGCCTCCCAGCGGACAGGTGAGGAGTGAGAGGGGCAGGGTGTACTCCGTGACCCCGGGCCGCCTCCTACCCTACCACCTGGAGCATTGTCTCTGTCTGCACAGGAGGAGTGAGGGGGGGGGGGGGGGTACAGGAGGAGGAGGGTGAGGGGGGACATGTAGTACATGTACCTGGTAGGCGGTAAGGTGCAGGAGGAGGCTGGGGGAGACAGGAGGACCGTTCTCATCTCACACCTGCACGACGCCCCAACGCTGCCACTGCCGCCCATTACCCCTATTATCACTCAATGTTTAGGGTAGGTGAAAAAGGACAAGTAGTATATGGGAAAGGGATATTTCCCCATAAATGCACAATGTTGAACAAAATTATATTATTCTGGAGGATCATGTCAACTAAGACGTCATCGTTATTTCTGCCATTTCCAAACCTCTCCAAATAAATGTATTTGGATAAATCTTTGGAATCTATAGCCTAGAATTTTCTTTGGTTTCCTTGAAAATAACCGACAATATAAGAACCCTCAATACACAAATTATTACCACTAAACAATGAAAAGGTCATCAAAAACCATGCACTAAAAGACAGTGCCCTAGATTCAAGCTGTCACAGTGCGTACACTTAAAGTACACGGTGAAAGGTTTAACGTCGACGGGCGGGCTACAACGTGCGAACACCACCCTCCGCACTGGTACAACAACACAGACACCCCCCCCCCGTCACCCCCCCCCCCCCCCGGCAGCCATGCGTCACTAACGTGCAGACGCTGCCATGGCTTCCATGGTTACCACACATGGCGCTTCCGTCGGCGGCTGGGGGAGCGCGGGGTGAGCCCGCACGTGGTGGGAGGTACCGTCTGTAAACTGATGAATTTGGGTTAAAATCTAGGTATTTTCTCCAATTATTACAATTAATTTCCCCAAGCCATTTCCATAGTATGTGTTGAGTGTTATTAAAACTCATTGGATGGCACTTTTCTCATACGACCAAATGAAGACAACTGCCATATTGATTAATAGTGCTCCTGGTGTAGCATTACTTTGCAATTCTATCAGTTATGGATATAATAACAATAAAGCAAAAATGTTATGAATTTAGTACAGAGGTACGCATATTGACAAACGATACCTAACCATCAAACACAAACACCAGTCTGAACAATTGCCGCGGGAATAATTTCATATCAATTAAAGATGGATATATCTTATCAATAAACACAGTCATAACATTTAAAACCCCTTCAAATAGTAAGATGACACTGGGTACCCCATAGTGTTGAGGCAGGGCAGGAGGGGGCGGCGGGATGCTGGGCAAACAGTGGGGCAGTGGTGAGACAACCCCCCCCCCCCTCCCCTCACCTACAAGGTCGGGCCTAACCTCCCATTGATTACAGCCCTAAGTGATCAGATTAGACAAGCACCGACTGGAGGAGGGGGTGGTAGGAGGAAGGGGAGGGGGAGCATAACACAACATTAAGGGTTTAATGTGTTACCCCTCTGACATGTTTTACTGGCCTCTGTGGAAAATAGACGTTCCCAAAATGGCATAGGCCTGCTAGATAGAAAGTGAGAATTTGGTAACAGTTCTAAGGCCAGACATCCATGAACAAGTTCAATGTACACATATAGGGCAAAGTTACATATAGATAGTTATTAATATAGCATAAAAATGGAATACATTAATAGTTATTAATATAGCATAAAAATGGAATACATTAATTTTCACATAAAAAGCAGGGGCCAACCAGGGGAATCTGGTTCCATATATAGAATAGGAGGTAGGCCTGAGCCTTATAAGAGGTAGTATAGGCCTATTTCCAAAGTAAAATTTTCCAAGCAGGGAAATGGTTATTCTATTTTATGGTTTAACATATCAGAGAGGGCCTAAGATGTTGCACTATGTCAGTGCAGACATTCCAGGCCTGGGCCAGCTCCGAGTGGTAGTGGTGGTGGTTTCCATGGAGATGGGTAACGTCGCTAAGTGACGTCAGGTTAGAGAGTGACAGATGACATCTTCATACGCCAGCCCTAATGTGAGCCGGCTTTAAACCTCCACCCCTTAACCCCTCCGCCGACAAAAAGTAGGTCACTCAACATGCAAATTAGGTCGTCATGGTGACGGCGGGGGTGGGCGATAATAGGTTGTGTTTAGACAGGGCGGTCAGGCATTAAAAACAAAGGCAGACAATAAACAGGGAATAGCATACATTTGTTTATTGTTGTAATGATGATGGGTATTCATGGAATGCTCAGATTGGGTTATTGACAGGGGAACAGGCATAGCGACGAGGGATAACCTAATTACACTCAATTAAGAAATGTAATTAGTGTTAAAAGGAATTAGAGAAGGGGTAAGATTACGGAGATGTTGGCACGACATAGACACCCTCAACAGCAGCTGGCAATTACCCGGGCCTGCGCCCAAGGCCTGCCGCCGCTCTCCGCCGAAAAGTGAAATCCCACCATTCTATGCCATTAGTCCAATCTTCTCAGAGATTACTCCGTAATCTTTCAGCCGCTTACGGATTAAACCCGCTGTTTATGAGAAGTATTATCATATTTTGAACCCTTCGGAATGATTAAATTGCTTTGTGATTTAATCCCCTTGGAGGTGAGATTTCCCGTCTGAGTCTCATTTTTTATACCCCTCCCACCCATTGGCCACCCCTCGGAGTTTAAAGGCTGCTGCTAATTTGAGATGGTTTTCCAGGCTGCGCCCGGCCGTCTTTCTACCAAGACGAGAAAAGGTCAAGCTGTTTGCATCTGTTTGGCTGGGTGCGGTGGCGGCGGGGCGGTGAGAAGTTACCATTTGTGGCGGGGCTAATGTGTCGGTGCAAGTGGGGCGTTGCTGCGGACGAGGCGCGGGGGTCGTATATAAGCTGGCCGCGGGGCCGCTAGCCCCCGCCCCTGACGAGGCTACAAGCAGCCACGTGCCAAAATTGGCACATCTGGCTCGCCCTTGGCGGTCGGCGCCGCGCCCGCAAACGCTAAATTGAAGGGCCCGCGGAGACGCATCCGGCCGCGGCGTCAGGCTAAGGAGGGAAAGGCGCGGATCTAACGGCTGGATGGTGGATGGTGGCTGCGAGCCTCTTCTGCCCCTGCCCCCACCCGCTGCCCCCACCCACTGCCCTCACCCCTGCTGCCCCTGCTCCCAGCATGGTGCGAGGATCACGCTGGTTCTCCGCCTGTAATGACACCCTCCAAGAGGCCCTGCCGGCTACCAGCCACCCACTCCACCCGCAGATACACGTGGGGGAAAGCTGAGGTCAGGACCTCCTGTGAAACGGACCTCCTAAAAAGTGACTCATATAACTCTCATCAAATGTTTCCCTTCAGGGTTTTTGTGAGGAACTGACAACTGATCGCCATTAGGAGTTTTGTCAACATCCTCGATAAGGATCCCCAAAACAACATCCTCATGACCTTTACCAAAATATAAATAAGACCCTTTATACACTGAATACTTTTCATAAATTTAATTGGCTTTTGATATGGTCTCTGGATACAAAGAATTATCTCTCCTTGAAACATCAACCCTCTGAAATCTTTTTTCCTTTCTATTTTAGAAAGCCTTGATTTTATGTAGGAAAAGAGTCTCTCACATCTGTCGTCAAATTCATACGCAGTCAGAGGTCATACCAACCCTACATGCAGACAAGCCACAGCAGACCAGTTGCCCTCCCCCAACTGACACCATGCACCGCTATTTCTATATCTATAGATTTCAAATAAATAAACATAAAAAAGGGGGTGTGGTAAGGTCAGCGCCACGAGTGGCATGTAGTGGTATGGCAGGGGCGTGTGTGCAGACGGGGGCGGGTGGTACCGACAGAGGGGCCGGACGACCCCGTCCTAACCCCCCGCGACCCGCAGCGACATGCCCACAGGCCACGACCGCCTGTATTTGTAGCATTACCCAGAGACGGGGCCGGGACTATGTTAAGCCAGCGTTTCTGTTGGGTCCACATTAAGGCTGCATTGTCCCCGCGGGTTGGGGGCGGAATGAGATAGGCGGGCCGGCCTTAGCACGGTGCCAGGGTCCAGGCCGCGACTGGCCAATGTCTCGGGAGGTGTCCGGGGGGTGGGATGGGAGGGAGGGGCCAGGACTGGAGGCTGGGGAGGGCTTGACACTATAACTGGGTGAGGTGAGTGTACAGCTGGTGGGATGTAGTGTGTGGAGGAATTCTGTACTCTCACAGGTTTTAACTGTAGGCGCACCTGGATTGAGGAAAACCTTTGAAATACCAAACTTTAAGTAAGCCGTCTCTGAGGAAAAATCCAGATGGACAAATGAAAAGCATAACAAAACTATAACGAAATAGTAAGCTGCACCAGGAATCCAATGTTTTCCATCTTACTTAATTTCATGCCACAGCATTGAAATATAGGAGCCAATGTATTCCCTTGGCTTAAAATTACTATTATAAAGTACTCCCCCTCCCCCAAAAACACAGTCACTCCCTTTAAACTATACTTTCACCACACAACCAACACCTAAACCCCACAATCTACCCCCCCTCCTACCCACCCTTGATATTGGCCTCTGTCCACTAACGGCCAAATCACTTCAATATCTGCGTGGGAGAGGTTAGGACCGTGTGGTGAGGGGTTGTAGGCCTAGTCAGTATAGACCCTCTGCGCAGAGTGCGTGCGCACCTCTCGTGCCACCCCCACCCCACCACGGGGTGAGATGAGCCACATTAGAAGATCACAGAATCAATCGGACATTAATTCACATACTTATGGACTGGGCATGCGAGGTGTGTGGGGGGCGGGCAGCAGTGTTAGGGTTGGAGGGGATTGGGTCATCATTGTCTGATTGTCGTCGTCATGACAACTCAGCAACTGAGCGGGTTTTGTCTTACATCACGACGTCTTAATAACGTCATTTGTGCGACATCATTGTACGATGACGTCAGTTATGCCTAGAGGGCCTTCCATTAAGTACGTATGTAGCAAGGGGGGGGGGGGGTCTGAAATTTTTGAAAATTTGCGTACGTTCCTGTACAAATTCAAAGCATACTTTAGCTCAAGGGGGACGGGATGGTCTAGAATTTTGCAGAATTTGTGTACATCCGAAATGGAAGGCCCCTAGTCAGGGAAATATTGGGATGATGCTGGGGCGACGTTGCAATATCGTGTTGGGACGTCGTGATCACGTGACGTCATGTTTCCGTGACGTCACGGATTCCTGAGCTGGCCTGAGCTGGTTGTTGGCGGGCTGTGAGCTGATTGCCCTTAAATAACACTCAACCGCTGGTTTCGCACGACACCCCCAGCGCCCCCTGATGCCTGGACCCGCCACTAGGGGGGAGGGATGTTGGGGGCAGCTGTAAGCCTAGTGCATGTATGCAAAAGTTTCCAAAATATTAAATGGGTCCTTTCATCGAAAAACTGACAGATTCCGATGTATTCGAAGAAAAACGGTGTAATAAGATTTCGTCGGAAAAGGCAAAATAATCTCAAAAGGGAAAGTACCAGGTAGTCATTTATATGGTTTTAGTAAGGATCTACAAATGTAAACCCGGAAAGAGTTTCACAGGATACAGCAACGCCAGTAATAACTATGAACATTCATACTTTGTGCTTGCCTCTTGACCCAAACACCAAGCACTCGCCGATACCTACCCCACAACGCCCCACACCCTGGCCTAGAGTGGTGTGACTTTACACCTCTTTTATCGCCCACCAATCACAACCCTTCACCCCCTTTCACACCCCTTCACACCCCAACCCCCCTTCACCCACACCCAACCTCCTTCACCCCCCTCCTCCCCCTCTACCACGCTGGGTATGTAGGTGACCACCAGGGTGTCCCCCCGCTGTGACGTCACCACCACGACGTCCTAATGACGTCAGTCACGTCATCACCTCACACGTGACGGCGTGGTGGCCGCTGATTACGGCGTGGGCCCGCTGTGTCGGTATGCGGCTGCTGGCACCAGCGAAAGGGGGTGGGGTTATACGAGGGATGTGATGGCAGTTGTAACACCTTTCATTTTGTTGTTATAAACAATATCTATGATTACATTTATAAAGAATCATTATAATACATCATACAGATGTTTAATACATTGGGGTTATTGGGTGCCAATAACATGGACAAATCTTCCTAGCGTAAAGAAGGGGATTTCAGAATGAACATGTAGTTCTCATAACTAATTTTGCACAAATTCTATATATTTTTTACATGTTAGAATTTGGATTTCATCTCCCTATATGCCTGGATACAGTCACCAAAAGACAGAAGTGTTATTACCTTGCTATCATACTAATATGGCAATGGTTGTAGCTTCAGAAACAAATCCCAGAGATCCTTAAGCAGTAAAACAATAGAGTTTTCACCCAGCATTCCATACAAGAGAGAAGAGGGGATTTAAATGGGGCTGGAGGAGTCCTGGGTGGGGGGGGGGGGTACTGGGGGGGGTACGGGGGGAGGGTACGGGGGGGGGGGGTAGTATAGCCCCCAGGCACACTTGCACCCATTCAGGAGAGGGCTTTTAACCACCACCCCCACCCCTCTCCCCTCACCCCCTCCCACCTCCACCACACAGTCGCCTAGTTTCCCACGTTCGCGCATACTTCCCTCCAACATCGACTTGTTTTTAGGCTAACTATTAAAACTATTGATGAGCATGGGAATTATATCACATTCGGCCCAGCCTGGGATGTTCCCACTGAGAGTCGAGAGGGCCGAGAGCTGTTTGAATATCCTGCAGAAACTGTGGGTTGTAATGGGCAATGATGTGCCTTAAACGTATTGGATGTGAGTAGTATAAAACTATACATGTAGCTATAAAGTGGCCTTTGGAGCAGGCTATATTTTGGAATAAGTAATTTAGGGTTCCTTGATTTGGTACAGATTTCTTGCTAGTTGGTGTGTAAGAAAGTATGTTTGTTTAATTCATCAACCAAAGCTCCTGTGAGTAAACGTTAGGCAAACAGTAATAGTATCAATACGAAGCCCAAATTAGTCCGAAAACACCTTCATACCAAAGTTTTGTTTCGTGGTTGCGAATGACAGACCTATATACACACTTACTTTTGACTACCTTAATATCTTCAATGCTTTATCAGAGTAATATCACTTACATACGTGATATATAATAATGCTTTCTATATGATATTATAAGCATTATAATAACACAGGATAGCTATAACAGCACCCCAGCAAGCCCTGCATTCCTCTAGCCATCCCAAACCGGCCAACTCCACCCCGGGTTGATAGAACACAGAGGGGCGCTGGGCAGAGGTGGTGCGGGTAAATAGGTAATTGCCTATTTTACATGTGGTTTTCGCCGCACCCCTCCCCCCTCTCCAAACGGCCGGCGGCCGACTCGTGCTATGTAAACTGGGCTTTATATCGCACGGCCAGGTCTAGGGCTTTGTTCAGCAGACTCCAACCAAACCCCTCCCACATGCGCCTACCCCTGAGGGTGGTCATTATACCGGAGGGGGCAGTTTGGACAACGGGTGGACCTTTGTGGTAAAAAAACCTTGATGTGTGTTGGGCATTACGTCTACTAGATATCTAGATGGGAATTTTAAACTTTGATGTATATTATTGTACGTAAGATGCACACACATTTGTGGTAAAATACCGATGCAGTCACCCTACGAATAAACTGTTAATTTTCTCATATTTATTTGCTTTTCATGGCACAGAAACAGACTGTTTACGTAGTTCTCTTCATAAAAGGAAGAGCATCATGGTTTCCACTGGGAGCATGACAGGAAGAGCATCATGGATTCTGACTTCCACTGGAATCTCCCCCAACCCCTACCCCACAGCAACCCCCACCCCAACCCCCACCAAAGGCTTGGCCCGTCGGTTGCTTACATGCCTGAGGCTGTTCGATGACGACGTCATGACGTAACCCGCCCCCTGTGTTAGTTTAGGTGACGTAAAGGGCACATCTAGGGATATAAGAGACCATCGTATAGACTCGTGTGTATCCACTCTCATTACCAGCAGATCTAGATGATATACGTGGTATACTAGACCAGTATAGTGTCTGCCACTTGATCAGAGATAGCGGTCACAGTTGGTACATGTTCATTTTTTGGGAGTATATTATTTAACTCTGGCCTACTTGAGTACCATTACGCTCAGTGCAAATGTAATATCGGTCATTTGCTGTTTACTGCAGTACACATCCTTTTGTAACTGATACACGTTTGCAGAGGAAGATACCATTCAGTAGACGATCGCTGTGGAAGCTGCCATTCAGTAGAAGTTTCAGTGGAAGCCGCCGTTCAGTAGAAGTTTACTGTGGAAGCTATCATTTTGTATGCGTTTGCAATGGAAGCCACTTTTCAGTACACATTTACTATAGAAACCACCAGTCAGTACACATATTCCTTGGAAGCTACCATTCAGTTTACGTTTACCATGGAAGCCACCATTCAGTACACGTTTACTGTGGAAGCCATCATTCAGTACAGGTTTATCATAGGAGCCATCATTCAGTACACGTTTACCGTAGAAGTCACCATTCAGTACACGTTTACCGTGGAAGCCACTACTCACAACGGCCCCAGTCTAAGAAGCCACTTTACCCATGGCTTCAAAGCCCCCTGTGGCCTCTCAGGGTGGCCTCCCTTAAGCGGTCCCTGGAGGAAGGCTGTTCAGGGGTGGGGGGTCTACTGAGCGTCTTCGCTTCACCCCTTTCACCTTCCCCACCCCTACACACCGTACACAGCGGTCAGCCTTCACCATCCCTACCCCCCTACACACACAACCCCCCCCCTCTCCCTACCCCTCACCGCCTCGCCCCATTATCCCCTGATCCGAAACGAAGCCAATAGCTGATTGGGCTGACCTAGTTTACGCATGACCTCCCCTCTATGAAATGAACCGCCCCGGCACGAGAGGCGGAGGCGGCGGCAGGGAGGCATGGGCAGCATAAACAAGCCAAACTCAGGTCTCAGCATGGAACTGGGGCCTCAGTAGCCTCCATACTACTCCCTAGATGAAAAGCATGTACTCTGTAGGCTGTAGGCTATGCCCAGTTCCTAGATTGAATATTCATCCAAGAAGTTTCTAGATTTGCCTTGATGTTACCAGTTTTAGCTTCATTTCTCTTATTTCAAACAGTTTGTTGTTAATAACAATACATCTTTCCTGGGCTTCATCGTCAGGACGGAGTCCCATGTTTCTAACCCTTCAACCTTGCTCCAGTTCCGTCCAAAGTCATCCAATGCCATCCCATCTCCCCCCCCCCCCCTTTAACCCTGGAGACTCGATGTTCTTAGATACACTAGCCTTTTTATAGCCTAGACAACTGTTTCCCAAAATCCTCTCCTGTTACAGCAATAATAGCAGAAATAGCAGCAGCAATAGCCAAACTAGACCAGCAATCACATGAGCACATGGTGTCATGAGCACCAGCAGCGGTAATACTAGCAATTACAAAACTAGCAGTAACAGTCACAAAACTAGAGCAGTCGTTACAAAACTGGCATCATAGTGAAAGTTATCAGCAGCAGTAAAACTGGCATCACCTCCATCCTGACCCTACGCCCACAGGCCTCAACACGCACCTGGCCCTACGTGCCGGACATTGTGACGTTACCATGCAGGCAGTGTGCAGAGGCTGACCACTGGGTCCCATACAAGGGGCTGGACGTTACGTCAGGCCTTGTAGTGGTCAGCTTAAGGCACCATTAGCCCCCCGCCCCCTGTGGGCAGTGGTCAAACAAAGCGGTCAGTGTGAATACACCGGGGGTGCCAAGTGCCGGTCGCCGGGGGTCGACCAGGGCTACATTGTGTCGGCTGGTGGGGCATGTATGTGGCTCGTATGTGGTGGTCTGCCATGTGCATTATTATATGCAGTATGAGCTAGAACGTACATTACTGTATGCAATATGGGCTGCAACGTACAGTACCGTATGCAATATGGTCTGCCATGTTCATTACTGCATGCAGTATAGTCAGCCACGTACATTATTGTATGCAGTGGTCTACCACGTACATTACTGTATGCATTATGGTCTACCTTGTAGATAACTGTATGCAGTATGATTAGCCACGTACATTACTGTATGCAGTAGTCTACTATGTACAATACTGTGTGCAATGTAATAAGATATACCACATACATTACTGTATGCAAAATAAGGTCTATTACACATATTACCACATGCAATAAAGTCTAGCATACATTACTGTATGAAATTTGGTCTAGCACGTACATTACTGTAGGCAATATGGACTACAACGGACAGTACTGTATGCAATATGGTCTGCCATAAACATAACTGTATGCAAAGAAAATGGTATACAAGGTGTATGCAATATGATATACCATATACATCTATATATGTGCAATATGGTCTACCATGTACGATACTGTATACAGCATAGTCTACTATGAACATTACAGTGAACATTACAGTATGTAATATGGACCTTCGTTTTACGTACCCACTCATATATATCCAACGGCTTGCAGCGTTCGTACCATAAACCTTTATAAATTGAGCAAGCCATATGAATATTATTTCCACCGTGTACCGACGTGTATAAATGCATTCTGCTGCTACAGAAACTATTGTATACAATACGAATGTATGCATGCTGTTTAGCATACGCCCAACTGCATCGGTCTAGTTTATACCCCTAGTATATTGTTACATATTATATGCTTATGGATGAGATATATCACAGTATACCCAACCTTAATGTATATACCTTGCTCTATATTCTGACCAAATGTGAGGTGGTTTTATTATATTGACTTGAAAAGTATTTTGATATTTCAAAGATTCAGTAGGGGTGTCATTTTGCAGTGTCTTTGGTAAAATTTCACAAGGATACAGCACCTCATATAATGCCTTGTTTGAAGCTCACATCAAAAGCGACATATACACGCTTAACGCCATGTAAATAGAAAATTAAAAGCACCATGTATGAATAACCGTGATCCCTATCAATCCCTACAGCCAATTAAGAGGACCATTTTAACCGTCACAAACTGAGGTACAGGCGACGGGCGATATAGCCCAGGCTGTGATGGATAGGGGGTAGGGTAGTGTAAAAAGTGGGACAAAAAGGACACCAGAGGAAGCAAAGATGGATAAAAAAGGAAAGAATAAGCATAAAAAGTGACACAGTAGGGTTTGGTGGGACCACTGTATCTCTGTTAGTGTTAAGCCCCATACCCACTAGGCGATTTTACCGGCGATGGACAACGGGCAACTGGCAGAATCTCCAGTAAAATCATCACCAATTCAGATCACCTGTCAGTATGTATTATTGAAATGTACATGTTGGATATGAGTCAGCGCTAAAATCGGCCCACTTTTCTAGTAGAGTCGGCCGATTTTAGCACCAGTGAATCAGCCGACTCTGGTCAAAATCGCCTAGTGGGTATGGGGCTTTAGTGGTGGGTGGTGGGGTTGGTTAGAGATGCAGGGTGGTACTTCCAGGGCAGCCCATTGTTTAGTGGCCTCCAGGGGGTAGGAGCACCCAGGAGGGAAACCCACCCAGACTCGTGTACCGGACTTCAAACCTCCTCCTGCCTGCCTCTCACCCTGTTGTGTATGGGTTGGGTGGTGTGCGTGTGGGAGGGCCCTATGTTGGGGGAGTGTCGGGGGAGGAGGTGGGGGAATGAAGGGGAGGGACTGCAAAAGGGGTTCTAGCATTCTTGGCCTGAATGTGGCCAATTCTATAGCGGCAATCCTGAGGATAATAGTCTCCTATCCTTGAGTACCTTTTGAGGGTGTGCATTGCTGGTGGTATTTCTGTATAGACTGAGTGAGTTATTACATTGCAGTGGATGCTATGTGCGAGCAGATGTGCTATATGTATATCTTTTACACTTATAATATATGACTGGAGCAGGTACATACGTGTATATTACATGTGCTCCACTCTGTGAATACAATCTATTTCGTAACTGCATGCACCATGGGTCTAATGTTGCACTCTTTGGGGTTTGTAAAGCCTAATTTCATTCTTATCTCTCACTACCGTATAAAAGTCATTCTTCCAGCAACCCTTTGTTCTTCTTTCTAAGTACAAAGCTACAGCCACTGATGCATCAAGGCATCAGACGCATAACACACAGGCAGTGCATGGGTGTACCACACAGGAGGAGGGAATGGGAGTGACACACACAGCCCAGCGTGCGTGTAGTATGCAAACATTGGACACACACACACTGTTAAAATAACACCTGGAACCCCCCACCCTCCCCCACACCCTCCCCACACCTTGCCGTCGGCCGCCCAGCTAAATGTTTTACAAGTGGCATTATGAAAACGTTGGCCGGCGGCCAGTGGCGTCTTTGCTGTACAAACAGTAGGTTGTAGGAGGGGGTGGGGATAGAGAGGGGATAGTTATTAGTACAGGGTAGGGAGACTGGCTTCATAGGGGTCAGTGGTAGGGGCAGGTAGGACCTCCAGCGTCCTGACCTGTCGCCATGGTAACTGGGTGACATGGGGACAACTTTGAGTGGGAGACATTGGAAATTGGGACAACAACATGGGGGTTGATGGTTGTAAAAGGGCAACTTTGGGATATGCGTCAGTCGAGTAACAACAATGTTCTGGCGAGGCTTTGAGACGTGTAGACCAAACTTAAATCACCAAAGACTTTATATTCAGCTTTGTAGTAGAAACCAATACACCTTGCCCATGATCTTAGAAATTGACTTATAGACGATGATTTGAGATAGGTCAAGTTCAGAATTTGTGGAACTATGTAATGAATGTAATGGCTTAGAAAGTCTAATAGACTTCAGACTAAACTTACCTAATTTGAAGAATGAATTGAGGACAGGGGATGGGGGGATGTTTAACGTGGGACCTTTAGAAGGCAAGATGAGCAGTAAACAGTTTTTTTCAAACCCTACTATATGCCACTTCGCTGATCCCAAACAAAGAATATTCTCTGCACCATAGTGACCACTTGTTTTGTCCCAGTGGCCTGGACTGCACCAGCAAATACCTCAGGACAAATTTTAAGCCACAAACTATAGTAATCTTATAACACCAATATACAGGCAAAGGCCTACACAGAAGAATCTCCTGTTATGGACTCTTTACTTTGGTCTTGTTGTAGAATGCCAAAACCCCTATGTCTGTCCTGCAGGGTGAATTTTGGTGATGCTGGTGTCAGTAAGTGGGATGGTGGTGGCAGTAGGATCAGTGGTGCTGGTGGTGCCCGAGATCCAGGCCCGGGACGCCGGCTCCAGGTGATGTTTACTCAGCGTACAGGTGTGTGTGTGGGAGAGAGTTTTGGGGCTCTCAAACAGCCAGGTGGGCGGGGGGGGGGGGGGGTGTTCGTATTAAACTGATCTGACATACGAGATGGACAATACACCATATGACTCAGTATGTCAGGCAGGATAGGAAGCCTCTTGGAGACGTGGACATTCCAATAATATTGAACAGAAGACTCAAAAAGGTCTACCTCATATTTCTCTTCTTATTAATCATAATACGGTCTTTCGCTACAGTATTGCTTCGGCTAATATGGGTGGATTTAGAATGAATTTGTCATTATTTTCTATATGAGAAGTGTACTCATAGGCAACTGCATTATATTATAATTAAGTCAGAAAACTAGCCATATCGTCAAAACATTCTCCCATTCGCCTGTACAGAAATATCATACGAATTAAGCGAAGTATCTTAAATCCGATACAATGTGCATCAAATAGACTCAGCATTATTCAATTCTGCTATTTTATCCATTTAAATGAGTGGCCTATGATATCTGCCCCCTGACTGCTCCCCCTGCTCCCTTAGCCCGAGCTGCTCGGAGCTGCTCGGCGGGCCGGGAGCGGGTCTAGCCGACGCTGACCTACTTAGACGGTGATCACTCACCCGGAGACGACCACTGACCCGGCCACAGGAGGCAGCCATGCGAGACGGCCCCCAGTACCTGCCACCATACTGTGGAGTCATACCTGGACAGGTAGACGGGCGGGGGAGAGAGGGGGATAGAAGTAGACAGGGGGAGTGGAGGGGAATAGAAGTAGACAGGGAGAGGGGGATAGAAGTAGACAGGAGAGAAGAGAGGGGGATAGAAGTAGACAGGAGAGAAGAGGGAGGAAAGAAGTAGACAGGGGGAGTGGAGGGGGGATAGAAACAGACAGGGACAGGGGAATAGAAGTAGACGGGAGAGAAGAGAGGGAGATAGAAGCAGACAGGGGGAGGAGTGGGGGAATAGAAGTAGACAGGGAGAGAGAATAGGGGAATATGTGAAGAGGTGGGAGATGGGCAAGGAATGAAAGGGAAGAATGGTATTAAAAGTAAGAAAAACGGTAGGGAAAAGGAGAAGGAGCAGAAGAGGCAAGATATGGAGAGAGTTGAAATAAGTGGGCAGTCAACACGATAGAGGCATTTAGAATATGGACAATAAATAGAGAGGATGGCATTGGGATTGCATCATATATCAATACGCATACAAACGAGGGGATTATAGTACCATGTGGATGAAATGTCACCAGCTTCATTTTTTGTTGTTAAGATACAGGCCAATTGATAATACTTTCAAATTATGTAGGGCATATGATTGGTTGAGAAATTCTGAAGTTGTTTTCATGTTTTGACGATTTTCTACAATCCTTTTCCTGTGAAGATGAGCAACACATGAGAAACCTTCTCCTCGTTTCTCTTCCATCGGGATGGCGTCCTGGGATGGGGACAGGCCCTAACTGGGATCCCCACCCTGGAGGCCCTGAGGCTAAGATGTATTCATTGTCCCCGCTAAAGTCCAATGACCAAAAACCACCTCTTACCCCTTCATCCAGGTTTGCGCCTATTACCATGGCAACCACCTACTACCTGTAGCGCCCCCCCCCCCCCCCCACCCCCGGACGCCTCATTCGGGGGGCTAAGCTCCCGTTGACAGCCCCGGCGGTGTCTCAGGCAAATCGTCCCCGGATACTTTCCCCAACCAAAACCATCGCGGTGGCGGGCCGGGGGAGGGATGTGGGAGCTTGGGGCCAGGGAGGGGACTAGCGGGAGGAGGGGCAGTGGCCCCATGCCTAAGCTGAGAATGACGCTGGCGCAATCCGCCCGGCAATTTGTCCAATTGGGCGCTGCCACCTCGGCAAATGGCGCCCAAATCCCCGCGCCTGCGCATTGCACCCCGCGGCCATTATTCTCACTCGCGGGCCTAATTATTATAGGCCGCCCCTCGCGGCCGGGCCTATACGGCCGACCCGGCCCCCGGGCCCGAACTATTAGCCCTGTGTCAAGCAATCTATGAATATTAATTTTTAAAATTTATGGGTGGCTGAGAGTGAGTGGGGTTGGCGACTGGAGGGGGGTTATCTGTGGGCTTTGGGAGGTGGAGGTGGTCAGGGGGGTGGTAGGGGGCAGGGGGACGTTATGGCCTATCGCTCCGAGGTTACACATACCCTACCCTTATCACTCCTACCACCCCAGGAATAAGGGGCTACTCTTGGTGTGATGTGGGCGTAATAGTATAATGTTTGGGACAGATAGGTTAATTTGTATGTATTATAAATCTCATAAAGTCCCGTATCTCTTTTTCACGCGGTGACAATGGTGATTACTTTGTACATGCAAGGGAATGTCAACGACTCTCTAAAAAAGCAGTTCACATTTGATGACCAAGACATAAGCCTGAACCCTCTTCCTGCCTTCATTCTTGAACATTTTGCACCTTCTCAGACCAGCAGCATTTGCTGCTATACCTCATCTTGGACATATAATACTGCAAACACTCCTGTTTCGAAATGGTTGACCGACTCCTAGTTCGTCAGACTCACGTGACTTGACCAGATCTCGCCGTGCGCGAGAAGTGAGACTAGGGGCGCCGCCTGTTGTCGTGAGAAGGCGTCACTTTGAAATGCTGACTTCCGGTGTTGCTAGTAAAAGGTCAAAGGTCAAAGAGTGAGAGGGTTGTAAAGGGACCCACCACTACAAAGTATGGACTGTGGTCATAATGAGGTGACCACTAGGGGTTAGCTGCAGGTGGGATGAGGCATTGTGGTGGAGAGTGTAAGGGGTATCCCCACTCTCCAGCACAAACTGCCTTCACCTCCTCCCCTCTCAGCCTTTCGGGGTTATCGCAAACAAACCGATTGTTGTCCCCAGCCTCGTGTGACCACGTGACTGTGTTGGTCTCACGCCAACCAATCAGAAGAGAGGTAGTGTATTAAACCCGGGACTGACATCGCATGATGTCTTCCGGTTGTCGTATGTGTGACGTCATCATGGGAAGTTGTTTCTTGAATCCTGTTTTCGCTTTCTTAATCTTATATGGCATCGCCAGCGATTCTAAGAACAATTACCCGTTCTACAGACATTGTAAGCCAATTGAATCACTAACCAAAGGCATTTGCTAACCAAAAAGGCAATTATATCTTTTTATTGAGAAAAAACATCATCACTTTACAGTGCTTTTCATAATGAACAGTGCGAACATTTGCCATTCAAATTGTTATAGTGCCTAAATAGACAGCAAAGTATAGCTGTTACAAGACAAATTTCGGTGATTCCAAAATTGTGGGATCTGACGATACAGTCCCATCCAATCCAAAATACCTTAAAGGCGGCGCATCTGCAATCTGGCCCAAGCAAGACTAAAAAAACACACAATATGAAAAACGTCCCATAAAACTATCAAGCGTGGCTTGGAAAGGGTACGCGAAGCATGGACGCCCTTGTCCCAGTCGTGTTTTATGGCTCCACGGGTGCATTTGAATATATCAGTATGCGTTTTTAAATGGGCTAAACCAGCAGCATTTTCACACCGTGTTAAGAATAACTAAAAGAAAAACACATTTAAAAAAAGGTCGTCCCAAAATATGCCATGGGGGTGATAGAGGCGGGAGTGACGAGATAAATAGTCGGCGGCGGCGGGCGGCGTTTTTAGCGTGTCTCTCACTATTAGGGGCGGTTGGCGGGCAGCGGGGCCCCCTACGTCCTGATAAATAGCCGTCCAATGCACGAGAGACGCTCTGATTCCGCGCAGGCGCACGCCTGACCAGCGTCGCCCCCGTGACGTCATGACGTCGCCGTGACGTCGCTGTGACGTCGTCGGGTGACGCGCGGCAGCTGTTGGCACTGCGCTGGTAGTCGGCGTCCTGTTGGTCAGTAATAATTCACATGTCGCTACCAGCTTCCCCGCCCCTCTCCTCCACTCTCCCCCCACCGCCGCGCTCCGCTTCACTACACTGCACACAGCCTCTCACACTCTAGGCCCACTCTCCAAGCATACACCCGCAAACATTAAAACATTTTCATATTTTACTCCACCAAATCAATGCATTTCCATATTTTCTATCAATTCAAGTAAACATACAACGTTATCAGAATTCTATTTGGTTTACTGAAGTTTCCGTTACTATATGGGGATATTTTGTTTATAGTGATAGCAAAAAATAAATCCGTAAAATTTTCTTTGACCGCCTTTCAGCGGCGGTCCCGATGCCAAGGTCCGAGTGTGGCTTCCTCCAGTGTGAGTGTGTGTCTTAGTGCTGAGAACAAACTGTCACACATCTCACACACAGCCTTACACAGTAGACAGCGCCATGTCAACGTAGTATGAACAGATAATAATCTCCTGTAGTGCTACGTACCATAACAAATCCCGGAATCATTTTATTTCTTTCGAAATTTTGATTAATTGCATATGGAATTCATGCGTCAAAGAGTTTCCACCCAATCCTTGGTGGACATGGCTGTAGCTTCCCATAAGTTTAACACTTTGATGACATGTTCACAAACAAATCAACTGCTCTGCCTTTGCCATCCAAATAAAAAAAGGAGCAAATATAACAAAATAATCTGTTAAAACATCCAGACCTACTTGAATGGCTGGGGTCAGGGGCTGCACTTTTGGGTAGGATTTTTGATATCATATGGAGGACTGGTCAGTTTTGGGGGTGGTCAGTGAGTGGTCAGTAGGGTTAAAGACGCGGGTCGAGGGTACTGGAGGAGGCTGGGGGGTTGGCCTGGAGTGGGTCCAGTCAGGATGGTGAGAGGAGAAGCTGGCAGAGGGCGCTGGAGAGCTTTAATTGGTAACGTGCAGGAGGAGGCGGTATATAGGTTGGGGAGTGAGGATGTTGGGGTACCTCTTAGCCTCCGCCGCTTTCTGGCCAGTCCATTCAATGCAGATACTAGTAGAACATAAAACAGTGTAGTCCTGGAAGAAGAGGGGCACTCCGATTGCTGGGGAGGCGTCGGGGGCACGTCGTCAGGGCTAGAGGGCGTTGGTCCTTAGGACGACTTTTAGTGTCAGTAGTTGCCATATAGATAGACAATATACTTGGTAAATATAGTTAACATATAGAAAAAATACAAATAAGTTAAAAGCTGTCATTCGCATGGAATCATATATATAGATATAAGTATGTAAAAGATAACTATGATATATATAAAATGTATAGTATTGAAAACATAACAATGATAAATCAATATATGATATTCATATGTTCATAATAAAATTTCACTACTCAGGTTCAGCGATAATCAGATAATAGCGTTTGGTATATTCTCAAACTGTGACAGCCGTGTTAAATAGAGATGTGGACAGGCAGTGAGAACCACGCCGTGTGTCTAAGCCTAACCCCCCTCCCCCCGCCCCCACTCCGTGACCAGTGACCCGTGGCAGATGCGCCCAGCGGGGATCAGAATAAGGCCGGCATAAATTATTTACCACCCAACTTACACTCGGCAGGCGCCGGATAATAATACTACCACCGGCCTCCCACCCAGCCAACGGGCCTCTCCCCAACACTGCTCACATCCTCTACGGCTCCCTACCACGCCACTCACTTGTATGCATCACCCGGCAACTTTCCCCGCGGTCACAAGTTGCCATCTTTAAAGACCTGAGTCAGGGACCAGTTTCCATATCCTACTTACATTTTTTCCCAATTGTGCCTGATGCAATTGCGTCTTTTCGGATACTACTTACATACACGTAGCCTATCTAAAACTAAAAGGGTGTTCCAAGTAAATTGAGGGGATTCCTCGTAAATTCAATGGGGTTCCAACCTACATTTCTGACAGGATTTCTTATATATTTTACTTATATTTTTGGGAAATTATAGAGGGTTCCAGACACCCAGGAACCCCCCTGGCTACGCCACTGAGTCAGTCTTGTAAGTTCAAGCGTCATGTACTATACTCAAAAGCTTGGAACAAGGAAACATTTCTGTATACTTCCCAGGTCAAGTTAAGCAGTTTTTTTAATATTTTTATTTTAACACAGCTATCTCATATAATACAACCACTTAGCGGCAAATGTTTTATATATTTCGTATTGTTTCTCATATCCACTGTCTCATGACAGAAATGAAGAGTGTCTGGCTAGGAAAAACCGAATTGCTGCATCTCATGACAGAGTACCACAAACTGCGTGATTTTGGGGCATTTTCGTGTATTTGTAGGGGAGAGTTTAGCGACAGACAATACGGTTCCCACGTATTTTTATCACACTATACAGGCTCAAAGACAGGAACTAGACCCTTTCCATGACCTGCAAGAAATCTAGGTGGTTTGATAAAGAGCCTGAAATAGCCGTAGGTTTTAATGGGGAAAATGAAACAAATTTATTATCATACAGAGGAAAGGAGTGAAATATACAAAGGGTATATCTCATAGAGCATTTACATTTAACAAGAAATGAGGGATTATATTTTAACAAAATTTCACCATAGTAAATAAGAGACCCCTCCCAACACCTGTAAAACAGCAGAGTGGGCAAAATTAATACAACCACAAGCAGTAGAACACAGTCAACCTATATTTAAAGGAACCGTGTACGTAAAAGCATATGTACCAGCACACGCAAGCACACAGATATCATTCCATCCTCTTTGTATGTACACTATCTGTATGTTCAGACCCTCTTAAAGAGTTGAAAGATGAATGAAGCTCACAAAAAACGGCTTTAGAAAAAGTGAGGTATTAATAAAGAAATACTCAAAAGGGAGTTGATGCTTAGAAGTGCGGAGTGGAAGCGTGGCACGACTGTGGTAGGGGAGGTTACTATGCACGGAGTGGTTGGAGAACACGCAAGGCAATGCGACTTGTAGTATGAGAGAAGGTTGGTATCGCAGAGTGAGAGGTGTATAATACTCATCACAGGTGATATAGTGCTGGAGGCCAGTATGCTGAGGGCTCCCTGGAGTTTAATATTGAAACCAAAATGATATGGAGGAAAACTTAATCTGTATTAATGTTTTAATTATGTCCATCAGAATACACGTGAATATCCCAGGTATTGTAGTATAACCACCCCAGTAAACCCTGAATACACGTGAATACCCCAGGCATTGTAGTATAACCATCCCAGTAAGCCCTAAATACACGTGAATACCCCAGGTATTGTGGTATAACCATCCCAGTAAGCCCTGAATACACGTGAATACCCCAGGTATTGTAGTATAACCATCCCAGTAAGCCCTGAATACACGTGAATACCCCAGGTATTCTAGTATAACCATCCCAGTAAGCCCTGAATACACGTGAATACCCCAGGTATTCTAGTATAACCATCCCAGTAAGCTCTGAATACACGTGAATACCCCAGGTATTGTAGTATAACCATCCCAGTAAGCCCTAAATACACGTGAATACACCAGGTATTGTAGTATAACCATCCCAGTAAGTTCTGAATACACGTGAATACCCCAGGCATTGTAGTATAACCATCCCAGTAAGCCCTAAATACACGTGAATACCCCAGGCATTGTAGTATAACCATCCCAGTAAGCCCTGAATACACGTGAATACCCCAGGCATTGTAGTATAACCATCCCAGTAAGCCCTGAATACACGTGAATACCCCAGGCATTGTAGTATAACCATCCCAGTAAGCCCTGAATACACGTGAATACCCCAGGTATTGTAGTATAACCATCCCAGTAAGCCCTGAATACACGTGAATACCCCAGGTATTGTAGTATAACCATCCCAGTAAGCTCTGAATACACGTGAATACCCCAGGTATTGTAGTATAACCATCCCAGTAAGCTCTGAATACACGTGAATACCCCAGGTATTGTACTATAACCATCCCAATGAGCCCTGAATACACGTGAATACCCCAGGTATTGTAGTATAACCATCCCAGTAAGCTCTGAATACACGTGAATACCCCAGGTATTGCGGTAACCATCCTGCTAAGCCCTGGAGATGGCGCGGGGGTCAGGGGCAGTGGTCAAGGCTGAGCTGGGCCAGACTGACCACCCGCTGACCGCCCTGACCACCGGCCTACCTGCTGGATCATCCGGGGTCTAGGGGTAATCCCAGGGTGAGCTGGCCTTACGTCAGGGGGTGGGGGGGAGAGGGGGGTAGGAGGAGAGGGGGGTTGAGGGGGGATGGTAATTAACACAGGACTTAGCCCCAACTAACCCCAGCCGCTCTGATCTGACGACCACACACTCGACTATGGTAGGGTGGTTGATGGGAGTGTAGCTACCTGTGATTTTATTATTTCCATCAAATTACTATTTTACTAAAGTATCTCATTATATAATTTCAATAACATCAGCAATAGGATTATATCATAGGGTGATTCCTTTTTTCATACTGCGCTCTTTTTAGGGTTTGTAGTCTTAGAGGTTGTAGTTTTTTTTTTACCATTTCTGCACCACTTACTATTTCGAAACCGAACTTCTTCGTGAGTCTCAATGTTTCACCTGACCCCTTAAGTTTTTGCAATCTGATAATTGTCACATCTATAAGGCGGACTCGAAGTATGCCCTCCCGGATTCCTACAAAAAAATCCGGGTTTTCCCTCTGCGTTGTACAGACCTTCGGGCAGTGGTGGTGGGAGTGGACGACGTCTGTTGGAGGGGGGGGGGGGTCAGACTGCTGGTATCACAAGGAGTTGGCACGGGAAAACAGGCCCACCCTCCTCCTGTGTGAGGGGAGGGGGAGGAGGGCAAGAAGGGCAGTGGTCAGTAGTCCCATGCTACTTGTATAACCCTAAAACCTCTAAAATATAAACCCCACTCCTTCCACACAAAACAGGAACAATTATGTACAAAATCTCCCGAACGTTTTCATATAGTTTGATTTTTCTGGCATTTTTTTTTTAAATAAGCAGTATTCTATTTGTATCTTCACGTGTACTTCGTGAACATGAACTCCCAGAGGTCTAAACGTGAGTAGGGTTATAAAATCAGACCACAATCAGAGGGTTTACAGCAGCGGTCGTCATTGCTCCAAACATGAACCCGGAGTTATGCAAGAGCGACCAGCAACTCGACCCTCTACCCCCCTTCCTCCCCCACTGCCCCCACTGCTCCCACCCCCCTTGGGGAGTCATTCTGTTTTTGCCTGCCAATCCCTGCCTCCCACCCACTCAAACCCTCCCAAGCCCACCCAAATCCTCCCCCACCAGTCCCAACCCCTGCCACTCACCCTCTCCTTCAGATCCACTCCCACCCGCAGCGGCCAACAGAACTGCTCACACACCAGCTCACCTACTGCTCATATTCTGCTCAATCTGTGACTGGGTCAGCCCAGAAAACAGAGGAGGCAAATGGGACAGGTTAATGGTGAAGTAAGGTATGATTGTGAAATGTGACTGGATTGGAGAGATATTCACGAGCTGGGAATATCTCAATCTGGCAATGAGTTGATTGGAAAAATTCCCACCAATTGCTCACCCACTGCTCACCAATTGCTCACCTAATGCTCACCTAACGCTCACCCCATGAACAGACATATGTAATATGTAGCATTAGGGATGAGTAGTATCAGAAACTGGAAGGTTTAAATCTTGCAATGAGTGGCCTGGAGAAACTCACCATTAACTTGCTCACCTACTACTCACTCCCTGAGCAGATCTATGTAGTGCGTGGCTTTAGTGGCGATTGGTGGGGGAGGTGGGAAGGTTTAAATCTGTGGGCGGCGGCCGGGGCCGGCTGGGGGTGATTGGGTGGTAATTACATAATGAGAGCTGCTCTTTAGCTGAGTCTGACGAGCTGCTCACCGCGCTATATATATACTACATGAGCTGCTTACTGAGATGACTGATGCAAGGGTCTGTCAATGGTAAACTAGGCAATGGTTCTGATGTTAACCTGCTGCTTGGTAATTGTTGTTATAGACCAGATTTTATAAATTTAAATGGAAACAACAAGGATACCCTTTTGTTTACTCTGTAGAGAAAATTAGAAAAAAACGAACAGTAGTTTTTTTTCTGTCTCAAATAATGTATGAAATACATTCACGCCTATGGACGCTTGTGAAACTCTATTGGCCAATTGCACATAATATCTATAGTCAGGTGTGAACACAATAACAGAACCCAGTACTTTCAATCCAGTGCACCAGCCCCCATCCCACCACACCACCCCTACCATTAATTACACATAAAACCCCAAAGAAAAAGAACCACCTCGAATCAGAGTGGAGAGGAAAGAGGAGGGCCATATTATGTTATGACAGTGGCCCCCTGCCACCATCTTTTAGCTTTTTATGGGGCGATGGGCAATGAGAGAGGAGGGAATGGGTGGGGGGGGGGGGAAGGTTGCAATGCAAACACTAGCCATAAACGGTGCCGTCCGGGCCGACCGATTGACAGCCCAGATAGGGAGAACGGGAAAACAAAAAGACCGACTGTTTCCCCCGACGGGCCGCGGGGCAGGCTTGGAGAGTCGGAATGGGCGCGGGGAATTGTGGGAAGGGGATTGTTTACAGGTATAATTGCCGGCGTTTGGGGGGAAGTGGGAGGGGGGGGGGGGTGGGGAGGGGGGGGGGGTGTTGCCTCAGGTGTCTTATGCGCTCTGTACTTAACAATAAGGGGTTTATGATAGAGTGCCATCTTGTGAGTTATCTGTGCACTTCTATGTAAGTAAGCATAGAGAACAATTAATCGGAAGATGTTTTCTAAGGTAGAGCATTAAACTTTGATAGCTAATGGCAAAGCGTCCATTCTTGCTTTATATCTTTTATCTCCCCGATATCATGTTTTAGGGCTCTTTTACACACATGCATATTTTAGGGCCATGAGGCTTAGGATACTTAATATTTAAAGGGTTTAGGAACCCTTAACCAGGCCAACTATGGGATGTCCCATGGTACCATGGGATACAACATGGCGACCGGGGTTAGATCTAGCGGTGTTGCTATATTCTAATACGGCCACCCTCCCAGTGGCATGTACCAATTTGCACTGTACGTACTTATAGTTTGTAAAGTGAAGCCTTCCACTTAGGCTGCAGCTTTTCTCTTGTTTCTCTCGTTTCAACGCAAGACAGTCTAAATCATTTCAAATCATCTAAGTACATGTATTTCCTGAAATATTTGCTGAGAGGAGAAGACCGAGAAAGGAATGATTCCAAAGGTCAGGTTTTCATAAATCCTTATGGGTTTTGATACAACAAAAAACATTATATTAAATTATTTGGATATATTTATCACATATAAATCCAAAAATACTATATTTTTGACCATATAATTCCCATAAAGGTCCGACTTAATTCTAGTCTTCTACATGTACATAATAGACTCTGGCCGAGGCGTTATACGGCCGACGAAGTCACGTGGAGTCTGCCCTGGAGGCGCTGTAGGGGTCTGTGGGGGGGGGGGGTGGACTAGATAACTCGTGGTCCCCACGGGCTTGTGGGTCCAGATAACGGGAATAAGGCGCGAATGAGAGGTGGGGGAGGGGAGATCGGGGATGGGGCGCGCGGGAAGGGTGACACTTGGCCCCATGCCAACGGCTAACTCCTCCCACTTATTTAGTTAGGGGGGGCGTGGGGGGCGCGCACACACCCTTTTTTTTTTTTTTTTTAAATATGAAATGGTCTTGGAAAATATTCGGAATTGCACGCCCCCCTTTTGAAAATTCCTGGATCCGCCCCTGATTAGGGGCCCAATGTTCTACCCACCTACTCACCCCTTACCCCGGCCGACCCCCAGTCCTCACAGCGCTAAGTTTATTACCGCCCACTTTTGGCAGCGGTCCCTATTTGTAGAGATAAGAGGCGAAAAGCCCGTTACCACACTACCACCGACTGGCGACAGTCTACGCCACACAGCCCACACTTAAAGAGTGAGGCATTATGACTGGGGCCTTACATATGGGCCAGGGGTTCGCCAAATCGCCAGTGGCGAAATAATGATAAATCTGGCGAACTTAGATTTTAATTTACCATAAAATTATTACGAAATAGGCGTATATGATGATTGTATATTTATAATTGGATAGATCACTGCCAATGAGGGATGCGTTTATACGTCCAATACATTATACAATATCTTTGAATTCAGTTGATGAACCTCAAGTATCTTTGCTAAATAACTGAAATCATGCAATTGAGACATGAAAGCACATTTTTAGGATTCCTAGAACTGTACTCTTTTTACCCGTGCAAATTTAAGTTCCTGTAGGGCTGTAGTAAGCTCTTTAGAAAGTGGGTCATTATAAATCGGTCCTCTCTCCTCACATACCCCCTTCCTCCCTCCAGCCTCCCTCTCCTCCTCCAGACCACTCCAGGCCCTCCCCTCCTCACACTGACACACTGCCAAGAAAAAGAAAACAAAGAACTATTATTCTCAGCTGACATAGTCATCCGCGTGAAAACAGTCGCCATGGCAACGTGCCTCCGGTTGCCATGGCAACGAGGCGCTGAGAGCTGGGAGGAGTGTGGGTGTGGAGGGTGAAGGAGGGGGCCGGAGAAGTGACAGGGCCGTGGAGAAGGGGTAGATAGAAGACGGAGGGTTGGTGGTCTGTTTCTCCGTCTTGGGCCATGCCGGACAGCGGTCGGGTTGGGGAGCGGAGGGGGGACGTAGGCCGGGGCTGTATGGATGTTGTGGCCTTTGGGACCTATGTCAGTGGACGTCACCGGCCCCAGCCACCCCTGCCACCTCTACCTTCTACCATCCACATATAGTGTGCTGATTGTAAGAGGTCAAAATTATATAATGCCGGTAGCATTTGAATGTCTTGTATTCTCATATTCGCTGACACATTACCTCTCAGAATATTTGCCTGGCCAAAACTTGTATCTAAGTTGAAAAACCTTTATAATGATAGTGTAAAATCTTATAGATTACAAATATGGTAGTAATTATCAGTGTGAACATGTGACTCTCTATACCCACTGGTCCCCTCTTGTCCCTGTAGTGTGTTGACCAGGGCTGGGGGCCGCACCCCGTGGTAGTGTGCCGGGAGGACTGGCCGCTGTATCACCCCTACTGGAGCAGCGGGGAGGGGGTAAGGGGACCCCCGGACCTGGCACGGGGCCAACACAGACGGCCATACTGGGTGACCGGATGGAGAGAAGAGATGAAGGGTGGAGTGGAGAAGTGAGGCATCGTTGACCGGCCCCAAAGACTGGTGGTGGAGAGGTGTTTAGCGTGCACTCCTGTAGGGGTATTTGGGTGGAGAGTGGGGTGGGATAGTGGCATTTCTGGACAACACCACCTGGTGGGAGATTTTTGAAAGTCTGTGCAAATTAGCCTGATTAAGACAATTTCTTATACAAAATTAGTTATTTCCTTAATAATAAATACATAAGTTAAAGATACATATACCATGTTATGCACAACTCTGAGGGTTCAATTTTTAAATACCTTGGCACACTTTATATGTGAAGGCTCTCATAAAAACCTTCTCTGAATTAATGACACTATAGATACTAAACTCTTAAACATTTTGAAGTTACTCAAAATCAGGTAACCGAACATTCCCTTAGCCTCTTCCTGTCTGCAGGCTATTTGTCCTCGACACCAATAAGAGTGACCACTTTTAAAGGAATCCTAGTCAGAAGTAATAGCTTCAACAGGGGAGACATAGAGGCAAAGAGGAGATCTGGGAGGGGTGAGGAGGGCAGGGGTACTTTACCACAACCCCCCACACCCCACACCCCCTGCAGCCAACCACCAAGGTCTGATATGTATCAGCTGACTGTCACATAACGCTGACCCCCAATGACCCCTCCCCTACACCTCCCCCACCCCCAACCTCTCCCCCAGTCCACCAGCACAGCCCATCCCGGACCCTATCTCGGTGGCTGCTACCACCGCCACTCTATAGGCAGCTGGGGGAAGGGGAGGGGGTAGAGTTCTGATATAGCCCGTGTCAGAGGCCCGTTTTGATATACTGCTTACTGGCCCAGGCCCTGGGACGGAGGGTTTGGAGGAGGGTAGGAGGGGGTATGGTGGTATGGCAGAAGCGACCAGGACAAGGTACAGAGAGTATAAGAGAAAACAGAGGTGCAATTATTTGATTGTAAGTAAGGGATGAAATCTGACAGAACTTGGTATGGGAGAGCTGAGAAAATGAGGTGGAGAGTGTGACAGTGGATATGTGACAGTTTAGAGGGGTGAAAAATACCTAGGGGTGAAAAAGCGGCACTTTGAGAGAGTGTGACAGTGGATATGGGACAGTTTAGAGGTAAACGTTAAAGATACATGTAAGGGTGAAAAAGGACACTTGAAGCTTGTAACATTGACCTTATATCAGTCAGGGTTAGACCAAGAAAACCAATGGCCACGTGACTGGAGGGGGAGTAGTGTCAGTTGTAACCTCAGAGGGCATGGTGCCCCACCCCGCACCACCAAGCACCACCACCACCACATGCACCACCCTTAGGCCCACAGCACACTCTAACATTTCTACGGTTACGACCACATTGCAATGATACAGAAACAGAATCTTTTTCTTGGTATAACTCTTACCATTGTAAGGTAATGCAAACTGCCTCAAATACCCTGTATTTTACCTCTACCCTACCAAATGTACTCTGTCACTCTTTCTACACACATTATCTCCTCTTTTCCATACTTACACACATCATTGAGCTCCCAACCATTACTTACTACTCCTTAAAGTACCCGTAATATGAACTGAACACATACATGCTACATACCATTCGAACGGAAATTTTCTACCCTTTCTAATGATATGCAATGTGTCTATGTTTAATTTGTAACTGACCAGACGATTAGAAAATCGCAAGTTAAATCGGCTAGTGTATCACAGCCTTAAAGAGTCCTCCTAGCAGCAGCCAAAAGGCCTGGAGGCCAACCTCTGTCCCCACAACATCTCCCTCTTCCCCTCCCGCACCCCACACCCCCTCTGTCGGGGCCACACTTATTGCAGGGTGCGTTTCCCGCTGCCCTCGGCTCTTATCAACCGATGTTTAGCTGGGGCAGGTCTGGGCAGGGCCGTGTGGTTAGGTTAAGGATGGGTTTTTATTGGAGAAGGTTTGATAGGGAAATCTGTAGGTGTATACTTCAGAGGGAATCTTAAATGAGGATATATTACAAAAACTTAAAGATGTAGACATTATAATTATTCGAAAATTGGGTGTTAAGATCCTTGAGTTGTCCATAGGAAATCCAAACTTTATCTCCTGTCACCCTTAATAACCTGCCCCTAACTAAAACTCTGTGAAAGAAGACTTTTAATCTATGTTGTTATTGAAAATGTTTATCTGGAGCAGAAGGAAAACTTGTATGTTTTGTTTTGAAATAAAATGAGCACTGCTCTTTTTTAAGAAAAAAACCTGCCCCTATGGCTTATAACGTAGAATATTTCCTCCCGTACCCTTGGCACATACCCCTCCTCCAGGGTTACAGTGGACGGGTTATATAAGGAGTCAGTAGTGTGATCCGGGTACTACCCGCCCCTCCACGGCCTGGGAAAGTGGCAGCAGGCCGGGGGGGTGAAGGTTGGGGGGGGGGGGGGTAGGGGGGTGAAGGAGTGGAGGGGTAGGCTGGGGGCGGTGGGGTATGTAATCCCAAGCCCCTACCAACCACCACCACCCCCTCCCTGCCCCTTGACTGGGCAGTGTCACAGGCTAAGTAGTAGACAGAAATGGGAGTTGGGCACAGGCACATACACATACACACAGATGGACCCTGCAGCTATAGCATACCCTGGTGCGTCGTATCACAAGGCTGCATGTGGTGCATATCCCTATCTGCTCATGATAAGGCAATGAGGATGTACACACATCATTGCAATGAATTTCTAGAGTGTAACTTTTAATTTCAACATAATTAATAATATGCCAGAATATTCTTTATACTTTTATGGTTTACAATTTAAAATGTTCACAGTGTGTACGCAGGTAACTCTGTTTTCCACATGTACCCGGCACACAAGGTATAAAAAGCTGCCACTCTTATCCAACAGCATTACAAGCATTATTGAAAATATCCTCATTCAGACAAGCTTAACTTTCTGTGCCTATCAACTTAAACGATGCTAAATATAGCCAGTACAAGTAAGGAAAGGTATGCTAGGTAAAACAAGTAGGCAGAAGGGTGTTGTTAGTTACAGGGAGATTGAGTAGGTAACAGGGCGATAGATTAGTTACGTACAAGGTGGGGGACAGCGCGCGGTGACAGGAGACGAAGCCCAGCGCAGGTGGGTAAGATTGGTGTGACGCACCTGTACATCGTCACCACCTGCCACTTGCCAGGTGGGCTGAGCGTGGAACATGCCAAGTGTACACCACTTTATTTTAAATCTAACATGAACCGGCACATGTCAAATAGCTTACCCCGATGGAACCTTAGATTTGATTTTGTTTTCCAAGTTGGTGATCTAAACTAATATGGTCATTGGGCAAAATCTCCAGAAGATGTGATCTGATGATTCTGTTCATACTCAGAAGCCTACTCAGAAGCCACCAGAAAGCCATCTAATATTAGTACCAACAAATATTCAAAATCAGGTGCCTCTGAGATTAAACACATTGTGGAACCAAGGATTATTCCGAGTATCTTGCGCTGATTTTACAATGTTACAAATTGTATTCATGATTCTGACTGATCATGGAATACAGTTAAACGAAAGACAATCTAACACCCTGATTTCCATTGTAAAGAGAGATAAAAAGCATAGTGCTGGAAAGACATAAGGATTCTATCTAACCCCAAGTCCTGGCCTATGACCCTGAAAAGCCCCAAGCTTGATCTAAGTATCCTACCCCTACAATGGATCAGTCACTGCCCCTTGGCGATAGGAACAGCGATCCCGAAAACCACCCGCAACAATACCTGTCAGTTAGCAGGGTCACGGTGTGTTGTGTCGCTTACACCGAAAGGCCAGAGAGCGGTAAGATTTCCCCGAGTGACAGGTGAGGCCATGACAGCGGATCAAAAAGATCCACACCGAAGCAACCTACCAGCCCCAGGTAGAGGTTGTGTGTGGGGGGTGTGCTTTCACAGCACCAGCAAAGGGTGGGGGATGTAGGGGCATGAGGGGGGGTTGTAGGTTTTTGTTTGCAGAGAGAAATAGAAAGATTACATATGGGGAGAGAGGAGATCTCTTTTTGTGTGTTTATGCACAAGGAAGGTGAGGGTTTCATATGGGAGGGCAAGGGGTGGAAATTGTATATGATCTCTTTGGTTTGTGTATGCAAGGGGGCAGAAATTGTATACCCTCTGTGTGATAGCTTTTATCAGGGTCATATGGCTCAATGGGATATCGCCTACCTGCCTACCCATCCTCCAACCATCCCTGCCCCTAGTCTTCTTAGCTCTACCTGCCCAGGTATTAAGTTTGTTTGCTAAGACTCTCAGCTTGCACAAAAATGTCAGGTAAATGCCACACTACTGCAAGGTGTAGCTTGTATAAGGTTACCTTTTCAGTTGAAAAAACACATTAATGTTAAGTGGAATTAGATAGGTTTAACTTTGATATGTCTTTATGGATACTTTATTTGTTGAGCAAAGTAATGATTCATTAGTTGCAAGTGTTGACATAGTTAAAGGAGTTCTTGTTAAAGGAACAAAGCAAATACTTTTGAGTTTCACTCCCCTTTAAAGTGAGTCTCTCAGTGTACATTCCCCCATAGGAGCAGCTCCTTTCATGCTGGTACCCTCGTGTTCTAGGCCATCCTTAGCTGGTAGCCGGCCTGACACACCAAGCATGGATTTCCAATGTGGCTGACAGTCTAACAACACTAGACCCCCCCTCCCCACACCCCCTACCCCCACCCCAAACAAACCCCTCCCCACTGGCCTACATCTAGAGTGTCCCCTACCCCCCACCACCCCCAAACACCACCACATGGATTTCCTATAAGGCGGTGCGTGCCCCCCTTCCCCTGCCTACAACTAAGTATAGATTAGACCCCCTCCCGCAACTGGGCCAAGTAAAGATTTCCAATTTTACCGCCGGTGGGCCGTTAGTAGGGGAATGGGAGGGGACCCATTTCAGCCGGGGAGCTGTCAATCTTTTCCACCTTTTTTCAGGTCTCTGTTTACAGCTTCTAAAGCCTGAAAAGCATTGATTGTTGCTTTAAAGGGGGACAGGGAGAGTGTTCAGGAGTTTGTCGGATGTATGTGATCTTTAATATGAAGAACAGTTTTACTTGTTATACTTTCAGGATAGGGATGGTTTTATTTGTATTTCCTTATGTATCAGGTTCTATGTAATATTGTTGACATTTGTGGATCTCTTTAGGGTGTCATGTACATAAGTACAAGTCAATTGTCCCCCGGATATCAAGAAAAGAGCGAGGCATCATGGTTAGTGCGCGCGCTCATACTCCTCTCCCCCTCCCCCCTCCGAGTCCCTCCACACACACACCAGACAATCGGCGATCATTAAGACAATGTCTGACCAAAGTGGAACAGATGGATTTCCAATAAATCCCAGCTCCAGCCGCCCACTCCTACAACCAGGCATCGACTGGAGGGAGCAGCCGTAACTGGGTCAGTAGGGAAGGGTGGGATCCATGAAGTGGGTACACACAGGTTCATAGGGGATGGCACGAGGGCGGAAGGCCGAGGGCGGCAGGGAGCGGTCGATAATTTCTGTGTATAGAGGTGTAATGGCCTATAGAGAGTGGATATGCGGACTTTCATTAGGAGGAAATAATAGCAATTACATGAAGGTGTTAGGCCTAGGGCAGACTATTTGTGGAATGTCTGGAATAGGCATAATGTTACTTTTCATACTGTTATCACATCAAAAGAGCTTTATGCTTGGGGAAAGATCTATGTGTATATGCAAACAAAGAGGAGGTAGATTTATACCATTTTATATTTGAATAAAGGGAGAGGGGTATACCTGATTACAGGTACTTTAATTAAGCCAGGTAAGCTGTAAACTACTTCATTCAGGTGAGAGAGAGTCAGGAGGGTAAACTTTTAGCTCACCTGTCACCCCCCTCCCCCTAAAACACACAAACACAGGTAGGTTATCTACCCACCCCCTGCTTACCTTTAATGTTTTCATTTCGCTATCAGGTTCTATCGCTGGGTGGGCGCTTTGGTTACCAGAGTCCGCGGGAGGCATTCTGGTCTATAGGACTCTCTCCGCAAGTGTAGTCTTTCTTCTCATGTAATATGTGCCCATGGCGGCTTTGGGCACTGTATAGAAAACGGCGCCTGAGTCTTAGGCCTTTTTATAGACTACTACCCTGTCTGTCTCTACTCTCCTTATCCTGCTGCACCATATACAATACATGTATTTATTATTCATATAATTTGCTCTTATTCTATAACAAAAATACATTTATATCTACATACATGATTTTGTCAAATATTATCCAATGCATTTTCAATATTGAACTATAATCATCCATCAATGTGTTATTTTGCGGTTAATCTCTGATATTGAATATAAGATTATTTGTGTATTATTTTATGCTGACTTGCTTCCTCTAGCCGTGGGTTGTTTTGCTCAGTGTATTTCTAAGATGACCTTTGATTAATATTGCTATTGTGTACGTGAGTGCTTTGATTGTGGTGGCCCCTGAGGCCTAGCCCCGATCAGTTAACCTTTGAATGCTTCTCTTATTCCTCTCCGCCATGCCGTGACCGTATATGTTTTTTTACTCTTAATTCTAGATGCTCAGCAACATCCCAATGGTATGTGAAACCTTCCTCTGTTCTTATCATCATTGCATTCCCACCTTAAGTTCGATTAACTAAGTTTGGTATCAGGGTGCTTATGTGACTCTTTAAAATCTTAGAAAGTCCCTTAATTGTAAGTCGTTACACAATTAAAACTAGGAAAACTTAGCTACTTTTAATTATTTAAAAAAAAGTTTGGTTGTGTTTTCATCTGAAGTAAGTAAGAATGATTATTTACAACAGCGCAACAATATTAGATATAAAATTATATAAGTTCTGAAATATATGATTGACACGCGGACTTGATCTTGAGGGAGATTGTGATCAGACTAAACACATGCAAAATAAAACAGTATTCTTAAAATTTTAAGTCTGTAAGCACCCTGTAATTCCGAACAACACCACAAAACCCTGCCTATTTTAGACTGTAAGTTCTGACAGTTTGGTTCCTGTAAGTGGTGGTTTGGTTTGCCTTCTGTATCTGTTAACACACTTTCACTTTCGTTTTCACCACTCACTCCTAAACTTAGGACCAGAGTAGACCTTAGACTAACTAATGTAAATAAGTAGTCTTCTAGAGTTAAGCCAGAGTTAATAAGATGTGATTACTAATAATGAGTCACATGAGTGTACTACTGAGTCACATTTTTGTGTGATGAGTCACAATTATGTTTATTAATGAGTCACACATATAGTAAAGGCTGCAGTGTGTTATTTAGTTTGTTTGTGAGAAAAATAACATCAGCTTAACATTTCAGCATCAAGAAATATTCTTTTTAAACAATCGCATGCAGTTTATCTAAACGACCACTCATTTGGGAATGCTTATTTGACTGAACTTCGGGTATTCTGAAGATTACAATTTCTACAGATATCATTAGAAGTATCATTGGTGTGTCATCTAAAATGCACAAACTAATGAATATTTAATTATTCCATCCTGAATATTTTATTAATACTTGATGTAGAGAGTGCATTCATAGTAGGCTCCGATTTACTTAGAGCTATCTTCAAATTGTAATGAAAGATGAGCTAAATATGCAACATCTAAAAGGATAAGAACTGAAGGAAATGTTTCTGAGGGAGGGTGGGAATTTAAAAACGGTAAACAATTTGTAACATCTTCTGTGGAAGGAGGACTTTACTCCCTTTTAGAGTAAGTCTGCTTTCCGTTGAGATTATCACAAAGGGAGAAAAGGCAAGGTTCAGTGCAAGAAGTTCATGTTTTCACTTTTAAAAAAAATCAAGGAATAAACAGCCCCAGATCCAAAGGGGATGCTTAAAAGCAAGTGCTCAGGTAGTGTGAGTAGTAGGGGCTAAGGAGGTTATCCCTAGGCTAATCTAGAGGCGACCAGCGATAGCTACTGGGGTGCGGGCTCCCCACTCCCCCCACTCCCCCCTACTGGTCATGCGAACCGGTCATTAAGTACTCCTGTGATTACAATGGGGGGCAGCGTCACGGAAACGGACACTGGCCAAGTGGGGGTTGGGGTTTGGGGGGAGGGGGAATTTGGGGCGGTCAGCCAAGAGACAGGGGGATGTCACCAGGTGGGAGGGTAGGAGGGGGAAGGTCTAAGTCTGTAATTGGTACTTCTTCCATGGGCGTATGCCAACACTGAATTAGGGGTGCCTGGAGAGGTAGGGATTTGAACAAGGTTAGCTCCGCATCGTGCCCCCCTGGATTTTGGACAGAGTTTATAATGTATGAAGAAGGAGATGGTAGCCATCTTATTTATTAAACGAAATTGGATAATTGTGTCTGTTTAGATTAATAATATATACATTGGAATCGTGAGAGTAAAACAAAAGCATCTTATATTGAATTAGAAAACAACAGATATAGGAAATTATGTTGGAATACAATGCTGGATGGGCTATACGGGTCATATCTCAGATTATTTTTCACAAATTTTCCACAACTAGTCACAACAACCAAATAGTCGCGACCGTTTAGATCTACAACCTTATAGTGGTCGCGGCCACTTGACTCTGGCTTAATGAAGGTATGCGGCTGGTACTGGAGTATGGGCTGCGTAGGGGTAGGGGGGGCAGGGGGGTTCCCCCCCCCCCCCCGACACCCATTCATCAGACCCTGCCACTCGCCGTCCCTTGTTAGTCGGGTCACTTCTCAAGGCGGTATGGGGCTTAGCGTATCGCCCCCTCAACCCCCTGGTGGCCACTGCTCGCTTTAATACCACTCTGCTGCCTCAACCACCTCGGTTCGAGGAACGTGATTTCAACGGTAGGAAGTAACAGAGTTCAATGCAGAATGCTTTGATATTCCGCCGGCTGTAACACTGACCCCTCCAACCTGAGTGAGCAAGGAGTGGTGTGGTGGGAGATGGACTTAGTTTTAGGCTGGTTGAAATAGTAGTAATGAGAGGGGAAGAAAAGCAAATATGACAGTTTGGCTATCTTATATCACATCATTGAAAAGAAGTGCCTATAATTATATTGCTAATCATCAGAGACCAAATCAAATAGCTAATCAGAAAATCTCACCTTTAGAGGTCAATGGAAATGTAATATATCATACCTTTCGGTTGGCAATAGGAGTAACATTTTAAGATGGAGTAGCCCCACTTAATTTCTTCCCCTATCATCACTATACATCTCTACCCCACCTCCCCAGCCCTTTACTCATTTCAAGTTATTAACCCAAGACGTCCTCCAGATACGCTTTAAAGACACCCTCTCATTTAAAACTCACCAGAACAATCGGCCGAGTACAGATAACAGTATGATAAGGGACACGGAGCCCTACTACCCACCGACCAGGGGCTGATAGGGGCCTGCCCAGGAAATGAAATACTCAGCTCATTAGAGAATTTTAATTACTTTCTTTAATAAAAGCGCCATGCACGCGATCCCACCCCTACCCCCTGCTATCCCTACCCCTCGGTTCCCCCCTTATGGCCTCTGAGGGGTACGAGTCCGACTGGGTCTGTTTTAGAAGTTCAGAAACCATTGAGGGGTTCAGGGGTGGTTGGAAAAGAGTGGGTGTTGGGAGGGGGGTGTTCAGAGTATGGTCTTTGTGCTTTGAATCCCTTGTGGTCTTAAAAAAGAATGTTAACTCCGCACGTAGACACCTGGAGTGATGACCTGGAGGTGTACTTAGTTTGACTGGTAGGGGAGAGGGTGAGTAGGGGGGGTTCAGGTGTTCTTTTAGCTGTATGGGCTCTCCGCTAGGGGAACAACATGGCGGAGATATGCCCACAGGTACAGGCTTAAGAATGCAGGCTGAAATTCACTGAAACATGACAGTTTTGGAGTAGGCAGTACCTGTGTCTTATCCCAGAGTTTTCAATGTCACGTAGCAAAACAAAAGTGGTGACACAGTGGTATGATACATTGTATTGTAAATTCGGGTTAAAGTTATCTGGTTTGGAATCCATCCAGTGCATACCAAAATTGGAACCATTCTGTCCCACCTATCTGATGTGTATATTGGATGGTTTTCAGTCGCAGGTGGGGAGCCTCCCCCCTCCTTCCACTCGTCATAAACACACCTTCACATTGTCATGCAGGTCAGTCCCACAATCAGCCCCATTTATCGCTCACCTATCAACACCCCAAGGTCAGACAGGGCCTCATTAACATAGACTGACAGCTCATTTCCATAACTACCGATGACCTTGTGCATATCATAGTGTAATTAATAACCACAAAAAGTGTCAGTTCACTGTTTGCCAAAGTAAGATTATTTGAATTAATAAAGTTTACTCTGAAATAGTTTAGGTTTATTGAGGCCGATGGGATCGAGGCTCACACTTTAGCCTCCATCCATAAGACCAAAGAACTAAAGTTAAATCTCATCTTGTTTGGGACTGTATCAACTCTGACATTAAGTAGCCTAATCATAAACTGGATTTTGACTAGTATGGTTGGACCTTGGCGAACAGCCATATTACCGAAAAGAACTATCCTTACTTTTAAAATGATTTTAGTCAGAAATTATACAAAGGACTATCTTAACTTATAAACACTTCTTTTCAGTTACTGGCTCACAGTATTTACAAAGACATATCTAAACGTTAAAAGGGGAGAGTCAGAGAATATACAAATAAGTAGCTTTTACAATCTTTTTCAGTCAAATAAAATACAATTATCCATGCTAAGCCCAACAATCCCTGACCCTAAGTCGTGACACATAGGCTGCAGTCACCCCATACCCTGAGGGTAACATTATTACCATGGTAACAGCCCCTCATTACCATGGTAACATCCCCTCATTACCATGGTAACAGCGGTCAGGGGCCGATGGTTATCGGGGACCAGGGGGTTGTCACACCTGACACAGGGAGGTAGTAGGCCCACTGATATGTATCACCTGGACACACCTGCCCCGTACAGGTAAGGTTAATCAACCAGATGAGTAGGGAGTGGGGGAGGTCAAATGGGGGCGGGAACAGATAACTTTTAACGAATGTGAAATGGAATACATTAGTTTAAAAAGCACAGACAAATTACTCATAAGGCACATGAGTCCATACCTAATACAAATATGCCACAACTGGCTTGAATATGTTTTCAATGGGTAAAGTGTTCACAAATTTTGAAGTATTCTTGTATATGTTTCACATATTAAGTTCAGCATGATATGACATGTGTTTGGATAAAGGTTAACAAAGAATAACGTGGATACATTAATTCAAAAAGTACATTGAAACTACTCATGAGGAATATCAGTCCATACCTAAAACAAGTAGGCAACAACTGGCTGAAATAGGTTTTTGATGGGCAAAGTATTTACAGAATTTTGAAGTATTCTTTATATATATCTTATTTCTTAAGTTCAGCATGATATGACATGTATATGGGTGAATTCTGAATCATAAAGAAGCTGTAATCTCATGGTGACTGGGCATACTTAAGAAACACTATACATAGCAGAATGTGGAACAGATAAGAAAAGTGATAAGAGCACCTGGCTGCTATCATCACAAGACCCCTGGCCAACCTTTGGTCGATCCTCCCATCTCATTCTTAACCCGACTACATCAGCCGTCTATCTCTGATAGGGGGATAAGAAAGTGGGGACTTAAGTCGTAAACACTGGAGGAGAGATACCATGGAGTGTGCTCCAGTAACTGGTAAAACGGTATAACGCCATTACCACTGGCACCATACCCTGAGACTGGAGACTGGTTCTGACATCTGGTGGAGTTTGTCAGAACTAACAAAAGCTATGGCTATAGGACAATGATTTGGGTGGAATTGCTTTTTGGAATGTGTTATTTAGCCGTTTTTTTGGGTTTTGTTTTGAAGTAAGATATAAACGTCTTCGTGTTCAATTTGCGAAAAATGTGAAAATTTTAGTCGGTCTGTCCGTATGTATTTGGCCCGAAAAACCAAGGACGGGAAAGCCATCGCGTGAGGGGTGTCGTTCTGAGGGACTGCTTTTTAAATATACAAACTGCTTTTTCTGAGATTGATACAGTTGGTCTCATCAAATATTTTCAGGCCGGGTGGGAGAGATAGGCCCTATATGCTCACATATAACCCAAGGCTCTGAAATATCCTCAAAAGGTCCTTGGGAAAGTTAATCAATCTCAGCCATCGCCCTCATGAAACAGAAACACAGGAATTCTGCATTAGTCATAACAGCTATATAGACATGATACTTACATAAAAAATTCAGTTATTTTAAATGGTGTCAACTTGATGTCATCGTCCTACAGTATAGACGTCAGACTTTGTATATATTCCCCTTATAGAGGTCAAACTTTGTGTGTATCTTCATTACAGAGGCCAAACACTATGTGTATCTCTATTGCAGAGGTCAAACACTATGTAAACCCTTTACAGACGTCAACCCTTTGTGTACCCTAATACAGAGGTCAACCACTATGCATATCCCCTCACAATGACCCTCTGTTCCCACAAGGTGAATCCCCCCAGTAACAGACCCAGGAGGGGACACCCATGAGGAGAGTAGGGGGGTAAACCAAGGAGGGGCTCTTAGCCAATTTACCCCTGGTTGATCCCATCAGTGTAGGGCTACGGCAGGTACACCCGACCCCCGCCAGGAGGACGGCGACACGCGCGGCCCCCCGCCACCAGGGGGAGTGGTGGGGCGGGGGGCCGATTGTCTCATAGGGTCGGCAGAAGGGTAAGTGGGCGCGGGGGCACTGTCTCTTGAGTCTGAGAACAGTTTTTTTTTTGACAAAATTTTTATTGGCGACTTCATGTGATTACATGTTCTTCCAGTGGCACGTATAGTATCTGAGGGTGTTACCGACCAACCAATAGACACGGTCTGGAAAAGCATACGTTTTATTATGTGATGCACCAAAAAAAATTGAATTGTTAAGTGCCTCATTAATGATATTTTCTTGAATAAATGTTTACTGTAGTGTATCCCCAGGCCATTGGAACCAGAGGCTCTTGGTCGAAAATCCCAGCCAATTGTCAGCGCAATATTTATAAACAAATGCATTGATTTCCAGTAAAATATATATAAATTTGTTATTTGATAACGTCTGAGATCAAACCTGAGTGCTGAAGCGACAAGGAAACAGTCAGAGGTACCTAATGGTGAGTCAGAAAGTCGGAGTACCCCCACCCCGACCAACATCCCAGCAAAATGATGACACTCACCTCGGCCACCCACCCACCCCTTACACCATCCCATCCCCACACGACCTGACTATAATGGTTTTTGAATTGCGCCTAAAAGGTCCAAGCAAGCAGGCAGAAAATGGAGCCCAGCTCAGCCCGTCAGGGGCTTTTACTTAACAGTTCATCATGTGCCCGGCCCTACCCCGGGTCATAAGGCTCGGTTACGACCGGAGAGTGGAGGGTGGGGGGAGAGTGGAGCGGCACAGGGCATTGTGGGAGATCTGGAGGTGAGGTGGGTGGGGGTGGGGGTGGGGGTGGACCTATCTGGCCGGATCAAACGCTAATTTTCGACCCATTGGGGCCCAATTGGCCGTGACCAAACGTCCCCTCATACATCGGGTGTCGCCGCCGCCGCCGCCACTACGCGGCGCTGCGGGAGGGCCGCGCTTCGCAGAGCGTGCCGATTGGCCTTCTGGGACGGGCGGCGGGCTTACTGGTGGTAGTGGGGCTAACAGGCCATGCGCCCTGCGACTCATACAACTGAGAGGGCTGCAAGTGTCCCCTGCGTCGGGCTGGGGGCTGGGGTGTGTTTTTGTGTGATAATTGGGAGGACATTAGGCGGGACTCAATGGGACATGTAGGCTGCCTAGTCGGCCCTTGTAGGCCTATTAGGTGGCCCTGCCCCCTAACAGGTTGACAAATAGTGACCCCGTCACATTCCGATGTATCCTCTCCCTTGGGCCCCCTATTCGAGCTATGATCCTAATTTTGATTGATAAGTATTATTATTTATATCAATAAAATAAGACAAACTGATTCGGAATATCTTCAAGACCCAAGACATAATAACTGAAGAATCCTGGCGGTTGCCTTTTTTCCCACTGGCTACGCTTCTTAGATGGAATTTGACTAATAAGTATTATTATCAATAAAAGAGGAAAGCGTCCTTCAAAAAGATGTCGTAAATGTCTCTATGATATAAGACATAGTAACTGGAGATCTTCAAGTGTCCCTGGCGCTTCCCTTTTCCCACTAGCGACACCCCTGAGATGGTTCCATGGCACAGAGTCAGTTGGGGAATGCTCCCTGATTGACGTAGACAGCTCCTGATAGACTGACACGGGCTCTAACAGACTGGGACAGGCACTGATAGACCGACAAGAAGTCTAACAGACTCTGACAGCGGTACACGACAGTGACGGATAGACCCAGCAGTTGGTCACGTCCTGACTCGTACGATCTGAGTGGGAGGAGGGTGAGATATCTCACAAGTATCATCACCGATACTGAGATGATGATATGTTGGAGTTTAACGTCCCCACGACAATTCTTCAGCTATACCAGGTAGAGAAACAAATGAAAATGCGAACGCATTGAGTCTTTAATAAGGATCAGCCAGACCAGAAAACTAGCAGCAATTACGTGCTTCTCTGTCAGGGCTACCATCTCAGTATCTCTAGTGATGATGTTTAGTGCGTTGGATTTTAACGTCCACTTTGTAATTTTCGAGCTGTATCAACTGGAGAAATAGATATAGATGCGAACGCGTTCTGTCTTTAAAATAGACAGCCACACCTGAAAACAAATCAAGTACGTGCTTTTCTGTAGGAGCTACCAGAAATGAATCATGAAATTATAGAATTACATGACACATTTATAAAACAGATCCCAATGCCACATGTCCAACCCGACATTATACACTCACAGCCTAAAGCCCCATACCCACTAGGCAATTTTACCGGCAACTCGTGACGGGCAACAGCAGAATCCCTTGTAAAATCATTACCAATTTGGATCACCTGTTAGTATGTAACATTCAATATAACATACTAACAGGTGATCCAAATTGGTAATGATTTCACAAGGGATTCTGCTGTTGCCCGTCACGAGTTGCCGGTAAAATCGCCTAGTGGGTATGGGGCTTTACTCTCAACCCAAATCTCCCTTCATAAACAACCAGCCCCTCCCCCAACACCCACACAATCCTCCACACCACCCCACCACATGCCACTCTATAGGGTCGACCCAGGAGCAACTGCTGTGGAGTATGGGTGGAGAGAGGGTGGCATGAACGGTGTTAGAATCAACAGTTGGCCGCAGATCGATATCAGAGTCAATAATGTATCAGCTATGATGTGTGGCTGATAGCTGTAAAGGGGAACTAAACTTGAGCGCGTGACCCGGGTAGTGGTTTTACAGGGGGTGGGGGGTAAGGACTGAGAGGGGTGAGTTGGTGGGGTTGGTGTGGGGGAGGGGTGGGGTGGTAGTCAATACTCAGCTGGCCAGGGCGTTGTGGCCAGGAGGCAGGCATGGAGGGAGAGTTAGCAACAAGTACTGGGTGTGAATCGAGTATGTTTGGTTTGGGCTTTAACTGGACACATGTGATTATTTGCCAAATGGTTTGGTTATTCCAGAACCACACATACTTATACATTTATCCATGTCACTGTTGATACTTGATATGAAGAAAGGACATCAGGAATAATGACACGAAGAAAATAATTATATAGTTTTCAGGAAGTAAGGGTTTTATTTATATATCCTGTTGATGTATAGTAAAGGAGTACTCCCCATATTAATTTTATTTAGAGACATGTGGTACATTCCTAGATTTCATAGAACGCATTGCAGTCATACCTTTCCTCTTCAAGACCTTTTTTTTCTATTTTGTGGACTAGTGCCAATTTACAAAGTGAGCAGACTCATCCCAATCCCAGAGAGTCAGTTAGCAAATAAACCAGTACAACCAAAGTTTATCCACACAGTAGCCTACTGCCCAGTCATGCCCACACCACCTCTTGCTGTCCCCACGACCAACCACACCCACAGTACCACCCTGGAGGACGCCGTGCAGTTTGTGTATGCCGCCGACGGCCGCCTGCCATAAATCTAGGCGGGAGACGGCCTGCAATCCGCCTAATTCGCGCCTAACTCAGGCCTGATGACGATGAATGATCGCCCGCCTGGTCCTTCTCAATCCCGGCCCCACCGCCAACCGCTGCGCATTCCGATGCCACCACGCACACACAAGTCGCGGGCTTTTTAGTGTGATGGCTGTATGATATTTCTGCTGGCATGCTCCAAATGCCAACTTAACTACAGTAATATAGCTGTATGATATCTTTATTTACCTGCAGTTGTTGCACATAATGTATCTAGGTCTTAAAGTGGTCAGTAGTGGAAAATCCAAAGTTAGATAACCAGCTTTGTACTGCCACATCTTAACACACTGGATACAAGGAGTCAAAGCATAAGCTCTGATTGGCTATTTCGCTATGACAGTAGACGCCACTTGTATCCAGCATACTTTACAAAAAATACCATTTCGCTGGTAGTTGTAAGTGAGCAGTACATACATGTATGTGTGTGTGAACTACTCCTACTCTATATAGCACTAGTTCCCACTGCCTACATTACCCCCACCCTACAGCAATGGGCGTGTATTTAAGCAGCAGTCCCCACGCGGGTCACACTGCCTGATTGCCTATTGAGACCCATCGACCGACCGGCCTGATCGGTACCCAGTAGACCTCCCCAGCCCTCGGCCACTGGCCGCAGCTTGAGGCCACTACAGACCGCTTCTGGGGAGGTGGCACCGCATTCGTCCCCAATTGTGGGCCGGGGGGTAGGGGTTAGAGGCCGGGGCCGTGGGGGGACGGCGGCCCCCCGACCTAACGGCCTGCCTCTTGTATGTGATTTGGGCCCGGTCGCAGCTGTCCATATCGGGCATTACTGCGAGGCAGGCTTCATTTGATTGACCGTATTGACATACATTGACCTGGCGGTGATCAGGTGCCCACTGCTGGGTCCCACTCCTCCAGCACTCCACCCCCTGCCTCCAGCTCCTCCTTGCCCACTGTGCCCCTCCCATGCCCCTGCTAGATACCCCCAAATTGTCCACCATCTCATCCCTATGCCCTATGCTGTGGTACACCGCCGCCGCCGCCACTCAAATTGCAGCCACCCAGAATTTATATGATTGGTCATGTTGATGCACATAGAAATAGCTGTGGGATGATCGCTACAGCCCCCTCACTGGCCATCACTCCTCTTCCTATTTTTATGGTTGTCCATTTTTTGTTGGCTATTGGGATCATTTTCTGTCATTGGGGCAATTGTGGCTGGTCGCGCTATGGTGGGGAGAGGGCAGTAGTGGGCGGAATTAGGGGTAAATATGGGACAGAACCTCGTGTCGTCAGGCGACCTCTGCCCTCTGCCCTACGCCCTCGGGCATGGCCCTATTTGCCCTCAGACGATGACAGAGGCTGGGGACATAGCTGATGACCATTCTGTGTAAACTGTGCTGGACTGCCTAGGAGGCATACAACCTTGTATGGAGGTATGTACAACAGTAGCTGGTCAGTGTGGACTACGCTTTTTTTGCCGAAGTTTATACACAAAACTCATTGTAACATACTGAACCATAATGTTAACAATTTGTATCAGATGATCTGTTAAGTTACATATAATTATGTAAGTTTGCAGTTAAGTTACATAGTAGTTATGGAATCATGTAATTATCGTCCTTATGTAAACCTACCTAACAGGTAGAATTTTAGATTATTTTCCGCATTCCCAATTAAAATTTCCTTTATAGGTTTTTTATATTTCACTTTGGAAGGTATTAAAAATGTTAGATTTTGTTAGCAATCTGTAGACTAGGAATACAGTCTGAGTGATACAGAGTAATACCTCATCTTTGGAAATACCGTATACTGTCTGATACTCTGGTATTACAGTTCAGGCCATCTTGACCAGATATTTTTTCAGAACCGCAGTCCAAGGGAATAGTGTGTCCATACACAGTTATCCCAACACATTCGTCTCTGTCAAGACGAAAGGGGTGGCCGGTCCACCCGGGCTTCTGTATTTATTAAAGATGTCTATCGCTATAGGTGAGGACCATATTGTGGGTGCATCATACGGCAGTGAGGATTTCCCACCCCCTCCAGTCACCTCATACATACAAGTTGATCCGCCCCGCTGCCCACTGACTGCTCCATGCATTTCCCCAGGCTGGCCGGGCGGTCAGTCGAGTCCGCCCGGTCAGCCAGCGGGCTGCTGGTCTATGCATGTTATAATGATCTCAGATCATGTGGGTGGTGGGGGAGAGGACAGCAGCAGTGGTCATTTCTGGGTGATGGGTTTGGAGAAGGGGGTGATGGGAGGTGGTATTTAAGGGGGGATGGGAGGGAATGAGGGTTAGAGGGGGCTGTGGCTGAAGTGAGCTGGGGGATGGGGAGATAGGGTTAGCAGGGGAGGTTAGAGGGTAGGCCAGCAAAAGAGGGTGGGGATGGATAAGATCAATCATAGGTGCTGGGGCTGACTGGTCCAGTGTGGGAGGGGGTAAAGGGGTTAGGGGATGGGCAGAGGGTTAGGACTGGGGGCAGGGTTTCAGGGTGGATGTGGTTGGTGGGCGTTCGCAGTCCGGCCACAGTTCTGATAGAGACTGCTCGCCCACTGTCATTTGTCGACAGCTGATCAGCCGGGCTGATAAGGCAATGGGGTGAGGGGGCAGCAGGCCCACTGACCACTAGCTGACCACTGCTTTCTGACCACTAGTGACCACTACACTGATGCACATCACCAGAGGGCTACAGTAACTCTAGAGTTGTCTGCTTTTGCCTAAATGTTCAAAACCAAGGTCTTTGCTGTTCTATGTTCCGAAAAATATGAGAGGTAGGAGAGGCTTTCTCTGAAATGTGAAGAAGTGGTATACTGGACTAAGCCAACTATAAATAATCAGTATTTCGGAGCCCATAATGAGAGCAGCCATGAATTTATTAGAAACATGGAATAGAATTACAATTAAGATTATTTGGGTGTGGCACTTTCTCTAGTTTGGTTTTTCCCTCATCTCATGAGTTATTTTGGATTTTATGTGTTATGAGAAAGAGCCCTGACTCTCTGACTGACTGACTGCCTATTGCTGGCTAAGCACTACTCCTTGATACTGTCGACCCTTGATACGCGAATAGCATGTCACACGTTCACACACGCGTGCATGGACGCACGAGTGGTCAGCAACATCTAGTGTCTAACGCTTGACCTCCACCCCCTCACACACCCCACACCTCATCCCATCTTTAGCCATGTTGCCCTGTGCTCCCCTTTATGGCAGTAGCTGACGGCTATCTTGGCTGGGTGGGGTGTTATACATCTTGGGAACAGATAAAGACCAGACCTAGAATGTGGGGGTGGGAAGAGGAGGGGTATTGAAGTGGGAGAGTAGGGATGACATTCCGGGTGTATCATATTGGGATTGAGAGGCAGAGGTGTGTGATTCTAGTGGAAATAAAGTTCATAATCATGCAATTGTAAACCTATTCTAGCAATCATATAATCCCCATGCAACAGCAAGATTTCTCAAACGTTATATTTTCCAACTTGAATGCCCCAGCAAGTACAAATACAAAGTCCCAAAACAGAAAACTATAACTTATTTGAATTAAAAAGCTAAGTTCAAAAATTCCTTTGTGATAAGGTTAGCATTGATAAAGAAGAGGATGTCCGTAGTAGTTAATTAATTAAATGTTTCATGCAATACTGGTTAAAAACACTGTGCATTACTAAGCAGTATTTGAGGCTGGCCAGCTGACACACTCCCACACCTCACCCCTTCACCCCCCCAACTCCCCCTCCCTCCACCCTACCACCTTTGGCCAGGTGTGTGTGAACAGGTGAGGCTGGGACAGGTGATTGGGGGGGGGGGCTGTCACACATGAGTGATCTCACCTTCACTGACCTTGTGAATCACCTGTGCATCATCCATCCACCCCATCACCCACCCACCTACCCATGCCCAAGGCCCATCCCTGTATATTGCTCCCTCCACTTGAACTCTCCACTTTCACCACAAATACAGTACATGTGACACCAATGCAATATAATAATGATCGCAGAAATTCAGCTGATCATGCTGAGATCACCTTCATTCATGGCATATATTTTGACAATAGTAGAGTTATAACAAGACCACGGTGAAATTATTTGAATTTTGGTTAAAAATTGCAAATAAAATAAGTGGTCCAGCGAATCTAATGATTTACATTTGAAGTACAACACAGCAATATAAGGCTAATGGGTCTCTTAATTCCTTGCTACTGCAAAGAGAAAAGACAAAAATGTAAAACAAAAATAAGAAATAAATGATAAAGGGATAAAAGAGAAGTGCACACAAGGTGGACATGGCCTTGTGCAGGTAAAGTGCCTCATGAATATACAGGAGGACGGCCGAGCGGGGCGAGCGCGGGGGGTTCGGGGGGGATGTTTGTCTCCGGCCCTTACTTCTCACATTACAACCCTTCGCAGCATGGGGACACACACACCCCACACCCCTACACACACACTGCCCCACCCCCTCCTCCAGGGCCTCAGGTAGGCTGGCCAGGTGAGGGGGGATAGGTAAACATGGTAGGGGGGCTTCAGGTGACCTCCACCCCCCCTTCCTCCTACCTGCCTTCCCTCCCCCAGCCCCAACCTACCCTATCCTGCCCTGCAGTTCATGAATATACAGACTAGCAGCCTTTCCCAGCCTCATCAAACTGGGCTACACGCACTTGACTCTTATTAGGCTTGATCCCATGATGATATGGACTTTTTGGAAGTGTCTATGCACACTGAATCAAACTTTACTAAGGCACGCATGAATATGTGTTACATTTTGGCCTCATTTGACACAGTGCAATTTCACCCAGGTTTCCTCAGAGTAATGATGGAGATTAAGTCTAAACAAACTAGTAAAAAATACTATTGTTTTATATTTTACACACTCACAAAATGTTAAAAAAATTGATACAAGTCGAATGTAGTCCTATTATCATGCAATGCACTACCTTGGCCACCCAACAAAGAGTTAGTGGAAATAATATTCTTTACAAACTTAACCAAGCCCAGAGGCATACACTTATATGAGAGTTGCCTGTTCTGGCATCAATATCGAACACAAATATCTGTTGACATATAGAACACACATGAGTTCCCAAAGTAACACCACCCTAAGAGAGTTGCATTGTCTGCTCTAGTCAGCTAGGGTTGTCTCATTGAGTGAGTTACTCTGAGTTACTCCTGCAGACTGAGCTGCTCACCCTAATTGGACCTTGGCGATAACCACTGACCAGTGAGACCAGATAGCGGCCGGCTTATCGCGACCAGCGACCCGACCGCCACCAGATCACCACATTATACAGTGCTCACTGCAGGAACAAGCAGTCAGCAGGGAAGGAAGACTCCCTCTAAGAATAAGAAATAGCAAGGATTGAGGAAATAATCTGGTTCAGTATTGTTGAAGATTCTACAAGAAATATAAATCTTATATAAATATACAGAATTTTACAAGAAAAAACTCAATCAAAATCCTTGTAATGTACATAGTTAGAATCTATCAGTACCCTGTACTTTAAAATTAAATATGGTTGAATATTAAGTAAAAATTATATTCATTGATGATTCTCTATCCAATACCACCCAAAGCAAGTGGTTTGTATTTTCAGTTCACAGTCATATCCTATTACCCCTCATTCCATAAGCTTCTAGTTACTACCATTGGTGACTGTAAGGTATAACAACATGCTGTGTACGAGGAAACCATGAACACTATAGTAAACTATGCAATTAATGATACATGTAATCAATGATACAAATGCATATATAATAAATAGTAACATGCCTGATGTATCAATGTTATATTCTACACATACTGGGATAGTTGATCCATCCGGCCCGCGATCGCCCAACGGGTGTGTGCGATTGATCGCTGTTGGCGGGTCGCACCTGTTTCTACTCGGGCCTGTAATAAGGGGTCTGGGCCCTCTCAGCTGCCCTAGGGCCCCTCCAGCCTCTCCTGTCCCCTCCACCTCCTGTCCCCTCTCAGCCTGACCCTGCCCTTCTGTGTCTCCAGCATTAATCCACTATCTACCATTATCTCTGCATACTATGTGAGGGGCAGCTGGGTAACATATGTAGGGCAGGGTATAAAAAATATGTTAATTTCAATAGAGATTTTGGTAAAAGATAAGAGGTATTTTTTGATAAATAACAGAATTTCTTCTGGGGCCAAAAGTATGGGAACATTGGTGATACTGTAACTGAGACTCCTGGGTTGGGGGTTGAGTACTGGGTCAAAAGGTTCGGTCAAAATACATAGGTCTGTATCTATGTAGGCACATAGTTGAAGGTTAGAGGGCTGGGGACGTTGTAAGGGGTATTTACCACCACGTGGTGATGTGATTTCCTTGGCCTGCCGACCTCAGCCCGCCCCTCCACCCTGTCATCACCTCTAACGTGATTTTAACCGTTTAGTTGCCACCCCCGCCAAGAGACGATCAGGGATGGGATGAGATGGTGGGAGGGGGTGGGAGTGAGTGAAGTCTGCTGAGTCACAATACAGTGGGGGGGGGGGGGGGGCCGCAGGGGTCACCCCCCCCCCCCCACACACACACACACACACACACACTGCCTGTCGCGCCGGGCCCTATCAAACACCCGTCTTGGCCAGCGGCCATTTTGTGGGGAGAAATTTTCCCCACATTTCTGTCAACACCCATAAGGGGGCTTCACTAAAACGCCCCCTGGCAGCGCGGTGAATAGATTTGTTAGAAATTGGGAAATTGGCGGCCGTGTAGTTATTTGGGCGCATAGAGACTGTGCCTCCACGTCGCTCCCGGCGCCCACACCCCTCACCAAGGGAGCGGCAGGGGAACCTGAAATACCCAGTTTGTTTGAGATTTCTGTGGTTTGTGGGTGTGTGTGGTTTGAGGAAGAGGGGTCTGGGATGGGGAGGGAGAGGTATGGGGGGGGCGGTCCCAGCTATTTGAACCTATTTTCTGGACCTGTCTCCTTGCCCCTACGTCTAAGACCAGTTTTAAAGCGTCTGTCTTCAAAGGTTGTTGTTTGAAGTCATTGAGTGTGGGAGGTTTGTGGGGACGAGTACGGGCCCGCCGCCCCAGTAGGAGTCGGCGGTGGCTTCAATCCCTTACCGCCACCCCTGCAGGCCCACTGCAGGCGGCCCAGGAGGCTCTGTTTGTTCATTTCAAGGAGGGAAATTGCCGACCAAAAGCAGCAGTCACACCTGAACTTTTAAATTACTCATCAAGAGGGTTGGGGATAGTCTATCTTTTAAAAGTGTGTGCTTCTAAGGAACATAATATATAAGAGAACATGATATTATGTTCGTTTTAAACTTGAATTACCATTTACAATGGTAACATGGGTAAGAGATTTCCCACATACTTTCTTCATATACATCATATTGTATGGAATATGTGCTTAATCTTAAGCCTAGACAATGCTTCATTGAATACTGAAAATAACAAATCGCCTGATAATGATAATTACCTCCCTGTTCTCCAACACAAGACCAAGAAAACTATAAGTCAAAGATGTCAAATCACCAAAAGAAAAAGAAATTATAAAAAAAAGCCAATTGAAATGTGTTTTACCAACCCATGGCCCCTATCAGTGACCCAGCAGTGAGTGCCATTCCTACACCAGAAAAGAATGACCAAAAAAGAACAATTGAAAGGTGTTTAACCAACCCATGGCCCCTGTCAGTTAACAATCAGTGAGTGTCAGTCACTGACTCCCCGTACCCTGACTGTAGACAGGTCGGTGTGAGGTGGGTAGGAGTAACTCTCCGTAATGGGGCGGGGTGGGACCGGCTATTAGAGATGAGGGGAACGAGTGTTGACATGTAATCAGTGCCTCCCCCCCCTACCCACCACCTCCTCCAGGGCTGTGACGTCACCAGTGCGAGCTGCTCTGAGCAATTAAGGAGCTGGTTTCATGCACAAATGTACTCAGAGTGGTCCACAATCTGTGAGCTAGTCAAATTGGAGTTTCCGTGTACTCCAATTCCACAGTGATAAATAAATAACTTTATTTCTATTATTTTGAAAATGTGGTTTCATTTTAAAAAATCATTGATTTTTTATACATGTGTACTATTATTTAATCATAAATTGGCATCTACTTCACCATTTAAATACACGGTGCACTTGCCTACAACTGTGCTTTTTTAGTACCCAAACCCCCACCCCCTACAAACTAACCCATTCACACAACCTACTGGAGCGACTCAGGCTGACCTACTTAGCGACGAGCTAAACAATGAAAAACTCCCACTGTTAAACGTGGCGCAGTTAAGTTTCATGTTAACGCCTTAAAACCACGCGGCAGGAGTAAGCCCCGGGACGCCGCGTTCTAAGTACGAGCGACTCACTACAGAAGATACAGAAACATCTCGCGAGATCCCGTGAGAGTACGACAACGTCGACCTTAGAGGCGCGGCGTCGGTTGGCTAGGTGTCGGTGGCGACAAGTCGTCAGCGTGTTGCTGGGTATTTAAACACACATTTGAGCGCCTCTCTATGGATTTTTCATTTGTGAAATCATTAAGGGCGGTCGGGGAGGGGGCGTGCGGGTCAATAGTATCGACGACCGGCCGCTGGGTTTACCTTAGCGGGGTGAGGGGGATCAACAGGGTGTACGGGAGTCGGTACTCAGGGTTAATTAAGCCGCCACTAGGGGGAGCCACCCAGAGGGGAAGGGATCTGCCCCCACAGACACCAGGGCGACGTCTGGCGGCCGTGTGGAGTAATGGGGAAGCCACGTGACTTGTTACGAGGCTATGGGAGATACCGCGAGATCCCGTGAGAAAATGCGTGATTTTATGATACCTCGCGAGACTTTGGGAGAGAGTGTAAGACTTGATTTGTCCTTGTGTGACTTCACGAGGGTTCACGAGATTTCAGGGGGTTTCCCGAGAGTCTATGAGATAGTTAGTAACCTCATAAGCCTTGAAGGTTATGTGACTCCACCATGGAGTCCGCACCATGCTCTGTGACTCCATACAACCCTGTGTAGTCTTTGTGAGACTTCACGAGATTCCACGAGGGACCGCGAGACTTGGGCGTGTCCCCCTAGCGGTCAGTTTGTGATAAGGGAGTAAGGGTATATTTTTATTGATTATTCACAAGGGGTGTCAAAGGTCGGAATATATTGGGCCAGTTTTATACGCCTCCACCACTTGATATTTCAGACCCAGGAGGTCAGTGGTAGTTGATGAACTACGCCGTAGTCCTTCACTCACCAAGCTGTACTGGTTATTTTACTGGTCAGTTGACAACTGACCGCCGCTTGACCACTGCGACGCGACCCCCCACTGACCCATAGGCTGACCCCGCCACCCGCTAAGTCAACATGGAGTATTCATACACAGCCTGACATGTGTGGACCTGCTCGTAGACCTACTCACCAACCTGCTCACAAAGCTTCTATCCGACCTGCTCACACACCTAAAACACAGACCAACTCAAATGTAAATTTTCAGACCGGACCACAGATAAAACTTCTCGATTTGACTATGTTGGTGCAGTCAACTTTGTGCGTACATAGAAAGTGTCTCATGCTTTGTATGGCTTACATGATAGAATCTAAAAAAGGTCCTTGTTTACTAAGATCAACCTTAGGGCTAATACCACAAGCCTCCTAATATCAAACTGTTTACCCCATCCCAAACGCACCGTATTCCCGGCGGTTGGGTGAGAAATCAGTCAGAAGTATACTCACTGGTCACTTACAGTCAGAAGATTCAAGTGAAAACATCAGACGCTCATCCCCGTTTCCCGTACCACTAAACACCAAAACCAGAAAAACAATACACCTACCCCCCCCCCCCCCCCCGACACACAGAAACACGCATACACCTTATAACGAGTGGCGCCACCCCGCGGCGCTGACTGTTAACCAACAGCCCGGACCAGGGGTGGGGGGGGGGGGGGGGGGGGTGAGCTGTTTGCACAGTTGTTGTGTGCCCACACGCCGAGCAGGGGCTGCGATAATATTTGACCAGCCGTGGAGGCAGGGGCTGGACAGTTTATACGGGGGAGGGGGTGGCTTAGCTTTGGGACAGGGGTAGGCAAGCAACAGGGAGTTTGGGTTGGGAGGCGGGGGAGGATTGGAGGGGGGTTAAGAGAATGACCGCTTGGTATAAGGCTTAAGGTGCGGATGGTCAGTGGTGGTTAGGGCTTAAGGGTGCCATACCATAATGGTCAGTCTTAGCACTGGTCAGTTTGAGTGGTCAGTGGACACCTGGTTGTACCAGGATCATCTAGGTGTGTGGTCAACGAGTTGAGGGGGTGTAGGAGGTGGATGGGATGGGGTTGAATGTATGTACGTGATGTGGCAGGTAAGAGTCGGTAAGGGTCTAGGTGCTGAGGTGTGGAGGATAGCGGGGGTCGTGGTAAACGCACGCCCCGCGGATCAAGCCAATAGTGTTTGGTGTTTACGCCGACTTACCAATTATCGAGTGCGTGAATATCGTGCCCGAATCGGTGTAACGCACATCATAACTGAAAATCCCAATCGGATATTAACACGTTTTGATAACCTCATTGAAAATACTAGAACTGATACAATACATCATAGCAGCAATCCCATTTTACACCTGTGAAAAATGATCATGTCTATATACTTCTCATTCTTACGAATCTACATATATTCATCGGCGGTGGTTAAGGACTAAAGCGTCATTCATCACCTGTGTAGTATTAGTATAGACCATTATTAATAAAAGTACCCACAATTAACATACTACGATCCACTGCTATCCCCTGCGATTCTACCCTGTAATCTTTTCATCGCCCGAGTAAAGTCCCCATGTCCATATCATACTCACATCCCATACACACATACATATACTACTCACACCCCGACCGGCGCCCCTACCCCTACCCCGGCCCCCGCCCCGACTGTCCCCGGCCGCCCCGTCGCCCGTCGCCCGGCGTAATGTAGCCCGGCTCCCGGCGCACCTGTCCCCGCACCTCCCGGCCCGCCGCCCGCCCGCCTACCTGGGGCCGACGCCCGTCTACCTGGGGCCGGCGCCCGGCTACCTGGGCCCGCCGCGCCGGGAGAGGGTGGGCCAGAGGCGGGCTTAACGCTAGGCGCGCCGCTTGGGGGTTGGAAGATTGTGTTGGGACTGGTATAGAGCTTTTTCCAATGGGAAACATCTACCTAGAGGGGTTTAATTATGAAGGTATGGTCTATTGGAGTTAGTTTTTATTATGGGTGTGTTTCACATGGGATGCCATCTGAGAAACATATGGGACGGCCTTTGAATTGACACTATGATATACCTACAGTATTTGCTAATTTCTTTAAATTTAGAAAATTAAGCCATTGTCAAACGTTGTAGACCTTGTGACGTTATATTATCACCCAATGATACTTCCAGTGAATGTGTTTTACTGTATGGGTGGGCGACATAGGCGAAGTGAGGGTAGGGATCCCATACATAGAGGTCTTTAAAGTTATCGTTGGGGTGACATAGGTGAAGTGAGGGTAGGGATCCCAAGTGATTAAAGGTATCGTTGGGACGACACAGGTGCCGTTAGGGGAGTGGTAGCAGGTTGGGTGGTCAGTGAGTGGTCAGTTGGCGCCGTGCCTGATGGGCCTACCTGACCACACCTGTCCCCGACCTGTCTGACCCTCACTGACCCTGAGTACCTGTAATTGGACACACCTGGGATCCCCCACATGTCAACCTGTCAACTGGGAGAACCGCAACTTAGTGGACAGCCATATAGGAAGGTGGTTTAGATGGAACAATTAAATTTCTACGGTTTCATAAGTTAAATGGGAATTACCCAGGTTCACAGAATAATGAGAAAAGTTTCCAACAAAAACATTTGAATTGAAATGCAATAATGGAATAACATTTATTTATTTTCCCCTAAAATTAGATACGCTATACTTGTTTTTTTTTGTTTTTTTTACACAGCGACACCTGTCAATTTAGGAAAATCAAAATTAAGCTAAAAAGAAAAAAAAATGGCTCCATAATGATGATGCAAAAATAATGACAATAATACAAAAAAGTTGAGGTAAAACATACCATTAACATACGGCCCATAGCCACCTACATCCCTTACCCCAAACACGTACAAAACAGCTGCCATTTAACTCTTGATACCCAGAACTCCCAGTCACACCTGTACTTTACACCTTTCACTTTCACTTTACCAGTGGAATAACCGGACGCTGTAACTTTACCCACCAACCCCACACCCCACACCCCATACCCACCACCTCTAGTCTATATACCGACTGTGGGGCAGTATGAAAGCCTTACGTCAGAGGTCAATATTGATGTGGTTTAGGGTGTAATTGTGCTGTGAGGGTAGGCTGATATGACGGCCCACAATTAGAGTAATGTGCCCAGGCCTTTACTCACCCCTACCACCTCTCTACATCAGGGCCCGGCTCGTGTTGGGGACTGTGTGTGAGTGATATAATAACTCCCCGACCTCGGTTCACACCTACCTATAGACCTTTTTTCAATATGCAAGTCATGGCAATGTACCTTCAAGCATAGATAGATTGACCGCTGCTTCCTCGTTTATTGTTTGCAGAACTTTTCTAGAGTAAAATACAGTTATATTTTCCCAGGGTAACTTATCAGACCTACGTATACAGTGGCAGATCCGGGTAGGGGGGGGGGGGCAGCAGGCGCGCCCCTCGCCCTTATTTTTGGCCCATGGTATACATACGTTACTTGTATCTAGGATATAATTTGAAGTGTGTTATGTAAAATTGTAATATTGAAACTTTTCTTAAAATATTCAGGTGAGGCCTGTAATTACAAATAGTCTATTAAAATGTGGTATTAGCAGTAACCTCTCACCTGGACGCCCCAGCCAGGTAGGTGGGACGCTGAGTCACACGTCACCACCTCACCTTGACAACCCCCCCCCCGAGTCCAACCCCAACCCCCCAATCTAACCCCACTACCTGGACAATACCTGGGCGCCAACACCAGAAAGGCGCCGTGAATTAGCCCCTGGTCGCCGCCAGTGAGCGGGCTAATAGAGTGGTCGGGGGTCGGGGTGCCGACGTCTGTGGTCTAATGAGATGGGTGGGTTTTGTTGTGGGGCCGTGTGCACTGAGGCGGAACGGACCTACTACACAAGGTCCGCCATGTTTTTTTGGGGAGCAAAACGTGCGGTGTGGTTTGATTAAAGTAGGTGTAATTTGGGGATTCGGTTGCAGATAAATTAGTGTGTCAGTCACATGGGTTGTTATTAATGATCAAATTCTAAAGCTCCTACATCATTTTGCCCCTCATTAACATTATGATTTTTATGTTAACACGTTTATGTTTATACGCAGAATTTAATTGACGAATTATAATAAACAGATGATTAATATTATGGACATACGCACAAATGATAATTAGACCATGATTTTAATGTCTTAAATAAACATGAAGTCTACAACAAGCTGTCGTCGAGTTGGATGTATTACCCACAACTTTATTAAATCATAATTAGCTATTTTATTTTTTATCAGTTATAGCAAGATAATTATATCTTGATAAAGGCCAGGCACAATAGGGAAGCAATTCATCAAGTATCCATTAATCCAAAACCCCTCTAGAGTTGGGTGGGTGGGAAAGTGAGTTGAAAGGGTTAACAGTGGACCCAGCAGGTGATGATATGAAGAGGGGGTCGGGGACCGTCAAAAGGCAGCCTGACGCATGCGCCCTTTGTACCTGTGACGTCAGGTGTGGTCGTGACGTCACCAGGACACGTGACCTGACACGTGTCGCTATCCCAGAGTGCATTGCGCCCGTTCTGGTTGAGCGCGTGTGTCACAGGGGTAAGGGGTGTGCTAGTATTAGTGAAAGTTTGATTAGGAGTTAGGAAAAAAAAGAGAGGTTAATGTAGCTAATTTTAGGGTTAGATTTCATGCATAACCTGTTACTGTAAATTTTGATAACGCTTGTAGTATCTAATTGATATGACCACGTTATTTGAAAAAGTATCTTTTTTTTCAAATGATAAATTTGACTTACATAATCATAAGAACACGGCATATTTTGATTAAAAAACGTGGAAGTAGTAAAAGGGCATGGTCTGTGAAACCTCACTATGTCTCTTCTTTGGAGGCCGAGGAAGAAATAGAAATAAAGAAGTGGCACAGATGCAAATAAAATTTCATAAGCCCTCACTATTACCTGCCCATGAAAAGTGAGTGGATGGTTATTGTTGACTGAGCGTTGGCGTGTGCCGTCCATGTATGTTCAACGTGGGACCGTCGGGGGGGGGGGGTGACTAGTGACTGTTAGGCGCGGGGGAAGATGTGTGGGGGGAATAAGGGTATCAGATTATAACATGGCCCTGGTATGAATATGGTATACAGGATAAAATAAGAGGGGTCCTTATATTAGTGGAAAGGAGAGAGAGACGGCTCAGTATTACCCCTAATAATGTCCGTGTCCAACTATTTCAATTTGAAAGAGACAGTGAAGACTACCAGAATTAAAACTACAGAGCATCACAAACAGTACAGAGAGAGGTCATCTGGTGAAGGGTAACCGTCGGTGGGCTTTACATAAGTGGTGACCAGGGGGTAAGTGGCCAGCGTCCTCCAGGGCAGGCCCCATCTCCAGGGTCATCTCAGAGCACCCACACCTGTTCCCAGGTGCTCCAGGTGCACAGCGGCCGCCTGGAGAGAGGTGGGGGGGGGGGGGTGGGGGCGGTCGGCTGGGGATGTGTTAGCATGTGCCGTTAACAGCCTGAGGGTGCGGGGCTTCTGGTCCAGCCCTGACATTGAAACAACTCCTATCAGGCTGGTAGGGACTGTCAGTGTTTTTTAGTTTGGTCATAATAGAATGGTAAGATAGAAGAAGTGTTATTATTAAAAAGCTATAATTATATCACTAATTTTCACATCCCAATGTTATCAAAAAGAGTGAAAGATTAGACAGGGCTTTCACATTAGATATGTCGCTATGTCTAGTAGTATCCAATCGTCTAGCAGTATATCACTGTTGTCATGAAAAGTTTTGTAATTTATAGGGTTTATATCTGTGAACGCTCTTGTGCAATGTCCGTCTCTCGACCCTTGTTTGTGTAATTTGTAAACCTGTCTGTGTAATTTATAAACCTGTTTGTCAGACCATTTATCTCTGTCAGCACAGACTCTCCCTATCCCAGCTGACCCAAGGACTCATAGTCTCACTGATAAGTGTGTAAGGTACCACAGTATACAGATCAAGGATGTATTATAAGGAGCTAGTCCTAGATCTAACCACAAACTGTGCGTAATCTGGGGATCTGCCCCCAGCACTCCTTGGACCGCCCACGTCTACGCTTTATCTATCAGCCAGGCCTAGGGTAGCTCTATATGTCTTTCATTGCAGATAAACATGTAAACTGATAACATGTATCCTGTAACATTTGCAAATAGGGATAACACCTGAGAAGAAGATTTGAGTGGGCATTTTTGGAGTTGAAGGCCAAAGCTGTTGTTGTCTAGATTTCTCATAAAAAGTTCAAACCATAAGTGAAGTTTTGAGATTTATGATGATGCACTGAACTGATGTCAGAGATCAGATACACTCAACTGATATTAAACAATAGTTCCTAATACAGTTGCATATGATTTAGATGCTAACTTAACATCTTCCGATAACACTGGCATAGACAAGGCAGCATACATGTAATGGACCTCAGAGGTCTTCCAATTGGACAGTGAGACTACACAAAAAAAATACAGGCTGACCTAAACTTGAGCTATATCTTATTAATATCATTTGAGTCATAGACATTCCTTGGTTGGGGCTTTATCAAGTTTCTCTTCTCATAGAACAGAAACTAGGAGCATAGGTTATTGCTTATATCAGCCAAGTGGCATCCAAGTAGCAAGTAAGATTGATAAGAACACTCTTTATGTGTGCCACTATTATATAGCTGTCAAGGCCACTAAAAACATGCAAATGTTCCCCTCATCAAGTACACAACAGTTTTGTTCCCTGATTCAAGGCTATGATAGCAGATATACCACATTCAGTTGACTATTTAATGACATCAGTTTGCCAACTGAACTAAGACATCAGTTCTAAGTAAAAATACAAGCAAGTCCCTCTGCATACATACACCCTACAACACATGCCATGGCTGCTTAAGCCAAACCCACATGTCAATCCAGAGGTGTTAAGAATATTGATCCCCGCGACCCCTAGGTGTTCAATGCTCGCCTAGATTCGGTGGGTTTAAACACTTTAGAGTCGTGTTCAAACACTCGACGGCTCTCAGACAGATAGAGCAGTGTACTGATCGATAGGGCTTTGTAGAGGGCAGGCTACCAGTAGAGGCGTAGCTAGGGTGGGAGGTCCACTGCCTACCATGGACATGATGCTATGTGGGACATCCAAGGATGAACTATGCCCATCCCTTATTACTGGATGGTAGTTGAACTTTCCCCTATTATTCATAATTTAATCCCACAACCCGCCAAAGGATGAAAGTTGCATGGGATAACTATCTGGTGCCCTAAAAGATAGGAAAGTCAAAGAAGATCTTTTTAAACCTAGTAGTATACTCCCAATTAACTCCAGGACATAACTATACCATTTATACTTGATGTGAGGTCCCAGGTTAGAATCCAACCCTTCTCCAGTAGATGTAAAATGCCTGTCTCTAATCCACACTGACTATGTCATAAGCCATTTTCACTTCTCCCTCAGATTATCTAGGCCGATTCATTGTGTCAGATCAGATGCATTGAGCGATGGGGGAAGTTAAATGCGTGATTGAGTTGAGAGTGAGGGGCTTTAGGGCTCAGGGCCCTACTTACAGGGGTATGGAGAAGCCCCCACCCCCACCCTTAAAGGGGTATGGAGAAGCCCCCACTCCCACCCTTAAAGGGGTATGGTGAAGCCCCCCACTCCCACCCTTAAAGGGGTATGGAGAAGCCCCCCTCCCACCCTTAAAGGGGTATGGTGAAGCCCCCCACTCCCACCCTTAAAGGGGTATGGTGAAGCCCCCACTCCCACCCTTAAAGGGGTATGGTGAAGCCCCCCACTCCCACCCTTAAAGGGGTATGGTGAAGCCCCCACTCCTATCCTTAAAGGGGTATGGAGAAGTCCCCACCTCCACCCTTAAAGGGGTATGGTGAAGCCCCCACCATTCGCTGGTCCCAGGCTACAGATGCTTTCATCAGCACCTCATCTAATTGACTGTTTGTCTTGCCGGCAGCCAGCGCACAAATTACGCTGATGACCGGCGGGTAGTACAAACAATGGGACCAGGGGCCTTGTCCTGACTGGTACAAGCGGAAGGTTTGTGGGCGATGTTAGGGGAAAATAAGTCACTTTAGGTCGCGGTTTGGACCCTTAACATCATCTTTTAGGTCTACTTGCAGTATTATGTCACTACAATATATGAAATATTGGTGAACTTAAAGATCATTATCATTTTCCACATGGAAATATTAAAACCAGGAATTTGTTGGTTGCTTCATTTTTCATCGATACAAATATTTTGAGTTATTGCAATTTTTACCTGAATTTCTCCCCCACTCCCCTTTCTGACTGCTAGACTGCTTGTTTGTTCCACTGACGAATTGTATCGTCAGAAAATTAAAATTCACCAAAGCATCTGGGCGTGTCAATATGTACGGAGCTGGGGTGTGTTGGTCGGGGGCGGCCTTGGGGCGGTGAGGGGGTTGTGTGCAATAATAATGGGGCTTGCTTGCACCTCAGGCCAGCTGTGGCCCACAACCCACTCCCCCAGCCTCCCAGGGTACACCATTAATGATACGTCCTTATATGGCAAATGGGGTTGCCATAATTAAGACAATGTTGAAAATGTGGACATTTTTCTCTCTTAATTTAAAGTTATTTTAGGTCAATAGGACCCTTATTTTCTACTTCCGGGTCATGACCTATGTGATTTCCAAGTACCATGAGGGAAAAATAAATTCACAAGAATAAGTGTTTTGGTGATATTTCACATTCAAATCCATGTAGTATACATTTCACCCAATTGGAAGAACATGAACTTGATGTACGTGAAGTTGACATAATAAAAACAAGTACATGTAAATAAAAAGAAAAAAATGTTTCTATATAACTGCTCTGATGGTGTTCTGATGCTGCCCTAAACCCAGTTCCATGGCAGGTAACAGGAGGGTACCATGTGCTGTATTACCCCCTTGTACCCTGCTGTTTACACTAGAAGGGATTATGCACGGCCACATGTCAAACAACCCATCATGTCTTCCCTCCCCCTCCTCCCCTCCCCCTGCACCCTTCTACCCCTTTTCCCTGTCCCATTGGGCTGGTTAAATAAAGCTGGTTTTGGTTTGCAAATGACATTGAGGTGACATTGAGGTGAGCCGACATGGGAGCAAAGTCAGCGGACTGAGGCACAGACAAATACAGCGTGGAAGCAGGCACACACACAGGCACCATATGTAGGGACAGGCACCTTTACACACAGGCACACACAATACACACACGCATACACACAGGGGGACAAGGACCTGACAGATACACATAATGGCACACCCATACTAACACACTGACACAGAAACATACACGTAAATGCACACACAGAGACACAGAGACACATTCTGTGGGCACAAGCACCTTTACACATGAACACATAACACCGAGACACACATGTATACATACTTACACATATACACACATTCGCACACACACAGGTAACCAACACACACACACTCACACACACACACACACACACACACACACACACACACACACACACACAAACGCCGTTCATAGTTACCCCACCGTTTCAGTGTGTATGGGTGTGAATGCTATAGCAGCCATAACAACATGATCCAAGCAGACGGGCCATTGTGTGAAAACTAAAAAAAAAACAGATGAGAGTGGAATGAAAGTAGTCATTTGTACTAATGGCTTGTGACCGCCACAGTAAGAGTGGGGGGTGTTGGGTGATTAATACTAGGGGGCCTCCGCTACCCCCCAGCCCCCCAAGCCCCTACCCTTCCCAAGTGCTCAACCCCCCCCCCCCTGCGAACAGACACCCCTTCTAAACCTCCCAGCTGCCACCTGGTGAAGTTTTAACGTTGTAAACCCATCAAATAGATCAGACTGAGATGTTGTTAATACCTGATAATATCCTCACATCTAGAGGGGGAAGGAGGAGAGTGAAATTCTCTATATCTAATCTCTGCATTCGCTAGAAAATCTTTAAAATGGGAATATGATGAAGTGTTACGTCTGCAGATGTGAAGAAGTTCTTGGAGCTTATTTCACTTAATTATTTATTTCCCCATCGTGCAAAAAGATTGCAAAAATCATGGCTGATCGATCCGTTGATTCCGTTTAACTAATTTGTAAGGCACTAAAACTGACATAGTGCACTCCCTTGTCAATCCAAGTGCACACTTGTCAAACATAGTGTACACTTGTTATTTTTAGTGCACAAAACAGTCAGTGGTTTGAGTTCATCATAACTGTGTTCACGTTATGCTAAATACACTCCCATCGTCCCACTCAACGCTGTCACAAGTGATCAGCATTAGGGACTCTCCATCACATTATTGTAATCGGTTTCTTCTTTCAGACACCTAAGATGTGTTTTACTGAGCGTTTGACTCAGTCCTCTCACTAGTTCAGTGGTCTCCAGACTCTCCTACTGATTTACGATTGTTTTTTGTGGGTGTTTTCAAACAACAGATGCTTAGAATAAGTAGTTAACTTCAAGTTTTCAGTATTATATGATATTGAGCAGATCACGGATTTCCAGAGCATTCTAATGCTTATCACCAAATAGGGAATTCCATAGCATTCTAATAATTTTCATCAAATACGGAATTCCAGAGCATTCTAATGCTTGTCACTAAACAGGGAATTCCCAGCATTATGATGCTTGTCACCAAATCCACTCATCCAGATTTCCAGATAAAATAGTTTTGACAGAGAGATCAGGGAGTAGACATATTCATAGATAACTAACCTATGTATTCTTTTTGGTTACCCCCCGCCCCACCTCCCCCCACCCCACCCCCACCCCCCCTCCCAACATGGCGATTAGCGGCTTGTGGGAGCGTCATTTAATAATCAGCCAACAGAACATATTAGCGGGCCCGGCCCTTGTCGGATGTAGCCAGCTTTGTCTCTGCAGCTAAGACTGTACATTGGATCAATTTAGGTAATGCCCAAGCCGCCAGCCTACCAGGGGGGTACTGGAGGAGGTGGGGGGTGGTGGGTTGAAATGGGCGCCAGTTCTCAGACATTGTCGGCGGATGAGTAGGGGTACCAGGGAGCATGTCGAAACGGCTTTTTCTCCGCCTACTACCAGGGACTGAGATAAAACATTATCTCCGTCTTCTTAAGAAAGGATGGATTTGAGAACGCTGTGGCTTAAGTACTTAGAAAAAAAACACTCAAAGAATGAGAGTTGGTTACAGGCGGTGTGTAAGGGATAAGAATACGGGGAGGTTCACCTGGTGTTTCTTAGGCTTCTGTGCAGGGTGTATTGTTAGGCTTGGTTTTCTTTTGTTGTTCGGGATTGTAAAGTGTTTTCATAGGGACTAGCCACAATGGCTGGAAATCAACAGTGGATTATAAACCGTGTAGAAGATTCAGGGATGCTTAAATAAATCGATGAGTCCTTGTTCTAAATGTATTTAAGGGATTAGATTAGGGAGATAGTGGAAAACCATATAGAATCTGCTAGACAATTACAAAACAGAGACAGTTTTCTTAATACCAGACATTAATTAAGACCCATTTTTATTATATTAAATATATATTTTAGATATATTTCATTCAGATAACATGGAAATAGATCCAAATAATCACATGGGACTCAGCATGATATTGTGTGCTTTAAGTTTCCTCCACAAACATTTAAGCTGAATCTGCTGTGGATTTGACCAGTCCGATTTGACCCTGGTTGGTTTTGAAGGCAGTCAGCACCATGCAGTTATAGATTGGGGTCTAGTAGAGAGGGAAGAGGGGGCAGGAGGGGGAGAGGGTAAAAGAGGAGGAAAGGGGCAGTTCCCAAGTGGCGGCGGCGACAAATGGTCACTGCCAGCCCTTTGGCCATCGCCAATTGGCCAAAATAAGATTGTCCTCTGTGAATTGGAGCGTCCGCCCAGCCCTGACCACTGCGGGGGGTGCCGAGACTCCGGCCGGCGTCTTTTTAACCCCGGCTGCCACGATTTGTCAGCGCCCCGCCCGCCCGCACCCCAAACCTGGTTTGACCACTACAGAATGTTGAGCCTTTTAACCCGCCCCACCAAATTCGTTAGGCATACTGCGGGAATATTGTCACGCCCATTGGTGCCTAGGGTGTGGGTGGGCTAGGGGCAAGCCGACCCACTCACTCGCCCAATCGCCCGCCCACCCGCTCCTTGGCTTCCCCGCCCAGGGCCAAGGTTTACACACAAGGCTTGCGGCTCACTTCAGACTGGCTTCTCAGGATTAAGACCGCCCTGAGACCCGGCCTCAGCCTCTAGATTTAACCCGGCTCTCAGCCTGCTGGCTTCAGGCCTTAAACCCTGCTCCGCGATCGCCCCCAATCACAGCCGAGACCCACCCCTGTGTTTTCTTCACACTGGCTTCAGTGCCATTCAAATGTGGCTTCAAGCAGACTTTGAGGTGGCTTCGGGCTTACCTCAGGGTGGCTTCAGGCTCAATTCAGTGCAGCTTCATGTCATGTTTACCATGGCTTAAGGGGACATTCTTAAATACCTCCAGGTGCTTTTTACACTAGTTTTAAGGTAAATTATAATATGCTTTACCTGCAGGATACAAACAAAAAAAAGAAGAGAATTTAGGCCTTGAATTTCAGCAAGCAGTGGGTCATATTCAGTGGGATGGTAGTGGTTAGTGGGGGAGGGGTGGTCACTGTGAGGGGAGTGGTCAGTTCAGAGGGAGGGGTGGTCAGCGTGTAGCGTCAGTCGGGGCACGTGCAGGTCGCAGTGTTCACCGTATTGGTCAAATCCCCCTCCTCCAGCCGGGTGGACTGGGGAGGAATGGGGACGGTATGGAGGGGTTTAACGGGTTAGGGCTGGACATGTGTCTTCTCCTGACCCTCGGAATTAACCCAAGAACCTTGGAATTGCCACCTACCAGTAAGCTAGTCTACCTACTCTAAACAAGGGAATTCTTTTTAAATTTTGATCATCATCACATAATTACAATGTGCTTTTCACGATGACTTGAAACAATTACAATTCAAAATGTACAATATATAAATTAAATATATACATTACAAAACCCAGCTATACATTACAAAACCCAATTATTATACGGTTCATTTGATTTAAAAGCACTCTGCAAAAAAAGCTCTCTATTACAAATGACTTTAAAATTTGCTTCATACTTTGATACTTACTTGTAGTAATTTCTTACAATATGATAAAAACACTTAGCCTTAACCACCCTACACATCTCTGCATGTGCTCTGAGCCCCATATGTTCGCAGTATTAAAGAACAATCAGACACAATCCTAAGGAGGAGATGATAGCTTTGTCTGCGACTCGCCGCCCCCCTTAAGTGGTGGGCAGGTAGGTTGATTGTGGGGGTGGGTGGAACAATAGGCCTACAAGTGGTCCTTCCAGGGGGTGGTGGTTATACCAACGATTCTGCAAAGCAAAGATTAACGACTGTATCACGTTTCGCATGACGTCGTAGATAGGGGCGCCCCCTATGAAACGCCGTGCAGCCTGTTATGACGCAGCCGTAATTGTTGCCGTTTTAGTGACGTCATTCATAAACAAAGAGTGGTGACGTCGCGAAAATGGCAACAATGACGGCCGCGTCGTACCGGGTTGCACGGAGTCTCGTAAGGGGCGCCTTTACCAACGACGTCACGAAAAATGGCTAGGCATTCATCCAAGTCACCTATCTTTGTGTAGCTATATTATTTTTGGTTATACGGCCTAACGACAGACCGTGGATACAGTGTCACTTAAAGGCCCGTACCTCGCGTGCCAAGTCACAATAGTGGTACATGTCTTTGTCGGCATGGTAAGGGGACACAGGAGGAGATCAGAAGTAGGTCGTCCCCCTCAGCACCCCCTCCTGCCTCCAAACCTCCCCAAACCAAAGCCGGCTGGGGTCTTAGAAAGCTGAGGCCGAATCAAAGGGGGAAGCCAATACCCCTCGCATGTGGCCACCTCATGCATGGACGATGCAGTCGGAGGGGTGAGGTTGGGAGGGGGGGCTTCCCTGCTTCTATTATAAGAATTAGATGAGGCACAGTGGGAGTAATACTGGCATGCTTGGACAGTGGTGTGGGGTTCGATTCCAAGTCTTGACTTTCATCAGGTCTGTAATGCCATTAATTCTATTCATACAGCTTTACACCAGCTGATCTACAAGAACATTTTCGATGTAATATGATTCCTTTAAAAGAAACGTTAATTATGAAGACATTGCGGCTATATTCTGTATACACATAGTGTCAAATATTTCCCAAAGTATATGTATACATCATACAAAACACTGGAAAGAAAGACACCCATGTCCAGTATAACATCTCACATTTAATAATAGACTCCCACTGTAAGAAGCAGTGCATGTATTGTGGTTGCAGATCTAACTCAGCCCACTACGGCCATCTCTTGGATGTTTTGTGAACTAAAAGAGGAATGCTTCCAGGCTCAGATTGCCTTCCTGGGCGCCCAGCGTCGCGTTGCTAAGGAAACGCTGGCGGTTGCTAAGGGGCGTCAGGGGAGGGAGCGGCCTCCGAATTGGCCATGATGAGCATTTAAGAGAAGGAGGTGTTTCTGATTGGGGGATGGATGTCGAACAAACACGCCATAAAGCGAGTCGATGGCGCCTCATCATTGACATTGTTTGTTGGCCGTATGGGTCGCTTCGGGCCAGAAAGGTAGGAAGCCGCAGGCAACCCGGCCGGGCAACACACCGGCTGTTAGTCATTTGTGTTTTATGGCCATTACATTGCGAAAGAAATGAGTATCCGCGGTACGAGTGTTTAACAACGAAGTACATTAATAAATTGCCCTAACCCCTCCACTCCCTTGACAGGTGTCCTAGCCATCTCTGTTACACCAGTAAATACGGCATCAGTCATTGCCCTTTTGTGTCCCTAAACGGCGGCAATACAAAAACATATGGCGGGTGGGGTTATCCCCAAATGCGCCCACACAAAGGACCTTAGCGTCTTGATTAGGGACAGACCCGATTGCCAGGCCCCATCCCGTTTGAACATCAATCGTTCCCGGCTACCAGCAGAGATTAAAACCTACCCAACCCCCTCCGCCATACGCTAATCCAGCGTTTAGGGAGCGCTCAGCCAATCCGCGGCCCCCAGCCCATTCGCTGCGGGTCACTGCCTACCGCCGGGGCTTCCACCAATGGGATTGCGCCGTTCCATTCGCCGCGGGTTACTACCGGAAGTGAAAGATGAGCAAGGGCGTCTGGGTAAAATTGTCGGGGGGTGGGAGACAGCTGGCGAGGCGTACATACATGAGTGATCAACTTCAAACAAAAACTGACGATGAGCCTATGGTGGGTGGGGGAGGGAGGTGGGTTGGGGATGGGATGGGGGGATGGGAGGGGATTTAGAGCTCTAATTGGCCCTGGATTGAGGGGGATTAGATAACGCCGCTTTAAATCCCCACTCCACAAATCCCCCTACGGTGTGTTGAAGGTTGTGGCGTTAGATCGTCATCACACGAGGGTCTACCCCCCCCCCCTCCTTCCCTCAACCACCACAATAAGTCCAGCCTTACCCTCCCTCCCACCCACTACTACACCACCCACACACACGACAACATCACACCACTGAAAAGTTCCTTTTTGTGATGATCAAAGAGAATAAGGGGACTCCCCACCACTACAGAGAGCTAACTCTCCCCTGTCGCCCATTTAGGGGTATTACCAAGAGACTTTGGTGAGTTTCAAACCTAGTTCCACCTTTTTGTTAATCACATTAAGTCTACGTCACACGCAGGAAATACCACTAATTTAGTGCTGATTTTTGATGGATATTGAGTCGTGTTTATTTGTCAAAAGGGATGTTGTAGTTAACGTTCATGGATACAGAAAGTTACCTTGGATAAAGATGGAAGTCACAGATGTTAATACCTACATATACGCAGTTTTCAGGAATACACTGAGTTGACAAATAGATTATTCTGAAACTGAATCTTTTATATAACAAATGAGACAAACATGTTTTTCTTAACTGTCAGGCACAGGTTCTTTTCAGTTTATCAAATAGACAGTCCCTGGGATGTGCTGACAGCGGGTGTGATGGCTGTGGGAGAGGCATGATGTCGCTGACATAACACCTTTACACCCCCACCCCCCATGGTCAGCCTCCCAGTCTTAATCCCTCCAACCTCTAAATCCCCGCTCACTAATGTGATTTAGCCGCGTGGCCTGCCCGAATCAAATGACCACTTCCATGGCCTACTACCCCCATACTCCCACCCCCCTACAGGGACTCAACCCTCTGTCAGATTTCCACCATTGTCCACCACCAAAGCCCCCTGGATGACCACCCCCCATTGCCGGGTATTTAGGAATTGTTGGCTCCAGTTAAGGAGATTGTCGACGCGACCCCCCGTGGGGGTAGCGACCCCCTACACCACGTGACGGTCACGTGGGGTGGGAGGGGGGTCAGGGGGGTTGAGGAGGTCAAGCAGGGTCATTTCCGGAGGTCACACCTAGAGGGCGCCCCTCGGAGGGCATTTTGTATAGAGGGAATAGGTTCATACAACTTGGATCTCTGTATTTGGACACAATCTACGAAAAGTGGTGTAAAGGTATTTCCTGACTATAGAGACTGTGATGTACACTTTATACAATGCTACGAATGAAGGAAAGATGTCTTTGGTCGTAAAGGGAACTGTATTTCCGTGAATAACGGATACACCGAGGGCAATAGGCCGAGGGCACAAGGGGACAAATGCAATAATGTAAAATATAGAGAAACTTTTTTTTTTGCTGAGTGATAAAATCCCAACAGTTTCAGAAGAAGTATGCGTCAGAGGGGCAAATCAGTCGCAATATTTCTCTCTCCCTGAGCTTCGCGTACCACGCGCCATACGTCCCCATCGTATCTAATACCTCCCTCTGCCCCTAAAAGCCGTGTAATAAAGGCCTCAGATTACAATTACGAACAGAAAACCTGGGTAAATACGGCGGGCATTGTATTCGGCGACATTGTGTGCGGTGTTGGTGGCGACAATGGGGGTCGCACCAGGCTCTAATGTCGCCCCAACACGGCTGCGGCTGCTGCAACCAACGGCAGGTCCAGGCAGGTATATAGGGGGCCCCAGACAAGCAATTATCATCATTTTTTACAAATATTTTTCTTTTTCTTTTAATAGATAGAGCTTATCGAGCCTGTGACTTGGCCATAAAATATCTTGTCATATTCTAATAAGATGCCAATTTTAAATTGCTAGAAATATGGGAGAAACGAGATACGGGAAAATGTGTGAAATAGGGATTATTTCTTAAATTTGTCAGTTGGATTTTTGGGAGGGGGCACCAGTAGAGAGCCCCAGCACAGAGTGTACCCGGCTCACCCTACTCAAACACTATACTACCCGCTGCATCACGTAACGTGTGATTAATGGACTGACCAGTGGGCAGTGTGGGCTGACCAGCATACAGGTAGTGGTCACTTCACACCTCCTCCAGGTGCTAAAACCCCGCTAGTCTATAGGGCTGACTGGGTGTGGTGGGTCGACTGACTAACAACCATCTCGCTTTCACATAGAGCTCACAGAAGAAGGGTTTACAGCAAAATTGCTATATTTCAGCAGATATTTGCAGGTTTGGCAACGCTACCGAACAAGCGGTACATATGACAATACCTGTTTTGAAGATAATAATATTTAGATTTTATTTCATGCCGTATGACCAACAGCTATAAGGGCTTTGGTTGCAGTTCTCCTCTATAGCTGTATAGGGAGATCAACTAAGATGTGATCATATTCAAGATATTGCAGAAATTGAGAAGTAGTAACACTTAGAATTAAAACACGCAAATACTTGGCATTGTTCAAATCTGAATTGTTGCCTCTCTCCTCAGTCCAACTTCAAAACATCCAATCTTTACCTCCAAAACAAACCGGAAGTGACGTCACGAGGCGCGGGGGTCGGCCGCTAGGGGTGGCCCTGGGGGCAGGTTGTAGTAGCGCCGCGTGCCGCTAGGGGGTCATCTATCGCGCGGCGCTGACGGCCGGGCGATGGCCGAATCGCGCCGCGCGCCGCCCCTTAAGGCACATTCACACCCCACGCGGCGCGGCGCGGCGATACATTAACAACCAACCAATTCATTGCAATAACCCACACAATAGCCCCAACCAAAGCGGCGCGTAAAAACAAAAAAAAAACATCCCCACTTATAAAACCCAACGCCCTGCCGCGCGGCGCCGCGTGCAGTATGAAGACACCTTAAATTGCCGCGCGCCGCCCCTTGCCGCCCGCCCCAAATAAGCCGTCGTTTTATGGCACTTTATGGCGGCCCTGGGTCCGTATTTCTCGGCCTGGACTAGCCGAGGGTGACACGGCAAGATTGTGGGAGCGGTGGGCAGGGGAGAGATCAACTCGGGGCGGGCGGTGAAGACATTATGTTAGGGGGTGGGGGTGGGTGGGGGACGACAGTGGGCCTGCTCCAGGGGTTACCAGTAATAGGCCGAGTATTATTTAGTTGTCGGGGTCAAGGGGCGGGGGCCAATAACAACTGACCTGATTTTAACACTGTCTTGTCGGGGATGGGAATGGGCAGGAAGGTGGGTGGACCGGGGAGGGGTAGGAGTGTGGTGGAGGTGGTTGGTGTAGGGACTGTGGGTTGTTGAATTGATTGCATGGTTCATGTGCGCAGCAGATTTTATCCTCAAGGTTTACATATGATATGACACCATGAATGCATGGATGTATATATTCGCCCTTTGTTAAATATCCAAAAAGGATTTTTACAATGAACAAGCCACATTAGAAAAGGAGCATGTACATGTATGTAGCATAATGTTTCTAAATGGTTTCCAACTCTACGTTCTGAACCATTCCAATAGGGAACTAATAAGGGGACTGGTTTAAAAACCACCACACTAAGAAAGTACAGTTGGACCGAGGGGCAGACTAAGAGGTCCTGAGGTCGGGACGAAGACGGGGTTTGTAGATGTACTCCCGATGTGAGTAGGCAGACTAGGACAGTGTCGGGGGTAGATGGACATCACCTCCCCTCAGACCTCCCCACCCTGGAGGAGCAGCTCACAGGTCAGCCCGTGTTAAGGAGGTCATCCCAAGGTCACCTCCAGGTCGTCCCAAGGTCAGCGCCTCCCGCCCCTGACCTCCAATATTCAAGGTGACGTCCGATACGCCCGCGCCGCCCTCCCGCCGCCCGCGCCGCCCTCCCGCCGCCCGCGCGGCACAACGCGTCGGGCCGCGCGGCACAAGGCGGCGCGGCGCGGACCAGGGGTCAAGCCCATCGCGCCGCGCTGACCCGCGCCCATTCTCCGCGCCCGAATTTAATAACAGTTGAGGGAGCGCGGGCCGCCGCCGCCCTTAGCCTGGCTCGGGTGGGGTGTGGTGAGAACGGGAGGGGGCATGGAGGGGTGTTGGGGGGAGGGGTATGGAGGGGTGGGGGTTTGGGCAACCTCATCCATCGTCAGAGATGACCGCGGCATATTAGACTGCGGATTAATACACTGAGAGAAAAGGGCGGTGATGGGGCAGAGAAAGCAGGCTGTGGGGCAGGGGGAGAACAGAGAATGGGGCAGGGAGCAGAGGCCAGGGAAGAGCCGCCGCCGACGGACAGGACAGATGCTGAGAAGGGGGTGGGGAGTCATTGGTGTTGTCCGGCGGGCGGTGACAGGTCAGTTAACGCTTCGGTCAGTGTGGAGGATTAGCACGGGGTCCGGGGTGAGGGTGGGATGAGGGGTGGACAGGGATCTGAATTAACTATAGACTCCCCGACCTGACCCCTACTGGCCACACCCAATGCCATAACCGCGTCAGCCTGAATAGACATACTCTACTAACAGTTTCTGCAATAGTACCATGGGGCCTAGGTTCCTTTCCAGATTGTTGGGGTCATCTCACCTAAGTTCATTCTACAAAAAACACTAATATTACAAAACAGTCTACTTCAAATACCAGCCAATGAAAGATGAGAGTTACAGCATTGGATATACAAAATTCAACACACAATGCTCCTTACTAGTATATCCTCGTTTTAACTCCTACTAATAAACCAAGAGCGCAGTACTACTACTAAAAGAAAGGCCCTGTTTAAAACCGAGTGAGAGACAAACGCGCCGGCCGTGAAAGGGCCTCTCCCTGACAGATAGGCCTAGTGACTGGGGACGCTGCTGGGCGGTTGGCGGCAGGGGTCAAGATAGGGCCTGCATGGGGTGGTGGTCGGGCCAGTCAGGGCCGACTTTAAGATATGATTGGATGGCCGCTGAGAGTACCCACAGCCCCCACCACCACCCCACCACACCCCACCACACCACCCCACCACACCACCACCACCACCCCTGTCCTGTCAGCGCCCCCTGGATGAGTCTGCTGCTGCCCCCTAGCGGGAAGATTGGGCCCGCCCGCGTCTGTCGACAGCCTTCATTTCTCAAATGTACCCCTCTCCTGAGATAACGCTCTGCCCGCTCTCTGCCCGACTCCCCGACTCTAAAGATAACGCGCCAGTCTCCATCTCTGCCCATAACCAAACCGCCGGCTGTGAGTTTAATAGGGAAGCGCACCCGCGATGGGCAATAGGCGATAGGCGCGGGCCGCCGCCGGAACCGGAAGTCGTCATCGTCGAAGTGCGCATGCGCAAAGACAGAGCGCTGCTATCGTTTTATGACAGGGGCATGGTATGGAGGGTCTTACGGCTGGGGCACTGTCGGGAAATGTCGGGAGATGTCGGGAAATGTCGGCGGACGTCGGCAATCTTCGGGAGACGTCGGAGGGGCGGGTGGACCCCATCCACTCTCCCCCCGGGTCACTCATCCACTCTCCCCGCGGGTCACTACTTCCACACGTCCACCCGACACGACTTTCCGCTCGTCCGAATAGCGCCGCAAATCAGAGAAAATATGGGTTGGTCTGCTGACGGGGGGAAGCAGGGGGAGGGCGCGTGTCAAGAAAGTTGGACCGGCCGGCGCGACATGCTGAAATATTGCCGCGGATATTTCCCGACGACTCCTGCGGGGAGGGCGGTGGGAGGGGGCTCTTACTAGTACTACTACCACCACCCTGGAGGAGGTGGGGAAGGCGGTGATATGTGCGGCGGTAAAAACGAGTGACGGCTATTGACCGGCGCGCCGGGTAATAGAATAAAGAGCGCGCCGTCACAGATGGAGCCGACCACGGCGACGACGACGGCGGCGCCCGCCCCCCAGAACCTGTCGGCGGGCGCCTCTAATCTAAGTAATAGCCAAACAAGGCCTTTACTGCCGGCCCTGTCACCTGCCGCCTACCCCCCTCGCCTCCCGCCCTGGAGGAGGGGGTGTATTGATCTGTAGGGGGAGGGGGGGGGGTGATGGACGTCCGTCCTCTCCCTCGTCTCACTGCCTGACCGCCGCTGGCCGACGTCTTCTGTAGCAGAAGTTTGCGACCGTCCTTCAATGTAGAACTACCAGTCTGAGGCCAGCAGGGAGAGTCCAGGGTATGTTTGTTACACCCTCAATGGCTTGTGAATTAATCGTCGAAGATTAGTATTTTCCTTGAACCATGTTGCCAAAATGTATTGAATTGAATGGGAATCCGATGAAATATCCTACTTATATGTAAGATTTAAAATATATTTGCCATCACCAGTTTCCAAATTTCTAGAAGTTGTCCGCGCCCATACCAATAGGCCTACAATCCTGTCCACCGCCCGCCCTTCTCCGCGCCGCTCATGTCCGCGCGTGCGGGCGGCGCCGCGCGGCTTTAATTAACGCCCGTCGCGTCCAATTTGGCAGGGTCCGACGTGAGCACTTCATCAAGGAGCAGCTCGCGGCTGACCGGGGGGTGTAGGGGTGGGGTAGGGGGGTGAAGGGGGCGGGGGTGTCCCCTTATTACCCGCCGTCAACACCAGCTGTGTCCGCCCGGCCACAGCCCGCCCTGACAGAGGGCTAAGGGCCATGGAGAAGGGCCTTAGCCCTTTCCTCCTGGGCGTGGTGGCCGTGGTCAGTGCCCTTTTCTAAGGAGTGGTCATTTCCTTCAACCCGATGGGTTCTGCTGTTCCTGACCTGCTGAGCCCCTTTTGACTCCAAATAGGGAGTTCAAAAATGCTGTTTGCAGCTGGCAGTGTGACTTTTAACCTTACAGAAAAGTAAACATGTTTTCTCATGTTGAACCCAAAAGACCTTTATTTTCCCCTCCAGGTTCCCATTCATATGCATACCATTCCTTCACACAACATTTTTTCCCATTGAGTTCCCTATGTTGCCCTCCCCCTCCTCCTTTTTCTCCTAATCCCTCCCCACTTCACCCCCATAGCCCCCTCCCCCACCAGCAATAACACCCACCCCACTCCAACAATTTTCCTTCATCAGTCGGTCAGCGTTCGGGCAGTAATTATAAAGCACCAGGGGTATGTTTATGTCAGCCCCGCCAGGTGGCAGGCCTCAGTCCCGCCCTGGAGGAGGGGGTGTGGGGGCAGGGGGTGTCAGAAGGGGCGGGGGGCAGTTGACAGGCGACAGCGGATTGTTCTTAGACGTCGCCCCCTCTGACGTCACACACGTCATGGGAGTGACGTCAGAGACGCCTGGGGTCATAACTCGGTGAGCTGCTCACCAGGGGGCACTGCGGGGGGAATAACTCAGAGCAGCTCGGAGTAGCTCGGCCCCTGACGGCCCCAGTGGTTTAGGGGCGAGGTAATAGCACCCACAAGTACGTTTACGAGTTATATGCCAAACCTTGGTCAACCGGCCATAAATTGAACGCAACCACGATCGGCAGTCAATTCATGGAGTGGAAGTTAAAGATCGCCACAAAAGTACATTCAGAAAAAAGATGTTTTTTTAAGAATTGCACTGGAAGAAAAGACCCTTTTTCAAATACTTTACAAGTGTCACAGAAATGGTTTTCATGGCGCATTTCAGACGTTCTTGGGTAGCTAGATTGTGCACCTCTACTTCTGATGAACGCTGTAATTCCGTTAGATATACCCTGTATATGTACCCTGACGCCAAAAGAGTACTGGTCTATTGAAGTTGAGTGTGATGGACTCTGGCCTCATTACTTAGCCTGACATGCCCCTCATATTGTCTCCTGACTGGCCCTAGCAGCCTGTCCTAGCAGGTCTTCATGACGTTTGCCGCCGTCAGGCGGTCAAATCCCTCACCGCCCTTTTTCGCCCATCACATCCAAATCGTCGCCGTGCCCAACCTGTCTTTTGTCGCCCATCCCATACAACCGGTCGCCCTTTCCTGCACCCCCCCCCCCCCCCCCCCATCTTCTTCCAAACCCGTCGCCCTCACCACAGCCAACCTTTCCTCATTCCCAATTCCCCCCCCCCCCCCCCCACCACCACCCCTTACCTCCCCTGACGTCCCCACCGCCCCTCCAGACCACACAATACGCGCCGCCCCTTCCCGCGCGGCGCGTCAGGAGGCGGCGTTCCCAGGGTGCTTTTAGCGCCCGCCCGGAAACCTTTTACTTTTCCGCCTCAGTCGCCAGCTTTCATGACGCGCCGCTGGTACGCGGCCTGTGGGTGGGGGCGGCGTCAGGCGGTGGGACCCGCACGCCGGGAACCACCGCCCGTCCTTCGCTGGGTGCCCGCGGGTACAAGTGCCTCCTTCAGTGAGATCCCAATTAAACCTAAACCATTGTCGCTGGGTACCAGTGGTGGGGAGGTGGGGGTGGGGTTGTGTAGTGGTTAAGGCGCGCGCCGCACCCTAAGTAGCGTCAACCGTCGCCCCCCGACCCGCCAACACTAGGATGGCGACGTACACACAGTTAGTCATAGGTCCCTTGGGTGGGGCTTGGTCCGGCGGATCTGTACACCTTGATGGTTAAAATGTGGTCGTAGCATGTCACAGTGTTTGCAACATCACATCCAATGAATGATTCTGAGAAACGTTAAGTGTAATGTACATACATTAACAAAGGTAACAGATCACAGCTAGATGTGCAGGTAGTCCATTGGTTCAATGATCCTGAAGACCCTGTTAAGCCTGACGTGCATTTTTAGCCCAGGTTGGACCACAGCATAGCACCTGTAGCCCTTTTGTATGGTTCAAAGTGCCTCGTTACCCTGTAGAATCTGTCTCCCGAGCACAGGACAGAGTGGTCAGATTTCTGGCGAACATACTGTAGGTCACAACACAGAAAAGTGGGCAACTGTGTGGCTTATCCATGTCACACGACTTGATCCACCATATAAACCACAATCACTTTTCCTCCAGGTGCGACGGTATTACCACAATACGTCTCCCTGTCCGTTCATATACCAGCCGGTCCTCCGGTCCACCCCCACCGGCCGTCAAACGGGGCGCCGCCGCCCCAAGTCGGGTCGGCGGTGGCCTCAACTCGATCCCGGTCTCCCTATACTCCTCCTCCCGGTGTACATATACCCGCGTCCCCCGTACGCCCGTCCTGCCGCCCGCCCGGCCGCCGACTGAGCCCCGGCCCGGCCCCGGCCTCCCACCGGCCCCGCAAGAGATCAATGGCTGAAAACTAATATCTGCCAATATAAGGCGTCATCCCCGGGCCTAAAACAGGGCCATTGATTGGGGACAGAAGGGGGGAGGGGGGGTGGCCGCCACCGCCGCAGACAAGAGCATTGATTCCCCTCCTACTCCTCCCCCACCTTTTCTTTTCTCACTCAATACTAGCTGCTATTGCTATTACCCCCCCCCCCCCCGCCTCCTCGCCTCTTCCCAGTTCTCCCTGGTCCACGCAAAAATCGACACCCTATACAACTTGACACGCACCCCACACTGAAAATAGTGTCTCCGGGTTCAATAAAAACAGGCTAAGGTTTTTGAGGCACCAGGTTTTGCTTGTAGATTTTAAGACGGAGAACGTAAAGTTTGTTAGAGAACTTGAGGTTCAATTAGAGACCTGGTTGTTTTAAGTGTACACCTATATTGAATTCTATTCTTACATTTCATTTTATTTTTAGTAATCTTAGAGTTGCTTTTCTTTGATATTTTTAAGAAAAAGTTTAAGATTGCTCTCTGGAAAATCTGTCGACCCAAATATCTTGGTCTGGAGGATGTCGATGGTCGTGGGCGATGTCGGTCAAGTATCATTGACGTCCTGCTAGGGTGGTGTCAAGTTAACCCACCTATCGACCACCCCCCCTCCTCCAGACCACCACCCCCAAACACCCCTACCCCAGTACACCTTGTACTGGTATAGAACTAGCAGGTTGTGGGCCCAATTCACCCCATACAATACCCAGACTGGGGGACGGCGGGGAAATCTATAGATATTGACGGAGATTGTTGCCCGGCCGCTACCACCGGCCGGCTACCTATACCAGGTACTACCACCACCACTGCCTCCTCCAGGGCTTCTCCTGGGCGGGAGGCGTCCTCCTGCGGTCCGGCTCCTCCAGGGGGCCAGCGGCTGCTCTGAGAAACCATGGCGCGTCTTGACAGAAACCACAGAACTCCAGGGTTTTGTATACACATCCACGGTGTGTGTTATGGTATGGGGGACCTACTCCATGGCGCGGAGGAATATTGAACACTTATCGCTTTTTCCCACGCCGATCTATAGGTGTGGGTCTATGTAATATATTATGGGGGGTGCTGGTCAATGATTAAATCTGCATTTATGAGGCAAAAAGTGCTGATGTGGAGATCTGGGCTGGGGATTGATTCGGACGAGAATAGAACATGGATTTGTCACACTAACAGAGCTGGTCTATAGTGTGTGGCTGTTTATTAATTGGGTATTTTTGTTGGATGTGTATCGGAGGCCTGTATCGACTGACCCATATAGATCTATATTATACTGTATTAGCACACAGCCATATGGTGTGTTCTATATCTCCCTACGGTCCAGTTGATATAACCTAATAATGCTGTATGTATCCTCATGCACGCTTATATACAGGTTAATGGAACATATACAGAAACTTCCATCATAAGCATACGCAAGTATGTTTATTTATTCTTTAAACGATACCACATACTATTAGGAACTGATTGTCCAGAATATACACAAATTCACATTGGAAGCGCTCTTTACCAAAAGCATTATAAAAGTATTTTCTATAACTAGGTTTTTTCTAGTTGTTTGCCCACTATCCAACCCAACTTTGTGCATCCAAAGCCTATCGGGCAGTATTCCCCATTCTACCCCTACTGTCCAGCCCAGTGTCAAGTCCTACTGTCCACTCCCTACTGACCAGTGTCCACTCCCCAAGCAGTGTCCGGGACGTGCAGGGGACCTGGGGACACAGTGGAAACACCCCAGTAACCCTCCTGTGTCCTCTCTCTCCGGCTCACTGCCTTCCCCCCCCCCCTCCCTCCTTCTATCCCCGTGGTGGTCTGCCTGGACCAGGGGTGGGGGTGAGGGTTGGGGGAGGGGGGGGGGTTACTCGTGGGATCAGGGCCGGGATTATCGGGGGGCGTGGTGCTCGTGAGCCGGATTAGGCTGGACCTGGAGGAGGGGTGGGGGGAGGGTATGTAGGGGAGGTTTCTGGGGCATGTGGTTGGGGCGCTGACATGAGGAAAATGGCTTAATACTGCAACCGGAAAATATTTGTTCATTTTTATAACTGGATATGATCAATGGCAGGGACACGCGTGTTATCATTACATATTTTCCTATACATGTATACAGTTACATATTTAGGTAATATGGCATCCACCTGTATTATTAGATTTATGTGATAATTATTTTGATTCAGGTAATATGTCCTTGGAGACATCATATACATTGCAGGTGGAGTAATTTAACAAACACTGGCACTTTGATCCACAACAGCTCCAAACCACCACGCATCCCCCTCCGTCCTCCAGACACATCCCGAGTCCATCCCCTTGTCCTATTCACAGGACTGAACCCAACCTGAACTTGTCATTAAAAAAAAACCTCTGAGGGTGTGATTCTGCGACCTGGTCCCTTAATAACGCGCGGCCAGGTCGTCGCGCCGCTCAATACGCCGCGCGGCCCCGCCCCGCCCGCCCCTGACTGCAAGACCTCCGCTCGCCAATTACGCGCCGCCCCTGCCGCCCGCCGCGCCGCCCGGGGTCCAGGGGTCGATCCTACGCGCGGTCTTTGTGTGGCGCGGCGCGTTTTTGACGCGCGGCGTGTGGCGCGGCTTCACAAGGTTCCCAGCCTTTGGCATTGATCGCCGCGTCGGGTTATGAACTAATTAGGGGCGGCGCGGCTCATCCAAGGTCGGCGCGGGATGATCGCGGACCTTCCGCGCCGTAATCGCCGCGCCGCGTCCTGCCGCGCGGCCCAGCGAGGCGCGGATCAGGGCCCCAAGGTCGGCGATCACCGCGTATAATACACCCAGGGAAAAAACGCGTCTTAATTGTGGGTCTAACGCGTACACAAATCCCCGCGGCTTAACGCGGCCTCTCAGACTGCGCGGCAGTCTGCTTTATACCCCTACTTTTTTAGCCTCTATTATAAAAACGCCCCGTCTATCCCATCCCCGGTTTAAGGCCGCGCGGTAACTACAAGTACAGACCGATTTAATTGCCGCTCCACAAGAAAGCAGCCATTGAGAGCGGCGCGAAAAGCGGTGCGTAATTTGATTAGATGAAGTAGGAGGGGATAAGGTTTGGTTGTGATGTGAATTGGCAGGCGGCGGCCGCAGCTGACGATCTGGGGATGTAATGTACGGGGGGAGGGGGGCGCAGTACTTACAGAGATAGGCCCCAGTCCCGGGAATCTTAGGCCGGAATTACAGCCTATTCCCAGCGCTAACAAGCAGGCAATTCGCACTTAGGCGTCAAGTAATTTTTTTTTAGGCTTGCTTTCTGAGAAAACAAGGCTTTCCGCTCGGTAATAGGCCGACACAAGGAATACAACACTTCTTGCCATACCCACTCACATTGTGCACTGTTTTATCACACACTAATACACACTGGGAATTACACTTAAGTACACTTCTAATTGCGAACACTATCCACTGACTTTCTTATAATGATGGACTCTGGTATTCTGATAAAACGTTGCGTTGAAAGAGAGAGGACAACATATGACCAAGCAGAGACTAGGGGAAATAATTATGCTCCGGTCCGTGGGATATTTTGGACCAATTATTTGTAAGTCAAGGATGATTATATCTAAACTTGGCACGAAAGGAAGGCCACCGTTTACACAAGAGACCCTTACCTGTCAAATGCCAAAACGCTTCTCATACTATTACGACATTTTATCTTTGAGATTCTTTTATACCCTTAGTAGTATATGAAACTGGGGTTTGTATATGGCTACATGAAAGTAGAATGTCAGAGTAGTATAAAGAAATGAACATTTGGGTATGGCTAGAATATGATACAAATCCTCAAATTATATCCCTTTTTTCTTACTGTAACATCAATAACCTGTACATCAATCAACTAAACAGTTATATCCCTTGAATTATCTGAATATCTATACATAGTAAAGGAACTTATGAAAGCTTCTATATGGGAAAAAAACGCTTTTGGGAAGTTCCTGGGAACATAGTAGTATACCGAAAGTGTTATTGTACTTTGGAAATCTTCATAATAATAAAAAAAAAAGCACCCCCAATCAGTGTGTTTGAGCATTGTGCGGGCCCACACCTCGGCGGTCGGTTAATATTAGTGTCGGGGCCCTGTGGGGTGTGCGGAGGGTGACAGCCTGTATTACACTCACACTGCCCGCCCCCCCCCCCACGCCCAGACCAGGCCCTGGGTACTGGAGGAGCGTGTCAGCATGCGACGTCCTCCTGTTGGGGCCGGCTCACCTTCCCACTACTCACACTCCTCCTCCAACCTCCCTCCTTAGTCCTCCTCTCCTTCCTCCTCCATGGTCTCCTCCTTCTGTTCTGTAACCCCACTGTTTCTTGCATAGCTTATACCTCATATTTTCTACTATGGTTTTGTTAGATCTACTAATTCTGGCTAGCTCTTCAATCAATTATTTTGTGGTTTCATGGTCCCCTCTTCCTTCTCTTCTGTAACCCCAATGTTCCTTGTTAGGTTTATACTTCATGTTTTCTACTATTGTTCTGTTGGATCTACTAATTCTTAGTAGCTCCTCAATCAAATATTTTCCCTCCTTCATTGTGGTATACATCTCGAGTCAGCAGTTATTCTTCCGCACACCTTCCCTCCCTTTCCTCTCACTTTCTCCCCATTTCCTCTCCTATCTTTCCTTCCCCTCAGCCCCATAACAAGAAGGTGCCCCTCTATGATATATCTCCCATCCCCCTTCACCCACCTTACCACATCCCTATACATTTCCAACTCCTCTCACACATCCCACATATTTCCTACTCCCATCCCAAATAACCATAGTAATGACTTTGGAGGAACTTTGAAGGGCATGCAGCAGGAATCCTCGGCAAACCCTACCATCCCCCCCCGTCTCGATCACCCCTCTCCCCCCAACCTCCAGTGTGATCCTCCAGCCGCCATGTGCGCCCGTTCTCAGCAGTATTATGCAACCCGGGCGGCGCGCCGATTGTGTCCGTGATCAGGGGGTGGGACGTGGAGGGGGTGTGAGAAACGGGGGGTGGTCGACGACCGACCAACCAACCCCCACCCTCCAGGGCCACTGCAACTCCCCCGAACCCATCCCAAGAGAGGGGGTACATTCCAGGAGAATCAAAATTGAGGATGTGTTTATTTCCAATTTCCATGCCCAATTTCTACTCAATATCTTATAATTCACATTTGATATGTATGTTACAATAGGATATTCTTTATACAATTAAATCGGGTTAACTCTCCCTGCTCCAGTCAATGTTATGGTGCTATTTGTTTGTGAGGTTTCAAATAACTTGCGGTCACAGACACACATACATGACTATTAGATCCAACTTATAAGACACGTTAGTAATACCCCTCCCCATACCAACAACGCAATTACTAGTCCTCCAAACTTTATTATACCAATTGCTAGATATTTCATTACCAAATACCACAATTTCTCAAAAACAATCAATGTTATTCTGAACCAAGTACCTCCCACCCTCCTGTACACATTCCTTCCTGTCTGGTCATGTTATTCCCAGCAGTGCCAATGCAAGAGGCAGGGTGGTGAGGAGGAGTAGGAGCGGGGTAGGAGTAGGGGTAGTGGCAGGGGTAGGGGTGGCGCTGACGGGGAAGTAATGAAATAATCCCCCTGAATTTATGCCGTTTGCAGCCGGGCAGTGACCCGTGGTGGAGACAAGCAGGCCGCCGTCAGGGGCGGGTGATATAGGAGGAGAGACGTGCGTATACGGGGCGCTCGTACTGCCCGGTGGGTAGATCAGCGGGACGTATTAAGGCTGTATTCCACTACACGATTTTACTCACAATTTCCCAAATCGTGAGTGGGAATAATGGCATATCATAGATGTGTTACATATCATTAGAAAGATCTTTGAATTCTCTTTCAAAGGGTATGTGATATGTATGGGTTCCTACAATATGACTAATGAGAATCTTGAAATTAGCACATTTTCGCTATATTGAAAATCGTCTAGTAAATTAAAGACTATACTCTGACAATACATGCTATTGGAACCGTCGTGGACGTTGTATTGGTCTGACGGTACAAACATTTAGTCAGATCATTTAATGATGTAAACACGAAGTAGAATGTGTGATTCACAGAGAAGTCAAACAATTTATGAAATAAAACATTAAAAAAAATATTATTGATATTGAAAAAAAAGATCCACAGAACATCTGTGCCAGGGATTAATTTCCACGAAGTACAGTTTGTACAATATGAACATATTGGGAGGAAAAACATCCCCCCATCCCCCCAAGGGATCACGAGGGGGGGAGTTATCCGTGCAGGCAGTGAGAACCAAACAGCTGCTGCCCCCTCCCCCTCCCCCCCAAAAAAAACCAACCCCCCAGTTTTATGCACACACCGCTCACGCTCAGCCCTAATTCCGGGAGTTTCCCAACTAAACACCCGCCGTATTTTTCTCGGTCCGACAACGCAGTCCTCGCTTTCTTCACGTGAGGGAACCGGCAGATTATTTGTTGGAGTTTGTAATTATCGCGCAATAATGCACACCACCCCGGCGCGACCAGCGCAGGCGGTTCGGAGTATTTTTAGGCCGGTGTCTTTTTGTTTGTTTTAGGATCGGGCTATGGTGGAAAAGGTGTGAGAGCAGTGAATACGTCCTGACTCAGGCCGGCTATCGCACCGAGCCGCCCCTTTATTTGTACAGCGTATGCTTACCCTCCCCTCCTACCATTATAGTTAGCCTTGCAAAAACAAAATTAGGATTTAGAATAAAAAAGAAGGAAACAAAAAAGCGCTGATGCAAATACGAGTAGACGCCCTGAAAACAGGGCGGACATGTTGAGACTGCTCTCCCAACACAGACCGATTTTTGTCGTTTGAGATTTGTGTTTTTTCTACAGGCATGATTCTGGTTTTTATGCTCCATCATTGTTGATGACGTGAAAGACGATTTCTTTACCTTCCTCTATTGTTTTTGTTTTATTTTCTCACTGGGGAAGAGGGGTAAAGGGAGAGCTCGACGTCTTTTGATGTTCTGGTGGCGCTGTGTGCTGACGTCACCACTTTGTGTGTGGCGCGTCACGAGTCTGTGTGTACGCTGTGCGACTGACGTCACGATTCTGTGTGTACACGTCACGTCCTGTTGGGGGTGACGTGTGAAGGGCGAGGAGGGGATGGCGGCGTAGAAAACGGGGAGTGTGCTTGAACACATGGTGTTGTGTTCGTACAATAGGCCGGACCGGCCTGCCTCTAGTCCTGTTCAAACAAGGGCCGCGAGTTGGGAACACATGACGCGCCCTGGAGCCCCCACCCCACCACCACCATCACCACCCCCACCACCCCACCACCCCACCACCACCTCCTGTCGCCAGCTGGGCCTGAGTGGTAAGGGGTGTGGGCAGGGGGTGAGTGGTCAGTCATTGTATACAGGGGGGTCAGGTGGGGTACTTGATCATAGGATCTATCAAAGGGTCAAGTATGGTCGGACCGCGCAGAGGCGTTGGGGGAACTTTGATAAAGTGGTCCCAAGTATTATAACACTACTGATCATGCAATGTGGACTTTAAAGACGACTTACTATCATATCTAAAACAGAATTTGACGTTCATACTGATAATGTTTTGTGTTATTAAATCTATGATTTTGCCTAGGCCTGTTTTGATTGAGTGGGATCCCCTACTGCTACTAGTACAACTACAGCACAGCAGTACAACTTCATGAAATAGTTTACCTCCGCCATAGCCTCTAAAGCACACAAACCCATCATAATTAAACATGACATAGAAACACAGCTCCCACTTTATCATTCAGCAGCCACACACCCCCACATCATTCCAATGTATGCACATAAAACCAGGTATACATTCCCCCGCCCCATCCTCCAGTCGTCAGCCCATAACGGTAGCGAGGCTCGTTCCCACGGTCCTACCTGGCCGCTAGGTTTGATGGGCGATAATGAAGGGTGTGGTTGGCGCCCCCTGGTGGTAGTGAGGTGGGAGGCCGGTAGGGGGCACGTGGTCGGGGCGGTGGTGGGGGGAGGCCTGGAGATGGTATCCACCAACAACCAACACACACGGCAACAATACTATTAAGGGGGGCAGGTATGGAAGATCCTGCTGAGAAGGGGGTTGGTGGGGGTGGGATGTGTGGGTCAAATAGGGAGGTATGCCTTCGTAATATTTGTGCATATTTTAAAATATGTAGTATCTGCATGTTGATGTAGGCTGCAATAAAGAATGTTTTCAAAAAAAAAAAAAATCAAGGAAAGACACTGTCATGGTTATGTTTTCTGCACCGGTACGGAGTGAGTTGGGAAGGGGTATAAGGTATGTGAGTCCAAAGGTAAAGATCCGGGTTTAGTAAAGGTAATGATGGTCTGAGGTGACATTGAGCGAAGGCACTTGATAAACGCTATAATAGAAGCTACTGATGGAAGTCACTCGGCTTATAGGGGTAAGAAACCAGTTGGACATTACGAGATCCTGCATGGATTATAAATCATAGAACTCGGTATCTGTTGAAAAAGAAGACGGTTAAGGAATCTACCTTGAAGGTCCAGTGGTTATTAAGAGAACCCTTCCTAGAAAGCTATTAAGTTATTTCCTAGTTCCCTAGATGACATAAAACTGTATCTGCCTGCATGACTTTAAGAGCCTCTGCTACAAAAAGATCATGTCCTTTACAACAAACATAAAAACCAACACCTGTCAACATAATAAGACTTCCAGAAACCAGAACATAACGTCTCTTTTTGTATCTGCCACTCCCTTGGACCTACCAAGCAGGCATCTTAACAACCACCAGACCTTTACTAAGGTGTTATACAGGCCGTTTGGTCTACTGTGGTCAGTTCTGAACCTACCTCACCTGCCCTACCCCCCCCCCCTCCCCAAACTCCCCTGGACCACACCTGGTCAATATGACGGCTATTTGAAGCGCAGTTTGTCGGCAGTTTGACGGGCCCACATCTAACAGCCCCCCGCCGCTTGGATCTTTTATGGCCGGCCTTTAATATTTGATGGCCTTGGACGGGGCGCACGTGTCGCCCGCTTTAAGGAGAGAGATGGGTGTGGGGGTCGGGGGAGAGGGGTAGGGAGTGAAGGGGACAGGGGTAAGGTTTGGTTGGGTAAAGGGACAGGGGAATGATGGAAAGAGACAGGGAGAGGGAAGGATTCTATGGTCAGGGAACGCAGGCCACGTGGATAGGAAACTGCCGGAGAGGCGAAGAAAAACGATGTAATACTTTAGGCAAAATACTAAGACAATATCAAGCATGTTCCATGGCCATAGTTATGGTAATTAATTGTTCCATTTATCTTAACTTTATCCATAATACTATTAGATGAATTCCATGGTAATTTCTCCTCTCAAAAGACAAAGCTTAAACCCGTGACCCTTTAAGCTGTATACCGCGCAACTCATACTAGGCGTTGAGTGTAACAGTTGCAACACATTAAGCAGTCAGCAGAACCCAGTGATAAGCATTAGATGATCATACCGCCGACTCCAGGGCCGGTCAGATCATAAAGACATGCCCCTCTCCGCCCTAACTAGGTTCGTTTTCCGCTGGTCGCTTGTCCCCGTCCTGTCAGTGGGTATAACGTGTCCCCCGCCAGGTCCCAGCGACCCACTAATGACTCCCCCTGTCGGAGACCCCTGACACTACCCCATCCCATCATGATCACCTTAGCGGCCACCAGGGGGACTGGGGCTTTGATCACGTGACCGGATGTAGGGGTGGGGGAAGGGGGTTGCTGGGGTTTTGGGGGGTAATGGGTAATAGGAGAGTTTTATATAGGGGAGGGGTTACTTATGGAATAACAAGAAGTAATGGGGTAGGTGCTTGTAATAGGAGAAAGGGTAAGGTAGACTAAGGTGGTATTTATGTATAGGGATTAGTCATCTGAGACTCCTTTTTACAAGCAAATACATGTCGTGATTATAGGGACTGTTGGGTTGCTACTAAACGCCTTATATCCACCATGGGCTGTAGGATATATACATTGCTTTCTTACACCTAACCACAATATCGTGATGTCAGTGAAATCCCTATGTAAAATAAAAATCATAAACATATGACGTTTAAACACAACTGTATATCAGTTTCTGATTGCACAGCTGGCCTTGGTATACTTGACTAGATAATGTGATAACGTGGTATTGAGCTGTTGGTGTACCCACTATTCATCCTATATACATGTTATCCCCCGGTATAGATCTACTTGACCCTACAGAGTCAGGACCCTACGTAAACACGCAACTCTCCTCCCTTTGTGACCATAAAGTCAATGAGTAGTGACCAACAATGTTTGACCCATGACCACCCCGTAGTAGGTCCAAATACACGACCCCTTAGGCCTATCTTTAACCCGTACAGCCTGTCTTTTACCCTTGAAGCCTATCTTTTACCCTTAGCGCCTATATTTTATGCTTAGAGCCTATCTTTTCCCCCTTAGCCGATCCTTCGTCGTCCCATCGACCGTCTCCCGCCGTCTACACCTCGACTAACGGCGGCGAGCAGTGCGATGGGCGGCCGGGGAGCGGGAATCGATGACAGAATCAAATTAAGTGGCTTGGTCAGGCTGCGGAGGCACTATTTGTGTTGTTTTATTGATGGCCTCATGTCAACAGAGTGCAGGAATATCGGCCGAAAACAATGATTTTTGTATCGAACAAGTGTGGCGGGAAGTGTGTCACTGGGTGAGGTGGCGGCAGCGGCGCGATCGACGCGCGCGGGTCTGGGGTAGGGAGACAGAAAAGGGGGCTGAAATGGAAAGGGTTTAGGGGGAATGGGTGAGCAGGGAGAGAGGGAGGGGTGGATGGAAATAGGGGAGTTAGGGGCCCTTAAGGTGCGTCTTTTTTGTGCAGGAGCGGCGACGCGTGGAAGGACATAAAAAGACGGGAGCGGCGCGTAGAGAAAAGTGCCGCGCGGCGCTCATAGAATCCAGCAGGCCGCTAGCTACAGCCGCCCGCCCGCCCGCCGCGCCTAAACGCGCGTCAGCGGGCCCGGCGGGCGGCGCGGGGTGTACGCGGTAACGGCCCAGCCCCCAGATTTGTCCAATTGAAGGCCGACCGCGGGGCGGTTGTTGTTTCTACGCGTGGAAACCCCGCGGGGATCGGAACGGGAGAGAGAAGGGGGTCCGTGTTTGTCGTTTACAGATTGTCTCGTGGCCCCGAGACTTCCCCGAGAAGTGTCTTAAGACGCGGGAGGAGCCCGGAGGAGGGAGTGGGGGGACTATTTGAAGTCGTCTCCAGCGGGACGCGGCAGAAGGCGGCGCGGCGCGGGGCTCAGCGCGGGTTTAGCGCCCAATCCCCAGCAAGTCATGCGAAGCGCCGCTCTTTGAAGGATGCCGCGTGACGCCCGCGGATCGCCGCCCCGGGCCGCGCCGCTTTGTCCGCCCCCCACACACCCCCCACACCCCCTCACAACCCTCCCTCCAGCGCCCTACCCCCTGGAGACCGCTCACAATCTCCCACCAACCTCCCCTACAAACCCTGCTTTTACTTCGTCCATTTGCCGACGTTTTAATTTCATAACAGCGCCCTGCGTGGAGGGGGCTGTGGTCTGGAGGAGAGTCCGACAGAAGGATTGACTCCCCACCCGCTAAGTCGGCCTCGCCACGCCCCCTCCCGGCACAAGTAGGCATCGATCGGCGCCAATTTGTAAAATGTACCCCCCAACACCCCCCCCCCCCTCCCCCTTCTACAAAAATCCCCACCCGCCGACGTCGTCTTCATGGGTCACTTCCCTCGCCCCCATCTAAAAAATTGGACGCTTTCTTTCTGATCGGTTTAAAAAGGTATTTATTTAGAGCCACTCCTTGAGACATGTCTGCGGCTGGGGCGTCTTCGTAATAACATCATCTGTCGCCAGGGGTCGGGGTGCTGGGTGTGGTGGGTGGGTGGGTGGGGGCGTCAAGAAAAGTAGAAAAGTTTTGTGATGGTAATGGGTGACTGAGGGGGTTTATACTGCGTATATCTATCTGTTTTCTGACATGGTAAAGTAAAGGTAATACATTTCGAGCACCTACAATATTGGACTAGGATTGGGGATGCATGGGAACCTAACTAATTCACGTTGACGTTATAAGTTTATGCAACAACCTTATACATGTATATGGATCCATCTACATGTATTATCAAAGTGTAAACCTGCTGAAACATTGGTCAAGTTGTTCTGTTCAGAGATCCGTACCAATGCAACATAGCAACACTCTCTCAGTCCCCGTGTACTGTAGACAGTTGTCAGATGCACCAGGTAGTAGCTACTGTATAGGGCACACACCACGGGGCCGGGTAGGTTGTTGGGAAACAGTGCGAGTTGGTACCAGTGGGAGGAGAGTGTGAAGATCTCCCCCCATACTCCCCCCACTGGTATAAGTTTGTCGTAGAATTATCCCCGAATCAACACGTCCCGCGCACTGTGTACTCAGTACTCGGTTTACGCGCCGCCCGCGCCGCCCAATCAACGCCCCATTTAAACCCTCACACCTCGCGCCGCGCCAAAAACACGCGCCGCGTTTGTCTTAGCTTTCTCCGCGCGCAGATTAATTTCGCGCGGCGCGGCGGATTACGCGGCGTCGTGTCCAGCGTAACAAAAGACGCCACAATACGCGTTCCGCGCCCCGAGCCGCGCGGCGTTTTCCCGGCGCGTTGTTGTGCGGCGCGTTGTTTGTCGTGGAAACAGAAGCCGCGCGGCATCTGGTCACCTTCCCAGTGGTTCTGGAGGCGCGCTGTTTGCCGCGCGGGGTGGGGGTGAGGGGATTGGACGTGGTAGGTAGGTGGGAGGGAGGCAGACGCTCAGGTAAGACGGCGTCCTTTACCTGGCCTCCACACCTTCCCAACACACCCTGGAGTCCACGGAGGCCGTTGGTGATGGCTGTGGGTGATTTGAAAGGGGTTACTTTCTTTGGAGAAAGTTCCCAGGAAGCAATTGCATGTCAGGAGAGCAAAACTGTCCTTATAAGCAGTACAATACTTAGCTATGATTCCTCGTATCGGAATGTGATCCAGATTTCTGCTAGCATGGGATACTTGAAACACCTACAAAACAATTATAAATCACAACATAAAATAAATAGATGTAACCCTGCAAGGAATCATGGGGTGAGTGCCCCCTTCTGTATACAGTCATGTACCTTGCAATACGTTCCGTGTGAGACCGGCCTCTGCACACACATCACACAACACACACCCCGCCCACCTTGTAAACTCCCCACCTACCTCCCACTACCTCCCAGCCCTCCCAACACACACCCCGACAAAGAGAAGGCCCTGACGTCTCCAGGCAACGCCGGTCCGGCCCGGGAGGGGCAGGTGCCTCCAGGGTGAGGTACTGGAGGGGACAGGTAGAGGGGACGCCTCCTGTGAGACGCGCGCGTGTTGGGGGTGGGAGTGAGCCCTGTGTGTGAAGGTGGGTGTTTTTTTCCAATTCCTGGTATTACTTTATTATAAAGACAACCCAGGAAAGTCATCAAAATATAGGCATATTGGTACGCATGGGAAATAGGCATGTCAGAAGTATGATTGCTGATAAGTTTTTCAAACATGGAAGGATGGATTTATTTTCTAATACATTTTGACTCCCCACGTTTTCTATCCATACATGATGCCCCCCCCCCCCCTCCTCCTCCTTTGCTTTTCTGCATAAATGTAGAAATGTGGAAACCCCCTGCCACCTCGAATTCTATGGGTGACGATAGAAAGTACCAGCCTTCCGTGTATCAACCATGTCGTATTATAAACCCACCACCTCATAGATCTCCCCCACAACACCTCCTCTCCCACCAGACATCACCTTACAACAATCAATCATTCAATCTCCAGCAGATCACCTCCTGTCACCACCAACCCCAATACCCCAACCCTCCTACCCCACCCCACCATCCCTCCCCATTTCTTTACAAACACCAACAAAACCCGGACGGAAACATTGACGGGCAGGGAAGGGAAGGTCTGGGAGCGGCGGCAAAAACGGGCATAGCGGGTCTATTTGATCGTCGGGACGGGGAGGGGTCCATAATATCGACGGGTACTGGAGGCCCAGACAGCCACTTGTGGGGCTACTCCTGGAGGAAGGGGGAGGGGGGGGACCTGGAGGAACGTCATCAGGGGTTATTGGGAATCCATACCTCGGCCTAATTTCTACATGACAGCAGGCCGGGAATTAAGCAACCATTAGCAATGAGCATTGACCACCCTGGAGGAGTGGGGGGGGGGGCTTGTTGTGTTATGTGTGTGTAGATCCATAGGGGTGGCTGAGGACAATTGACCCTGTCTAGCCTAGCATGGTGCATGTCGTCGATCTATACCCTACTGGAGGTGGGGGCACTCACTAGATGTAGGCCAAATCGAAGCCGGATCGACCGTGGAGGAGGCCGGGGCCGGGAGGGTGTGTGTACGGGAGGAACACGGCCACACGCCGATACCACTCCAGGGTTCGTGCAGGACCCGACTCCAGGGCGTTCTCGTTGACTAAAACCGCCGTTCCACAAGCTGGGTCAATTTTAACCTGCCGTGAAATATTACAAAACATTAGAGGGCGTGGAAAACCTCCTATGATATTTTCTAGATGAGATATAAAGCATGTAATGCATCTATCGTAAATATACCTTGATTGAAAAATTATATTTCAAAATGAATGAATGTGTGCACTGTTGTTCTCGTCCGTTTTACCCCCCCCCCCCCCCCCCCACATTTAAATAGATAGTCCAGCCCTCCTCATGCATAGAAAAACACCACATTTCTTTCTAAATATCAAAACAAATAGCACCTGCCCATAGCTATTCCTCCCTCCCTATTCCTTCAAGCCCCCCCCCCCCCCCCTTGTGTCACCCAGCCTTCGCCACCCTCGTCGCCACAAAGATTAAATGATTTGTCGCCCCACAATTAGACTAATGTGATCAGTCTAGATTTTCCGTGTCAGCCTTAATTTGCGCGCCGCGCGGGCGATGGGGGTAGTCGACGCGTTAGTCGACGCGTTAGGCGACGCGTTAGTGGGGCGACGCAGCAAGGAGAGGTAGATCACGGGCGTTGTCCTTCATGGCCCGATACACACTACGCGATTATTTGTCTGCGATTATTTCTCCCTAACAATCCCAATCACCTGCAATCATAGTTGAATAAAATACATAATAATGGTAGGTCAAAAGGACTAAAGATTGTATAAGAATGGGAAAGCATTGGCACTAAAACGTTCCAGTTAGTCCCAATATGCTTGCAGTTTGTTAAATTGCGAGCAATCGCGAGGAAGAATCGCATAGTTGCTACTCAGCCTTTGACGGCGCCCCTTGACGACACCCGTTACTGTCGCCCGCTCCCCATTACCAAGTCAGATGAGCAGCTCACGGGAGGTGCTCGGAGCTGCTCGGGGTGAGCAGGTAGAGACGGGGTATGGGAGGTATAGGGGATGAGCAGTTGATGTATAGGGCATATGGCGAGGAGACTGAGGGTGGGGGGATGCAATGTCATGTATGCATATATATGTATATAAGGATAGCAGATAAATGAATTTATACGAGTATGGGGGAAAGGGGATATCAATAGGCCTAAGTGTTAGGTATAGGGAAGGGCGCTGTGAGTATTTATTAGGCCTATGGCCAACCACTTAAGGAATGGGTATGTGAACAAAGAACTGACAAGAGAATGTGTACGTAGCTCAGTGCGAGGGAATATATTTATTGCAGTTATGATAGTATCATACATACCTAACGCTGATTGTATAGTGGTCATATAATTGAAATAGTAATAATATAGATACAGCTGTGCCTCAATACAAAAAACAGGTTGGACGATGAACTTGCAGCATTACATACTATTTAGGTAGGGGAAGGGTAGTGCCTAACCTATCCTTAATACTTTTCTTGAGACTTCCACTGCCAGCCCAACCATGTTTTGACCAACACAACCTCTATCCACACACGGTCGGTGTGTATCTTCATACCAAGACCCTGGCCGGGCGCCCTCCCCTTTAATACCCGGGCAGTTCTCCCTTTGTAAGGATTCAGTCTGGAGATATTCCATAGGTGATTACACAACGCTTAATCCCTGAAACAGTAATCAAGGCGTTACTTTTACATCCCCCCACACACAAGTTACTCGTAATAAACCTTCCATTAAGATTAATCACAGTTCCTATTGTGTCCCACCGCCCCCCTTTTGTAATCTGCTAAGAAGGGCTTGTATCTGTTGTTAGTTGTGTCTCAGTGGGAGTTCACCTCCTCCAGGGTGGAGGGGGGAGGAGGGGGGTCGCGCGTCCCCCCGGCGTCGCGCGGCGCCCCAAATGTGATTGGGATCCCGCGCGCGGCTCACCAGCTGCCAATATAATTAGAATTAGACGCGGCACCGCGCCGCGCCCGCCCGCCTCCGATTTCCATGCGGCGCGGCGATGACGCTCCCGGATGAGTTGGAGCCCTACGTGCGTGTCACGCGCGCCCCTCTACCGCGCCACACTCCCCTCCCCTTCCGCCCCCTCCGCGCTGCTGCTTTTCTCTCCCCTTAGACCTTCTTGACGCTCCAAGGAGGTCTCCGCGCGGCCTCTGAGCAGTGCGGTTTCGGCGCGGCGCGGTATTCCACATGTATATTTGGGAAGGAACATCCCGCGGCATGTTACAAGCCGCGCGCCGCCTGCCGCCTGCCCTCCGCCCCGCGCCCCGCGCCGCGCCGAGTGGCCCAATAAAAGCCATTACGCGGCGATGAGCGCTCAGGGGGACGCGGGTTTCTGGGTCCGCTTCTGTCAATTCTCAATATTGATAGAGATTAGGGTTTAATAAGTTTGTCAATAGGTGGAGCGGCGAGGTTAGAGGTGACTGGGGAGGCCGCTGGGGGTTGGGGGATGTTCGGAGGGTTAGTTTGGGAGTGTCTGTGTGTGGTGTAGGGGGTGGGGGGTAAGGGAAAGGGGGGTGGATAAGGGAGGCAGACTTACATGCTCAATTGCCAGTCCCCCGGCCACCCCCTACTGCTCCTGCCACATCGTATTTCAATTTGCCAACCACACAAATCGCGTTAGTCCCTCCCCGTTGAAAGTTAGTGTTTCAATTTCATAATGTCAATTTACCTTTTAACCCCTGAAACAAAATCCGCCTAACGCCGTTAGGCCGAGTGTCCAGGGCCGGCGGTTCACCCGACTGTCACCGCAATTAAAGCCAACTTAGTTAGGGCCCCCCTAAAGCCCCCGACCCCCCGCCCCAAACTCGCCAATTTACAGATTGCCTGGCCGAGTGAAATTCTGTTTCTCCGCCGACCAACTCACATAGATTTGATTTTTCACATGACGGAGGATGCAATTTGGGCCCGCCTGCCAATACCGGAAGTCGGGCTCATCCCTCAGCCGACCTTTTCCCTCCTCTCGGCGAGAAGAGTTCCACTTGCTCGGTTAAACTCGCGGCGTTCCGGGTGAGTGGCTCAGGACGTCATGTCGCGGGGCGGAACCCGCTCTGTCTGTATCTTTTACCCCCCAGGAACTTGGGGGAGGTTAAGGGGTAACATTGTCTGAAAATGGTATGGACCCTTTGTGGATACACATGAGTATGCTGCACATAAGTGCGACGAAACAGCTTAAGGTTTAAGAGGTAACTGCGGTTGGTCATAAACTCTTCATACAGAAAGTTTGGAAGCTGCCGAACTCTCCCGAAGTTATACCACTCCTGGTGTAATTATCTCTCTTATGTATAGCTACATTTAAGGTTAGAGATGTTACAAAGGTATTGGATACTCTTTCAATACTTAATATTCAAGGTCAGGGGAAAAATGGGCAAGGTAAGTCTCATGGCTACCTTCAGAGCAAAGCATAGCAGTAGCGTTAATGGCCAACTGAGAAAAGACAACTCACTTCCTATGCGAGAAATAGCTAGGAAACACACAGTTGTAAGTGCCCCCTCCTGACCCATCCTCTCAAGCCACTCATTTGTATTTCCCTTTTTGAGATGAGGTCCCTGCCCCCCCCTCCCTCCCCCACACACACTGACCCTCGCTGGTGTCCGGCTGACTTCCCTTTCAGCCCCATCCCCTGCCGGTTCACAGTTCGCTGGTCCCCCGGCCTGGCGACCTGTCGTGCCGGCTACAAGCTACATTAGACGGGCACGCCGCGCTGAGCCCCCCACGACCCGACAACCCCCGGAACTCTGTGTTTTAGCTCACCCAAGATGACTTTGTCTTGACATTGAAATGTGGCCGCACTCTCCACAACTTATATCCCATTCTCCAACTCCCCTGCCCACTTGCCACAACCAGGGACTGACCTGAAGGTTACCATGCTGCTGTTATGAACTTATACCTTACGTTTTGCCCAAGTTTGGGCCTATTTCTTGTGTAAATAGTATGATAAGAAGTCACAATTAGGCCTACTTAATTTAAGTCTATATTAAACCACGTCTTTCTATTTATATCCCTTAGATATTTGCACTCACAAGTGTCTGTACCTTCAAGTCAAGCCTTTGCTCTTCCTCATTCAAAACAGCCTCGACCATAATCAATCGAACTCCCTCGGACTTCTCCATCTACCTAAGACGTCTCCACCTCCTATTAATCCCTCCCCACCTCTGCAACAAACCCCACCCTTCTCAGGTCTTCCCCCGTCCCCTCCGGCGGCCCCCACACCTCAACACGACCACTGTCGGCGCCCGCAATTTGTTTCATTAGGCCGTGGGTTGGGGAGGCCGGCTGTGGGGATCTGGGCCCCCGGGGTAGGAGGAGGAAGGCCCGGCCTCTACCGCCAGCCGCCGCCGGGCGCCCGGGGCCCGCAGGAGGGGACGTGAGGGGGGAGCATCTGAGGCCCTCTCTACTCTTACTCCTTCAGCTCTCTCAGTCTGTCATCAAACCCACGGCCCATAGTATATCGCTGCCTCATTCCACTCCCCAGGGGTTTTTCTCTCCGTAAAAGGTCGGCCCAAGACCTAAGTTTGGACAAGATGGAAGTTATGGAGGAAAACCCCCGACAACTGTTTGTATGGCGCGATAGGCACCATGTTTACGGCATGTTTGTATCATTTCTAAGGCTTCTCTGAAGGCATGAACCTGGAAGATTAGGGCAGTAGTCTTAAAGGTGGGATCTGTCTTATTAATGACCTCATGTCTGACGTCATTGACACGTCGTTGACGTCACACACATGCGCGTCTTGAGGTGAGTACCATGGAGGCCCTAACCCTCCCTCCCTTAGCCTACCTTTCTTTACCTCTACAAGGGATATTTAAAGGGCACCTGTTGCCCACCTCTGACGTCACTCCATACGTCACGTGACGTTCTCCAGGTGGCGCCACCTGTCAGCGCCACAACGAGGCCCACTTCCGGTTCCGGCTCGCTGCCCGTGACATTAGGGGTCATTAGGGGGCGGTCGCACCCCCCGGGCCCCCCTTAAAACCCCCTAAAACCACCCCTCGTCTCGCTTAACACTCCTCTCTGCGATCGCTCACTTTTATGGCGAGATCTCGCGTGGTTTCCTGAGGTCGGGGCCTTAATGGCGGCGCCCAATGGGGGCGGCCATTGTTGGTGGCCATTAACAGCGGTGGCGACCAGCGATTAGTGGTGGCGACCTGCGATTAGCGGTGGCGACTGGCGACTTGTCATTACTACAAGGTTTGTGGACGTGTATAGAGGGTGAGGGAGTTAGATAAATAAGACAAACTGGGTTTACAACATTCTGCTAGTGCTAGTACAATGAAACGGGCACTAGGGGGAGTTTTATCCTATCAAACAATATTTCGGCAACTATAATTGCCTGACATTTGACGTTGTTGCTTAGGTACTACACGCATATCTTCTTGCAGCTCACCTTCAAGCCAAGGTGGAAAACATTGAATATTAAATAGAAAGACACAGGTATAATGTCGCCGCACCCAACTTTCATTTCCATGTCTGAGTTATGAGTTTAAAGGCTGACCCAACACACTTTGCCCCCCCCCCCAAGCACACACACACACACACACACACACACACACACACACACACACACACACACTCCCCTTAGGACGGCATGGCTCGTGCCTCCAGGTGCTCCCACAAAGGGCCACCCCCTCCCCAAGGTCCCTGGCCAGCAGCACACCTCACACATGATAATTGTCAGGTAAATATGGCCGGGCCGGGGCAGGAGGAGGGGATATGGGGGTAAACATGGCAGGGGGTTGGGAGCAGGTGAGGGTAGGAAGGGGACAGGTGAGACAGTCATGGGGTAAAAGATGAAGACCCAGGAGAAAATGACTTGACGAAACAATAGATAGCCTAGGAACCTAGCTGATGATGCATAATCAAAGAAGAACAATGATATAAAAGTATGGTTAGGAAATCATTCATTATAATGTATTGGAAGGGATTAAAAGCGTGGTATGTTCTAAAGGTATGATGAGTCACCTTATACAATTCTATTCTATTGAGCATCTAAGATGCTCAGTTTACCTCGGTTTTCCAGGTATCATTTCATACATGTATGTACATACACATAAATCTAGCACACTCAAGGACCACCCCATCCCAGGACAGTATCCTAATTGAAAAGACAAAGACAACTGAGACCTCCCAGTGGGACGGGGATCTATGATGTTAGCTCACGGGAGGAGGGTAGGGGACCCTGGAGGAGCCCATTGGTGGGGGGGGGGGGGGGGCGCGCAGGTAGCTTCAGGTGAGTCCACCCCCTTGTTTACCGTCGTCATGGTAACGGACTGAGGACACAACTGGTGGCAGGTACCCAGGACTGGAGGGTCAACAGAGGAGAAGGGGAAGGGATGATTGTTTAGTCCCCACTCCCCCAGGGGGATGTTGAGGTCTGGCCGGGACATAATCATCCAAGCATCAAGTCATAATCGCCATCAGTAACACCAGTCTTTTGTTAGCTGGGCATTGGGGGTTAGGTCTGCCATTTGTGGCTCAGTGGTCCACTGATCAAAAAGTAGAATGGGCTGGCTCAGTAATGCCTTTTGAACCATGTCTGTTTTGACACCTCCTCATACTGGATTAACAAAATATCAAAAATTGCACCAGTGTTAAAAGAAAAACATTTTTCTATTCGGAGGTATTTTTACATTTGTAACAAAGAAAACATTTACATTTGAAAACAGGAACCATAGAAAATTGCCTCAAATTCTGCATACCCAACAAAAAAGGCCAGAAAAAAGGCCTACACTAAGACAGGTTTTGCCTATCATGAAGTAACTTGCTATAGCTACAAAAAAACACCCCTCACCCAAGGGACACTAATGGTATTCATCAAGCCTTGATGCCACCCACTCATCCCTGATAAACGATTCCGTATCCATGGCGGCTAAAACGGGGCCCGCTTAACTCGGTCGCTTTAGCTGTCAGCCAAGGCCCTGAACGTGAATAATTGATGGCCATTTGAGGTGCGGGCGGCGGTTCAGGTGTGCTGAGGTGAGGGGGAGGGGGCAGGTAGGGTTCTACCTTGGGAGTGTCTTATCTGTGGGCCATGGTCAACCTACCTTCAGCAGTCTTTACCTCTGTGAATGCCCAACCCCACCCCTTACCCCCATTGGATATTGCCTTTGCCTCCATCTATGTATTTCCGAGACATTCAGTATATCCATATTTGTATAGATATCATGAATAGTTTATTATAAATTATAGAACAAAATATTACATCGACCTTGCTCCACAATCCTCAAACTGGAGGCTTAAACTAGGAACAACCAGCCTTCTGTGCTTTGGAAGAGCATGTCAGAAATTGCTTATTTTGGGGGCTTTAACTAAACACATGCCCCAACCTTTTCCATCATTCTTATAAGCGCCCCCTCATTGTCTAAAGCATGATTCCTTGGAGTGGTTTGGTATATTTTCCAGGTGCACTCCCTTTATTTATGTCATACTTCAGGCTCCACCCTTTACATACATATGCCCAACCTCCTCAACACTTAAAACACTCAGACGTACCTTCACCTTACTGCAAGGAGCATTTTCTCCACAGACACTCAGCCATTCTATGAGATAAACAGAAGCACTTGAGTCAGAACAATGCTACAAAGGGAAACTTCTGGTTCTGTGTGTTGTGGTATTAAAGGAGCAGATGTGAGTCACTCAGAGCCTTGAGTGAGTGAGCAATTCACGTATAGACATAACCCACTTTGAGCTGCTCATCTGGGCATATGAAACAATCTGAGCAGCTCATTGTATGGGGCACAACATACAGTTGGAGTGGTTTACCACTCTTAGCACTGCCTTAGCTGCAGGAAGAAGGAATTGGAAGTACATGCACTTGTTCTCCTTTACTCCTTCAATGCGTCCTCCCTGTCTCTCCTATTTTTAACCTAACAAAAACCTTCTAAAACTCATGGGATACTGAACACATGAAAAAGTTTGGGGGAAAATTGCAAGAAATACCACTTTGTCAATTCCACACATCCTCTTAAGATGTTAGAATACCTTGAGAGATAATTATAGAGAATCCTCTCCACCTTATAATGCACAGTACACCATAATAATCATCCTCTCTAGGTACCTAAAGACCTACCTTTCAGAGCTCATCTTCTTGAACAAATACATGACAATGTGTACCAAATGGAGCAAGTTGAGAATGAAGAGTGTCTGATTATGACAACAACCTTCTGTTTCCAACTCCATAAAAAAAACACCATCTCAGCTCAGGCCAAAAACCAGAAGTGAGCAGAGGAGTAAAACATGAGGCAGTTGTCAGTGGGTAGACTCGGTCGCGACCAGTAGAGCGTCATCATCGAACCGACATCGCCAGCAGGGGGAGGTGGTAGTAAGGCAGCGTGGTTAGCGGTGTAAAAACAAACCCGCTTTACGCAGGCTGCCCGCTTTTTACCACGTAATGCGTGCACTGTCACATCCCCTTCAGCACTGAGGCCCACTTATAATGTTCATTCCCAGTGAAAACTTGAAGCATTTTTCTAATTTGGTTCAAGTGTCTTTGTATTTTTTTCTCTTCTCATAATGTGCAGCTTTCCGTCCTGTGTTGCCATGTGTTGGTTGGAGGGAAGGTTCGACACAACTTGAGGGTTGATGTGTGTTCAAAGAGGGTTTATGGGAAGTTCAACAGCAGTACAATTAAAGGATTAAGTCACATTTCTCGAGAGCCAATGCATGTTTTATGAGATTAACAACTTTAAATCAGTGCCCAAGAAGGTCCAAAGTACATAGGTACTCAGCAGTTGTTTAGGAATCAAAATTGGCTATGAACTGTAAGTATCTCTAAAGCAGAGTTAATTTAATTTTCTGTTATATTTTGTCATTCATGGGAGACAAAGTACAGTAGAAATAGTTGTATCGTCCCAGAACAATATTAAAAGTACTCCTTTTGATGCCAGAAGCAAACCACATAGTTCCATGTTTATCCAATTGAAAACAAAATGTGCTTTATACATCAAGAATAAACCATAGAATACAAAGTTCAACATGTGTCCCAATGCAACACCAGTGTACCCTTGTGTGGCCCACTTGAGGTCTGTGTATCAGTGAAAGGCCCATACACACACTGTGTGGTGTTATAGATCCCCAACAGCAGGAGATCCCCTCCCTAGACACAATCCATATTATCGACACGACCCACTTCTACCCACAATGCAGCAGGCATGCAAGGTGTCCCCAACTAGACAACCTAATGATTTCTGGCCTGCTGGAATTAGACCAAAGGGATCCTACAGGTTTCTGCCATTGAAAGTTTTATTTAGAGCATTTATGGTGTTTTTGAAATAAGGAAATACAGTTTTGAAATGATGAGCATGTCTACTGAGGTTCTATGAAAAAAAAGGAGATATTCATTTGATTATGAATGAAACTTCTGTCATCCTTAATAGTGCTTTGGGCAATTGAAGTACCCACTTCCATAGTATGGGTTCCTTTAAGGGCTTTCCGTGCCTCTAAGGGGTGAATCCTCTATAGGCATGGAATCGCTGGCAACACCAATTTCATCAAAAATTAAATATTTTCATCGCTCTCCTGATCAGAAGGCCATAAAACCAATGGTGGACATATGAAACAATTTTAAATATGTATAAAGAAATTTGCAGTTTCAAAAACTATGAGCAATCAAAAATAAATATCGCAAAGCAACTTTACGCCATGCGGTAGCTTTCACATCGCTGTGTATGCGGCTTAAAAAGCCCGGTTGTCCCCTGGCGATGGGAGATGACTTCATTAGGAAGAGTCCACACCTCAGAGCAGAATAATCTCACCAACTGTCATCTCCTCCTTCTCCTGCACCCACACCCCCAGCCCCCCAAACCATTATGGGGGTTTTAACCCCCAGTTAACAATGGGGAAAAGGCAAACAGTGCCAGATCACTTTTACTGCAGCGATTCAAAAGTAAAGGCTGAAGTAGTCGTTTTCCGCACAGTTTGGTACTGTGTGGCATTGGTAAAGCAGTGCAATGTCCTATTGCAGGTCAATTTAGGCTGGGTAGGGAAGATTCCTTGGTTGGGTAGTTAACATGGTGATAAGGCCATGTTTTATTCAAGATACTATTTAGATGTAAACTGCGAGGGGATTTAGGCATAATGAATTAAATTCAGCTGGCTGCTGTTACAGCCCCGAGCTGTGGCAAGCAAAAGGGATGCACCGAGTGTTTGCGAGCGAAGAGTTGTTGCGACAACTGCCCGCATTCAACATCTAGACCTGTAACCATTTATCAATCCTGTAACTTTACATATATATGTTATCTGTAGAGTTTACATTTAAATGTAGAGTTGATGTCAATCTTAACCCCCTGTCTTTATATTGCAAAGACATTGTTGAAACCAAAAGGCTATTGAAAATGGGTAGCCTGAATCTCTCCACACCATCACATTTCATGAATGATTTCGAGCGGACCCGTAACTGCACACGCTGTAACCATACATCCCACAGATTTGTGGAGTTGGCACAAACTGTAGAGTTTCTGTGTATTTTTCTCTCTTCACCAGGCTGTGTGTGGGGGTGGCCTGGGGTGTGAATAGGTCGATAGAAGCCCTGCGGCTGGCGGACAGAGGGCGGTGGGTTCGGGCGGGGTAGGGCGGCCGGGCCACGCTCCCCCACGATGGCTGCCCTGAGTTATGGCCCAATGTGGGGCCAGGAGGGCTGTGATTTAGACAGCATGGGCCCTCAGCCCCGCCCCCCGCCACCCCACCCCGGAATTGGGCTGCTAAGCATGTAATTACTTTTCTGAAATATGCTCACCGTGAGGTCCCGACCGGCCTCACCGCGCGCGGATAGGGATTTACATAGAAAGTTGGACTCGGAGACCGCCACCACCCTAGAAGTATACAGGAGAAATCCTGGAATTAACTCTTATATACATTGGTATAAAATATACATTAGGTATAGAATGTCATTGAGGTTATTCGTACATAGCCAAGCTTTCTATTTTTTATACATTCAAAGTATAAGTATATAAATAAGGTCATGCTTTTATATTGATGATTATATCGTGAAACATGAATATATCATTTCCAACCACATTCCGTATTCACAAATGACTATAATTATTGTAACAAGATTCCATCACATATAAAAAAAACACACACCACTACACCATTCAATAATTCAGCCACTGATGTAACAGAGATTCAACCAACACAACCACCCACTTGTTTTTATAACACATCACATGATGAATTAATCCAGGCTTGTTTAATTTCTCCCTGACTCTTTCCCCCCATGCCCTGACCCCAGGCCGGGCTGTCACCTGGCCGGCTGGGGTTCATGTTGGCCGGTCACATTATGTGAGGCCACCTCTGACCTGTAATGGGGCGTGGGGGCCGCAAAGCGCACCGCCGGGAGGCCGAGGGGCGGTCCTTCATCAGGCCAGTTAGGGCCACCGCTCAGACCTGTCCGCCCTTATGGGGGGTTTTAGGGGGTATGAGTTAACTGGGGGGTTGTGTGAGTTAACTGGGGGGTTGTGTGTGGGTTAACTGGGGGGTTGTGTTAGGTAACTGGGGGGTTGTGTGGGTTAACTGGGTGGGGGGGGGTGTGAGTTAACTGGGGGGTTGTATGAGTTAACCGGGGGGTTAGGAGAAGGTAGGGAGGTTACTGAGGGTGTGGTGGTTCTGATCTTGAAATGTGAGGTTTATGCTCTTTGGAGGTGGAATGTCTTTTGTTTTATTGTTTCTAGTTACATTTGAGAACCCTGCACTGACGCTTTGGATCTTTCATAGAAAAACAGTACAGAATCTTCTACCTTTATCTCAAATTCAACATGATCATTTTACTGTGATACTTTACTGCCTTGTCAAGACATACAATGCCTATATTCTACTGAAATAGTATTACCTATTGACTGATGTCTCCTTTGACCTCATTACATGATAAATCAGTAAGGGTAAAAAAGGTAACTCGTCTCTAAAAGGTGAACGTATAACTAGATAGGGATAGACAGGGGCGTGTGCCACTGTTTTAATGGCAGAGGGTTAAGAGTAGGTTGAACTGTGTGTGTATGGTAGAAATCTGTGAGGGGATTCCGCATCAACGGCCCACCCCTCCGAAGTATGCTCCCTTAATGACAGACAAACACGACCCTAGTAATGACTGCTCCCTCAGACAGCGACACAGATAATGACAGCTCCCTGATCTCTGCCTACAAGGCCCCCCAAATCAGGCATAGTCCAACCCCCGCCCCAAATAGGCAGTACGCACTGCGTACATGGAATAGCCCAAGCCTAATTATACATAATCACTGGGTGCACCATACATAATCACTGGGTGCACCCTGCTTAAAGATTAAAACACTGCAGCCTTGACTATATGTGACTTCCATCTAATCATACAGCTACTTTAAGTATTCATCTACTAATACAAGCGCTTTAAGTAGTGACTTTAAAAAATGGGATTTGTCCTCTGAATTATCTATTGTTCTATAGTTGCTATTTTATCTGAACAATTAATAACTTTCTACAAGTGTTTTTCATTCACAATTCTAAATTTAAAGGGTTATTATTTCGGTGCTTATGATATTATATAGATTCATTCTGCGATTTTTGATATGATTACTTGTGAAATTGTTATATTCTGATGTTGCTGTAAATTGAACATTGCTGAATTCTGAAAATTGTACTGCCCGTACATTTCATAGTTTATTTTCCTGTTCACATTTAATCCATTGAACACACACTGCTGTCTGACCATATCAGTGTGCGCCGTACTATAACCTGTATTTGAATAACTCTCACTGTTCTCACCCTTTATCCTGTGTGTCTTAAGTGTGTGTCTGTTCCTGTTGCTTCTGCCCCTATTGTTGTTAATTGTTGTTGTCATTTATTGTTGTTGTTGTCCCTCCTAGTTGCACCACTAGTCTAGACTTTAATATCTCAATAAGGGCACTTACTTCATACCATTAAGCAACTAAAGCTTCTATATTCGTCTCAGCAAACCGTGTCTATAGCCAAATCAAGTCATGCACTTTTCCTGCAAGTTCGTCTAAATTGTCTCTCATTATTATTAGACCTATAGCAGCCAACCCTCTCATCTATGTGCTATATATACTTCTCCGTAAGACCTTAGCCTTAACTGCACATACTCTATCCTGCTAAGACATTCAAATTTCTTCTAGATAATAGTAGTGACACTTTTCCAAATTGAACTTATAATTTTGCAGATTTGTCAATACAGAAGTAAATTGTTCACTGTAAAAATGTCCAAATTCAGTAATCTTCCATCATGTAGATTTTGATGGGATCAGAAAAATGATCGGAAAAAGATGATAAAATAGACATATTTATCTCAACTACTGCCTATAGACAATACAAAAACAGGCTTAAAAGTAGCTTAATCTTGAAATGAGTGCCCGAAAAAGAAAGTCTTCTCTCTTCTAGGGCCAGCATCTGAGGACAGAGAGAAAACGTCAGAAAACAAAAATCAATTAAAACTCCCTTTATTTCCCCCCTTTTTTCGTGTTTTAGACCTTGGTTTCTTTGTTGCAGCATGCAAGCGGAAAGACCACGACCTGCCGTCCCGGCCGGAGAACCCAGGGCCCAAGAAGCCGCGCTTGGTGTTTACCGACATCCAGCGGCGTACACTGATGGCCATTTACAAAGAAACAAAGCGTCCGACCAAAGAGATGCAGACCACCATCGCCGAGCAGCTCGGCCTCAAGGTGTCCACCGTGGCCAACTTTTTCATGAATGCCCGCAGGCGCTCGGTCGACAAGTACATGGAGGACGACCGCCTACCGCAGGACACCATGATGATGGGGGGAGGTGTGGGTGATCACCATGGAGGGCTCCACCAGCCTCCAGGGCCTCCCCAGAACTGAGCTGCCGGAGCAGGAGGAGCAGGAGGAGCGTTTGTGTATCTATAGGGGGGTTATGTGCTCCTATACAGCGCCCCGCTCCAATTGCCTCATTGCCTGCGCCCCGCCCGCCCGTCCACTCACTACCCACTCACTCAGAACCTCCTACCCACCCCCTAATGCCTCACCTCCCCACTGATACTACTACTACTAGTGTAGGGGCAGGGGGTGTGGCGAGGTCATGGTTATAGTGATCAGACCCCTAAAAGACTACTGTGGTTGTGCATGCCGTCTTATATTATTATTAATATTATTGCTCTGATGATGATCCTCGTCCCTGTGTCTCGTCATCGCATGAAGCATGCCGAAAACCAGCGCGTGTGTCTGTAAAGTCAGTGTCAGGGCAACCAGGAACCAGCAGCAGTGTGTTTTATATATATATGAATATATATTATATGACAGTCTATATTCTATATGTTATATGAATGTAATATACAATATGAATCAACAATAACATATACAATATATGCAATATATAAAACAGGGGGGCAGCATGGATATACATATACTGCCCTCCCACCACACGCTACACAAACAGCATCAGACAACTGACATATCCACTTTTGCAACAAAAAACTATAATATTCCAATCAAAAGCCTTTTAATTACAAAAACCAACCAGTCAGCAGTGTAAGAGGCGGGGTCAGCGGGTATCAGCTATCTTTGGTCGGACGACGACGATAACCGGCCGCTGCACCGCCACTTCCGCCGCCACTTCCGGTTCCGCCACCACTTCCGGTCGACGATGACGTCACTTCCGGTTCCGGAACCGACGACGCGAGGAGAGAGGAGGAAGGAGGAAGGGGCAGGAGGTGGGGTCTGGACGTAGACAAACTGTTGTGCATGGCGGCCGGTTTAATTGCCTTGGTTTCTTGGTGCATGATGATCTGTGCGGGCAGTGTGACTTCTCTATGATGAACTATATGATGAACTATATATCACAATGATTATGATGATGATAACACCATTTCAGGACGGTGGAAAGGGTGGCGGTGTTCTGTGTGGCAGCAATAACAGTGACCACAACATGCCATGTAAAAAGCAAAACAATCCTGAATAGTATTGTTTTTTATTGGCATGCATGCATAAAAGTAGTGCTGACAATCTAAATCTTTCTCGGCAGCCGTGGAGTCAAGATAAGCCATTGACTCACTGAGAGAGTCAAGTGTCGTGAGTTTATAAACCATGGAGTAACGTAAACATTTTTCCAGCAGCCGCAGACTTTTAGGAGTCTCGCAGTTACCAGCAGCTATTGAACTTTCCCCAAAATCAACGTTAACGCAGACTGCATGAACTCTCTTTACTTCAACAGCTGTGGAAAAAACATCCTTGGAGTCTAGTAAACTGCAGACTTTACATAAACCCCTTATGATTCCCCCTTGACTCCAACCAAGAGTCAAACGCTACCAAAAAAAACTAGCAGACTTTCATAACAGACTGTTTAAAAGCTCCCATCTCACGGCCATGTCTCTCTGGTGTGTCTTTTGCAGCTTGCAAACAGAAGGAGCAGGAACAGCAGCAGCCGAAGGAGCGTACGCCGAAAAAGCCACGCCTCGTGTTCACCGACATCCAACGCCGCACGCTGCACGCTATCTTCAAGGAGACGAAGCGGCCGTCCAAGGAGATGCAGGCCACCATCGCCAAACAACTGGGTCTGGAGGTGTCAACTGTGGCCAATTTCTTCATGAACGCTCGCAGGAGGTACCACAAGTTTCAGGGGGTGGTGTGTGGGGACGACTCGCTCAGTCACAATGGGGACTCGAGCCAGAGCGCCTGCTCCCAAAGTTGAGCGCCTCTGAGCAGTATGAGCATATCATCATCTCTGTCAGGTTGGTTTGGCGGCTATGAATAGGTGTTTAGTCAGCTGTTCTTATCATAATTAATATCCCTGTGGGTTATCATTATTATATCTGTGTGTATAGGGATGGGTTCCTATTGGTTATATATGTAAAATAGGGAATGGTCATTTCCCTGTGTTATATATACTATTTATAGGGAAAGCTCACTTCCCTGTTAGTTCTATATAGAGAGAAGGTTCTTTTCCCTATAGGTTATAGATAATATATAGGGAATGCTCAGTCCCCCTATGGTTATAACGTACAAGGTGGGGATTAGTCACTTTGTAAGTCGCCAGCCAATCGCATTGTAACTCTGTCGCCCCACACCCCGCGACACCTTTGAAACTAGGCGGTACCCAAGTCTACTATATCACGACTACCCACGGCAAGCAAGAGAACATAGGATGCAACTCTATAAGGAAGGCTCAGGCTACTATTACAAGTCGTACCACTGCGCCACGCCGGCCACCCAAAGTCTACTGCCGCCCTGGTGGATAGGTGTCAGGTGAAACTATTACAGAAAGAAGAAGGAAAAAAAATTGTAAAAAAAATACTTAAATTTACTACCATCGGGTTTGAATGCAAGTGTGTGTGTCTCACTCTATGTGTATTATCATATATCTGATTCGTAGAGATATCTGGGGTTTAGGTTGACCCTACCGAGAAACCTGTATTGGTCGTTATATTGAATGAACCATATCTGCAATTTTTTGCGTTTTCACTGTTAATGTATAATTATGCAACATTCCGTAGTGATTGTATAGTGCCGTTAGCTATTCTTCATCACTGATTATTCACTTTTTTTGTTTTTTGTTCTCGCCAATTGTAATTTATTCTGATTTTTGTTTTGATTGTGCAATGGAGTATTTTTCCCTTTTAATTTATTTATAGATTTTCATCTCTATTGATGAAGATTGTGTTTTTAGACTCAAAGTCTATGTGATTAACTTATGATGATAAGCGATGAATCGATTACTGTTATACACATTATTTATTATGCAAACATAATTTATTGACTAGAAAAAGAAACTTATCATATTCCGACGGCGAGAGCGTGAGAAGAATGTGCAATTGATTTTTTTTTTAAGAGAAAAAACACGTGTTCTTGGTCCTAGACCAGCATTGTAGAGTAATTCCAGTTCAGAATAGCCCCCCCCCCCTCCCCGGCCGCCCCTACTGGTCCCTCCTCTCCCTCTAACCTTCTTCTATATTGTTTCAGTCCACAGTAATAATATCATGAAGTTTGTGAGAGCAATTAGATTTTTACCATTTTTATAGAATTTGTACAAAAAGAGGAAAAAAAGAAAATAATTCAGGCTTCTCCACGGAGGGCTTGAGAGTTGCGGGGTTATCATTACAGTTACTATATTCTAGGCGGGCCGGTAAGGTACTAATATATACTGTATATCACGCAGCCTTTCTACTTGTCTACTCGTTTTTAGACAGAATTATCCAAAGTACACACAGACATGGTTCTATAGGTAATACTACTACTGATAGTCAATGTAAAATAGAAGGCATGATGGGATGTATAGCTAAGGATATATGTATATGTAGATCGTTCGCCATTGTACAAAGATCACTTACCCCTTTTCTGTATCCATTCACGCTATGATAATACAATTTAAACAAAACTGTTGTACAAAAACGATGGAAAAGCAAACACCCCAAACTCGTGCAATATCTGTTCTATATGATGTGGAATTGTTTTTTAGTGTCACACTTTGAGACTGCCGTAGCAATTTGAACACAAAACCTCGAGAAAACAGCTGTGATTTTTTTGGTCATTCAAAGTGCGAGGGATGCAGCTAGAAGCGTATAGTCAATATGTTGAAAAAAGTAAATAATTAGAATTATTATATTTGTGGTTGCTATGTATTATTATTATATTATTATTCTAGAATAGTTTTTTTTCTGCCAGCCACATTCGCAGTTTGTACAAACTCCCTGGTCACATTCCGTGGTGTCTGATTATTAATATCAAACATGTTTTATAATAAATATCAAACACGTTTGATTGCTAATCTTCAACATCCAACAATCTGTTATAATTCATAATGAGTTTTCTTCGCTGTTTCTTTATTTGTGTGTGTGTATATTATGAATTGGCGGAGAGATGGGTACTTTAGGGTATATTATAAATAATTCTAATAATGTTGGTTGTGAAGGTTTCGAGGCTCTAGTTTGTAATTGCTTGTGTTGCTCTGTATTTCTACATCTCATCATCTAGTCCCTTTTTACAGAATACCAAAGAATTCAATGTATTCCTTCACTTGGTTGTCTGACATCATTTTATTTACGCATGTACAGTTTTCTCTGTGGTCACAACATTGCAAAAAGTGAACAAAAAGAGCAAGAACAAAATGCGAGCCCTTATTAAAAGGTGGAACAAAATGTAAGCCTTTACTGAAAAGGTAGAACAAAAGTGTGAGCCTTTACTGAAAAGGTAGAACAAAATGTAAACCCCTACTGAAAAGGTGCACTCAAACAGGGTCTAAATATATTGTGTGACTATTTCTAGAATGTACTATTTGGCAGTATGGACGTACCTATAGATGTAAAAAAGCCGTGTTTTTTTGTATGTACATATATAAACATGGGAAGTTTGCTAAGTACTTGAAGAAACCATTTAAAACATCTTGTATGCTGTGCTTAACCAGAAAACGTCTCTTGATCGTAAGCAGCTGATTTTAGGTCATGTGATTTCGGGTTGGTCACATGATGCTTTTTACTTAGTCACATGACCCATTGCAATGGGTCACATGACCTATTGTTCTGAGTCACATGACCCACTGTGTCACATGACCTGACCCTTGGTCACATGGTGATTATGTATACCATGGAAACCGCCATGTTTTTGTGTATTATTAATATTATTATGATCTAATTGACCTGCGCTATCGACCTATGTTTGCACTATTTGCAAAAAAAAGTGTGGTTTTGTTTGATGTATATAGAAGGTATGTGCTATAAGTAACATGATTTCACCCTCTTTGACTTTTGTATGGGAAGTTTTCCGAGTTGGATGAGACAAAGATGACGTCACATGACATCACAGAGTTGAAAGTGAAGGTTAGTTGGACTTGTGGTTGGTGGTGATGTCACAAAATGAAATCAGACACTGTCCAATGCATGTCCCATGGCTGGTTAGTTTCTGTTACCAAGACATTTAACCCACAGTGACCTCTCCTTGCTTGTACAACCAACAGTGGTAGGGAGTAAGGCAAACTGTACCCTGACTAGTGGTCATTATAGAGCAATAAGTCCGTCCCATTCCCCACACAATTAAGTTGGTAGTAGTTACCAAGATTACAAGCTTTAATCAGTAGAAACAACGTTATTATCCAAAAATAATGTAACCGTACTTAAATACCAGTAAATCTTCAATGAATCAACTTGCGATTCCTTGACAACTCGAAAAACTTCCCATGAATATGACGTCCAGCTCCCAGAACAAAAAGACAAACCTTGTGTGCAATACATTTTGTTTATATAGCCATTTATTACAATGATGATGATGATGATAAGACTGATGTATCATGGAGAATTTGTAAAGGTAGCAGCGCACGCCTGCAGGCCCGTTCACCGGGCCAGCCGGTCGGTCGCCCGAGGTGAGACGAGTGATAGCTTACCTTAGGATATATGCAATCTTTTTTATTGTTTTTAGAGTAAACATTTTAGTGGTATGTGCAGCTTTGTAGAGTGTGTAGCCACCACAACTGGGTGCCACAGACACTGTCATGTACAAAGAGAAAGGTTGGGGAGGGCCCCAGGTGTCTGTTGTGGGTCCCTTGTTATTTTACACTGAGAGCATGAATACTTATTATATCAGGAGAGTTTGGCAATACAAAAAGTTGGTCTCTCTCTATCTCCTTCTCTGAACTCTACCTGTTTCGACAGGGACATGCACCCACTTGCAGAGAGCGACTAGACTTCGCTGTAATTGTATAATCAACCAATTATGATACCCTGAAATTAAGAAGTCCAGCGCTTCTCGATAAACCAAGGCCGAACTGCGGGTTATTCTTATATCATGTTATGCAAGCGTTGACTGCCCCTGGGAACTGGTCAATAATCACAATGATTTGTATAGTTATATGTTGAAGGCTGCAGTGTAAGTGCCCCAAAACTGTTAGTTCTCTAAAATTAGCCTGTTTCACATTAGTTATTGAGCAGTTAAGTCTAAAAGAAATCCCTAAAAGAACACATACCCCAGCAGCTGAACATTAGGTGGTTTTAGTTTTTAAAAAATGATGACCAGAAATGTACAAAAAGTAGATTAAACCTTTTTGAGTGGTTTAAAAACCCTGGTCAGGGGCTGGTCAGGTCAGGGGTTGGGAATTCTGTGTTTGTTCTAGGTGCAGTTCTTTAGAAGGCCCTAAAATGTTCCTTTTTTTATAAACCAGCTGTACTTATACACTACCTTCATCATTAACGGCTAAGGTTATTCGGGTTTTTAGTGAGCGCCCCCTTCTGTACCGCCTGCTGCTCCTCCCTACCTCCCTCTACTCTCTCACCCTGAAACACAAAACTCAGATTAATGCAACAGAACTGAACTTATTACTGGTTCAAATCCCAATCCATTGTTGAAGTCCTTAAATAAGAAAAATTGCAAATATAGTAGAGATAAAGAGATAGACCAAAGATTGAAGCAAAAATCAAACACTGGGATGATTTTACCTACATTATAGTTTGGTTGTGGCCATTGCAGTTCACATACAACGAATTCAGTGATTCTGTGCAACGAATGCTGGCCTCAGACATATCAGGAGAAGCTCACTATTACTCCAGGCTGAGCAATAGGTGCAGTTACTATTTAGTACTTGTCAGTGTTACCCTACACAAACTATAAGGGCAATGTGGTCATAATATAATTTTAATGCAAAATTATTGGGTTTGTGGGTGTATAATGTATAAATTGATGTTTATGATGAATATTTAATTTCATTTACTTTGTAATGTTTTGAAGGGCCACCTTGAGTATGTATCTATGCATTTTCAAAACCAAACAACGAACATTAATGATATACTGTTATTGCACATTTTGTGTTTACCCTACATATGAGTCTTTCATCAAGAACAAATTAAATCAAAATTTGATGCAGTTAAGCCCTTGAGAATTGACCCAAAGTGCAGGACGCTTTATACCCCTTGTGTATGTGAGTCTAAGTAATCCCAAACCTACATATTTGATAGCACTGTAGTGATCTGTGTAGCCTTATTAGGGTTTAGGAGTGGAGGGGAAGGACAGGAAGAGGCCTTGGTCCTTTAGAAGTGCTTGGAACCTTTATTACCTCTCCATACTTTTATCGCTATACAACTGTAGCGCATCCAGTTGTCTTGGCATGCTGACATGGTCTTTGGAAGCATGCAATGGACTCTATATAGCTTATCATTCACTGGTTTTCTGGGATGTTAAGCCAAGTTTGTTCTTCATCCTGTCCAGTGTAACAGTGAACCTACTTTTTGGGTGTTGGGGTTGGGGGTCTGGGAGGGTTTAGGGTTGGAGCAGAGAGGGGGTCCTGGCCATTCTCTTGTACATAGCGGGTTTAGGGTCTCTTCCCATCTGACATCACCATAAAACAGCCAGCCAATAGAGGCAGCAGGCTGAAAATTGATGTACCAGGCCCAAAAATGGTTATGGTCACTTAAAAAAATTACCCCAAACTGTCCCACACTCTAAAGACACCCCAACAGGCAGCAAGCAGCAGGCGGTCAGGTCACGTGACTACACTGTGACGTCACATGTCCTTCACACCCCTTCACAAAGGTCAAATTTACACAGAGGTCAAGAGGTCAATTAGAGGTCAGGGGATTAAGATGACCTAAATCTGCTCTCAGTGTGTTATTGCCATTATAATATTATTCTATGTGGTTTCACATTAGAAACTAGTTGAGAACAATACAAAGGAGGTTATACTTGGTGTTAATAGTAATATGAACTGAAACGAACAAAGCTTTGATTCTCTTATCTATATGTGCCATTATCTTTGAGAACAAAACACAAAAACCAAAGCAGATTTTGTTTACACTCTGCGATCGCCATCTTTGATGTACTTACATATGGTCCTTGGGTTATTTAATTATTCCGATCATTCCAATTGGTCTCAATGTGCAATGCTACAAAAGTATTTATGTTATTTGAATTTGATTTACCACTACTTCCAAGCTGAGTTCTAATATGTGTCATGTGAGATGATCATAATCTTCTGTTATATTTACTTTTACTTGATTATTTTTTGTTGTGTTGATTTACTGTAATACATTCCAAAATTGGATTCTGTGATGTAAAGGGATAGGATCCACCAGGGGGTTTGAATTGGCCATTTCATTGCAGTGTCTGTCTAAAGCAATATTTGACAAAAGCACACTATCATAGACTGCAAGAAAACATTAATGTATATTTCACAGAACCTTGTTTACATTTCTTAAACATTGTGTACAACTACAGACAGAGAAATGTAAGCTTGATATAGTAATGGAAATGTAAAATCTAGCCAGTCCCCTGGTGGACCTCTACCTGAAGTGTGTGGTCAGTTAAAAAGTGTCCCCAGAGTGTGCACCTAAGACGATACACCTATCGGTCAGATCACAAGAACACAGAACAGCCGGACAGTCCCCGAAGCCCTCCCCTTCCCCCTCTTTTAGACTTTCTCGCCTTTCTTCGTTGACTTTCACCTGTGCCCCACCTTGCCAACTAGCCCAAGCTTTGAACCCTTTACCCTTTGATGGTATCCTCACAACACCACAAGATGGCTGCCCCCTGTGGGCACCGCCATGATGTTCAGGTGTCACAACAGTAAGTCTGTGACGGGAGCGGGGTCATTCGGTACGGCCGGAGGTGGGCTGGGGCTCATTACAAATTGAAGGCAGGCGATGAAAGCCATGGCCTCGGCTAGTTAGGGCCGGACAGTGAGAGGGGCCCAGCACACTGGTCACCTTAAGTGTGAGGGGAAACACTCTCTGTACCAGAGTGGTGGTGTTAGACATTAACCTGTGATATCACAACCAACTAGCCATTACCTTTATTCACACAAAATGTTGCAATCAGCTAATATGGAGAATTTTTGCTCTTTTTTCCCTATCCAAATATTCAGAATTCCTCCAGTTTCTGACAGCACTTATCAACCTCATTTATTTTATCAGATCATCAGTGCAGATGCTTAAAACAACTTTAAATCTTGCTGTAAAGTCTTAGATAAGTCCTTAAACATTTCAAATGTTGGTATCTAAATTTATAATTCAAAATTTGTAGAGTTGAAAATATTCAAAAAAGAAAGCTGGCATTAAACATTGGAATTAAGGAATATCTCTCTACACCCTGATATTCCTGCTACCTGAGATCCCATGGATGTGGGGGAGAGGAGCAAGAGGATTGTCCCCTTAATTATGCACCAGCTCTGGCTGTTTGCCCACGTCCTCTTTCTTGGCCTAAGGCTTGTACCAGGCCTGTCTTGTCCCCTTCTGCTTCTTCCACACATGGCCTCACCAAGGCAGGAGGTGGGGTATTCTCAGAAAGGCCACTTCTGAATTATATAAATGCCACCAGATCCACTCTCTTTGTGAGTCAGAAATATCCTCACTTCAGTGATTCCTTTTAATTATTCTTCTACTGAGGCCAATCCCAATACTTTTTCCTTCTGATATTAAAAAAAAAAAAAATCCCCATACTTTGAAGGGCTTCTGGAGGTTTTGTTTGGCTGTGTGATTATTGAAATGTTTTGGTAATTATATATCAGGCTGTATAAGAGTGTTTGATGGCTGAGACTTACCATTCCATTTTAGGGAATGTGTTAATATTCCTACAATTTTGACAGAAGACAGATCCAATCATACTGAATACAAGGTGCACACTTGGGGGGTCACTAACACACTAGTCAGATACAACTTGCAGATGATTATTTATGAATTTACAAACACATTTATTTATTTTGTTGTTCTTGCCACAGGGTTGCTTTAAATAATCAACTGGCACTTCTCTGATTTATGGAAATGCCTCCAAAGCTTGTATTGTAACATTCCAATTAATTCTAGTCGAAATATGATAATAATAATAATAATGATAGAGATAGAAAATCTCTAGAGTTTAGCTACTGTAAAATGTAATTTATTCCAATATCGCTCTTTATGTCCAATATATTGAACTATCTATAAAATGAGATTGACATATTCACAGAGTATATATATACACACCTATATATACCAGAGTACATGTACCATGAATATTGGGACTAAACATGATAATATATCCGTCGGTAGCAAACCGAGAACATGGCAGATTACAAAGAGATACATGTCAGAGATTGTTTTCCTTTATTTTTGTTATATTTCTTGTCCAAGTTTTATTTAGTGTGAATCGAGAGACCCAATGTATGTGTCCCAGGGGCTGAGATATTATCACTATTATACTTAAGGCACGGTAGAAATGTACAACTTGGCTCACATTTTTGAAATAAATAAAATTGTGACTCTCAGATTTGAGATTTTGAAAATGAACTGTTTATGAGTGTATTTTTCTGAGCATGCTGAGCAATGTAAGCTTCTTCCCATCCCCCCAGGGCTGTTGAAATGTCCAAACCCACCCATAACCTCTCAAGACAACATCCAAAAAATCCAAAATTATAAAAATACCCTATCCACAAAAGCATTCTTCGAGTTTAACGCAAAACTCCCAAACTAGTATATGGCAATTCTAAACTTTGATATTTCCCTATGACTAAAGCTTTGCAGAAAAAGTAGAACAAACTACTTGCTAATTAGGACCGCTGAACTTGTAGTCTAATACAGGTCAGGGCCGCTCCTGTCATTAATAATAACAAGCCCTACCTGTCCTAGGTGGCGCTACGAGCGCTCCCCTCGGCGGGTCAGGGAGATATGGGGGAGGTCGGGATGGGCTGGAGGGGAGGGGTGGTGGCAGTGGCGGATCCAAGGGGGGCAAATGGGCGCCCCCTCCCCTCCCCCTAGACCCAATGGAGGACATTTTTGGATCTTAATAATGGAAGATCTGTGTAAATCTGGTGACTTTAATTTTCATTTTTATAAGGGGGTCAGGGTCCCCCCCCCCCCCCCGCTAGAGCATTGGCTCTGGATCCGCCACTGGGTGGTATCTGTAGGAAAGGGATCTGGAGGGGGGGGGGGGGGTTAGGTGAGGGGGGGGGGGGTTAGGGGAGAGGGGTATCTGTCAGGTATCGATCCCCCTGGTTACCTGTGAGATCCAACCTACCTGTAATTAGCCCGCTTTGATCTGACGTGACGAGCGGCGTCTGACAGGTGTTGGCCCTCACCCTCTGACCCCCAAGGTGACCAAAGGGGGGGGGGGTCAGGTACCCCCCCCCCCCTTCTGATGGGCCCTTAAACCACTGCCACCTCCCACGCAGCCAACGTCAATTAAATGGTCTCGTTCATGCTTTGAAAAAATACATAATTGGCCCAAGGGGTAATGAAAATGTTTTTATTTGGCAGTTTAAGGGGAAATATCTTTGGCTTAGGTGTAGTTAGAGGATAGGGGATGGGTACTTTTATTATTCCGAAATTAGAATAATTTTGATACTCTTCTTTCCATGCCTATTGGTAAATTGGCTATTCGTACATAATTATTGGTATACCTAGAACAATGCAAATACCGTACGTGTTGGTAATTTAGCCAAACATTCAGAGTATTGCCAATTTTAAATGCATTTTTTTATTAGATTTTTTTTCCAAAGAAAAACCCCATTTCTGTATGTTGCTGTTACCTCTACTCCCAACTCCATACAAACTCAGCCCCGAGGGACACAAAGTGGGTTCGTTCTCTCAGGTTAGGGCGAAAACTCAATACATGACCACTATCAGAGAATGAGGGTGGCACTACAAAAATATGACCCATGCGTACCAAATACCTATATGGTACTTGCTCTATGATGTGCTCTCATAATGATGTGTAAAAGAGAGTTTTTTATTATTTGCGAAAAAAAACAATATTCATGTTCTGAGATTGCACTAGACTTTGTATGATAATAATTGCGGTGTTAACTGTCCTAGTGTGTTGTTCATATGAAGGGGGTGATATAACTACTGATTGTTTGCAGTAGTGGATGCAATATATGTTAAAGGGTATAGGCCTAATAGACCTAAAAGTAGTACATAGAGAAAATATTGATTACCTCTGAAGATAGGGGTAATATTGAGAAAACTGTCCGACCGTTTCATGTTGAAATTGCCCTTAATGAAGACGTGTGGAGGGTGTTCTAAGAGTGTGACGTCACGCGTGTCTAGTCTGACGTCATCATCCTAGCCTGACGTCACTGATGACGTCATCAGAGGGTTTCCGTAGCGTTGTACAGTGTGTGCATTCTTTCACACCGACGGTTTCCTAGCCATGCACCAGTTATCATTAAAACTCCTTAATTAAGTATTAATTGATTATTAAGCAGTTGTTATTAATAATAATGACTTGATCTCTCTATCTCTGTTTCTTTTAATAAATTAATTCTCTCTCTACCGAAGTGTAGTCGCCGCTCTCTCCACCACTACTATTACTACTACCCCCAAGCAGTGTGAACTGTCTATAAAGTACTACATCAGTCTATAGGTGCTTGTGCCATAATACGACCCAGGATGCACATTACTTCACGCCTATTGTTACTGCTGTACATTCAAATAAAAACCACTCACTGAAAATAAACTTCACGTCTACTCGTCCTTTTTTCAATAGAATAATTATAACAAATTTTGATATCAAGCCTCAGGCTGAAAACTACGAATCCAATGATATTAATAAATATCCTTGATCATTAACACTAATTGTTTTAGCAATTTCCACCTATAAATACATGTAAATATTCTTGGGTGACTTCTTGAACGGTTTTGCAATTTTATAGTTTTAACATAAGAAAGTACAATTTGTCAAACAAAGAGCGGACATTCCACTTATCGTTAAAAAGAGTGAAAAAAAATACAAACACCATCCTTTTAAGCCTGGAGAAGTTAGCTAACAATAAAGTCTATCAAGAATGATATAGGACTGAAATGGCATAATACATTTTGTCTAATTCCTTTAAACATCTGAAAGAAGTATTTTAAGTCCACGGAAGAAATATTTCTATTACTATTCGAATTACATAATGTGTTATCTACAGTAAGTCAACGTTGCAAAGCTCTCTAGCTACACCTATACGATCAAGGGTTGCATTCCAATAGCCAAGTTTTAATCATAATTCCATAACTTTGCTATATAGCTATAAGACCCATAGACATGCTATATATCATTACAAACTAGTTAATATTCTCTCTCAAATGGTTGTAGAAAGCTGGAGTGTCCGTTGAGTTCCTAACATAATTTTATTAACTAAGAAATAGTCAGAATCGCATAGAGTAGAACATAGGCTTTATCGGAGTACCGACGATGGCTGGCAAGAAGCACGTACCAAGAACCGGAAGTTGGAACTATACGCGTCTGTTCTCTTTCAAGAACCGGAAGTAGGGGGTATGGTTATAGCGACCGGACTGGAGATCCTCTGGTAGATGCTACAGACCACCTGAACTAACGACGACTACGAGAAGGTTTAGTTTCCTACTGTGGCAGTGGAAACAAACTACAAATTCCTATAAAGTCCTCGGTGACAACAGCTATTTACTTAAGTGATAAATTCTTTTTCGAGCATATGCCCTGTGTGTGTCTTTGGTCGGTTTATGTATCCAAACCATTGGTCTTCACTAAAACATTAAACCTATCCACTTTGTTTAATTATATTCAACAGAACCGAAACCAAATTAGCTCTTATATTTGACACAACGAATTTTTACCAACCCGAGTATATTTATATCTAGAATTACACTTAAAGAGCATCATTAAAGTTTTTTTAGTACAGTATAAAACATTGAAACTATTGGCTAAATGAAATCATTTACCATTGATGTGATTAATTTTCCTTAAGGTAGGTTCAGTTGGTGATTATATCTCAATACTAAGTTAATTTTTAAAAACTATCTAACTATACGATCCTTAGTTAAAATAAATTATGTATTTCATGTTTGTCACAATCAATATAATCTAAATGTATTAAATGTACCTGATGATACAATCATTGGTTCTAATAGAAAGAAATACATTTCATCTTTGTCACAAAAAAATGCTTGTCATAGGAGTATTGGCAAACAGATATATCACTGTCAGTTTTACTTTTTTTCCCAATACCAAGCCCAGAATCTCTGCCAAATCTTATCTTAAAAACTCCAACAATGCATTAAAGGAGATAAAACCAGGAGAAGGTTGGGATGGGAGCGTCTGACATCAGCTGACCTGTATCATGGCATCAGGAGGTGTGAAACATCACGTTTTAACATGTATTGATCACACAAAGAAGGTTACCGTAAAACCCCTAATTTAAGCCACATCCTAATTTAAGCCGCACCCCTAACTTTTGGGTTTATATTTTGGTATTTTTTCATTCAAAAAAACTGTCATAACTGCCATTGGATTCAAGCTTGCGTAAACGCCTAGTTTAAGCCGCACCCTTAAAGTGGAGGCCTTATTGTCTCTTATTTCTCAAACTAATCCTTATAAGCCGCGGCTTAAATTAGGGGTTTTACGGTATTCACCGTTATACCATGCTTTTAGAAAGGGGTAATTCAGTTACATATATCTATCTTTCTTTTCTTCTTCTTAAACTTCCATCGTTATGAGTATTTGTAATTCCATCCAAAATACATTGGTTGTTCAGGAAAAATCCATTTTTCTGTGGACTTGAATATTGGACTAATTTGAGTGCTGATGTTCAAAACTCAGAAAGTCTGAATGCATTTATGAAATGTATAAAATTGATGAAAAAGGACTGTATTGCTCTGTTGGACACATGATCGTAACTGTTAGAATATTTTGTGTAAAATGTATTGACCACTGGTATTAGGCCCTACCTACCACATGTATTCTATATACAAGTCACCTTTTTTCCGATTGTAATGAACTGAAGAAGAGAGGCAACTTTGTTGTTTTTTACTGAATAAAAATCGATACGCCAATTTTTTTCTTTTAAAATACAGTGTTTTGAATTATGGTTCGAGGACATTTGGTGAGACCAATGGTTTGTTTCAAAATATCTTTTAAATCGAAGATTAACTAACACAATATGAAGTTAAATTCCTTTGTAAACGATTATTATTTGGAAAACAGTTAAGAACAGCAGATGAAGGTTTTCGTACGATAATGTGATTATACATCACATAACTATAGTATCCAATACATACATCAAAATGCCCGGAGGGAACATCGTACACACAGCACAAAGGAAAACAACTCAATTTGAAATATCAAAAATCAAACTTCATGAATCTAAAAATGTCAACGAAAACTCAATACCCCGCCATCACAGTCCCAATAACTCTCCCTTTTTGTCCAAATAATCGGCTGAAAAGGTGGAGATTAAGTCCAAACATACCTCCAATCATACCATCGATCATTCCCCCTACAGCCCTGCCAGCCGTTATTTGAAAAGTCCACAGTGGGGGGAGCACCTGCGTCAGAGTACTGTGATGTATTATTTGTTATATTCTCCGGGATCTAAAGGCCTGAAGTCTCTCTGTGTGCTGTACAAAATGAGAGTGTGGATACCAATTTACCAACTGGAGCAGGTGTGGAGGATGTGTGGGTATGGGGTGGGAGATGTTTGTTTTTGAGTAATTGGGGTTAGATGAATTCAGCGTTTGATATGGTTGCATTAAAAAAGAAAAAAAACGTTTGAATCATTACTGTAAAACTGTTGATCATATGAGAATGTGGATACCAATTTACCAACTTGAGCAGCTGTGGAGAATGTATGGGTATGGGATGGGAGATGTTTGTTTTTTGGTAATTGGGGTTAGAGAAATTCAGTATTTGATATAGTTGCATTAAAAAGAGAAATGTTTGAATCTTCTAAAAACAATATTGCAGCGATGGATCCAATGAGATGAGGTGGCTCCGCTCCGACTTTTAGTGGTGACCTAAATTGAGAACCATAATATTTTATGTGCAACGTTTATCATGTACATCTTCTAGGCCAATGCCTGCTGTCGTTTTCAGACAAACTGCTGAATACATGCTGAGAACCCTAGTCTCCCCCCCTTTTTTGATAATAAAATAATTCTGTGCTACACCTTTTGCTGTTTAAATTAAGTGGGAAGAATTGCCTATCGAAATGCAAAACGAGGTTGATAAAACAAAATTGAAGAATACAATCGAATCATTGTATACATCTTTGTATGTATACTATTAATGTATAGTGTGTATAAATCGAGTATGTTTCTATCAATTGTACAAATTACTTTTATCCAATACTTTCTGACGGAAGAACTTGTATGCTCAGCAATAAGAAATACAAAAGTGTGAACCTAGTCAATACTACGGCCATGAAAATGATACAAACACTTAAGTCTGTTTATTAAAATTTCTAAACATTAAAAATACTATTAAAAAAATAAGATTAAAAAACAAATGCGTTCACCTAATTTCTTTGTTCACCTAAATATGAATTGGTATCATGACTAATATTATCAGTGTGCACCAAGAGGTCCACACTCCTTTGTGTATTATACACGTTTCTAAGAGGGGTTTAGACCCCTAATCCATGCGAATCCAACCCCTGGGATCTACATGATAAGTTATCTACCAACCAAATTTAACCGTCGCAGCTCTACAACCTTCAGATGGACAACTCGTCGAAAAAGAATTGTCCTTCCCTTAAAAGTAATTCGGCGCGCTACTATTGTGACTGTCGTTCATTTTTCATCATTTTTTTCATCACCAATTATCAGTTTTCTTTTTCTATTTCTTTATAGTGCACATCAACTGGAAGACCACATGTATATATGTGATGTTGAAATAAACATGAAAAAAATACTAAGATAACAGGTAACATGAGGTGCAATTTCCTGGTTTTATTGTCAAACTGACTTCTTAATGTATGAATTGTATGACCAAATACTGGACAGTACAGAGAGTTCAACTTATTTCATCTTAAAACACTCGTGGTTGCAATATAATTTGACCAATAAAAACATGACATTTTAGAGCTATTCTGGACTGACACTTCATGGGACTTAACTGCTCCGATCTGCCACCTGGTGAGCACATTCCCAACTAATTCTCCCGATCCCTTTTGGTGTTTTGATAAACTCTAACTGCACAACAGAACAAGAATTTTGGCTCCACAATTTTTTGGAATGCCATGAAGAAAAGAAAATGCATAAACGTTTCTTTAAAATTCATTACACTTAGTTCATTGAAAACAGCTCAGATTAGGATGGAATCGTGACAACAATATCTACAATAATATTAAGGAATTGGAGTTAAAAACACAATGAGCCACTGACCAAAACAAGGGGTAAATATCATCAATTACATGTTTCAGTTGTAGTTTGGACTTAAATATAATAAGCCCATCCCAGTTTACACCAACACTAAGGTTTACCATGATTTTTTTTCCAAAATTACTTCATTGCTTATTCCATGAAAACAGTTGCATATTACAAAATTAACCAAAGCAATTTGGTTGAAAAACTGCTCCTAAAATTTGTAAAATGCAGCCCTAAATATTGGCCCTTTCCCCACAGGAACCAATGTTAAAGCCTGTCAGCCCAACCTGTAATGTCCCACCCTGTATTGCTGTGAAATACAGCAGTTTAATTGGCTGAGAAACTGGCAAATCTGTTAATTAGTAGAATTTAAGAAATCATAATGTTTTATCAGTAGGCCTACTTTGGGATATTGAAAAATAATTCTTGCTTATTTTCAGTAACCCCAAATATATGCAAGACAGATAACGTAGATAATACAGTAATTTTGTCCAACCCTTGTCCGACCCTGGGATATACCCAATGTGGGATGGGCATATTGTCGCTTTACCTGCGCCATATAATCAAGCAATATTCTGTCACATAATATTATAAAGATATTGGAGAGCACTGAATGTTACCCCAGTTACTCCAAAGAAGTTTTTTCACCCCATTTCTTTCATAGATGAATATTTTTGCCCAGCACTGCATACTTGAAATAGATGAACGGGGTAGAAAGTTAAAAATGACCTCAAACTGCCTCAGAGCCACCGAGGTTTTCCTTTAGCGATGTTGAAAATTGAAGTACGACCAGAAGAGTTTGCAAGAAAATCTGTGGAAAATGGCACGTTTCCTAAATTCCCCAGGTTTGGGTGCCAAATTCTTCATACTTTTCCCTTCCATTTCTCAGAAACTGGGATCAAACTATCTATATGGTTATTGTTCCTTGCCCAACCAGGGGTTGGGAACATTACTATGCATTTTCATGGGTATCTGCCATGGATATCTATGTAAATAGAATAATAGGTTGGTCTGAAAATGGTGGTGTGGTGTGCCAGTAAAACGCTTGCTGAGTGCTTATGGGTAAGAGATTGCTGTTACCAACAGATGTTAGTTAAGTTAGCATTGGAATTACTCTATCAAATAAACTTATATGGGCATGGGTTTAGGTTTAGGAAAGATAATTATTCAGTATTGCACAGCAATGTGACAAGCTTTAAACTGAGTATTGATGTTGGTAATAACTAAAACAAAAAAACGGTTTTATATAGAAAGACAGGCAAATTGTCCACTCTATGCAAAGTACAGGATCAAGAATATGGACTGTACAGATGGCGCTACTCTGCATTTTGCCCAACCCTGGCGCCATCTAGAGAATGCAGGCAGCTCTTCAAATAGGCCTTCATGTGCATCCAGACTACTGCAAGGAGTCTGAGCTTTATCTTCTAGAGTATTTTAGAGGTTATAACCATATTTATAGATGAATTTCTTTTTTTTCAGCCACAGCCAAATTCATAAGGCTATATTCCACCATCCGATATTTGCTTGCGGTACCTTGAAAAAAATGCAAGCAAACTGCCGTAACCTTGTTTGTGGTAGGGTGCCGCAAGGAAGATAAGGCTATATTCCACTATACTGTATTTGTTTGCGGCCACCAAACGGCCGCAAACTTGTTTGTGGCAGGGTGCCGCAAAGTGGAATATAGGTGTCTGTGTCAGGTATTTGCGATAGGTGTTATTTTATATAGGTTTTCTATTAATTGCTTGCGGTACCAGATACCAACATGTTGGTATCAAAACCGCAGACTCCTTGCAGTGGGTGTATAAAGGGACCACAAATGCTTCTTACTGCATAGTGGAATATAGCCTATACTTTCCCATACTCTACTAGAGTACAGAGTGAGTTACACATGCTTTTCAGCAAATACTAGATGTGTCAAACATAATGGGGCATTGAGAACTAATGATATTGTAGGCCCTATGTAATATACAGAAAGGGAGACAATGTCTAATCTTGGTGGATAAGGTAATCCTGGACTGTTCCAGATAAGTCAAATGGCACACATGCATCCAGATGATCCTCGAGTATGGAGGTAGTGGGCTGCTGAACTATAGGGTTTACTTTTCCTGCCAATCATCAGTCTACCTTTTGTTAACTTTCCATCATGATGAGGACAATAAACTAGCTGTTGATCACAGTCTTCCATCTTCTTCTTCAGTCATTAATCATCCTAGAACCTAGTTCACAATTCAGGGATGACAGCGAACACTTGTGTGAAAGGTTAGTATTTATTAGTCTGAATGCATGTTGTATATGTCACTGAGTTTCCATTGACTAGTGCCAAGTTCAAGAGATGGTTCACTCTACTCCAAACAACCGATACTCCTAACGCGCCATCCTAACCGACCCTTTTCACTCAGCCAGCCAAATGTTACCTGACCTAGCTAAGCCCTCACATTTCAGAATTGCCTTATGACTATCTAGCTCACTCTGAGGAGCATGGACACAAACTGCGTATCTTATTTGCGACAACCCTATGAAGTCATCTCTACGCTCTCCAATTATTATACAGTAAGAGAGCCTATATATTTTAGTATGGGTCTAGCTTCTAACTGAAGCTTGCTAAGATATCAAACTACGAAATTAGACTGACATTTCTGATGAAGTCCACAATATGTAGGATCTTGATGGAAGCATGCTGGTGGCAGATATGAATATGAACCATCTACGTTAGTGATTGTACGAGGAGTATGATGTTGCTGTAATGATTGGAAGTATACCATCTGATCAGATTACTCGAGTGGTGCTATGACTGTCACACCTCGGATCTAATAAAGAAAATCCTTTCATTTTTACTCACCGTTATTTGTTCTATTTACATATGAGAATGAATGAAGAATTGGGTCGAAGAAGAGATCAAACCCATACTTGTTTATTAAGAATTATACATCTTTGACTATACATTCCTGAGCTAGTGCAGGGAAAGCCCATTATAGTTCAATATCTTTCTCCCTCTCTCTCTTGTCAAATGAGGCTTCATGTGAATATATATGAAGCAAATTTGTAACAAACCTGATGTAGACCTATTACAAGTATTAAATTGGCTGGGAAAATAACATTTGTAGGACTAACTGACCTTGCTCAATCTATAGATGCAATTGGAACCTATCGTCTATCCTTAACGTTTTTTGAGAAATATCCAAGCTGCTGGAGATCTTTATGATAAGCTTGTCAAAATCAAGTTTCCAGATCTCAAATCTTATTGTATTTACACAACTTCAGATTATGTATCTAGATTTCCACCATTGCTGAGGCCACCTCGGTCACTGACACATCGTGAAAGTATGACAACCTACAAGGTAGGACATTAGAATTCCAACATCGTTCATTACCCAACTAAATTTACTTCTTTTGTTCGGATTTTTACTCTATACCCAGTCAAATAAAATACGTAAAATCAGCATAATCTGAAATAATTATAGTAATTGTAACTTAATACCTGATTTAAAAAAAAAGGTAATTTGGAAGAGTTCATCAAATTACAACGTTCTGCCACTTTATATTTACATATCTAGTGGTGCTGTTGTACTATTGATAAATATTTTCGTAGAGTTGTAATGCTTAGATTTTAACATTTGTATGGATGTTTAGGGTGTTGTAATTCTCCCTACCACGGATAGATAACTTACTATATTTTAGACACCTGTAGTTAATTTATCAAAAATGATAAAGATATACAGATAGAAAAAGAAATAAGTTTACCTTGATCTCCATAATTTAATTTTAAACCGCAAATAATGCCACGTTTAATGAGAATTTCTATAGTTAAGCCTTGAAGTTTGTCGACATAATTATTTCCCAGCATGTTGCCGCAGGGTTAGTCTTTAGGTAAGGCACAATATGCTATCCGTGGTAGGGAAAATTTATATGATAATGTGCAGATCTAAATGTTTTGATGATTCAGATTCTGTGGCTCCTCTGCCTATGTCTCTACCTGGGAGTCGCCAAAAGAAGAGGTAGGTCGGTACTTATGTCAGAATGTCAGATTTCTGAGAATAAATGACCAGAAATGTTGTTAATACGTAAATATTGCAAATCAAAAATTTGATGCACGATTGCTGTGCATGCTTGTATGAGTCTCGCATCGGTAATATGTTTGTTGCCATAGGTCTCACTTCAAAAAGGTATTCTTTTAAGAAATTCAACATTGCGCTTTTCGGAACTATCAATTTTCAGTAACTACACCTCCACACCTCCAACAAACCTTCGTGCGTGTGTATGTGAGGGGGGGCGGGAGGGGGTGTTGATGTATGACATTGAATATAACGACCAAGTTACTTCAACCAATTGTAAAAGTCAAAAGTCAAAACAATCATTACTTTCGTTTTACACTGGCGAATCAAGAATTTTGAAAAGGGGTGGGGGGGGGGCGGTATTGGAAATCCTTTCCTTAATGACTTGTTGGCCGAATTTGACATTAGAAAACGCAAAGTTTTCCGGAAAAAAAGGAGGAGCAGGGGCGCGCTCCCCCTGGAACCGCCCAACTATTACCCCAGCTACATAGGGGACTTTTTTTTCAAACCTAATTTTTTGGCCCTACCCTAACTTTTTTTAGGATTTTTTCCCCAAATTCTTTTAAAAATCCAAAAGAACTAACAAGAAAAGCCTGGAACAGCCTGGAACAGCATGGGGCATCATCTACATGCTCAGGGCAAGTATTTTAGCTACTAGAAATTGTTTTAGAGGAAATTTAGAGTATTTTCTTCATTTCCAGCACTGCCCATGTCTATTTGGTATGTAAAAAAAAGGAAAAGATAAAAAATCGACCTACCTACCCTAATTTTTTCAACCTATGTTACCTTAACACAACATTTTTCATATTTTTTTTCGCCTAATCGGAATTTCTTTTTTCCAATAATCAGAATGTAAGCAGTCGCCGATGGGGTTCGATTACCGAGGCCGGGTTTCCCGGACCCGGAACGGCCTCCCCTGTCAGTCCTGGTCGGTCCAGGTGCCGCACGCCCACAACTTCACATCGAACAAGCTCTTCCCCGACGCCACCGTGGAGGACGCCGGGAACTACTGCCGCAATCCCGAGAGTGGTCAATCGAACACCCTCGGCCCCTGGTGCTTCACCAGGGACCCTGATGTCCGCTACCAGTTCTGTAACATCCCCAGGTGCCCAGGTATTTTATCTTTATCTTAAAGGTGCATTTTTAGCTAATTTGACAAAACCTCTTTTTCATTTCATTATTGTAGCTTATGGTCACTGAATAGTCTGGAGACCAAACTAGACTCGTATTCGTGTGATACATTTTGTTTTTTTACAATAAATATTGGCTATTTCTTCATTGGAATGGAAAATTCTCCATTCAAAGAGCATATACTAGGTAATGGTATCAAATCTTTCACATGTTAGATTAAACTATAACAAATTTGACAATTGCTGACATCAGCAGACAGGTAAAGCTGCTAGAAGATTACCCTTTTGTGGTTTGGTCTTTCCTAGGAGAGGTGAAATCTGAAGGCTCAGTGTGAAAGTTTGAAAGGCTGACAGAGTTTTTGTCTGGAGACTCCCTCTGGCTTCTTTAGGCACAGTTATCACCTAATTCAGAAGTGATTAAAGCTTATATCAAGTTTTTATAGTTGTTACTGCAGAGGTGTATTTGATACTACTAAAATTGGAAAAAAGATATTGTTCAAAGTGAATTACTTTGGAATGCAACTTTAATAATTCTATCCTCACGTCAAATAAGGTGATCAACCTCGATCTTTATTTGATGTTTAAAGGGACACGGGGTGTAGGCCCTATATATGAAGGGCAGAACAGCCATACTCCCGGCGAGGGGGTTGTCATAGTTCCAACAGATATGTCTATAGGCCTATGCATTAATTTGCCAATCGACAAATGCTCAGGGGGAAGGTAAAGCAAATGATTCAAATATCTAATTGCCATAAACGCTACGACACTATAATATTGCATACATATTTGATGTTTGAAATAAAATTCCATCTATAACAATCATATATATATATATATATATATATATATATATATATATACATACATCTTGCTTCTATCCTTAGCTTTCCCAGAATGCCGCCTTACTGAATCAGGCACAGAGTACAAGGGTCACGTGAGAGTGACGTCATCAGGTCAGAAGTGCCTGCATTGGCCCTCTGGTGAGGGGGAGAAGAACTACTGCCGGAACCCGGATGGACGTCTCTCTGGGCCTTATTGTCTCGTGACTGTCAATAATACTGAGTCATGTGACATCCCTTTCTGTAAACGTAAGTATGCAGTGGCGGATCCAGGGGGTGGGGGCGCGGGGGCGCGCGCCCCTCCCTTTTTTCGGAAATTTTGCGTAATCAAGTAATCAAGGGGGAAAAAATTCAATAGCGCCCCCCCCCATTCAAATCCCTGGATCCGCCAGTGGTATGGTGGCTAGGAAGTGGTCTAACCATTACAGACTATCCTCTGACTGTCTCTTCCCCAACCATTAATTCTAACCAAGAAGAAAGAAATGTCGAAATAAAATTCCATATTCTATTATTAGTTAAGAAATGTTAGTAAATGAAACAAATTTTGGGCTCGTCTTTCTAGTATCTGTTACCATAGCCTCGGGTTATGCTCATGAAATGTATTTCCGCAGTTCATCCAATTTGTAAAGTGTTGATCGTGAATTGCTTTTCATTCCCTATTAGTGCATATAGCCTATTTTCCACACGCCTATTTTGCTGCTGCATTAAGAAAACATCAAGGGAAATAAAAGGCTAATATAGACATGTTCCATATCATTAGAAAAGTTTTGAAGTTCTGTTTTGAATGTTTTACAACATCAAAATTGACCTGTGGAATACAGATTTTAAGACGTAATGGAACAAATTGATTGAAAAAACAAATCTCTTCGACTATTCATTTGTGCAGCCCCCATGCACTGTAAGCGCACACAGGCGGGCACAGAATACGCAGGAGGAATCAGTGTAACAGTCCAGGGCAGGTCCTGTCAGAGATGGGCTGACCAGTACCCCCACCGACACAACCACACCAGCCCTGACCAGTTCCCTGAGGTCACGGTAGAGGGCGCGGAGAACTACTGCAGGAACCCGGATGGGTCAGGAGAAGGGCCTTGGTGCTATACCACTGACCCTGAGGTCAGAAGGGAGCTCTGCAATGTGGACATGTGTAGAGGTGGGTGGTCATTTGTTACTGACACAGTAGCATCAGACATACCACAAAAACGATACTGTCGTTGGAAAGAGGTGAAGGAAATGTGAATGCATCTTTTTCATTAAGGTAGCCCTGCCCTGGTGGATTATGTGTGAAACACATCTTTGAGGTCTCTTCCTATAGTCAACCTATATGAAGTGAAGCACATGGGTTAACTATAGGAAAAGAAAATTATTTCGATTTAATTCACCAGGGGCACCACACTTTAATGAGAAAAGTGTATAGTTATAAATTTTGTAGAGGCATTGAGAATGGCCTCAGGAATTTGAAAGCTTTATGTAAAAATTAATCATATTACTGGTGGAAATTACTGAAGATATGGCATTGAAAACTATCATATTCAAATGAATACAATTGACACATTCAAGTCATCATTTATCAACCATTTAGATGAACCTTTTTTACTAAACGATACGTAGGTTTAAAACAATCATGTTTGTTTGGCCAGAGGAATCATGTGAATTGGGGAAAACCAATAGTGTGTCTGGGTTACTTGGGCTGGATATACAAGTGTCGCGATGCCTCGCACTCAGTTATTTGGACTATTTGAAGTTTTATTTGAAACTCATATAACTGCCACTTGTTCCATGTTGCCACTGTAATGACTGATCAAACGTAGGGTCACTGGAACAATATTGGATCACCGAAATGGTACACTAAAATAGTGACATAATGAAAATTATTCTACATTCTCTCTTGTTCAGATTGTAAGTTGTCAGCCAATGGCAGAGAGTACGCAGGGTCCAGATCCACCAGTGCTTCAGGGAAGCCCTGTCTAAGTTGGAAAGACATTGAGGGAAGCCATTACAGCTCAGACCACTTTCCAGATGCTTCAATTGCTGCTGCGGAAAACTTCTGTCGTAACCCAGACAATGACCCATCAGGCCCATGGTGTTACGAGTCTCAATCCAAGCGCAACACATGTTCAATACCTATGTGTGAAGGTAATTACCCTACTTCTTCTAAAATGATGTCCTTTCACATGTTGCTGCCCACATAATTAACTTTCTTCAGGTCTTACCAAGAACCAGCAAAATGGGCCATAACCAACCTGTCCATCTGGCTGCTGTTTTGTTAAACTGCTTTCAAAAGGACCTGTGGGAACCAGCAAATTGGGTCATGACCCCATTTGTTAGTTCCAGCCTTATCCTCCATGGTGTAGTGGTTAAGACCCTCACCTCTAACCCAGAGGTTGTGGATTCGAATCCTGGCAAAGCCACTTGTTCTATAAAAGATAATGGAAATCAATGACTTTTGACCTATTTATAGGGACTAACGACTATATAGAAAGGCGATGAAACGAAACCTAAGCCAATCCTAGCCTTGCTTTAAAGACAAAGACTCATTGAATACCTAAGTTTGGCCATCTGTAGGAAATGACATAATCAGTTTCTCAGTCTACATTATTTATAATTATTTAGAAAGTATTTACAGTGAAACTCTAACATTATGTACTGTATTTCGTGCAAAGTAATTTTTCTGTATTTAAGACAGAGCTATAGGTTTGGATTTGAATATAATATTTTGTTTCTTTTTGTGATCATCATGCAGAATCTTTTTGTACAGATTGAATATCAAAGATAAACAGTTTGTCAAATAATCTTTCAATCATCATAAAGTCATATCAAATATACTTTGCAGAAAAAGGTGACGATGTGGTCAGACCCGCAATTACAAATCATGTCATTGTTATCGGTGTGGATGGCTTGCGCCCAGATTGCATCAAAGGTGCAATAGGGGGTGCCCCCAACCTCCTGAAAAGAATGGCTTCAGGAGGAACCCATACTTTAACTAGGGCAAGGACTTCTCTGATAACCATCTCTGCCCCTGGATGGAGCAATGTCTTGTGTGGAATGGATACAGAAACAACAGGAGTCAGAGGAAATGACTGGAAGCCTGCATGGCTTGGGTATACAGAAGCTATTACTCCTGTAACTGGCAATGACTCTTCTTTACCATGCATCTTCAAGGAACTGAAATCCCAGGACCCAAGTACAAGGACTGCATCATTTTACAACTGGGGTTGGTTGTCTTACATGGGTAACCAAGGATTCCCTGGAGCAGTGGACAATGAGGTCAAAAAGTTAGAGATTCCTTTCATCACTGATGAATTTCTGGCTCAAGGGGTTAAGCGCTACCTTAAATCTCTCTATGGAACAACAGAGAAGAGCTTCACCTTTCTTTACTTTGAGAATGTGGACAGTTTTGGACATGGGTTTTCCTGGTGTAATTTTATGTACAACTTGGCTGTTGGGCAGGTGGATCGCCAAATCGGCATCGTTTTGGATGCGATCGAAGAGGCCAATATGGCCAACGATACTCTTATAATTGTAACAGCTGACCATGGTGGGGGTCCGCATGGCCATGGAAAGTATCAAGACAGTGATATCCTTATCCCAATGTTCCTTAAAGGACCTGGCATCAAAAAAGGTCACAAATTTCAGCGCACTGTTTATAATGTAGATATAGCCCCAACAGTCATGCATGCACTTGGATACAAACCAAGTCCACATTGGGTTGGCAGAGTTATGGATGATGCTTTTGAAAATTAAACAGACTTCTAATGGCTTTAAAACTGTCATGATGGCTTTAATGATGACAGACATTTGGTTTGCATGGAGCTTAAAGAATTTGATAACTGTTTCAACTTGTTTAACTTTAATGTCAACTTTAAATCCACTGTTGTATGTAATCAATAAACAACAAAACATGTCTCTACAGCTTACTTTTATTTACAGGAAAACTGATCATATTACTTTCCACACTGTATACACTCAGATAATTAAATAAGGTATGTACACACAAAGTCCTATACAGCTTGCTGCTGCATGGTACCACACTGTAAGCTAATGTACAGCCCATTACTGAAAGAATCAGAAGTTCATCATTATCTATATATCAAACCAGTAAACTGTTACTATACTCAAGTCTTTGTCTAAACCATTGCTTGTTGTGTCGCAAACCTTGTTTCTATAAGACACAATAAATCTAAATTCACACTCAGCACTCCATTTCTTTGAGTCAAACCTGCTACAATACAAGTTGTTTCCTTATCAAAGTCTATCATAGTAGAGTCTGATATTTTAAGAGTTTCTCCACAAATGTCAATATGATTTAAACAAAGCATTTGACACACAAATTATGATAGACAAATAGTTGACCAGTTCCAAGTTACCAGCTGGTTTCTACATTATCTTGATCGATACCTCATAATCTAGTAATTAGACTATATTTAAACTTTTTCTGTATGAACTTGTAGATGGCATGTATATTGCCATGCATTTTTGTTTGAATATTGAGTTTCCATAGGAAACTATGACAAAATAATTAGTATTTAAATGTACACAACACATAATTCTGCCAAGATGCTTTGGCAGAAAAGGGGAACTAGACAGTGAAAGAAACCACGATCAGTACCTCTATCATAGTCAATGATGAAAGGAAGAGATCAAATGGGGAAGTTCATATCAGGAACAAATTTAAAGGTCCACAGCCAAAGGAAAAATTCCCCCAGAACCAGATTTTTTCTACCCCCCAACCATAAAATCTTAGGCATTACCTCTATTAAAGGATAAATGTTTTACTTTTTAACCATTGAAAGAGAAAGAATCAATATGCATTTTCTATCAAATTGAAAGTGTTGTTGAGAATTAATCTAACTACTTAGGGCTGCTTTTCAAAATCACAAACTAATCAATTGGGTCCATATTTCAAAGACCTTTCAATATTTGGTACAACATCAAATAATTGTTCTGATAAACGTATTACAGAAACTTATCCCTTAAAACCATTTCATGTGCTTAATAGTTTGCATTTCTCTTCCTAAATTGCCATGTATCAAATTTTGTAGAACTATTACATCTGAGGTATGGGAGAAAAATCTAAGCTCGGAATCATAATTTAGGAAAAAAAACATTCAAGGTATCAACAACACTGCTCACCTTTACAACTGTATAGCATCAGAAAGTACAAATAGATGACAAAGAGAGGATGTTCTACTCTCTCAAAAGGTTTTGAAACAGCAACTTCCCCTCTAAGATTAACAAGAAAATAAGCACATGGACAATCACAATATGAATTTGTAGTCATTTATGTAACCTAATCCAGGACTGAAGTACAAGTTCTTTCACACCCTAGTGTGCTATTGATAATAAATCTAGATCATGAAAAGACCCACCTACCAAAAATAATACTAAACCTGAAATAACACATTGAAAAACATATTACACTTCAGTTAAGGTTATTTTGCTTGGTCAAAAGATATATTATGCATTTGGAAAGTTTTACAATTCAAAGAATTTGACACCCACATACCCCATACAAATACATTGCAGCTTGCTGACATATTTGTAATAGACAAAAGCATAGGTTCTGTATTGTTTGTAGAATTAACAATATCAAGAAACATGTAGGAGAGTCTGTAACATTATGCATATATTCTTGTAGTGAACCAGTTAGTCTATACATTTGCTCCATGGTGAACATTTAGTATGATAATGAGGGATTCAGGATCATAACAGGTTTGCTTCCTCAGTCTAACAACTTTACAGCTTACCCATGTATACACTCATAGTAAACAGCAAGCCTGAATTTAAGCCCTTACAGAATGATTTACAAAGGTTGTAACAATTTACAAGTAAGCTGTTTGAAGGGTTGAGGAAGTGAATTTTCTGCACCATATGAACTGACTGGGTCTGTGCTGTGGATGAATGCTTATATAGAAATCCCAAACCAGGGGCAAAGGAATGTTGAATGATGGAACACGCACAAAGAGGGGAATGAGACACCACCACAAAAACTCTACATCACTGGCAAACTGTGATGAGATACTAAGGCACCTATCTACACAATTTACATCATACACATACTATACAACCATTACAAAGACAAATCAGTCAGATGATGGACCCATCTTCATTTTCCAAAATGTGAATCATATACTGTCTTTGATGTATGAGTAAAACTGTTGGGAATTAATTCCTAGTTATTTTCACTTGTTCATTTAGTAGTAAAATATCTTACATGGAGAAAGAGAGGTTCCAATCCTACAACTCCAGAGAACCAATTTGTCACAGATTATGTAAATTGATTTCATGCTTACTCAGATAACCTTATGTGTTTTATGTTTTTTTGAACACTGATAATAAAATAAGTACTCTCTGTACAAGGAAATGAAATGATTTGATGTATTCTTTGTAGCAGATATATTCCTAGTACTATCCGACAATTTACACTCACACACTACAGTGAACCAAAATGTTATACTGAAAAACACTTCTATTCTACAATAATTATAACCTTTAATGTGTGTTCTGTATGGCATCACTGCTTATGTATTTTAGATGAAATTGCAAACATGCTTAAAACCACTTCCTTGTCTTTACCACATATTCTTCAGATCCATTCATCTCAAACATGTGCATTTTCAAGTTATTTTGTACTGTAAAGAAATCCGAACAAATATGCAAATCTAGCGGAAGAAAGCAAAATATTTTCATTTTCTGTAGGTTAAGCACAGGAGCTTGTAACCTTGAGGATTAGATGTTGACAAGATTTTATTTTAAATGAATTATTTTGGTCCTTATTTCCAAACCAAGCTAGGCTCTGAATACCTAAACCCATATGGTATCTTTACAACATCCCCATATGTAGGGGTACTATTAGCTATAATCTTATCGCCAAATGTGCATCAATAGGAAAAGTCACATAGAATGAATTGCATACATAATGAATTGTTTTCAGAACCGTGAAATAAAAAAACAAAAATAGTACAGTACATTCAATTGTCCATAACATATTCCACAATTTCTTATCTGAAGTAAAAAATGATAGTTGTATATCCTATTTGAATTGAAACACCAATTATTCCAGATAATTTATGTCAGATTAAAGAAAATGGCCAAAAGTATAGGTAAAACAACTTTTAAAATGAGGAATCAAACTAGTTCCTTTATACTTATACCTGTATGATGATTTAGTTTTCTCACCGACAGCTTAATATTTTTGTACATTACAATAAGGGAACATATCATATTCGATATCCGACACACATAAAATCTTTGTCTTTGTTGTTGATAATTCCTGAACCTGATCTATGCTTAGCTTCAGAAATCATAAACATGGTCTTTTGTATACACTAATTATTTGCTTATTTGTATCCTATCTATACCCTGTAATTCCTTTGCATACAGTAAAGTGTACTGAATTACATCATTTCACACATGTGGTTGGATCTAGCTTCACCAAAGGCTACTGCAGCAACGTCTCCAAGAAGCTCTGCAAAGATGAAGTCTTGTTGGAAATGCAAGTTGGTATATGGTTAAATACATGAAATACCTTGCCAAAAGCAAAATTTTGAAACCAAGAGGACTTTCTTTGGGAGATCAAATAATAAGGTATCTTTCATATAATTGTAGAACAGGGGTATAAGTGTGGACTTCCTAAGCTATATTAACACATAGATAGCAAATATGGTCACCCAGTGATGGGTAAACCAGAAGTCATTGTTGCTATCTTTAATGAATGATCATTGATTCTGGAATACAACCCAGTCTCTTCTTTTGTAGTTGTTTCTTGTGCTGCTGTTGTAGTTTATGTTGTTTTTGTTGGTCCTTGGTTTGCTGTCACTTGATAGTGAGTCATTCACTGATTTAAACTGACAGGAGAGAGAACCTTACGTCTTGATGTAAAAGACATAGCACCAAAGGGGTTGTACCATGCTGAAGAAATTTTCAGACAGAATGTAAATTATTCAAACAAAGAATGAGGAATTGTTTTAACAAAATAGCAATAAACAGCTAGTAGTAGTTTCAGTAAAGAACAATTAAGGACTGGACTGGATTGTATAGTATTCCACTGCTCTCTGTAAGCACAGTTATTCTGTATATGTAAGAAATCTAGTAATACTATGGCCAAAAATATTAATCTTAGGCATTTACTAAGGTGCTTGGGATAAAAGTTTATTCACTTTCAGCACTCGGCCAAATGATTCTTGTGTTCAAGGTACAATTTAAACACAAAGCAACAAAGAATTCAATAATCTGACCCTATCTCACATTAAGCTGGTTCTCACTCTAAGTACCAAAGTTAGATTATGTGGTTTTTACTTATCTTCATGCCCATACCCAAAATTGATTTTGTAATTTCATGTGATCTCTTGGTGCATAGGCACAAAATCAACCACTGGGTATGAGCCTAGGGACTTTGCCTGCCAGGCTTTTTCCACTGGACATTTACCCAATACATTATAGGTATTAATCAATTATCTACTTCACCTTGCCTCCTGGGCATTTGCTCACTTAACTCTATAGGGGTCAAAAACTGAGGTGAATAGGGAAGGTTGGGTAAAGGTCTGAGTAGGAAAGGTCTAGGGAGGAAAAGTGCAGCCATAATAATGTTACACTGCAGTGATAGGGGTATAAAGGGACACAGAAAGGGTGATATCAAAGGTTTCCTATGCCTCCTCCTCCTCTGGCACGTAGTGGAACTGGACTTTCGGCTGGGCATTCTTGTCTTCTTCCTTCAGGGTCTTGAGTAAGCGTATTCGGTCTCTAATGGACATAATCTTCACTTCACCCTGATCATCATTCTCTCCCTCCTGCAGCTGCTTTCCACTACCATTTACATCCTTGATCGGGCTTTTCAGCTCATCAGACATGGTCTTTATTGCAACTTTGGGCTTTGCGGCCGGCTTCTTTCGAGGAAGCGTAGCAAAGCCATGGTGTACACTGGGGTTGCAGACAGTAGGAGACACCAAACCTGTGTTGTCCATAGAGGCCTTGGACCCAGCAGGTGCACTAGTCATTGTCTGAGCTGGTACACCATGGCCCTCTCTGGACTCCACAGGTTTTTTGGTCTTAACTGCAGATGGTGCAGTTTTCTTGGGCTGTTCAGTCATCAGACTCTTAGATTTTTGCCAAGTAGTTGATTGTTTATTATTTTGTTGAGTCTGAGGCAGTTCCTGAATTTTGGGGAAGACATCAGGGACGGCAGGATGACGCTTGAACGGCTTCCTTGGCAGGCTTCTGTAACCGTCGCCATCTTGAATGGAATGACTACGAGACCAAGGACTGTTCTCGATAAGTGCATTAGTGTAGTTGGCAGTGGATAAATTCTCCTCAGAAGTGAATTTATTCAAGAGCTTTGATTTCTCACTGCCTTTACTGCGCGCATCAAAGACATTAAAGTGACTCTTTTCTTCTGGAGGTAATGACATTTTTCTAAATGCATTTTGTCTCCATGGGAACATGGGCTCTTGCTTAGAATTGGCTTTCGATTTATCATCTGTTTCTTGGGTAGGGTTGGCAGGTTGAAGGGTAAAAGGTTTTGGCTTCCAGTGTTTACGTTTGCTTTCCAATTCAGTGTCCTTCTTGTTATCCTGAACACTTGGTGTAGTCCTGACTCTATGATCATGTGCTTTATCTTCCTGAGGCCCAAATTGTTTTGTCTTTGACTGACTAGTTTTATTTTCCTCCTGGGCATCATTTTTCTCCTGCATTCTTGAAGGTGATAACACTCTTGGAACATGCTTCTTTTCAGTTGTTTTGTCATGATCAAGTTTCTGCTGGTCAGTAGTAGTCAGCTTGGGTTTCCAGCCACTGGTTTTATTTTCAGACTGTGTGTCTCTGTCCAATTCCTGCTGCATTACTGAAGGGGATATAACTTTAGGAACACGTTTTATATTGAGACTAGTGTCTTCTTTTGGCTCCTTCTGTTCAGGAGGAAACTGTCTTGTTTTCCAGTGACTGTGTTTTCTGTCATCTGTAGTGGGCTTGTCATCACTCTGAACACATGAAGGTGAAGAAACTTTAGAATCAGGGGGAGTATTATCTTTCTTAGGGTCCTGCTTTTCTGCAACAAATGGCCTTGTTTTCCACCAACATGGTGGGCTCTTTGCCTGTGAAAACCTCCCTTTGGACTGAACACTTGGAAGGTCTGTGACATGAGTAGCAGAAAGGGCATTGCTTTTCTTGTCCTTTCCAGCTGTTGCAGCTTTTTTGATATCCAGTTTGAGCCCTGGTTTCTTGCCACCAATAGTTGTATCACTTTTACTAGCCAGATATTCACGTTGTTTATCAAACCTTGGTTTGTCACCAACATCAAAATCATCAACTCCTAGTTTCCTGTTGGAAGTTGAGTCCTCTTTACTTGAACTCTCTTGTTTAGGTTTTCCAGCCTGAGAGCTTTCTGCTCCAGTGTCTTTGTGATGGCCAATATCCCATTTCTTTTTGTCACTAGCAGCACTAGTCTTAACAGTTTCTGATTCTTTAGCTGATGCACCTTCTACATGGTCTACAACCACAGTCACATTTTCAAGGTTTTCACTCTTTGGACGTCCGTTCTCTATTTCAATTGGCTTGGATTTCTTAGAGACTCTCATGTTGGCTGGAGCCTCTTTGGCTGAGGCGTCACTTATTTTCCTGACTGGCTTCTCTGTGCTTACCCTCAAGTGTGTATCACCCGCTGAATCCTTTTCTGGGGAGTCAGCACATGTAACCTGTACAGTGGCTAAAGGTGAATCAGGTGGAACATCTGATGGCCTTTTGGACTTCCCAGTTTTTGATTGCACATCCCTCCAGTCTTTAAGTGTATGTAAGTGGACACCATCCTGTTTCCTGATACGCTTTGACCACGGCGCTTCTTGCCGTTTCGGTGGTGGTTTATGTCTTTCCTGCAGTGGCACATGACGAAGAACTCCTGGTTCTGGTCTGCCCCTTCTGCTCCATGGAGGATCAACTCCATTTTTATGTTTGTCCTTCTCTTTCTCTTTCTCCTTATCTATGTCTGTCTCATTACTCTTTTCTTTGTTCTTTTCTCTTTCCTTGCCTTTGTCTTTATCTTTTTCTTTTTCTTTCGACTTCTCTTTTCCTCTATCTTTATCTTTATTTTTGCTCTTCATAATGTCTTTGGTCTTGTCTTCAGCTTTCTCTAAACTCTCCTTCTTTTTATCTTTCTCTCTCTCCTGAGCTTTATCTTTAGCTTTATCTTGATCTTTGTGGCTAGGTGTAGATGTTTCTTTACTACTACTGTCTTTGTCTATCACCTTTTCCTTCTCTTTGGCAACTTCTTTGTCCTTATCTCTATCCTTTTTCCTGCTTTTATATTTGTCCATAGATTTCTCAATACTGGTTCTATCACTTGCTTTGATCTTTTCTGCCCTTGGCTTTTCCTTGTTTTGGTTTGAGACTACTGGCAACTCTACTGTAGCTGAAACCTCTTCAACAGTAGGTGCAGCCGGCAAGCTGATGGCAAACTCACAAAAGACATCAACATCACCAGAAGTAAAGTCTGTCTCAGAACTGGGCTCTGGTTTTCCATCAACAGAAGTCTCTGAACCAAACACACATAAATCCAATGTTGCAGCTGCCTCCTGCTGTGTGGAGCTTTGAGATGTAGCTCCAACACTTGCAGTACTAGTCTGTCTTGAGGCTGCACTGCTTGCATCAGTGGCTAACTTCAGGCTAATTTCCGCCTGGGTATTGGAGTATCCCTGGGCACTATCTCTCCCTGTTTGGTCATCACAGCTTGAGGTTTCAGGTGTTTCCTCTACCCTACCAGCATCAGGTACATCAGGTGACTTCAGGCCATTTCTAACTGCAGGCGAACTTTTCTTTGCGTCCCAGCCAAATATCGACTCCTGCTTTTTGATGTGACCACTAAAACCACGTCTCCTGTAAAGGACAGCAATGTATGAATTATAAGGAGGAATGGTTGATTAAGTCCTGAATGTCAAAACTGTACCTTTAAAAATCTTAATCTTGAATATTTGTCCCTCTGTTGTAGACCGTTTTTATTGGTTTCTAAAATGATAATTATTATTACTAAAGTATGTAGGGGTGAACCTGTAAAGCATTAAATATGTTTGATATAGAATGTTCAAATTGTTGTTACATTTCTACATTATATAAAAAGTATGTTTATGATTGTATTTAAACTATAACAATAATACCGATCACATCTTTTAAAAACTGTTCTTTCTTTCAAACAAGCACAACGGTTAATGTATATAGAATAATGAAAAAGCTAATTGTTAAGTGGATTATACATCTACCACTCAATTTTGGTTACTGAATGAAAAATATAAGTGTTTCCCTTACCAAACCTTGAGGCAAGGAAACACAATGTCTTCTTATGTCTTTACTTACTTTCTCAGTTCTTTAATCCGGACCCCCATCCGCTTGAGGGCAATTATTGCGTTCACGATTTTCTAAAATTAATAAGGTACTTTATAATTCTTGATGAAGGAAGAGTTGTATATCGTATATATGAGGATAGTACCCTTTCAATAGAGAGAAGAAATTGGATTATTGCAGGAAATTAGATAAATTCCCATTTATATCTATCAAAATTAAGAACAGAATAAAGATTATTAAATGATTCAGATATCTTTAGGAATGTTTTTTTTTTGTTATGAAGGAGTACAAAAATGTATATTGCTCCATGATCTACTATGACACTCTATTGGAACTTTAATCATTAATTTTGGAAAAATATTTTCATAACTTACATGAATACTAAATGAATACTCCTTTTACAGATCTCTAGTAACTAAACTTTCAATAAGGCATATCAATAGAATTAAGAACAAATGAATAACTTATGATTATGTTACTTTGACAAAACGTGTCCATACCTGCCATTTCCTCCGATAGACAAAACGCTTTAACCGCTTCTTGCTCAGGTCCAGATGAGAGACTGACACTCTTCGTTCTTCTCTCTGAACAGGGAAAACAAGACATTAGAACGACTTATTGTTCAGATAAATGGCAAAGGAGAAAATGGGGGCATTCTTTTAATCTTATACCCTTGACTATTTCATCTCAAAAACCCAAGAGGTAAATAGGAAAGAAGCTCCCATCATATCAGAGTCTTGATACTATAGTTGATGTTTCTACCAATATCAGATAAGTTAAAGGCCTGGACACAGATACCAACTAAACAGTTGTAGAACTTCTTCTATGACTGGATGGTCATGGGGAGCTTATCTTAATTGCTTATAAGGCACACTTTTGAGTCTGAAGCCTATGACAAATACACCAACTGGTTCCAACTCAATTCAACTGTTGAGTCGGGTTGGGCTATATGTCAATTAAGGCCTTAAGATACTAAATCAAGGCCACAGACAAGAGGCATTGCATGTCATTCAGAGGTTAATTGTAGTGACATCAGAAGTCAGGTAAAACTTGGACCATTTACACTTGGTAATCAAGTTCAATGAATGTATAATTATTTTCACATAAATCGACCGAAAGTAGATCAGAAGAATGAGGTCGCCTTTCTCTGTTCCAAACTGTTTACAACTTGTATACATAAAGTCGATGACTTATTTGTTTTGTGGGCTTATAGACAAACTTGCTTTCTAATATAATCTTTTTTTTAAGTGTAACTGAACAACATCCTACCTTCAGCCATGGATGTTGTAAGCATTCTGTAGCCGTCAGACGTTTTCTGTAAATAAGAATCAAATTCTAATTACTTTAGATAATTATAACTGTAGAAAAAATGCACATATATACGTTTTTCTTGAAAGCCCTGCTATAAATCTGGTTAGCAAAAACACTCATTATGTTTTATTCTTTGTTGTGTATTGTAAACAGTTGAAGGTTTTGTTCGAGGCTATTCATTATATTTAAAAGAAAATATCATATTTCAGAAGAAAGCCTATTGGCTGTAAATCTTTCTTTGGGAAAAGAAGAAAAGATCAAGAATATGCAGAAACATGAGAAAAGTTTTTGAGTGATTTTTGCCTGCAATGTATAAACTTAAGAAGGTTTATTATCACAATAACCAATTAAGATCTAACTGGTTAGAATTTCTTACTTCACGAATAGGCCTATATATACATTTACATAGTGAGGAGAATAATGAATTATTGTTACTGACGTTTTGTCCATGACCAGTAGCTTGCGGATGAGGTCTTTGGCAGGTTCTGTGACGTCACTGAATTCTGCGTAGTTGAAGTCGTACTCCCCTTTAATCACGTTCACCAGGGTGTCCCCGTCATTGTCACCCATAAAGGGCGACAGGCCAGAGAGTCTGAAATAATGTTATTATAAGAGTACTGAGAATTCAAATCTCCATAGTTCAAGTAGTGACCTCCTTTAAAGCCTTGTTTCCACCAGCCGATTTTACTACCGATTTCAAAAATCGGCAGTGGGAATATTAGTTCATCATGAACATGTTATATACCATTACAAAAAGGTTTTTAATTCTCTTTCAAATGGTATGTAAGATATAGAAACTTTTGTCGTATTATTGGTTAAATGTAATGAATTACCAAATAATCGGCAGTCAAAATTGGCTGTTGGAAACCAGGCTATAATTCAATACCCACTAGACTGAATCGACGCACAAATCGGCCAATTACTCCCAAAAGAATTCTTGTGCCAATTGGGATCAACAATTAGTATGCGGTATTGAAATCTAAGTGTTTACATTGGTTTATTATTCTGATACAATCATTCGAATCTTGTGCCCATAAGTCGGCCAATTTGGTCACTTTGTTTAGTGGGTGGCTTCCATCATATTAACTGATGTGCCCAGGCCAGGAAGTACAAGTTACCAAATAACTGTCCTAGGGTTCAACGAGTGCAACATGCCTGTTGCTTTCCCATCAGTTCATGGTCTCTTTCATGTCTCACATATATAAATTAACAAATTAGATACTCAAAGAGCCCTGGAAACACTTCCAGGTACACTTATAGGGATCCAGGACCCTATGTTATGATATGGGATGGGCCATTGATAAACCATGAGGTAGGGCTATAAACAGGTGTTTAGATAATAGGTATGGTACTGGGGGATTCTGTGACATATGGAGGGAGGGGCTGGAGGTGTTGAGGGGAATATTACTGCCTTAGACCGTAACATCAAATGGGGCCCCTAGATTGGGAGGGGCAATATTCCAGACCTCGTTTACCAATATAAATTATGTTATGTATACACCACTTAATATATTCCCTTCCGGTTCTAGTGCACTTAAACTGGACCAGACCAAGAGAGTGCATATATTTCTTGAGTTTAACCTCTTTGCCTCATCATATCAATGTGTCGGCCTGTACCATTTTGTTGGATGAGTTTAAGAACTTAGAAGTGCAGGTGTCAGTCAGAATATGATGTTTTATCACTGAACCAGATCATTCAGACATACCTTCCTGAAGATGAATTCAAGACATAGTTTTAGGGCCCCAAATACTATATCTTGGATTTTGAACAAAGTTGTGGAAAACATGATGAAAGGAATGGAAAGAAAAGAAGAAAAATGTTCTTCCTTTTGTTTTGTGTCTATTACCCTGCGCAGGATGATGTGGCTGACTGCAGCCAATTATTTTTTTTAGAAAGTATCAATTTCTTTCTATTTTTTAAATTTCTGAAAACATCATTCAGGGTTATCCCTTGTCTTCCATGATAAACAATACATCAAGGTAGAAGAATATATAATATATCATCACTTTTTGTAAAATCAAACATGTGATAAATCATCCTATTTCAGATATTGGCCCCAAATTTGTGACATAAAAGTATGAACATCTGGACTTCGTTGTACATCAGCACTGAGCTTATTCCATAATATTGTACTGTTATAGAATGGGCTTCTGTCATATTTCCAACTAGTGTATTGAACTATAGTAGGTTATTTATCCGTTAATGTTAGGTTCACTTTATAAGTTGCCTCATTTGACTGCTCTCGTCTGATACAAAATAATAGTTCCATATTATGTAAGACATAAGACTCGCATGAAAGGATGTTCTTTATTTATTCCTGTGTTATTGTACTTCCATGACAAGATCTCAATTGACAATGAACAGCTCCAAGGATGGAGTCCCCTCAATCACAGTCAATGCTCCCGCCAACTAAACAGTCTATCAGCTTCTATTCCAATTCAAGGACTTAGCTTCTAGAACTCAACCTTTCCAGGATGGTTACTCACAACAATGTTCAGCTAACTCTGACTGAGCACCGGCGATGAACGCCTCTTATGTATGGTGATAGTATACACGTCATACCTAGACTCCTCCCTTACTCCAAGACACTTGGACAAGGAGTTATAGCTAGGCGTGCACTGATGTAAACACTATGCTAAGCTTACAGAGCATGGACTGACCATGCGCATCAGTACAGTATTTCTCAGTTTTAAAAATAAATTTGTCTTGTGAGTGTATACATATTGTGAGGTGTTTGTTTCTGTACACCAGCTTGTTGAGAATTAGAATACATCAAAGAATATAGCTGTATTTATCTTAGCCCTTTTATATAAATAAGGAATTCTGACAAGATGCTCACAGGCAAGATTGTAACACATTTTTAAAGCATCTTTCTCTAAGACCTGAACTTATGCCAAATTTTCAAAAACACCTAAACAGGAAACAGCATGAGTAAACAAATAAAATGGCGAAACCATCTAAAGCTGTATACTCACAGTACGTAGCATATGACGCCCACGCTCCACATGTCGGTGGAGAAGCTGATTGGCTCGTACTGCACCACTTCCGGTGCCATGAACTCTGGGGTACCAAACAGAACGCGCAGGTCCTTCTTGGGGTTGTACTCCCGGGCCAACCCAAAGTCAATGATCTTAATACGGTTACCGGTCCGGGTCAGGCACAGGATGTTCTCAGGCTGGAAATAAAGACATACAAGATAATTAGGGCAATATTATAAAGAATTGCATAAAATTGCTTTGTGTGAAGGTGGCACGAGAATTCATATGTGTATATTAGATCGCGTCAATGACAGAATATATAATATAGAAATTATGTGGAGGCAAAAGCAATGTTATGTCAAAATATGATAAAATTTTGCAAACTTAGATAACTATGAAAACACATTCTAAGAGTCTAACTTTGGCCATTGGTACAGTATAAATTATGTTAACTAGCTCTAAGTTTACTTTAATCCCATAATAGTCATGTCATTTATGCCTGAACACAGTAATGTTTGTAAACAAACCAATTTTGGTGGTTCATCAAAATTGCCTGGGGACATGTTTTAATGTATTTAAATATGGTTTACATCTGTATTCACATTTTATATTTTACCACAGGCCTAGGATTATGGCCACAGAACATATTTCAATAGTTAACTGAATTTACAAATTTATGACCCAACATTGCTTTTTGCGACCTTTAATGAATAAGTGTTTTGGAAAGAAGACTGAGTTTCAGTGTATATGGGTATAGATGAAAAGACAAATAAAGCATTCTTTGCGGGGATAGATTCAGGTGGGGTCCGGGCTCCTCATCTCTTTGGGAAATTTTGGTTATTTTTGGCTTACAACCTATGACAAGAAATATAATACAGAAAGGCCCATCTTTTCCCAAAATGTAAACTCCACCACTGTTGTACACAAAATAAGTGCTTACTATTAAAAACGTTTACTTCAAGGGGGAGGGGGGGATTTCTGGAATTTCTGAAAAGTGCATACATGTACGTCCTTGTGCAAGTCCAATGCATACCTTGGCCTAAGGGGTGACGGAGGCGTCGCAAATTTTGAAAATATATTCACATTCTCTATGTGCTAATAACATAAGTAATGATACCCCTCCTGTCGTACCTTCATGTCCAAGTGGATGATGTTCTGTGAGTGCATGTACTCCACCCCCTCACAGATCTGACGCATGAACACCACGCATGCGCGCTCCGTCAGGATGAAGTCGTCGTCAATGACGCGGTCAAACAACTCCCCGCCAAGGATGCTGAAAGGGAAAGTTGTCATGTATCATTACATGCTCAATTAAAGGGAGTCAAAAGCAATGATATGTCAAAATATGAAAATTTTTTGCAAACTAAAATAACTTGGAAAATACATTCTAAGAGTCTAACTTTAGCCATTGGTACAGTATAAATCATAATAACTTTACTTGAATTCCATAAAACTCATGTCATTCATGCCTGAAGACAGCAATGTTTGTAAACAAACCAATTTTGGTGGGTCACCAAAATTGACCAGTGATGAGTTTTTGTGTATTTTAATGAAGTTGAAATCTGTTTTCGTATTTCATATTTTACCGCAGGCCTAGATTATGGCAATAGAATATATTTCAATAGTTAACGGAATTTTCAAAATTTTGACCCTACATTGCTTTTGGCTCCCTTTAACCTTGGAAATGTTTACGTTAGTTACATGTGAAACTACCTTGTTGAGTCATTTGATAAGTTTGTTGAAAGCTGCTGCTAGCAAATAACATTAATTTTCCGAGTTCTCTGCCCCTTCCCCCCCCCCCACACACACACACTCCCCACACACACACCCAGTTTACCTCCTGTTAACAGTTTAGATCATTTGACAGATTGGTAGGTTTGCCAGGCAATCAAAATGTTGTATTTCAGGGCAAAATAGGGTTGGACATTTTTATTTTTTTTGATAATATTTTTATTTGTCATCTTCAGATCATATCTGCTCTTCCAGATGTTACAATAAATTCCTTGAGCATAGACATTTTGCAGTATTATCATTTTAGCAGTATAAGTATGATATTGTGACGTTCTCTGGTAAGTCGGGGTTGCCGATTCTTACGACAGAGGAACGTGGGGGTTGTTCGGGTCTCGGGGCGGACGGGGAATCCGGGCCAAGAACCGAGATGTGTTTCTAGAGTCGTGCCTCGCGCACGAGGGGGGGCTGAGCGAATCGATCGGCACTCGATGTCGACGGAGGACTGCGGGGGAGGGAAATTACGGTAGGGGTACGGGTCGGCCGGGGAACGGTCCACCCCTGAGTTCCGGTCCGCGGGGGCGACGGGCCGACGGTCGCCTATTGTTTGGTAGCGTGGGGCCGAGCACGCCGCGCCCTCGTCCCCGCGGACTTCGCTCCCTCGTTCCGCTCCCCATGTCTTCGTACCATACTATGCCTCGGTTTCCGGTACTACTTCGGGCCTTCGTGCCCTACTCCGTTCCCTCGTTCCTCGTTCTTCAGGCCTTCGGGCCCCTTCCCCTATGTTTCGACTACCTATCTCGGACTTCGACTGTTTTGTCCTAACTTCGACTTAATTACTCTATTCGGCTCATCTTTAGTGGTTGTTTCAGGAAAGAGGACACGTCTGGACACCAGGAGAACTGTTGAAGAACTCTGTTTATTCGGGCCTCACCGCCCCTTTATATACTAGAGAGGTCAGCCCTGATTGGCTGCCTTCGGTCACGTGACCTACAATTGACGTCACTTCCGGTTTATATATTCCGTTTCCGGTTTACATTTCACTTCCGGTTTACATATTTCCGGGTTTCGTTCCATTACGTTTTCGTTATTCGTTCTTTACATATTCGTTATTCGTTCTTTACATATTCGTTCTTTACATCTATTTCGTTCTTCATTCTTTACATATTCGTTATTCGTTCTTTACATATTCGTTATTCGTTCTTTACATATTCGTTCTTTACATCTATTTTCATTATTACCTTATTTCTATTATTTTAACCTCTATGTATTTTGGCTGAATAGCAGTTCATCACACCCTCCCGCACCTTCTTGAAAGGTGGGAAAACACGTTATACAAAATTTCAACACAGTTCATACAGCAACAGAACATACTCTAGAACCAGAAACATTTCAATCCTACGCTCCTTATCGGCAGAGGAGGAGGTGTCACCCTCTGTCCTCCCCGGTCTACTTCGGAGGGCCCCCGGGGCCTATCCGGCTAATTATTATTTCTCTTCTTTCTTCGTTTTTCTTTCTTCATTTTTCTCTCTTCGTTTTTCTAAAAGTTCATATAATTCGTTTTTATATATCTTAGTCTCTTTTATCTTCGTCAGAGTTCTCTTATCCTTGATCTATTTAGGACCTCCTGTTTTTCTCGTCTTTTAGGATGAGCGAGCCGGTCGTGGCTCTCCCACCCGGGACTGGGGATCGGTCGTGACCCCGTCGCCCCCGCTCCTCTCCTCTGGGCTCTGTTTACTTAGCCCCTTGGCGCGTTTTTCCCCGCCTTTTTACCCTCATTAGGACAGAGGGACCGGTCGTGGTCCTCCTGCCCGGGGCCATGGGTCGGTCGTGACCCGCAGTGCCCCCGTTCCCTTCGTTTTTCGTCGTCCAGACGTTCTCCCCTAGTTCGGGTGGAGAATCGGTCGTGACTCTCTCACCCAGAGGCCAGGGTCGGTCGTGACCCTTAGTCCTCTCGACCCTCGGTCCGTTCTACCGTCGTCCAGACGTTCTTCCTTGTTTTTGGGTAGAGAATCAGTCGTGATTCTCCTACCCGGTCGGTCGTGACCCCTCGTTCTTCCGTAACTGTTACTCTTCTCTGCGTTCTCTTAGGTGATGATGATGATTTTAAGGATGAGTTGAAGAAGAAAGACTGAAGCTTTTGTAGATAGAATGTTCTTTTTGGACTTCGCACCCTCGGTCGCCTCGGCATTCAGAGCCCCCCAGTGACTTTTTCACGGTTGGCAAGGACAACATGTTCGAGCCAGAGGCCAAGGTACCCAAAGAAGAAGATGGCGTTGTATGTGGAAAGGAACTTAACTTCATTCATTAAAGCTTAGAGTGGAAGCTTCAGCAGACGACGTCGCGGGTTTCGTGCTACTTGTTACGGTGAAGCTTTGAGATGGAGTTCGGGTGAAGGTGAGACTGAGAAGATTAGAATCATTAATTATTGATGAAGTGTCCGTTTTCCGTACAGGAACTGAAGTTTGACTTTTACGACACATGTCCTCGTGGTTAACCCAGCATCAAGATGTTCCGTCCTCGACCACGTCGACACATTTGAAGATTTCAGGATTTCAAAAAGAGATGTCGGAGAGAGTCCACCATAGTAAAGTATTTCCGTCACCGTTCCGGGCCCAAGTGGCATGACAACAACCGGAACGGAGACCTGATTAAAAAAATAGTTTTGATGAAGTTTCTTTTTGATGACAGGAGCCGGTGCCTCTCATCCCTCCCCCCCCCCCCGTAAACAACGGCAGGAAGACAGTCCTCTTTGGGGCGAGAGGGAGGCTCCTTCGTTCTACTGATGAGATGATTTTCCTAAGAAGAGGATTCCTGTTTCGGGCACTCGGGCCCCCGTTCGTTTCCTAGGCTCTCGGGCCTCGCTCCGCCTACTAAGTTTTTCTCCTCGTCCTCCCGGAGGACCGTGCTTATTGACGATTTTCGTAAGACTGTAATACCAACAAATAGTTCGTTAATAGAGGTAAGTTTAAGATCCGGTCTGGTTTGATTTTGGAGTAAGGCCACAGTCGTCCATGGTGCCATGTCACATTGCATGGAGACACTATGCCTATGACGAACGCCGAGACAACAGCTCCGAGCCGTTCCGGGCTGCTCGACGGTTCGAAGTTGGTAAGTTGAAGATATTAGTGAGAAGGAGAAGAAGAAGCTGTAGAAAGTGAAGATGGACGACATCAACTGGGACCTGCACCCAACGTCAACGTTTGAGATCCGGAACGGGCCCATTCACAATAAAATAGCATGTATAGAGAACTCATCCGATGAACTCCAAGAAGGATCGCTCCTCGTCGCTCTTTGCAGACCTCTTGATTTGTCTATCAGGGCATCCGCAGCCGACGTTCCAAGCACCACCTCCCTGTATGTTTCAAAGACTATTTTGTTTCGTTCCTTGGGAAGAAGACATCAGGAAATATGACATGGAAGGAGTCTCTGTCGTTACAGCAGGTGAGAGATTAATATAAGTCTTTAGTAAGTCTATAAAATTTTTTTCCGTTTCTCGTTCATGTATTGTTTTTACTATATATCACGGTCGGTCACGAGCCAGGGCTCCTAAGTTATCGTCCCTGCTCGTGCCTTGGTCCTCCGGGAGACATCTACGACTCGCTGCAATCCTTTCACGACTCGCTGCATCAACTCTGGCACGATAAAACCAGCATTCAGGTTGAAAAGTTCCATTTTGCCGCTCTTCGTATGCGGTAAGAGGCTGAAGACAAGGAAACTCAGAAGATGATGGTACATGAATCCGGGTTCATCCACATTCTGATCGATCCATCCAAGATCAAGAAGACAAGGTTGCAGGAAGTAGAAGTGCCGCTAGAGGACAGAGGTCGTCTCTTCCTCGCCTCCAGATCGCTCAAGGCAGCGCGGGAGAAGGGTTTTCAGTCTTGGCCCGCGCCAGCCTTTCCTCCAGCGGCGAGTCGCCGGCCCACCGGTACCTTATTTACCCCGGCACGACCGTCGACTCAAAGACTACAATGACAACACTATCCGTCCTTTCTGATCTCCTTTCCTCGATTCCGCCTCCCAACTTTCACTCTCGCTCCCGGGTCGCCCGGCCCGTTATCCATTTCCGCGACCGGACGATCCCGTTCCACCTGCTCGGTCCCAACCAACGCAGCGGGCTCCAGGGAAGAAGAGGAACAGCTACAAACTTTTTTTCCTCCTAGCGCCTCCTTCCGTCCCGTATTCGCCCCGCAGGCTTGGTAAGTTCATTCCAGTCATGGACCCTCCAGCTCGCTGATTACGCTCAACACCTCCTAACACATGTGGTTTCGTTCACTTCCGCAAGAAGGTTTCCATAAAGAAACTAATAAGAATAAATTAAGATAAGAATGTTCGAGCCCGCCAGTCCGTTCCCGATGAGTTTAAGTAAAGTTTTCGGGCCCGTCCAGCGGTCTCCAGGAGAGTCTTTTATCCAGGCTTCGGCCTCCTGTGCGGCTCAGGTACCTCCGCCTCGGCCCGGTTCTCTCCCTGGGGGTTTGACACTATGGGTGAGGAGCCAACGCCCCGTAATCCCTCCCCACCCGACTCGCGACGCGCCATCTTCCGCCTCTGGTTCCGTCGCGCTGTTTTTCTTCCGTGCAAGACCTCGAGCAGCATCCACTTCACCCTTCCTCTTGGCGTCGGATCGGCAGCAACAGTCTCTCCTCCCTAGCGGGGAGCTCGAGAAGCTGATCCACCATTCCGCTCTGTTTTTCCGCCTCTCTTGTCGCCTTCAACAAGTCATCCAGTTGATCCTCGTTTTTGTGCATCACTAGGGTCTGAGCCAATTGGACGGTCCGGTTGTGTTCGTTAACTAGCTGGTCGACCCCCGGGAACTCCCTGGTCAACGGCCCCAGTGCCGCCGTCGGGAACTGCGCCATCGCTTCTTCAAATGTCTCTGGCTTGCGGCCCGTTTCTAGTGCCATCAGGAACGCCATAGACGCCGAAGCCATTGCTCTTGTCTTGGCCGTCATTCCTCGCACCTCTCTCGGGGGCCACGTCAGTTGCACCCGAATGGCCTTTTCCGCGTCCCAGTCTCGTACCGCTCGCGCCGTCACCGGAAAGTGTCCCTGTAAGACCTGGTGAACGGCCTGTGTCCGTAATAACTTGAGTCTCGGTGTTTCTCTAGATGGTCCTGCCGTCGGCATCTGCGTTCCGATAGACCCGAACACTGAATCCGCTCCCGACTCGTCCAATTCTTGTTTCTCCGGCTCGTATCCTCTGGTCTCGGCCTGCCCCAACTCCATGTCCTCTGAGTCTTCCACCTCCTCGTCCATGGACTGGGCAGCCGGCATTTGTAATCTGTGTATCACAACCCGCGGTTGTAGCGCCCGCCCGTGTTTGTCCTCGTCCTTGAGTGGGGTATCCGGTCCTGGCGGCGATCCCATACGTTCGGGCGACGGTGGTCCCGGGGTCTCCTCCGATCCCTGCGACCCGAAAAACGAGCTCCCCAAACTGGCCCGAGTCAGGTTGTCAACCGCCGCCCGTGTCTCTGGCGTGTCTGGTGCTACCGTAATGTCTCTCATTCGTTTCAATCCTGGGGGCGGCACTATCGGCTGCTTGCATACCATCTTCTCCAGGGGTGAATCTGCTTTCGTCGGGGTAGGGGTAGAGAACAGCGGCTGTGTCGAGGCCGTCGACGCCGTGTCCTCCGGCCTGGCCGCATGCCGAACATACTTTACTTTCTCCACTCGCCCCGACGGTTTGAGTCCCTGCCTTTCTGCCATCTCGCGTAGAAACCTCCCTAGGTACAATGCTTCTCTTTCCACCAGCCGGCCTCCCTGTGCTTCCCGAATGCTGTCCTCCAGCTCCCGGTCGGATCTCGCCTCGTGGTAACCCCTGAACGATCCCTCCCGGTTCATTGTTCCTTTTAAATACCCGGGGTACCTCGGGTGTCGTGATTCGTATATCACCGATTTCTTATGAACTGTCATCATAGTAAATTGTGCGTCGCTACAAGGTGGTTCTAGTCCCGTGGTCCGTTTGACTCCTGTCGAGGTCTCAGGCTGTGATGGTCCCAGCTCTCCCGTGCTGCTAGACTCAGCGATAATCAAAGACCGATCGCTTCGGGCCGACATACTCCTGCCTGACTCCGACTGGTCCGAACTCGTTCCCTCCTCCAATTCTCTCGGGACTTTCTTGACCTTTTTCCACTTCTTCTTTCGCGACGGCTCCTCCGTCGGGCATCCCTGCGTCGGGGGCCTCTTGAAAGCGAGCGGCTCTTCTTCTTCTTTGACTTTCGGTCGTTGGTCGTCGGACGAGCTCACCAATTCCACCACCTCAGCCCCCGGTGGTATTCCTGAGCAACCCGGCTTCGGGGTAGGTGTGGATGTTCGTCCTTTTCCTCTGCCTGGGAGTCCTCGTCCTCTCGGTTCCCGTGGTTCTCCCTGGGCGTTTAACTTCTTAATTCGGCTCTGTACTAACCCTGATATTTGGTCTGGTGTCAGGAGTGGTTTCGGGTTGACCACGGCCCGGCTCGCGCTTCGCGGCGACTCGGTGTCTTCCTTCCGTACTCCTTTTGCGGCCCTCCGAGGGGAACGACGCGTGGGTGTTGATCGTTCCGCCACCTCGGCCAGGGGTCCCTTCCCTGCTGCTTTGGCTGCTTGGGCTCCCTCTCCGGCCTCGTCGGCCTCTGATCCTTCTTCGGTTGCTACCTGCTCCAGCTGCTCGGCGTCGCTGTCCTCGGATCCTCTTGACGCCCTCGGGTAGTAAGGGATGCGGATCTGCCGTCGCGGCCTCTCCGGTGCCTCCTTATCCACCGCCCTCTCAGGGGGTTGAAACCCCTCTGGATGGCGCACCGCGTAGTCCCGTTCCATGTTGGCTACCCGGGCCGCCGTTTCATCCCCAGTAGCGAAACTGGTGTACGGCGGTCGTCCTTTCGGGTCCAAGGCGAACGCCGCAGCATACTCCAGCCTCAGAAGGGGGTCTTGCTTCGGCATCCCCCTCTGCAGGTTCCCTTCGTGTGATTCCGTCATGTGCTTTCTCCAGTCCTGGTGTGTCGAATAGGCTCGACTCGAACACACCGGGCACATGTAGTACTGCTTCCGTAATCCATCGTGCTGGCCTTTAATATGCTTGGCCAAGTGCTTAAACTCCTTTCCGTGACAATGTCCTTCCCAGCACTGTCCGCTCATCGTGTCTGTTTTCCGGGCTTTCGGGGCTCGTTCCAATCCTGAAGCTCGTCCCGTCAGCCGTTTCCGTTTTTGTCTCGTGGTGATGCTGCTCGTCTCGCTTCTCTGCTTTTCTTCTTGTTTTCTTCTCCTTAGCTCAGTCTGCTCGTCTGCGATTCGATGAATCCTGGTCGGCTGACCAGAATGACCTGCTCCGGCGAGCGCTCTGCCTTTTATAGCCGCCGCAGGCGGAAGTGGGCGTGGCCTGCACTAGCGACCCCTAGCGTCAGACTCACCATCCACTTCTACGGTGGCGCCCCCTACTATTTTCCGGTCCCCGGGGCCCGCCGCTGGTCACCGCCTCGCCTGCTTTCTTTACCTCGCGGCCCTTCGCCCGTCCTCGCGTTTTTCCTAGGCCTTTTATTGCCCCACCGGACGCCCTCGGTCCTTTCATCCCTCGTCGCCTTTTCTTGCCTTTTTCATCTTGGCCCTCACAGTGCTTCCGCACACTTCCCGGAGAACACAGGGGCTCGGCGTTATCATCTCCTCGCCGCCGCCCCGTTCTCTTTGTCCTCTTTTACTCCTTTTACGACCTACTTTAAAGCCCGTCCTCGTTTCAGGCCTCGCCTTTTACAGCCGTCCGTTCGTTCCTCCGGCGTTCCCGAGAGTGCCGCATCTACTCTCCTCCGGTCTCCTGGACGCTGTAAAGCGGTATTACCAAGTCGGCATTACTTCAGAAGTCTTCACCAGCTTGCCACCGGGTCTGTCTTCCGTTGTAATCCAACCATCTTTTCCACGCTGTGGTTCCTCCGAACTGACCGGAAAGCGGCTCCGTGGGACTACTTTAGACATTCGGGCCGTCGTGGCTCCCGAACGCCGTTTTTCGTTCCAACCCCGCATTTCCCACCTATATTACATCCGCAAGAGAACCAATCTTCAGCTAGGTAGCGAATCTCTACAGCCTAACGACCTGCACTCCTACTGTAGTGGTCAACGCACCGCCCCGACTCAATGGCCCCAGGTTGATCAGTCCTTTTTGGCCAAAGCCTTTCTGTGTAGCGCCGATTTGGTCGTTCCCTTGGTCCTCTTCCACCTGCGGAATCGAGACACGAAAACGACTTCATCACAAAAAGGGGGTACCCCGTTTCCTTACGTGCCCTAGCGCGCCCCACCCCAAGCATTTACTGTGCAGCCTCGTATCCTTGCTGGTCAGCTACCATCCAAGCTGGCGCAGCGTGTCCTCGGTAGGGTTCCAGGCGGTCCACATGGACCACCCCCCCCGGTTTCCCTCGTTTCTTCCGTACTACCACCCGTCCTCGGTCAAGCACCTTGACGATCAGTGCAGGGCCTATCCATGGAAATCGCAACTTCGTTCCCTTGTCCCTATCCACTACCGTATCGTGCACCCAGACCAGTTCTCCGGCGTGGTATTCCCGCCGAGTCACCTTCCCATCATACTCGTGTTTCTGATGGATGGCGGCTCGTTTCAGCCCCGTCCGGGCCTCCCGATAGGCCGCGACTAGCCCTTCCTCCAGGCTTTCCACATAGTCGCTTACCCGTCGGGGTTCCTCCTCTGGTCCTAGAGGTCTCCCATAAATCGCCTGTCGCGGCATCATGGTCTGTCGGCCCAGCATCATCATGTTCGGTGTCACTCCCGTGCTGGCTTGCGGCGTTGCTCTATAACTCATCATCACGAGCGGGACCATCTCGTCCCATTCCCGACCTGTCGCTCGGCAGCTGGCTTTCAAACAACACCCCAAAGTACGGAAACTTCGTTCTATGTACCCGTCACTCCTGGGGTGGTACGGCGTCGTTCTTGTTTTGTGAATCCCGAATAGTGCACAGACCTGAGCCACCACCTCGGATTCGAAATTCGTTCCTTGATCCGAGTGTAGTTCCCGAAACGCGCCGTACCGTGCTACTACTTCTTCAACCAGTTTGTTCGCCACTGTCGTTGCCTTTTGATCCGGGATCGGGAAACACTCCAACCATTTGGTGAAATAGCATCCCACCATCAGGCAATACTTATTTCCTCGTTTGGTGACTGGGTACGGGCCCGAAACATCCATGGCCAGCCGTTCCATCGGCTCCCCCACTATGTACTGATGTAGCGGCTCCCGTCTTCCTCTTCCCTTTTTCAGCAACGCGCAATCACATTCTCGACATTCCTTCCGCACGTCTTCCCGGAGTCCCGGCCAGTAGAACCCTTGTTCCAACAGGGCCGTCGTCCTGGCGACTCCTAAATGCGCTCCTGCCGCGCCTCCATGGTATTCCCTTACCAGCTTGGCCCGTTCCCCTCGGGGAACGACCAACTGGTTCCTCCAACCATGTCCTTCTAGTTCCCAGTACTTCCGATGCAGCACGCCATCCCTGAGGCTTAATCGTTCCCATTGCCTCCATAGGATCTTTGTTTCCCGGGATTCCGGAGATATGGCCTCCCAACCTGGCCGGTCCGCATCTTTTTCCATCCGTGCGACAATCGGCCCTATATCTCGATCCCTCTTCTGCGCTGCTCTCATCTCCTGCGGGGACCATCCGGGCTCGTACCCCCGGGCCCGCGTCACTACTCTCACTTGTTCGGTATTCTCGTGCTCCTCTCCACATTGTTTGCACGGATACCGGGACAACGCGTCAGCGTTCCCATGCTTCCTGCCCGGTCGGTGTTGGAACGACACATCATGCGAGTCGATAATCTCAATCCACCGAGCAGCCTGCCCCATCGGTTCCTTACTCCTCTGCAGCCAACTAACCGCGCTGTTATCCGTCCGGACTATCACGCGTTGGCCATAGATGTAGCACCGAAAATGCTTCAAAGCTCGCACCACCGCCAACAGTTCTTTCCGCGTGGTGCAATACTTTCGTTCGTTTGACTCCAGGGTTTTGCTCGTGTAAGCTATCACCCGTTCCTCCCCTCTCTGCTCTTGTGATAGCACGGCTCCCGTTCCCACGTCACTGGCGTCTGTGTCAAGCCACCATTGTCCTTCTTCCTCCGGGAATCCCAACACCGGGGCCTCCGTTAGCGCCTTCTTCATCGCATCAAATGCCTCTTGTCGTCTCGCGCTCCACACGAATGGTTCCTCCTTCGTTGCCAATTCATACAAGGGGGCAGCCAACTCCGTGAAGCCGTTTATATGCCTTCTGTAGTACGAACATAATCCCACGAAGGCTCGTACCTCGTGGAGATCCCGCGGGACCGGCCACTCGGTTACTTGCCGACACTTTTCGGGGTCGGGTTCGATCCCGTTGAACGAGACAACGTGCCCCAAGAACGGAATCTTCTTCTGGAACAGCTTACATTTTCGCGCCTTTAACTTCAGTCCTGCAGCGTTCAGCCGGTCCAGAACCCGTACCAATCTTTCCAGAGTCACTTTGAACGTTGGTCCAAAGACCAGTATATCATCCAAGTATACCAGACACTCCTCCCACACGATTCCTCTGAGGATTCTTTCCATCAGTCTCTCGAAGGTGGCTGGGGCGTTCACTAGCCCGAATGGCATCACTTTGAACTCATATAATCCTCCTTGAGTCACGAAGGCCGTCTTTTCTTGGTCCTCCGGTGCCATCTCCACCTGCCAATATCCGCTCGCGAGATCCAGACTGCAGAAGAATAGGCTTCCTCCCAAAGTGTTGAGGCTGTCCTCTATCCGCGGGAGCGGATAGGCGTCCACTTTCGTAGCCTGGTTCAGTTTTCGGTAGTCAATACAGAACCTCGTTCCTCCGTCCTTCTTTTTGACTAGAACGGTCGGGCTACTCCACGCACTCCCGCTCTCTTGGATAATCCCTAAATTTAACATATCCTCCACCAGTGCTCGTTCTTCCTCTCTCCTGGTGGCCGGATACCGTCTGACCCTCTGCTTGATCGGCATCTGATCTCCCGTTTTAATTCGATGTTGTACTAAATCTGTCCGTCCTAACTCATGTTTCGAGGTCGCAAACATTTGTTCCCGGGCCATGATGGCTTTCTCCAGCTCTTCGCCCTCCTTCGTGGTCAGGTCTTTCTTAGCCTCCCCTATCATTTCAGCGAGCGCTCCTGGGGGTTCTTTTGCTTCACTTCCTACTCCTCGTACCTCTTGTACGAAGGTGGCTTCTCCGAGTACCCCGCCGGTTTCCAATTTCGCGCTCTCGGTCCCTCGATTGGCCACCCAAACTTCATTTTCTTCTCCCAATGTCACCGTTCCTGGGATCACCTCCAGTCCCATAGGTAATCCAGCGCCGGTGATGACAGCCAGCTGTCCACCCTGTCTTATGTCCATTCTCGCTACTACTGTTACTCGGGTCACTTGGAGTGGGGGTATTTCCGTCGTTTTCTCGATTCGCACGACCTGTCCTCCGACGGTAACTGCCCGAATCCCATCCGTTCTCTGTTCTACTCCCGGGATTCGTTCCCCCTCTCCCTCCCCCTCGGCGGGCAGGAAGATGGCACTCGCGTGGGGCTTAACTGTCAGCCGGTATTTCACCGCGAAGTCGTTTCCCAGGATCCCTTCATCTCTACCGATGTCTGCCACCATGAACGTCCACTTCAACACGCGTGTTCCCAATTTCACTGGCAAGTTCGTGCATCCGTAGCACCGCCACGGACTACCATCTACCGAGCAGAGACGTCCTTCATATCCATCCAGTTCTTCTCTTTTTCGTCCCCACTCTCTCCAGAGGCGTTCCGACAGCAGACTGATCATAGATCCGGTATCAACCAAAAAAACGGACGACACTCTCTCCCACCGTCCCGGCCACATAAAGTCCACATTCTCCCATGCCTACTACTTCTCTCGCCGCGCCCGAAGGGGGCCCCGCGCTTACTGCGACGGCGACTGTCCGTTTCCCTGACGCTGGGAACACTCTCTTGCGAAATGGCCCTTCTGGTGACAGTGATGACACTCTAAATCTTCTTTTCGCTTCTTAAACGCCTCCCTCCTGGCCGTTGCTTGTCTTCTAGCTTCCCGTTCCTCTGCCAATTCTTTCATCATCTCCTCCAACTTACCGTTCAAGGCCATGATCTGTGTATTGGCGTCCTCCTCGGGCTTCACTGCCCGCAGGAGGCGGCGTGAGTATCGTTCCTGTATTTCTACCACCTCTACCGCCTCCTCTAGTGTCTTGCATCCTTTCTCTGCACACTTCAGCTGAAGGTCTTCCCCAACTGCAGCCTGGAACGCATGTAGTGCTGCTTTTTCCTGGCTGGCGTAGTCGTTGGAGAAGTAGGCTCTCGATGCCAGTCGCCGGGCATTATCAGCCAACTCCTTCGCTGTCTGGTTCTTTACACGTTTCAAGCCCGCCAACTCTTGCAGAGCATTACACGTGTCCTTCTCCTGACCGAACCTCCGGCGCAACGCATCCACCCTCGCCGAGTAACGGAGTCGTTCCCTGTCCGGGAGTCCGACAAAGTACATTCGTGCCGTTCCCGTCAGCGAGAGGAAAAGCATCGCCGCTTTTTCCTCGGCCGTCCAGCGTCCCAATGTTGCGTACTCCTCAAACTGGTTGATCCATCCTTCGAAATCCGGTTTACCGTCATACTTCTCTGGTCGTAAACTGAACTTCTTCAAACTCGCTCCTTCCTGGCCGGTCTGTTGTTGTTGAGCCCGCACATTCTGCTCATCCGTCGGGGTGGACGTTCCCATAAAATTAAACTGCCTACCCATGATGGTCGTGTCCTCCCCTTTGGTCTCGGTTTTCGCACCTCCTTTCTCCTCCCCACCTTCCTTGAAGGCGACGTCAGAATCCATCTGCTCGAAGACTGCCGCAGTCGCCATGAGTATCCAATACCGATGAAACACCCAAGATCCACAAGTCCGTATGTGCCTATTTCAGCACCACCGCTGCCACCAGTGTGACGTTCTCTGGTAAGTCGGGGTTGCCGATTCTTACGACAGAGGAACGTGGGGGTTGTTCGGGTCTCGGGGCGGACGGGGAATCCGGGCCAAGAACCGAGATGTGTTTCTAGAGTCGTGCCTCGCGCACGAGGGGGGGCTGAGCGAATCGATCGGCACTCGATGTCGACGGAGGACTGCGGGGGAGGGAAATTACGGTAGGGGTACGGGTCGGCCGGGGAACGGTCCACCCCTGAGTTCCGGTCCGCGGGGGCGACGGGCCGACGGTCGCCTATTGTTTGGTAGCGTGGGGCCGAGCACGCCGCGCCCTCGTCCCCGCGGACTTCGCTCCCTCGTTCCGCTCCCCATGTCTTCGTACCATACTATGCCTCGGTTTCCGGTACTACTTCGGGCCTTCGTGCCCTACTCCGTTCCCTCGTTCCTCGTTCTTCGGGCCTTCGGGCCCCTTCCCCTATGTTTCGACTACCTATCTCGGACTTCGACTGTTTTGTCCTAACTTCGACTTAATTACTCTATTCGGCTCATCTTTAGTGGTTGTTTCAGGAAAGAGGACACGTCTGGACACCAGGAGAACTGTTGAAGAACTCTGTTTATTCGGGCCTCACCGCCCCTTTATATACTAGAGAGGTCAGCCCTGATTGGCTGCCTTCGGTCACGTGACCTACAATTGACGTCACTTCCGGTTTATATATTCCGTTTCCGGTTTACATTTCACTTCCGGTTTACATATTTCCGGGTTTCGTTCCATTACGTTTTCGTTATTCGTTCTTTACATATTCGTTATTCGTTCTTTACATATTCGTTCTTTACATCTATTTCGTTCTTCGTTCTTTACATATTCGTTATTCGTTCTTTACATATTCGTTATTCGTTCTTTACATATTCGTTCTTTACATCTATTTTCATTATTACCTTATTTCTATTATTTTAACCTCTATGTATTTTGGCTGAATAGCCGTTCATCACAATATATACAATGAACAATGAACATGAGTTATATTTTAGGTAAGGCTGACATGCTTTACCATTGGTTCCTTAGGGGAAATAACAAAGTGTAAGGAAGAGTTTCAAAAATCTTAGGAGCAATCTTGTAACCAATTGCTTTGGTTAATTTTGTATTGTCTTTAGGGAATAAGCATGGAAGCAACTTTAAGAAAATTTCATTGTAAACTTAATTGTAGGTGTAAACTGGGATGGGCTTATTATAGAATGGTAAGAACGATGGTGCCAGGCATAAAGCACCACTTTAATTTAGGCAAATCTAAAGCAGTTGAACATGTAATTTGGTTAATCCTAAACCACGCAGTAGAGTCCCTGGTCTGACGCATTCTAAATACTTCCTACCATGACCCGGACTGACTTTATTACTGATATTTGTATTTATTTTGGCGCAGGCAGCATCCTTCACAAATAAACTTATCAGGATATGACATCCAAATCCAAAACTTTATGGATAAGTACAATGAATATTTGGAGACATACTGTATAATTATAGTCAAACTATGATGTATATTTACATTGTTAGAGTAAAATTCTTTCGCACCTATGTTCATCTCAACGTAACTCATCTCATCACATACACCCTAATTCGACTGGAAGAACATGCGCTATAATTATGTACGTGATGTTTTCGTAAATAAAAACAGAATCAATATGCAATAACTCACATTTCGAGGACGAGGCACATCTCTGTCTTGGAGCAGAAGCAGTCGTAGAGCTGCAGCAGTCTCTTGTGCTGCAGTTTCTTCATGATTTCCACCTCCTGCTCCACCTCCGACTTGTCCTGGGGCCGAGGGGCACAGATGAACTTAGCCGCGAACTCCTTTCCCGAACCCTTCTCCACACAGCGCTTCACCTCACCGAACTTACCCCTGGGGAGAAAATATAAGGTATTATTAGAGGAAAATATAAGGTATTATTAGAGGACATGAGAAGGTTTGATCAGGATGTTAGAAGGTTTCATTAGATGACATGGGAAGGTTTCATTAGGAGACATGGGAAGGAGCACAGATGAACTTGGCCGCAAACTCCTTCCCCGAACCCTTCTCCACACAGCGCTTCACCTCACCAAACTTACCCCTAGGGAGAAAACATGAGGTATTATTAGAGGACATGAGATTGTTTTATAAGAGGACATGGGAAGGTTGCTTTGGAGACAAAGGAAGGTATACAGATGAACTTAAGGCCACGTTGGGACGCGTTGGCCAAGCGTCAGATTCGCGTTATTCTACCACCATGTTTGTAAAAAAAAAAAAAAAAAATGCGTGCCAACACGACCCAACGCATGCATAAAGCGCCCCCAAATGTGTAGTATAATATGCTTTGTGTTGGGTCACGTTGGGCCAATGCATAGAGTAATATACCCTTAGTACAGGCTATATTATTACACTTAATAACGTGCATCAGACGCGTTGGGCAACGCGACCCAATGCGTCTGTGCATCCGACGTGTAGTGTAATTAGGGCTTTAGCTGCAAACTCCTTCCCCGAACCCTTCTCCACACAGCGCTTCACCTCGCCGGACTTACCGCTGAGGAGAAAACATGAGAAGGTTTCATTAGAGGACATTAGAACGGTTTTACTTATTTTCACCCTCCTATATATATCTTCCAGTGGATCAATAAATAAATACTTCAATTTGGACGGAAATGAGGACATGAAAAGATTTCACAAGAAAACATGAGAAGCTTTCCTCAGATGAAATGAGATAATTTTATAAGAAGACATGAGGTCTCATTAGAGGACACGGGAAGGTTTCATCAGAGGACAAGGGGGAGGTTCCTTAGAGGTTATAGGAATGTTCCATTGCAGGACATAGGAAGGTTTTATCAGAGGACATTGGAAGTAATAATATTCCCTTTGATTCCCAGCCGCACAGCGGGGTTATAGGTTATATATGGATGTCCCTTGCCAATGTGTAGTTAGGATACATGATCCCGTCTCCTTTGCATGATAGAAAGCATCTGAGATTCACATTTGGATAAAAAAATATCTGAGGCAAACATTCTGGACTCGTATTCTGTTTAACATTTGACAAGTTTGGGAAGAATAGAATTATCAATAGAACGGAGAAAAAATGCAATGATAGAAAAAGACACCTACCGAAATTTACAATATAAAGCAGCATGGAAAAAGGAAAATATCATTTATTCCAAGAAAATTATAATGTACAATTCTTGTAAACAATGTACAACTTTTCATATTTGGCTTACCACTTATAAAAAGAGGAGACCAATAAAACATAAATTGGTGGTTTTCAGGTCATTGCTAGGGCCAAGACAAACAGCCTCTCCTGTTCTCTTGATGTGTTTTTTGAGTCAATAGTCCCACTGTTTTTGGTCTATCAGTACCACTAGGGGAGAGTCCATGTGTTTTTGTGTGTTTATCTTGATCCCATTACACGCGGTGTATTGTAAAACACAATGCAGGAAATAAACAAAGGGGGAGTAGATTTACCGGGTGGGGTCAGCGAAAACAGGGCTTCGGTAAGTATAATAGATATAGAGGGATATAGAGGGAATGGATGGTGAGCTGCAATTATAAACATAATTATCCTAGTTGCCGTATGATATGGCCCTTTTTATGGGAGTAGGGTTTGATGCAGAGTATATTTGCATACTGCACCCCACAGTCGCATCATTTTGTGGTTGTATAGAAAACATATATATGTGGGGACATTTGCTCTGAGAGCAAATGCTATGGGGACAATTATTCTGGAGACAATCTACTGAATAATAGCATCTATTCAGGGATGTTTAATGCCCTGGAGTAGGAACATATTGGTGAAGAAATAACCAAGAACAATTACATGTATTTACCAAGCTCAAGTATGAATACTGATATTTTGATCCATATAAGTAATTGAACACAGGACGATATTTGGAACCGATATACAAAACTACTCTCCTAGGAAAATTTCCTTTATCATCTTATCATGAAGGAATGTCATTATTGATACCAATAATATTGCAATCAATGTTCAATAATAATCGTGTTTGTAAAGAAACAAAGGTATCTGGAGGACGTAGAATTTACAAAACTTCAAAAAAAGTATGATAATCATTTGCATAATTGCAGCTGTTCAAATCATTATGATTATAACTTCCCATCCATTAACAAAGGTATATAAATGAGTCATTCTATATATATAATAATTGTTCATAATGGTTGGCATGCCCTCCTCTGACAAACCACCACAGCCTTGGGTGTGTGGCGTACGTAGTAACTAATCTCTGAGGACACGGAGAAAAAGCTGCAGCCTGGTATGAGTTGCAGGTTGACCAGCACACCTTGTTGGTAAGGTGGGGAGGTTGTTGGTAAGGTGGGGAGAAGGTGGGGAGGAACCACAGCTGGTGTGGGTGTACTCCCAGGGGCTCATGGCAGGGGCTCACAACCCTTAAAAGTGCCAAACAGAACTCATGTTTTTTTGTAAATTTCACTCGGGGTATGGAGGCTGTTTTGGGTAACTGTGTACGTAGAAATTCCAAAAATGGACCCATATGGGTGGGGAGGGAATGTGAGGGTGTGTAGTGATGGACAGGTGATTTGGGGATTTTTTTTATGTGTAATTTGGGATATTTACAATTTGGCATGTAGCATGGGCACCCTACCAGTGGGGCTCCCTACCTGCCTCCCTGGGCCCCTCCTTTGTTTACATTGTCTTCTAGGAGACCCAGCCATGGGTGGATCGGCCTCCCATACCGACCCATAGGTTTAGACGTGCTATGGGCCTAGGAATACTTCCCAACCAAGCATTAAGCTGCAACTGTAGCAGTGATGTCCTGTCGCTGTACTTGGTGGTTTTTCTTTGTGGTTACTAGCTAGTGTTGTTATCGAGGAGGTATAGGTTTTTGTGAGTTTCAGGAGATGTGTGACATAGTTTGTACTTATCAGAAGTAATTTCTAATTAACCGTTATTAGTCAACGGGAATGTGCATCCCTCGGTAACAGAACTCAACAGCTCCATAGAGTTTTGCATGGTACATGAATTTCCATCCCTCAGTGCCTGTTCGTAAGCTCGTGTATAATATTGTGTCCGGCCATATCATTTGAAACCTAATTTCTAGTCCGGTTACAACCTATGCAACTGTGCTTGTCTATTGACTATCCATCATGATTTATTTGACCATTAGTAGGTTTCCACATTATATATGTTTACTCCTAAACATGAGACATTAGAAGAGAGTACCTCAAAAACAATACATGTACTACGTAAACATCAGGGGGGCTGACCAAAAAACATCCACGATTTCTCGTGGGATTGATTTGACGTCCACGAGAAGAAATATCCGCCCAGAAAACATCCATGAGAACTTTTGGACATGAAAGTTTCTTGAAAAATCATACTGAAATCATTCCCATAATTTACTTATTCACATATGATGCTCTTTAAAGTGTGTTAGGAGGACATTGGAACACCTTAAGTGTTAAAGAAATGGGAAATATTCAAAACAAAAATCCACAAGAACAAAATATGCATGATTGTAAATCCCGTGGGTACAGAGTTCTCGTTTTTCTGGGGTTTTTTGGTCGGCCCCCTGGCAGGGGGTTCAAGGTTCAATGGTTGTCATGGGCCTACGTGGCTAACCATCGTGTTTTGGTCGTTTCAGGGACAACGAATTTCTTGTTTCCACTGAACGACTAAAAAAATCATATTTGGACGATTCTTGGGCATTTTGAACAACTATTACCACTGACGTGAGGTAGAAAACATCAGGAACAATGTATATTTAATTGCTTTTAATTGCTCTTGGAAAAAAGCGTTGGCATCTGCCATCCAGAAATATTCAACAGGTTAGATATTTGGTCATTGGTGAATCATTCACTTTTGTCTTGAGCAAATGTCATTTGCAGTCGTTCACAAATGTGTTTACCAACGATTGTGTGTTTCCACTGAACGATTTTATGAACGACCATCAAAGATTTACAAATCTTCACCAGTCTTAGGCTGTCTTTAGCAAAATGTCGTTTGGTGGAAACAGGGCTTCACTGCACAACCCAGATAAATGCATGCACCAGACGAGGTAAACCAATAAACCCATTTCTGCCCCCTTATCAACCCAACATTTCCCATAATGGGTTTACATGATTAAGTTGAAACGTGAGACTGGTTATCGTCACCCCATGTTACATGTAGTCACACGTGGTGCCCATGGCGTCTGACTGTTGTCATGGTGATACACCGGAAGTGGAATGGTATAAGAAATTGGGTCTGAATCCGGAAGTAATATTGTAACATTTTGAATGTCATAATCATACCTTGAGAACATTAAGAGTGTCATAACCATACCTTGAAACAATGGCTGTGTTTCCATCGGCCGATTTTATTCCCAATTTAAAAAAAATCGGCATAGGAAATATTTGCTAATCATTGTCATATTATACTTCATTAAAAAGGATTGTAATTCTCTTTCAAATCACGTGAAGGCTATATAGTCTTTGTAATATTACTCATAAAATGTTATGAAAAACTAAGTTACCAGTGGTAAAATCGGCTGGTGGAAACAACCTATAAGTCCATCCCACACTGAGTTATCGAATGCCGTTCGACGAAGTACATCAATTGGGGTCACCTTCATTCTGCAACCAGAGTGGTTTGAATGACCAATGATACACTAATGTAATGCTACAACAACCTGTCGTCATTGCTACAATCCATCATATGATCTACATCTTTTGATGGCACAAAGCAGGCATACTCTAACGGTAGAGTCAAATGTGTTTTTTTAAACAGAATTTATTTACCCTGGGGTGAGTAGGATTTCTCCTGTCTTCCCTCACCTCCAGCCATGTAGGCCTAATTCCTTTCTGACTGGGCTGATGGGCTTTAGCATTGCTACATCTGTAGTTATGCGTTATGCAAAGTTGTGTAATTCCCCAGCAAGAATATTTTGATTTATTTTGAATGAGGTTACACCATTTTAAAAGCAAACAAATCAATGAGATTGCTGGTAAATTGGGTGGATTACGATCTCGAGAGTGATTAAAATATTTCAATTAGAACTTTTGGAAGCATTGGAAGTCTTTTGGGAGCTTTTGATGACCTCAACCAATAAGATATCTAACCATATAGGCCTAGTTCTAGGGTACATCCAGCCATAATCTACTTAGACTCTTGCAATTGCATTTCCTCAGTCAGTAGATATATGTGCAAATGGTGTCTTTTAAGAGGCCATGTCACCCTCGAGTGTAGGGGTAGATCCACTGAAATAGGGGGTAGGTAGTTCTGTACATGAGCTAAGTACTAATGTTTTAATTTACAAATGCACACGAGGAAGTGTGTGTTTGTGTTTGTGTGTGTGTGTGTGTGCGTGTGTGTGCATGTGCGTGTGCGTGTCTGTGTGTCTGTGTCTGTGTCTGTGTGTTGTGAAGGGGGGGGGGGTTACAGACCCCATGGACTCCCCCCACCCCCCCCCCCCCGACGTACCCGGGGTACCTTTGTCCGCCTTCTAGGGCACCTCGTGTTTTTCCATAGAGCACTTCGTGTTTTCACTATACCATCCATAAAGCACTTTTTCCCCTTAAAACCAGCCCTTCTTTTTGGCCAGCACCTCTCACCACCCTCCTTGAGTATTAATGCACCTGGCAGTCCGTATGGGGCTCAGCTAGGACTGCTTCACCCCAAACCGAGAGTCAGGGCCGAGAGAAGTGGGGTATGATAACACATAGATGGCCGGCCTATTACTGGGTAGGGCCTTCTGATATACCACAGTCCGGGGGGTTGGAAGGGGGGGGGGGGTATGCCCAAAGTGCGCACCCAAGATTAAAAACTCTCTGGGAAGAGAGAAATATGATTTTCTTAAAGAATGTGGAGGCACTGCGTGTTTGTACTCACGTACGCGGTTTCCATCAATGTATTGGATTCCTATGAAAATACCAAGACCAGTTATCACATGAAAGGTCAAGGTAGTTAATTATTGCTAATTGGTGCAGTTAAAACAGCATCATAATAATTTATATACTATATTGTCTAACATGCAGTCCCCCACAAGAGGGGACAGAATGCAGGCGTGCACCCAAATGCGAGATGTTTGTACTTGAGATGAGACCCTCTTCCCAAAATTCTGGTTCCGCCCCTGAATATTCAATACTCAATGATGTTCTACTCATTTTAGATACCATGGGCATGCATGAAAATTAACTGTAAAATGCATGTAGCACCCCCTGCCTAACCTCTTTAGCCATATACCATATTTCCTTTGCATTTCTTTTTAAATCTTTAGTTCCTAAAGTAGAAGTTAATGCTTCACTGTCAGATCAAAGTTACTCTCAGTTCTACCTCAGCTTGGGTGCAGAAGGTCATGCAGAGAGCGAGCGATAAATGGGGAAATCAGTAAATGTAAGCCAACCGCCGGGCGTATCGGAGGTTTTGATTGGCTGGGGGTGTCATTGACGTCAGGCCCACGTCATAGAGTAGAGACCCGGCCGAACGTACCGCTGGGTAAACAGAGTGAGGAGTTCTGAACCCAATGGTCCCCAGGTGGAGCCACAGGCACGTCCTAGAAAGGAGAAATTGGGGTGTAGGGGTGAGAGGGATCAAGGACGGATCCTGTGGGGCCTCAAGGGATCATGACCTCATATGCAGGCATTGCTCATGAAATATGATGAAATTTAAATGGTGAACCAAAAGACTAGTAATAGTATATAAGAATTTAGGATACACTGTAATAGCTATTGAATTGTGTGATTTTTAACCACCTTCCAGACAGAAATCTGGACATCTGGAACTCGATTAGTCTTTTTTTCTTACTATCAATAGACACAGGGACGTAGTACAGAGTTCCAGGGGCGTAAACATGTTTTGAAGAGGGGGTTGAGGTGGTTCCCAGTGGAACCAATATGCTCCAGAATATTGGAGCCGCTTCCATGGTGTTAGTAATGAGAAAATTGAAGTATTCTCTGTGGGGACCAACGAATTTATAGAAAGTTTCTGACTAAAGCAAATGAGATAGGACGAGTCGACCTTAAGTAACCCCCGTTTTCTACCAACCGCTATAGGATCTAATGATAATAAAGCCCCCTCCCTACCTAAATAATAATAATTATTATTTAGGTAGGGAGGGGGCTTTATATAATATAATTATGTCATCAATGTCGGGGTTGAGGGTTCCAAAGGCAGTGGCGGATTTAGAGGTGTGTGTGGGGGGGGGGGGGGGCGGGGGCGCTACCCCTATCATTGACCAAATATGTTTGCTTTAATGTAAAATGCTCAGATCCATATCGTCCGGATAATTTGTTTTACAATATGGCGCCCCCTTTTTGAAACTCTCTTCATCCACCCCTGTAAGGGGTGTGGGGGGGGGGGGGGTGATACCAACTCCCTTTGGTTGACACCAAAAGAGATAATTATTGTATGAACCAAAACTCCCATCATCCTTTGTAAGAAATTGTGGGCTTGCTCCTTAAAGGAGAACGCATTCTACAATACGAATTCCCTTCTACTCTGCTGAGGTATGAAGACAAATGTTCCAGATATACCTTACCATATACCCCACTTCCAAAACCACATACCCCTGGCACCAAGCCATCTATCATGTTCTAACCTGCACCCATTGGGTAGGTCTGAGGCAGTGTTATAAGGGGGAGGGAGGGCCCCAGAGACTGACCAATCCACTGTGGTAGGTCTGAGGCAGTGTTATAAGGGGGAGGGAGGGCCCCAGAGACTGACCGTTCCCCTGTGGTAGGTCTGAGGCAGTGTTATAAGGGGGAGGGAGGGCCCCAGAGATTGACCGTTCCCCTGTGTTAGGTCTGAGGCAGTGTTATAAGGGGGAGGGAGGGCCCCAGAGATTGACCGTTCCCCTGTGTTAGGTCTGAGGCAGTGTTATAAGGGGGAGGGAGGGCCCCAGAGACTTACTGTTCCCCTGTGGTAGGTCTAAAGCAGTGTTATAAGGGGGAGGGAGGGCCCCAGAGATTGACCGTTCCCCTGTGTTAGGTCTGAGGCAGTGTTATAAGGGGGAGGGAGGGCCCCAGAGACTGACTGTTCCCCTGTGGTAGGTCTGAGGCAGTGTTATAAGGAGGAGGGAGGGCCCCAGAGACTGACTGTTCCCCTGTGGCAGGTCTGAGGCAGTGTTATAAGGGGGGGGGGGGGCCCAGAGACTGACTGTTCCCCTGTGTTAGGTCTGAGGCAGTGTTATAAGGGGGGAGGGAGGGCCCCAGAGACTGATTGTTCCCCTGTGGTAGGTCTGAGGCAGTGTTATAAGGGGGAGGGAGGGCCCCAGAGACTGACTGTTCCCCTGTGTTAGGTCTGAGGCAGTGTTATAAGGTGGAGGGAGGGCCCCAGAGACTGACCGTTCCCCTGTGGTAGGTCTGAGGCAGTGTTATAAGGGGGAGGGAGGGCCCAGAGACTGACCGTTCCCCTGTGGTAGGTCTGAGGCAGTGTTATAAGGGGGAGGGAGGGCCCAGAGACTGACTGTTCCCCTGTGGTAGGTCTGAGGCAGTGTTATAAGGGGGAGGGAGGGCCCCAGAGAATGACAGTTCCCCTGTGGTAGGTCTGAGGCAGTGTTATAAGGGGGAGGGAAGGCCCCAGAGACTAACCGTTCCCCTGTGGTAGGCCTGAGGCAGTGTTATGAAGGGAAGGGAGGGCCCCAGAGACTGACCGTTCCCCGGGTGGTAGGTCTGAGGCAGTGTTATAAGGGGGGATCGAGGGGGCCCCCGAGATTGACTGTTCCCCTGTAGTAGGCTAAGGTGGGCAGGTCTGAGGCAGTGTCAAGGGGGAAAGATGGCACCAGTTCTTTAAATAATATATGAAATGACAAAAAAGTAGGAAGTAGGGAAAGTGAAAAGGAAAGGACTCTAGGAATAGTAAAAATGGAAAAACATACCCCACTTCTCACTCTACCTACTTACTCCAACTTGTTTACACCACTTTCACAGCTCTGGGTCCCCACAAGGCAACTAAAGCCCCATTTGCAGTGGCCGATGCTTTTGTCGGGGAGAGGTGCAATAAACTTATCGCATGGAGAAGACAATATTCTAAGGGCCGATAAAGTGATCGCATGCAAGCGATATTGAAGAAATAGCATTCACCCTGACATAAGAGGTACCTACCGATTGCAAACAATAATTTTTTCAAGTACTTATCCCCTGCAATCGGCTGGAATTCAAATGATTTGATCCAACATGTTGGATCTGATCGCTTGCAAATTTGTCGTTTGCATTATCGTTTGTACCAGAATTGCCATGGCAAATGGGGCTTGAGGCCCATTCGCCGTGGCCGATGGTTTTGTCAGAAACTTATTGCATGGATAAGACAATGTTCTAGGGGCCGATAAAATTATCGCATGCCACCGAAATTGAGAAAAATAGCATTCACACTGACAGAAGGGTGTCCTTGCAATTGCAAACGATAATTGTCGGGAGCAATTATCCACCAGAATCGGCTGGAATTCGACTGATTTGATCCAACAGGTTGGATCTGATCGGTTGCAGATGTGTCATTTGCATTATCGTTTGCACCAGAATTGCAAACGATAAGTTTTGCAAGAGATCATATGCACCGCGTCGGCCATGGCGAATGGGCCTTCACCCAGGCTATCTGTGTATTTCGTCAGCCGACTGCTACAACCCTTTCAATCTGAAGCAACAAGTCTGCTGATGGCTCTAATCGCCAAGGTTGGAAAGGGTTAAAGATCGTAAGCCCAAAAAAACACTAATTGCCAGTGTTTACATCCTATACAGGTTCAGCCATTTCCTCTGTTTACTAAACAGCTGAGAAACAGATGGACCAAAGAAGTATCAATTCAGCAAATCTATTAATATTCTGTTGACAATTTATTATATATTTATCATTACAAATGCACACCCATGAATGATGTTCTGTTTCAATTTTATCAATAGTTTCATGATCTTTAAACTCGTCAATTTATCGTTTATTATGATTTACAACTGCTGACTACCTCATCTGAGACATGAAACTAACAAAAATCCAACATATTCTAACATAAGCAGCACATATGTGAAATAATTAAAAAAAAGCTTAAACAAGAAAAATGTTACATCTTTTCTTTCCAGCAGAGATTTTCAAGCAGAAGCAGCATTATTGGCCCTCAGAAAAAAACATCACCACTTGACTCAAGCCTCCTGCCTCGCTGGTTCAATGTGTGGGAGTATAAAGCCCCGTACCTACTAGGCGATTTTTACACAATCGGCTGACAAATTGGCTATAAAATCAGTCAATTTTAAGGGTAGAATCTGCTGACTTTAGTGCCGACTCTTATCAAACACACACACATCAATTTAATATACCTACAGGCGATCATAGGAGTCAACGGATTTTACCGCGGACTCATCAGCCAACTGTGCAAAAGTCAATAGTGGGTATTGGGCTTTAGACTAGCAACAGTTTCTGGGACAAAAACTAAACCACCGATGACAAAAACAGAAAACATGAGCAAGACGGCTCCAGGTGTCTACGACGGGCAAAATAGAAAACAAGGCAATAAGTCTGTTCTATAAATACCTGTCCTGAGGAGGATGTAAACACTGAGTAAAGCTCTGGATAACCTACGGCTATGACTGTAAGGTCCCAGAGTGTGGGTGCTGGGGGGTAAATCATGGGGTCATAACCCCCTAGATCTCAACCAGTTGATTTATAATGGTGAGCAATATGTAGAACACTAAGGGAGAGGTAAGTGTATTATCTATGATATAATATATTGTGTGTAGTTATTTGTTGACTACAGGGCGGATCCTGGATTATCGACAGTGGTTGGGGGGGGGGGGGTCAGCAAATATATAGGCTTAGGGCTGAAACAGTGCAAATGTGTCTGTATGCATGCAGCACTTTTGATTTGAGGCTCTATAGAAAGAATGTAGTAAATGTGATATGTCAAAATCAGTATAATATTATTAGGCAAATATGATCTCACTTTATGATTATAATGATGTATATTGTTAGTGGCTGTTAAGCATAGTTATCATTTAACAGCTAAATCTGTGAAAAGAAAATCATAAAAAAGTGCTAAAACTGATGATTTTCTCAGATTCCCTATGTGAATTTACTGTAGGATTTGGTTGTTAAATGTGCGAATTCATGATATGGAAGGTCTTTTGAGCATCAAATCTTTGAAAGTTGGCTTATAATGTTCTATGACCACTTAAAAGAAAGGCCATAATGTATTCTACATCCTCAGGCATCCAATAAATGAATTTAGAGTTCATATGGTGTGAATTACATGCTTTATAAATGGCTGTAAAAAGATGAAAAGGTCAACCTTTCTCACAGCATGGGACCTATATCATCATGTTATTCTCAAATACATCCTTTCTATCAGACATACAGAGTCTCCACTCACCAGCTGAGGAAGTTGTGGATGTCAAACTCTGACTCTACACTCTTACACCGCACCTGATATCAGATATACCCAATCGTTACTCACCGGCCAATGAAGTCGTGGATGTCAAATTCGGAATCCACACTCTCTTAGTGCACCTTATATCAGACATATATACATGTATATATATACACATATATATAAATAATATTTACTCACCGGCCAAGGAAGTCGTGTATGTCAAACTCTGACTCCACACTCTCACACCGCACTTTGACATCCCGTGGCTCGAACGGAGCATCCTCCACATCTGAAAAAGCAAATATAAGAAAAAGGTCAATGAAAAAAAGGAAAACAAAGATTATACGTGCTTTAATTACTTTTGAGAAAACGTTCCATGTTTTTTTAGAATTCGGTCTCAGTTGAAAGGTCAACTCTTCTGTTTCATCTTTCTCAAACTCTGCATGTCTATATATGTTCCATTCACCCCTAAAGGTGAAGCTCATTTTAGAGAAGGCATATATATATTAACATGTATATGTTATATAAATCATGGATTTTGTGAATATGTCCTCTTGCCACCTCTGGTTTTATTGGCGTCATCCACATCTGCGCTTCCAAGACTCCTATGTCAAAACCTTTTTTCCCGGAAGTGATTGCCACCCTACCAGTCTTGTCCAGTCTTCATACTATTAAACAATATGGGATTTCAAAGCAATAAAATAGATAATTGCATAAACAGACATTTTTCTTAAGGGGTTTCACTTGTATAGTTTGATAACTAGATAGACGTTAATCGTGTAAATCTCGTGCAGATAAGCTCATGTGACCAGGTGATAATAATTACCACATGGTTTGTGATAAATCTGAAACTCATACACCCATTTGAATGACCTAAATGTTTGATTTATGAACAGATACCTCAAACAGATTTCATTGATAAACTTTTAGAAATAATAATTCATCAGCTGATAATTTGATCACCAGTACGGCGTTCTGTAATTTTTCGAAATACTGAAATGTTATCTGCACAATGTCTATAGACGATGATTTGTGTTTTCTTCCATTAGGAATACGCCCACTGATCAAATGTTGTAAACCTTATGCAGGTCATGTGGTTAATAGTTAGCAATCCCTAAATTTGATATATAATTTGGTAGTCATCAGTAAATGATCCGTTATAAATATGAAATTCATATACCCACATATAGATAGCTCATATGATTGATTGATGCAGAGGTTCTACATTTTCACCTAAATTTGATTGATTTGCATCTACCAATAACAATTAAAAGGTGCTAAACCTATCACCAATCACCAAGAAGTGAATATCATCTGCACAACGTCTCTGGTCTATCCATTAAGAGCATCTAAAGCAGATGATTTGTGTTTTCTTCCATTAGGGATGCGCTAGCTGATCGAATGTTGAGTCTGCCGCGAGTTGTTTATCCCTGTTTGGTAGACGCTCGATCCCAAGTCTCACAGGCTCTCGCGAGACGTAAACACGTCCTCACGTGACCACGTGACCCCTGACGTCACGACGTACATCCGGGCATGTAGAGGTATGAGTTATCACCGTGTCGGCGTGGTGCTAGGGGTATGGGAGTGTGTTGGTAAACAAGATACGGGTGGAAATAGGGGCAGGTGATCCGACCAATGGAGTGCATGGTGTTTTGGGGTTGTCATTTCTAAAGAATGTTACTATGTTTCCATAAGGTCTGAGGCTAGACGCGTTTGTCTTCTAGTGACGTTTTTGGCATGTTTGGGTGTTTTCCTATGATTTAGGTTGAATTAACGACTATGGAACCATGAATAGAGCCATTACAGCATAGAGAATCCATACATGTATGTTTACACGTGTCATCTACGTTGGATTGTAGGTTGCACATCACTTGGATTGTAGGTTGCACATCAATTGAATTGTAGGTTGCACATCAATTCAATTGTAGGTTGCACATCAATTGAATTGTAGGTTGCACATACATTCAATTGTAGGTTGCACATCAATTCAATTGTTTTGCCCCCCCCCCCCCCCTCTGTATACAGGCCAGGGTTGTCTGAAAATTATAACTCTTATTAGGTCATAGTAATCTGGCTATCACTCATAGACGGAATGAACCCTAGAAGTGGTATGCAGGGTTGAGGTTAGTAGGGGGATTCCCCGCTACTCCGTCAACGTCATGCACATATCTAGGCTGCGTTCCTGTCTTAAAATAGATATTGGGTTAGGCCAAATTTATATTAAGGTATTCCAAAGAAGAAAATATAGAATAACTGTAAGTATATTCAAACATGTCTTATCTCAACCAGACAATCCATTTTGCTATCCCTCTCTTAATTGATTTTGCCATCCTAGTAAGTTGTGGGATTTCAATAGGTAGGCTATTTTACAATGATCCCATTAATGGTCCGTTCCTGGGTCGAATACAGTTAACTGAGGAGCACGGTTTACGATGCTGGTCATTTAACATTGTTTTCAGTTCTCAGTTCTTCAATGAAGATCTAAAGGCCCTCGGAGTGGTTTGGTGATAGGCATCAACCGTATTCTAAATGTGCCAGCAATGATAAGTAAAAATGCTTAAATCTTTTTGAACAAAAGTATTCACGAAAAAAGACTTATCAGATGGTAAAAGTTCATTTCAGTCAAAAACGTATATCGACACCGACACCAATGTTGCAATAACTAGGGCTGCAAGTTATTACAACGGCATTTTATGCGACGGGCCATAGTGTGATTTGTACAGAAACGTTTGTAGCCTTCATTGAACATTGCTTACTATATGTATGATTAAAGCTATTATGTATGTAGCTATTGGCAATAGACTGATTTTTCATGTATTTATTAGATATAAATGACTACTATGTAGTGATACCTGATATTGTAATAGTAATAAGTTCCGCTGGCGACGAGGGAAGACTGGAGAAATCCAACTCATCCCAGGATGATAAAAATGTTTAAAAAGAAAATAAAAAATACTTTGGGTCGATACCTAATGGTTAGAAGCACAAACTGATTGGGGGGATGGAATTAGGAGGGTGAAGGAATGGTGGCAGATAATCAGCACATACCGCATAAACACTGCCAGACTTGAAGCCACTTCCGAAGCCACTCGGAGTGGCTTCAGATAGAGTGAGTCTGGATTGTAGAGGGAGAGTTAAATTCATGAAAGCTCTTTGTTGCCTGCCTTCGTGCCTTATTCATCTGGATGTTACCTGTCTATTTCAAAGCATGCCAATGTTGCATGGGATGTTAAGGCTATGTTAATTGCCTGTAAGATTGATAAAATACCCATTTGCAGTGTTCATTTGGATCACTTCACTTAATATAGGATTACTAGAGGAAAATTGCAGGAATTACTAGGGCGGCGCTTTCTTACTGAAAGAAATGTATAATAGCACTCCAAATACACCTACATGGCCCCATCAGCCCATATATACTGGAGGATTGGGAGATGTGTAGATTTCTTTCATCGGAAATTTAAAATAACAAATAGGAATAATTATGTATGGTTTATATTGCTTGATTGTTTCATGTCTTTAATTGGTTACGTGTAAAGACTATATATCGTTTCTTTTTGGTGTATCAGAATATGTCAAATCTGGCATGTGCTTCCATAAAGTCGGGCAACAAGTTGAGTCTTATTCAGGAAACTTCTAGCCTCACAAGTCCAGTCAAAGCTGCATGTTCAAATAACTCCTGTCCCAAGATAATTCTACCCCTCTCCTTAGTCTGGCATGGGTGAGTGGAGGTTATGTACTAATGTATCTCCCTAGGCCCTGTAGTACTGACCACCCCCTTATATAAATACACAGTCGGTACCCGGCCTGTCCGCTATCTGGGCAGTGGGGAATGTTCCCGGCGGGGGCCCATAGATAAGACACCCAATACACCTCTCATGCCTATCGGCGGGTGAGTGGGGGCTCCATTTGGGACCAGGGGGCTCCATTTAGGACCAGAGGGGGCTGGAACCTGGTACCAGGGTCCTGGTGTGAGATGGGGGTATAAAGAGGACTGAGCGGGCAGTATGAGATGTTAAATATCCACCGCCACGATTAACAGCTTCATAAGGTGATGTCATGTACTGCCCCCTACTTTGTTTCAGATTCTTGTCTGAAGCATCACATGGATGCATGTATTTAGGGTGGTTGGGGTGGTATAGTCTTCACTCATGCCTGCATACTTACACCCTTTTTCTTGTATGCTAGAATCTGAGTGATTAGCAATCAAATCCAGATCTCAGTGAAGTTTCCTTCAAACAAGCATTACCGATGAGTTGCAAAAGTGGTGATACAAAGAACGACATATAACCGACAGTCTATGAGCAAACGTCCCACATAGATCTGTGTTTCTTCCTTTTAATTATTTTGTCTATCATGAAAGCTAGTAATTCGATGAGAGAAAATGCCGATCAATTGAAATTTTCATTATGTTTAAGGATTGACACTGCTTCTTTCTCGTTTACTGGCCACTATTCTTTTTTGAAATTCATATTGTATAAGTATGACATTTGCACTATTTCCTTGTCAAGCAAGTCAGTATACTAACATACTTCAAGCATACTTCAAGATAATGTCAATGCATGAAACCTGTGCAGTCGCGTGTCTGAACTTACAACTGCCTTACCTGCACTTCTAAGCAGCACTTTTTCGGCCTATAGAAATAAGGTTCTATTGGCTGGTTCACTGCGCAAACTCGTGAAAAGGGCGATACAGCATGTAGTGCAATTGCACTCATGGATCAAATTGGTTTCTATTTTCCCCTCTCTTTTCTTTATTTCTTTCTTCTAACCTTTCCCTGTTTCTAAATAGGGGAAGATTTACACGCGTACCTTTTAGCACTAACATTACATTCCTGCCAATACCTGACCTAGATCCAACCCAGATAGCAAACAAAAAAGAACTAGTTCTCTCCATGCACCTCTAGAAGTGTGGATTGATTGATATCCCCCCGACAAAATGGCCGCCGGCACTTCTAATAATACAGCTCAGTGTAGGTACACCGACCGGAAACTGCCTCAGCCACCGCCGGAACCTGCGCCTGACCTCGCGCGGTGGCTGCTGGGAGGTCACGTGGGTTGATGACGTCAGAGAAGCTGGAGGAACGCTGGGTGCACATTCTGAGGATGCCGGGGGTGTATGTGCGTCCACTGGGCCGTATAGTGGTGGGGTGGATTAAGGTGGGCAAGATTTATATGGCCTAGGGAATGTATATGTACAATGTAATATAAGCGAGACCAAATCTTGGAATCTATGAATGAACGGCAGAGACGGATTTAGAGGGGGGCGCATGGGGCCAAATATTTGGGTCAAATATTGATATTTTTTAATGTAAAACCGGTTCCCCATCAGTGGGCGCAAGACTGTTTCATATATAGGCGCCCCCCCCCCCCCCACACACACACACACACTTATAAAATTCCTGGACTGGACGTAACTATGAAACTGTATCTACTTGATACCTTAATTTTCTATTCCATGCACATATGCCAATAAAAAGTGTAGGGCATAATTATGTAATTATAGACATAACTATGGGTCGTCCACTAATCACATGAGCACAAAGGGGTTGGTGGGGTCAAGCTCTCGTGCATTTCTAATGCGTAACCTGTAGAGCATGTTGTACACTTTTCTCACGAGTTTGCATAGTGGACCCTCCCGTAGACGCTTTGTACCTCAGACCTCAGACCCCATACCCCAAGTCTTTGGTTCAGACATATCCGCTAGAGGGGCGCCACACTAATGAAAAAACTCTATAGGGAAAGGATATGTCAAAATGAGAAATGTAATTAATGGACGTCCCTTTGTAATTGTATTACTTCAATATGGAATGTATCTTTTCAAGTTAAGGGCCCTGCCCCCTCTCTCACTACAAGAGATGGCGGTAGCGGCGACTGAAGGGTCTACTTGGAGAAAGGATGATGAAATGAAATCGTATATATTTAATAACCAGGAAGTTAAAGCCACCAGGTTGTCGACGTTCATCGCATTCCTTCCAGTTATTTTGATAGTGCTTTGAGTAGGCTGTCCATGAGCTGATGATGTGGTTATTAGTTCCACTTTAGCTCAAGGGTAGTTTGTGCATTTAGGTCTAGATTTGTGTGCACTGCATGAGTTCTCACCCCCTCAGCGAAACTAGTGATAGGGCTATAAACAAGTAGGAGATATCCAGTTTATAACGTCCAGAACAGATATGGCAAATATCAATATTTTAAACAACTTTTCCGCATTTTTTCCCATTTTGATAGATAATGTGAGTTTGGCTTCATCACGTTGCCTTGACCTTTTTGTCCCCACCTTGGGGGTCTTAGACAACGTGGTGGTACCCATGGTGTAGGCTAACTCACGCTTGGAATGTACAGACTTGAGCCATGCAATAGTGGACCTGCTGTAAGATACCCCATTATAATATAGGAATATAGGAATAGTCAGCACCCAGGTAGACAAGTGCGTGGGTGCCGTTCCCTATTTATCTACCTGGACGTTACATGGTGGTAATTATCCTAGGTAACAATCATTGGTCTTTGATATAATGTTTCGCCCAATACTACACTTTGCTTTTTGTTTTAACATCTTACAATTATGGTTGAATATATCATAGTAGTAGCACATGCTCTTGTAGTACTATTGGCAATGGAAAGACCATGTGTTTATGTGTGATGGGCCATATACCCTGCTCCTGTGATTGTATATTTCCCTTTTTCTTCAGAGAGTAACATTCTTATATGACTGACCATGGCTGTTGGCCAACAGCCTGTCTGCTGACAGTGGCGGATCCAGGGGGATGGGTAAACCGAGGGATGAGTTCTGAGATTAACATACATTCATTGATTCATGCAAATGTGATGTTATAATATTTTCATCTCTTCAATGGGGGTGGGGTATGAGGGGTAACTTACAACATTGATAAATTCACCAAAAAGAATCATACATATTTTTGACAGAGAATGAAAACTCAGACATTCACAAATTGGGGATAGGCCTACGCTTCTCTGATGTTCAATCTTTCGAAAATCCTTAGAAGTAAATGACTGAGTCAATCAGCTTCATTAGTCAATGAGCAGTATGAGACATAGGTTACTCACCATGTCATTACGTGAACGGCTCGTCATAGCTCTACCCCTGACAACCCGTGTTCTATATAGCCACCTGAGTCGACACGGGGAGTGATGAGAGGGGAGTGGGGCCTGGAGGTGGGTCCTGGGGGCAGATTGATGAGGGGATGTGGCCTGTTTACTACGTGCCCGTCTACCCAGGTAGGGGGTGAATGACGGAGGGCACCAGGGTAAAACTGGCCGGGCACTAGAGAAAAGGGCCACCTGTAGGGAACACGGTTTGCTGGCGTCTACGGCATCAACTCACGTTCCACTATGCTACACTGTACGTAATAAATAGCCTCAGGTTCAGCCCATTTTTTCTGGTCATCTGATTGGCCGAGGAGCAGCATGTAACTCCGAATTTGTCAAAATCTGACAAACTGAGCAGTAGCCTGAGCCTGTGGTCTTTCGAGCCATGTCCCCCTAGCGAGTGACCGGGGAACCAGCGTAGGAACAGTCTGGTGACTGCTTGAGGATTTGAAAAGAAATTAACATTAGATGGAGGAGATCTAACATTTACACCCAAGGGGGATCCAGAGTCCACACTTTGTCGGCACTATTCAGTGGTCACCTAAGGAGGTAATATCAGACTAGGCCCTTTTGCCCCTCAAGATAATTGCTTGTATATTTTATTGGAGGTACAAACTTAGCATTAGCTGATGCTGTAGCAGGCATGGCAGCTTCCACTATGAATCAATCCATCCACAACTCCTCAGTACCCCATCACTGCCCTATCTTCCTCCAGGCGAAGATAACATGCTGAACTGGGGTCAGTTTGGTTCTGATTTATTGGAGACCCTGCCAAGTTGTGTCTAATTTGGGTTTAGCTGAAGGGTAGGAAGAGTTCACATAGGTAAAGTACAGTGAGACTATGTTAATGGCTGGGGTCATGACAATAAGCCCATCCCAGTTTGCACCTTCATTAAGGTTTCCTCTGAAATGTTTTCAAAATTCCATCCATGCTTATCTGCCGAAGACAGTTGTATACCGGGGTCGGGAGTTTAGGTGTGCGCATGCGTGGTCCTTTGGGGCCACTAGATTTCGGGGGTCAAGCGCGACTTTTCAGCTAATCAGGACCATCCCTTATTAAACATGGCAGCGCCCACTGAGCCTCTCCCGACCGCGGTATAATACAAAATAAACCAAAGCAATTTGGTTAACAGACTTCTCATAGAATTTGTGAAATGCATCTTTAACATTGGTTCCATTTTTAGCCTTTTTTTTCCCATAGGAACCAATGTTAAAGTCTGTCAGTCCAACTTATAATGTCCAACCCTATTTTGCCCTGAAATACAGCATTTTTTATTTTGTCCAACGCCTGTCCAACCCTATAGGATGTACCCAACTTGGGATGGCCTCTGTTACTCTATCTTCTACATTGGTCTCTCATCCATTTTGCAACTTCAAATCCACACTCCCATGAATCCATCCATTGATAATTTTTCCGCTCACCCACCATGTTCCTATAGGCAGGGATAAGATAGTTAACTGGGGGACAATTTAGTACTAATTTACTAGAAAATATGTGGACAAAGGTTTGCCTATTTTGAGGTTAGTTGAGGGGTATGTGGAGGTCAGATGGACAGATTATAAGGAAACTTTTGTAAGTTTTGTAAACATGACCATTACTCTGTCAATTCATCCTTTGCAATGATCCAATCTATTTTGTTACTTCGAATCCACATTCTTTTTTCACTGCCCTAGGGTTGCCCAGGGAGCAACTATTTTTTGAGGTCCCATGGCCCCTCAAAAGATTAAGTTTGGCAGCATTATTCTATAATAGTTTTGAATTTAGCAATACCTTTTGTTGTAGTAAACATACCAGATTCCACCGTGGCTCCATTCACCCAAAACTCCTCCGTCACCCTTCAATATCACATATTCCTGGAAGCAGTGCAGGATATCTAGATCCTAACTCTTTCTAATTTGGAATTAGCTGAGTGGTAGATGAAGTTCAAATTGTAGAGGTCAGACAGACAGTTAATTTTGTATAATCAAGCCCGTAGCCAGAGGGGGTGACGTGGGGTAAGCGTCACCCCACCAAAGCTGGGCTAGGTCCACTTTTTCCTATCGGCCTACTCCTGGTGGCCCTCAGGTACCCCTTTTCAATAATTATATAGACATGGACGGATCCAGAGTTGGTAACCTTGGTAACCCCCCATAAAAAATGAAAATAGATAATGTCAGATTGTGCCCCCCGCCCCCCGCCCCCCACCCAGGCCCCCTTTTCAGAATCATAGATCCGCCATTGCAGTTTTATGCCACTGCCAATTCGTTGCATTTTGCCATTTGATAGAGTAACCCATGTAAAATATCTACACCATTAATGAAAAGGTCCACTTTTTGAAAATGGTCACACCCCCCCTCCCCCCACACACACACACAGAAAGTTCTGTATACGGGCCTGATAATTATATTGTAAGCTATGCTCTACAGACATGTCTTATCTCTCTAGTATGGGGTTAATGTAATAAGTACACCAGGCCCCTCCATCCATCACTAGTCTGTCATTAATCCATAGCAAACCTCCAACTCAGCTTGTGTCTAACTTTGGAGTGGCTGATGTTATGTGGAGTTGATTTGGGTGCAGTAAGTGGGACAAATCGCCCGTCAATCTGTCCACCCACACATCCACACCCCATCTGCACTATGCCATGATCGCCTAAGGAGGTTATCAAGGTGCAGATGTGAGCAATTTATTTGAAACTTTGAGCTCAACATGTGTCTAATTTGGGATTGGCTATGGTATGTGATGTGGATTAGAGAAAGTGTGTGTATGTGTGTGTGCCTCCATGTGTGTGTGTGTGTGTGTCTGTGTCTGTCTGTCCGTCTGTCTGTCTGTCTGTCTGTCTGTCTGTCTGTCTGTCTGTCTGTGTGACTGTGTGTGTGTGGTGGATGATAGAAGGATATATCATATTGATCATCAATACCCAAAAATAACCAAAAAGCCCTACCCACGGATGCATACTTAAATAACACATCAGCCTCATGCTAGAGACCTGAAACAATGTTTGCTTTACGGATTTGTCTTAACTCAATTGATGGCATAATCTATGACAAACTCGCCAAGGTCTCCAGAGAGCTACCTGAGTAATTTCGGGAAATTCAATAGGTATTTCGTGTGCTTACTATTTTTATCACTCTTATACTGACTCAGACAAAAGAATCATGAAACATTATTATATTTTACTCTTCTCACATGACACTAATTTTAATATCGTATTGTGACCAACATCGGTTTCTTATTTACTGTTATAATTGTGCATGAATTTCATAACTACAAAAGCAAGTTAAACATTTTGTTGGAGATGGAGAATCAAAATGATTATTCACAGTGGCCCAAAATTATTTATGAGTAAAAGATGGGTTACTCCTAAAAATGTGTCTTGGAATTTCTGTTCTAATCTTCAGCCATAGGCATACCATATCTATGCACCCAACACTCACCCATTTCTCTCACCCTCCCTTGCCCCGACTATGCATCATACAGGGTACTGGCTTCTCAACAGGTTCAGGGTGGCAGCAATTTATTGGAAACCTGCACCTCTGGTTGCCAATTAAGATAACCTTTAAGATCATGTCCTCTCTGCTCTATTAATCAAATTGCAGAATGTGTAAATGGGAACAGTGATAATAATAGAATATTATATATATGTGTGTGTGTGTGTGTGTGTGTGTGTGTCTGTGTCTGTGTGTGTGTGTGTTCTTGAGTGTGTCTATGTGTGTGTATATATGCATGTGTGTGAGTGTGCATATGTGGTTCTCCCCATTCTTTTTAGTTTACCTCAGACTTCCCTAGACACATGTGCATGCTGGGAAATATGTCGACATATTGAATATCCATCCATTAGATATATTTAAGCAAATGATCGTAAATTTTCTTCAGGTTTCCCTGTGTTTTTGTCGACAAAACTGGTCCAATTTTGTCTAATATACTGTAAAATAACTATCAAAAGTATGGAGAATTGGGTGGGTGGATGGGTGGGTGGGTCTGTTTGCGTGGGTGTGAGTGTATTTGTGTGGATGTAAGCGTGGGTGTTGTCCCTTTCAAAGTTATATAACAGCTCGGTGGATTCACGGAACTACATCATACTATTGTAAAGAGGTTTTATCTCAGTGTAAGAGCCTGAGGGATGTAGCTATCTACAGCCATACAAACCCTCCACCGTTTACTTACGGCTGGAATGTGCTCGTTTTGAGAGAGCTATGTCTACTCAATCTGGGCCATCTCCATCCGCATCCTGCTTTCAATTATTTGTAATATGCTTGAAAAGCCAAAGCCTTCCATAAAACTCAGCAACTTTCATGTACTTCAGCCAGGTTATATGTGGATCGTCGATATGGTTCCGTCCCTAGAGGCTGTTGACAGATAATTTCCAGGCGCGGATTTAGGGGGCAGGGGCGTGCCAGGCGTGCGCCCCCCTATTTTTGACCAAATATTATTTTTTTAATGTAAAATTCCTGCCCCCGGAGGGTGCGGGGGGGGGGGGGAATTTGCTGTAGCACGCCCCTCCCCCCTTTTTCAAAATCCTGGATCCGCCGCTGAATTCATAGTTTACTTAGGTAATATCCTCAGATTTTACAGTTAGTGAATTTCTGAGGTGCAGGGGGGAGTGGTTGTTTAGTGTCAGACACGATCAGCCTTAACACGGCAGATCTTCTCTTTAGCCCTGTACCCCGTTGACGATTCGGTATTCATGAGTGATCCTGCTCTCGGTTTGCAAGGAGTTTGTTCTGAATCGCTGCTTAAATCGCCGCCAAAATATGTCGAAATAATATAGTGTAGCGGCTGGTGCAGAAAATATGTCGACAAGACCCAAGGCTTTAGCAAAGAGATTTTCAGAAACTGTATCCTTATTTGTAGTTAAACATGTTGAAAATTATGCAAACTTATTTTCTAAATTTGTATTCACATCCACTTAGTATTTTCTAAGTTGTTCGAAAATTCACTTGCTATTGGTGGATATATAACAATTATTTGTTAATTTTCTATAGTTTTTCAAGGGGTTTTGTCGACAAAATCAGCCCAAATTAGCCTGCAGGTGCTTAAAATACTGAAAACCAGCTATCCGTGGTAGGGAGATATTGTTATATTGTGCTTATTCGACGGATAATATGAAATAAAACCTTGTGTACTCACCGACGAGCGGCTCCTCTTCGTCCACAAGGATGCTCATCTTGACGGTCTGCAAGGAAAATTATAACACTATAATAATTATATAAAAATGATAAAGATATTATACATCAGTCCGGTGATGGTGTACATAGAAAAAGAAAGTTTGTCAAGAGAACATCAAGTTGTATAGAGTACATCTAATGTGAAGAAGGTAAAATATGTCTCGTATGTCCTTTTGTAGATATCCGATGAATACCCTATGCTGTATCAGCTTTAGTCTGATTAACAGTACATTTGAAAATTGGACGCGGCGATTCAATGTTAAATGTACGACGTCGCCGCGTCCGTTTGAATTTTCAGAATGAAAAAAAAAGTCAATCCCCTCCGTTTTTATACTATGATAGCATATCTATGTTTAATAATAGGTGTTATATATTTCGTCCTTCCAATGCTAAATGATTTCAATGTAGTCCGAAAAGTGAAGATACAAAGCCCATTGATACAACTGTCCCCTTTGGAGTAATACCGGAAAACACATACCATGTATTTTGGTTGTCCCTAGATATCCAATCCTCCATCCAAACCTTGATGTCTAATTTTCTATGATTCGTAACTCCATAGAATAAAGTCTTGTTAATCCATTTCCTAATCGAAGCTTTAGTCTCCTTACGGTAGATCTGACCAAATGCCCATTCACAAAATGCCTTCCCCTTGTACAGCCCCACATGTATGTATGTACACGTCCAGATAATCATGACGGTCACGTGACCCAGTGCCGGGAAACCCCACTTCTAGGAAGTTTACCACACCCACGCAGCGCGGCCCAATTCGCGGAATTTCCTGGAAGTTTCAGCCCTCTCCAAACACTGGAGTATAGTTCACCACCGAGATGGGCGGTGACCCGACCTTGACCCGGAGCTGATCAGAGTGACCTCAGGCCATCCCTGGCACTTGTTTTCAAAGTACGAAGACCTGGAAGGATGGACACTTGTGTTATAATTCAATGAATTACAGGTTTGGGAGTGATAGTCTTCACTGCCTAGATAGTAATTAATCTTATGCTGTATGGTAAAAACCTATTAAAATTGAATTACAGGTTTGGCTCTTAGGTGCCTAAATGGTCATTTTTGCATGATATACATTTCCTTTATTCTTTTCCTTGATTTCCTTTCCTTTCCACTATACTTTCGATATTGCCCTGCTCTCTCAAAAGTGGTCGGTTATAATGGCTGCTACTGCAGCAATAATGGCAGTAGTGCCTGTCTGTGCGTACTGATACCATTTGTGTGTGTTTCTATTAAAATCTTTCACCATTTCCCATGTAATTGATGTAGAATAAATCAAGTAAAGGTCATGGGTGCATTCAACAATTATTTACCCCAGCTTACTCACACCTATGTCTCGGAGTAAGCCCTAGACAATGTGTGCAAACCAGGGCAATTACAATTGCTTTGTTCCCCCTTGGTCTGTACTATGTATATAACCACAAAATGCCTACAAGAGCAACAACTATCCTATGGCCAAACTTCATTAGTTTTTACCACACTAACATCCAAGAAATTAATCATAGACTTTTATCTTTCCTGTAACTGTCGGAAGAGCCTTTGTATGAGAGATAGTTGGAATATAAATAAAATATAGAGAGACTAAATACATACAGTCTCTATAATTACAAGTTCTCTGCTGACATATCTCATCCCCATCTCTGAGTATGACGTACCCTGTTTCAGAGGTGTTAAACAGATCTAGACCTCCTCTCACAATAAGGGACTGGGCCAGATAAGCAGAGAACTGGGTGTGTCAGGTCAACAACAGACAGGGCCCCTGAGGGCATCAGGACACGAACAAAGGGAGATAACAACGTGTTGAAGATGTAACTTAAAACCCCATGTTATGATCTGAAGTAAATGGATAGCAATGAACAAAGTGATCCACTCATCCGACAATTAACAAAGTAGACACTGAATGAAATGCATAACTATGTTATTTGTTTGTTTATGATAATTATTGTACTTGTTCGTTAATTCCATCCACGTATCATCTCGTTGTACCTCATCCCATGCATCCCCAAATTCGACTAGAAGAACATGCACTATATATATGTACGTGAAGTTGATGTAAACAAATTTACTAAATTCCCCAGGTCCTGTAATACTCACTCGAGACCGACATAGATGCCATTATCAATCAAGGGGCATGAATAACTAGCCAAATATCAGCAAATAAAACAATTCTGATAATAAAAAAACTGGAGCAGACTAATTCATTTTCTTATCCAAAAGTCATTTCAATTATAAACTGCTATTGGTGTAATACGGCTGCTTCTCCACTAAACAGAAGTCATCTTAGATATTGGTGGCCGGATATACATAGCAATAATTACCAACATAGGACAATTATTTTAGGTAATTACCCACACAGCCTTGGAAGGACTGCGTATTTGGCCAAAATGTTATTATTTCTCTACGAAAACCTCGGAATACATGGATATGTCAGTTTTTGGATTTTGACGAATCCATATAGAATCCTATTTTTGTCGAAATCCAGTAATATCTAGGACACCATCAAACCACAAAAACAAAGTTACAGTCACAGTTACAGACACATACATCCTCACAAAATGGCCTTAGTTTATAGCTTACCCCCACTCTATAAATCAAATAAAAAAGGTGAATGACATGACCCAGATCGCAGAGTCTGACATAAGCCTACTCCCATCACCTGTTCTTTACCTCTCCCTGAGACCTGCATGGGGAACATCATATGTGGGGGTCTAACCCCTTAACATTGGCCCAGCAAGATAAGCATTTTTGTGAACAAAGGTTTTCGAATTTGGTATTGCTGTTGAATTAAGGTTAATTAGAAAGGTTTAACATTTCTCTCTCAATGGTATTTTGAATGTATGGTTTCATGTTATATTCCCGAATCAATGATAAGATTGTCGGAATCAAAGTCGATATGTGGACATAGGCCTAGGCTCCAAACTGAAGCTAGAGTGAAGCTTTTTTGTGACATGGAAAATAGTGATTTCAGATGCAACATAATTTTTGACTTGTGATAACGACAAACGATATTGCTCCATTATGATATTTAACATAAAAATTTATATATTATATAGTATACAAACTCCGTAGAGAGCCTCAATGTTGGGGTAGGGCCGGGGAGTACGGGGGTGGAGTGGGATGTAGGGATGGTGAGGTGGGAGTGAATAGACACAACAGTGATTTCAACCCTAACCTTTAGGTCTCATCACCCAGAAATGTGTAGCCGGCTATTAATAAGACGAGAACACGTAAGTTGGGTATAGACACAGTCTAAGAGGGTACCACGTTAAGAAAAGATGATTCACTAAGACATGGGTTTAACCTTGTGAGTGTGCTTCACCAGCGTGACTAGTTACAGTGTACACACTAGTAACTTTCAGTTGATTTGTAACTTAAGCCCCATACCCACTAGGTGATTTTATTGGCGACTGGCGATGGGTGAATGGGAAAAGCAGCCGATTTATTGTTTTGATTGCCTGTCAGTACAGCACATTGAAATGTGAATGTTTGATCTGAATTTGTGCTAAAATCGGCTGACTCTATCAGAAGAATCGGCTGATTTTAGCACTGATGAGTCGGCCGATTGTGTAAAAATCGCCTAGTGGGTATGGAGCTTAACATTTGATTTCAGTTGATTTGTAACTAGCATTTGTCAATCATATCTCATTCCAAACCATCATGTACTAATATCATGAAATACTACATGAGGTTGTAACAATATGTCTACATTTTTACCCATTGTAGTCAGAAAATGATCTTGTACATTTACATATTCAACTCGATATGAATACTTAATTGCTTATAGTATTCCTTTATCTTATAAAAACATAGCCCAAACCTCTAGAACATTTTTTGAATGAGAACTAGCTTCACGTGTTTACATGCCAGAATGATGAAGGTATGTAGAAAAATAGAATATCAACTTGGCTAGGAGCGAAAGAGTGAAATACAAATGAGTGAATTGAGATGGAGATTTGATGTAAAGTTGTAATTGACAGTCAGGGCCAGATAATTTCATCTTTTAAACTCCTACACTCGAAGCATCAGAGCTTTGGTTCTAACTTCAGTTCACTAGTAAATTGTAAACATCTTATAGTAGGCTGGCGATTCATTCAACACATGTATCTGTCCATTCTCTACCCAAGCGTCCCTTGCTGCCGTGACCATTCAGGCTTCGTGAATTGCAAGCTGGGACCAATATATACCTCCGGCAGTGCACGTATTACCTGTCATTCTCTACCCAAGCATCCCCTGATAGCACGGAATGTCTTAGACCAGGTTAGAGACACGGACCAGTATGACCTACAACCTTTAGTCTTACTACCTGTCCATTCTCTACCGGCGCGCCCCTGCTGTCCAGCTGATTCAGGCCAGGTGGGGCGGCTGAGACCACTCTGTTCCACCAGGTGTGTTTCCACTACCTGTATCTGACATGCCCCAAGCCTGTGACCCCACCATCCCCTCACCCAACATGACCACCCTGGTATTTGGTCTGACACTCAGCCAGACGGGTAGGGGTAAAGTATAAAGGGGAGTCAAACGCAATGTTGTGTCAAAATATGACAAATTTTTGCAAACTAAGATAGCTATGAAAATACATTCTTAAAGACTAATTTAGCCATTGATACAGTGTAAATCATGATATCTTACTATGACTGTATTTTTAATTACATAATATTCATGTCACTTATGCAAGACAGTAATGTTTGTAAACAAACCAATTTTGGTGGGTCAACAAAATGACTGAGGATGAGCTTTTATGTATTTTGATGTAGTTCAAGTCAGTATTCACAGTCTATATTTTGCCGCAGGCCTAGATTATGGCAATAGAATATATTAAAGTGGTTAACAGAATTTTCAGAACTTTAACCCTCCATTACTTTTGGCTCCCTTTAAGAAAAGCGGAAAGTATCTATAAGCATCATTTTCAGCATCACCTCAGTAATATGAGCATGTTGGTGAAGGACAATCTCATATTCTTTGGGTTCACTTGGTTGGCCATTGTTTATGGGGCAATTCATAGGAAACTTACAAAAAAGGAAAAGAAGATAAAAAAAAAAGGGGGGGGGGGATCCGGGGACTGTACCCCTAATTTCTTTCACCAATATTTACAACAACTATCCAAGAATAATCAACTCATGAGTCTTGTATCAAAAGTATGTTTGCAAGCACTGCCATCCGACCCAAATCTCTCCTTGTTGTGGTTGGTTGACGAACCATTGGCTTCCCCCATGTGCACTATGCAAATCAATGTAGCTGTTTTCATAATTATCTTCAACTGTTGCGGTTTTCCAATTACAAAAATGGTGCTCAGCTGTTGTTTTATACAACATACTTATTATATATAATAATTGGTATTTGGCATATGAAATACTACGTCCTCCATCTGTGTGCAGTTGTAGCCACTTGAAACTAGTTACAAAAGGTTTGAACCACATTCGGATAAATGGAAACAATATACACTATCTTGCATTCACACGTCACGCATCATTACTCCTCCTTAGCTAAAATTAAAAAGATGGGGACAGAAGAAGGGGGTCAGGACCCCCTGGATCCTCCCTAGAGTAAATAAAGCGCAATAAGGTCAGGACCCCTGGACCCCTCCTGGATCCACCCCTAGGTAAATAAAACGCAATAAGGCTAACCATGTTCCCACCAGTGGTTAAGTAGAACACCTCACGTTCAGGCTGGTAAAGGCTATATGTACAAGCAGAGTTTAACCCTTTCACTATCCCAGATGCTTTGAGGGATCACAAGCAAAGAGACTCCATATGTCTGGAGGTATCTCTCCACAAATATCATGATAGTATATTTTCATAGTTAGATATTCTTGAAGAAAGTATGGTTGTTTTTTCAAGTCACTGAAACCATCAATAATATGTTATATCCAATTATAACATTCATTGAAAATAAGTTGCTTTATATTTCATATACAGTTGAACATGTAGGGGTTTGGGCCAGAAGAGGCATCTTTTTAGACTAAGAAACATTGCCAGTTTTTAAATCCTGATTGAAATGTTGGTGACGTAGGGAAAGGGTAAACTCTACTCTTTTACCGGCCATAAGTACACTATATAGCCTTGAGCAGTGGGTGTGGGGAGGTGAGGAGGGGTGGAAAAGGGGCTGGGAGAGGCAGGGAGGGGCTGGGAGGGGCTGGGAGGGGCAGGGAGGGGTAGGGAGGGGCAGGGAGGGACCGGAAACGAACTGGAAAGGAAAGCTGCGCTCAACTGTTGAATCGAACTCATCAGTTGGTAGGTAAAACACTGAGGCCTTGACCTATATCTATATGTGGTGTATACCTAAGGCAATTGGAGGGGTGGGTTTGGCAAGGGTTGGTTAGATTGCTCATCGGTGTATAGGTTGACTGTATGGGGAAACTGTGCCAAGTTGTAAAGTGTGAGAGTTGGGCAACTTGTCTTGATCTGTTCTACCACTTATACCATTTGGCATTTTTGGATTAGCCAAAGGACAGCAATGGGAGGGGGATGGATGGTTTGTTGGTGAGTGTAAACCCCTTCGATTTTGAAAGGCATGGCATAAGACGTGGCAATTATCAGCTGGAACCCCTTCAGATTTACCTGAAGCCCCCTCATATTTTGAGGTTATGGCTAGGTATAGCCCTTTTCTAGAGTCCTGCACAGAGTGGTTGTTGACAGTTCTGAAATGATTTGGATGACTGTCGAGATCCCTGTGGATGGGCAGAGCTGGAATATTTTAATTCTTAAAAGCCAATTATCTACAGAGAGTTATACATTATGTAATACATGACATATGAAATGGCCAGCAATGTAAATAACTCGGACAGGAAAAGACAGTACTGCTTGAAAGTATCGATTATGTTTGGGGATGACTAGCTATATGGCCATTAAGTTTGGATTTTGCTGCTTTGCCCAGACACGGAACGATATAACAGTAACCTTCTGCGACGTTCTTATAACGTTATGTGATGTTTCCTAATACAAATGGCAAGCGTTAAAACAGTTTAAAAGAATTTTAGGAAGTGGTACCATGGAATGACTAGAGATGTCTAGGAATGATTGAGGATGGTCAGCTGTGTCTATGGATGGATAAGGATGGCTACAGATGGCAACAAATATTAAGGAATGTCTATGGATGTCTAGAAATGACTGGGGCTAGAAATGGCAAGAGAGCCGTATGAATGGGTGTGCATGACAGAGTTTTTTTTAGGGATGTCTCAAAATGATTACAAATGACTCTATAATGTTGGGGATGGCCAAGAATGGCTAGGGATGGCCAAGAATGGCTAGAGATGGCTAAGGGTAGTTAGAAATGTATATAAATGGCTAGGGATGGTTAAGAATGGCTAGAAATGGTTAGTGATGGCTAAAAATGAATAGGAATCACAGGACATACCCAAGGATGGCCAGGGTAGGGCGTAATTAATGTAGACATCGACGAAAATATACAAGGCCAAACAAGAGTGGCCAAGGGTTGTAGGAACTGGGTAAGGCAGTCAGGAAATAGGCAGAATGTGATGACATGTGAGACATACTCGGTGTACTCGGCAGACAGCCGATACCAGCCAATACTCAGCCACCAATTACCCGACATTCCGCAGGGGGGCGCTCCATGCTACAGCCGGGACCTTGATGAAGAGGTTGCCACATACCTGGGTCTTCACTGACCCCAGGCTGACCCCAATACTCATCAGAGACAAAATGACCCAAAGCGTCTGACGTGGTGTGTAAAACAATGTGGTCTTTGAATGAGTAGTGGTTAGAGTTGAATGCTTTGGACCTTATATTTAGGGACCGTGTATTCTTGATCTATGCATTTGGACATGATTCCTAGGCCCCCTTGCATCCAATTTAAGCATGTAATACGCATTAGAAATGTACAAAAGCCCATGACACCCCACCAAGCTACCCCGTAATTAATGCAAAAACTTTTTAAGTGCTGGAAGATGAATCGTTAGATGTGATAAGCAACCTGGACAGTGCTGGAACGTTTGTGAATAGATTACTGCTATATTAATGAAATGTGACAATGATCCCATGTTCTTTAACTACATAGGCATTTCTGTTACAGTGGGATTCTTTTAATTCACCAAGGACATAATCTCTAAAGATTTGTAACTCATCAGTGCGCCATGTGCACTCCAGATTCCATGTATGAGAGGTGGGTCACACTTGTTTGTAGAAGAAAATACCATGTGAGACTGGTGGCAAGTCTAGTGCTCCTTGTGGGGGTAGTTACATAGCAGACTGAGGGGCCTTATTATGGAACCCCTCCTACAGCTGAGAGCACCTCCACCCCCTGCATGCAGGAGGCCTCTTGGGCACTAACAGTACAACAGCCAACCTCCTTGGATCCTCCAGGCCTGCACTGGAGAAGAAAGAAGCCCATGTCAGGCTCTCCTTTGTTCACTGCTACCATAAGTTAGGCCCCCTTATTTGTTAGGTTAGGAAAAAAGTAACAATATACAGGGTGAAATAGAGTTAGGACTATGCAAAATTTCAGGGACATTTTGGACGCTTTGAACAAATGCCATACTCCTTTCCTATGAGAAACGATAGTTAATCATTTCATCTCATCTCAAAATGCCCTACTTTGGTTACTTTCCTAGATATACTGACCAAACCAAGACTTATCATAAAGATATCAATAAACTGGTTTTTTTTTATGACATTCCGAAAGGAAGAGATTTTATCTATTTGCATGGTAATCCTTATATTTGGATAAACTGGCCATTGTATTTTTAGCCCCCCCCCCCCCCAACAAGGTTGATCAGAATCTGGCCCTGTTTGATAACAGAGTCATAGGTTGTTATCTTCATGGTATGACCCAAAATCCTACTGAAGTGGTTACCAAAGACCAAATTTCTTTTCTATTTGTAAAATAGCAAGTACCAAAATTTCACATTTTCATTGATCTTTAGTCCTTTTTCCCTATGTCAGAATTAATCCGCAGATAAGTTTCATATTGTGTTGTATATATAATCTTTATCTAAATTATAACAATATGAAATAATATCCCCTGAAAATAATTATGAACAGTTCAACGATCCTCTAAAACATCTGTAAAACTGTCCTCATTTAACTGTATGGCAGTAAACTGTCCCCATTTAAACATATGGCAGTTGCCCCCGTTTCTTCTACCCAGATTGAAGAATCTACCTGACCTTTTCAGACATTGGCCAATTATCACCCAAAGTCCAACAGAGGAGAAGAGGGCATGTCAAATGCAATGAACCACAGGGCCTTCCATGTTAAGTATGTTTGGAGAACACAGTTTATGAATGGACTATTTTAATGTAAACTAGAAGCCCAAGTTCACATGTTAATCACATACTGCATGAAAGCAGATGACTCTTTTTACAATAACAAAATATGAAAAAGTGTCAATATTTTTTAAAAAGTGATTCTCATTGATGGAAATCATATCATCGATAAGGCCTTTTTTGAAAGAAGTAAAAGAAACTTACTAATTTGCACAAATGAATAGTTTTTTTGTCCATCAAAGTGTGAATTATAATATGGAGCTGTAGAACACTGTATACAGAATGATCAGATCCCTGACTGTTGCATTGTGCATAACAAAAGAGCAGTAGGAGACTGTACTGAATGAACAGGTCCATTAGTATCACAGTTTGAATAACAATATGGGACACTGTGCAAAATACATGGGTCCCTTACTATCACCATGTATGTTACAATATGGAGCAGTGGGGCACTATTAGGGATGAACAGATAACTGATGTTATGATAAAAGTGTCCCAATATGAACTGCAATTTCGTAGGGAAAGGCTACACCAGAAGGACCGAGAGAACAAGCTCCTGCTAAGGTTCAGGAAGAAATGTTGTTAAAAAGGACAAGATGCCTGTAGCAGGCCCCCTGCCTAACCTCCTCCAGGGTTTCCCTTCAGTCTGTAAAAGGTCAGGAGGAGGTTGGACACTTGTTCCCGGCGGCTACAGGTAACAGCCGTTTGGCTTACATGCCTGTAGGTACCAGCTGGTAACCTGGTAGGTTGTGGAAGGTTAAGGGAGGGAGGGGTGTTAAGACACTAAGTCACACAAAGACACTAAGTCACAAAAAATATAGTTGTGTGACTTAGTGCCACTGTCAAGACACTAAGTCACACAATGTTTTATGTCACAAAAGTTTGTGCGACTTAGTGTCTTCCTATCTAAGACACTAATCACAAAAGGCACCATCACAAAATGGAAGGAATTAAAATCAAATAGGGCCTACATTATAGGGATGTAAGACTATATAAAATCAGGTTTATCAAATATATATGTGAGTATGAAAAATTGTGTATATCTATGTGCATCATTATGATTTACCAAGAACAAAATATTTCCATGAGAATATTTTCTGAAAAACCTTATCCTATATTTATTTTGAATGTCAATTTCTATATTCTGACAATGTTAATAGATAGATTATTGATATAATCATCAAATTAAAACTATTCCTAAGTACAATGTATTATAACAACTAAATGACCAGAATATGCTCATTCAGCTATATGAAAATTTCATATATTCATATATCTATAATTTAATCTATTCATATTTATCTATAATGTAAGTCTAGAAATATGTTGATAGGAAAACTTTCTTTATATATAATAATATTATATCACCATAGTTATAGATAAATGTGTATGATTTATTTGAAAAATAAAAATTACAATAATGTATGTTTATATCAATGTAAGTTATTGAAAAATTGAGGGATTGAAATATGCTTCAAATTATCCATTATATATAAGCTTCAAATGAATCATACCTTATTTTGTTACTTAGTGCCATCTGATGTTTTGTGACTTAGTATTTTCACCACTTAACAATATTTTATGCCACATAGTGTCTTGTCATGGCTCTAAATCACACAATGGCACTAAGTGACAAAATTTTGTGATTTAGTGTCTTTTGTCACTTAGTGTCTTAACAAGGGTGGAGGATGGAGGAGGCTGGGGGGGGGGGATGGGGGTGCTTAAACTATGTAGCTTCTGAGCCTGAGCTTGCTTGTTCAACATGATCACTCATTAACTGGATCATCCAGTAGTTTGCTTGCTTACTAACTCACAGACACTTACTGATAGTCACTCACACTTGCTAACTCACTCACATACTCATACGCTCACTCACTCTCAGTCATTCACATGTTCACTCACTTCCTCACTCATTCACAGTCGCTCATACTCAATCACTAACCCATATGGTCACTTACTCAATCACTGATACATTCATTCAGAGTCACCCATTCACTCATTCACACTCACTCATAACTTGAAATATTGTAGGTTATATATCCGTTGATATGAGGTGTACTTTATTAGTTGTTTTGCCTTATGGATAATAGCTAGCTCCTATCCCAGTCTCTGCCTCATTCGACTGCTGTTGTCCAATACATAATAATAGTTCCGTATTATGTAAGACATAACAATCGCGTGAAAGGATCGATGTTCTTTATTTATTCCTGTGTTATTGTACTTCCATGACAAGATCTCAATTGACAATGAACAGCTCCAAGGATGGAATCCCCTCAATAACACTCAGTCAATGCTCCTGCCAACTAAACAGTCTATCAGCTTCTATTCCAAATCCAGGACTCAGCTTCTAGAACACAACCTTTCCAGGATGGTTACTCACAACAACGTTCAGCTAACTCTGACTGAGCACGGGCGATGTACGCCTCTTTTGTATGGTGATTACAAATACGTCATACCTATACTCCTTCTTACTCCAAGAACTTTGACAAGGAGTTATAGCTAAGGTGTGCACTGATGTAAACACTATGCTAAGCTTACAGAGCATGGACTGACCATCTGCGTCAGTACAAACTACTCACTCATTTACTTCGTCACACTCACTCACTCAATCACTCACTCACTCACTCACTCACTCAATCAATCAATCAATCACTCATTTACAAATTTAATCATCACTGAAATTAGGACGAGGGAGAGTAATTGTGGTGGTCCAATCCTTGGCGTTCTTCATGGAAGAAGGGGTTTTACAATGGAGAAAAAAATGTGCAAAATAGGTACATCAAACACAATAGACAAGAACCCTATCTCCCCAGGCAGGCAAAGGTCTAGGGTCTAGCCCTACCCTAAACCCTTCCCTCTAGTTCTGAGTCACCCGATAGCGGGCGTGCTAAAGTTTGACACAAACAAAGATGGCGTCGGTAAATATACATGGCTGCCGGCTTGGGTTGTGAGTAGGGGGCGCTGAAGGTGGTCGTTCAGGGTCAGTGAGTAGTGACGTTGTGATTTTAAAGTGATGACGTAGGAATGACGTATTGGGGAATAAAGTGACGTCATAGATTTACGGGAGTTAGTGATGTGTGACACAGTGGCAAATGAGAACTTTCATTTACTTTATGCCAATTAGGAATTTCCATTGGGGTTGCATAATTGCATGAGAAGTCCTTCAATTTGTGTATTTGTGGTTGCAATTACCTTTACTTTGTGGTGAAACCGATTTAATATTAATCTCATTGGAAGTGCCATTATATATGGTGTTAATGCAGTTAAAGCTTCATGAAGTCAACATGAAAAGAAAAAAGAAATGTCGAAATAGTCCTTTCATAAGGTTAATTCTTTTTTTTCTTATTGAAATTAACATCATCACAATTAAGTGCTTTTCAAGATGTCATTATGTAACTATCATTATTTCTCACTTTACTGTCTACTTCATGTTCTTATCATCAACCTAGTGGGTTTGTTTGTTTTATACTTTGTTGTGGTACTCTCACATTCCCTATAATGTCTTTGAAAGGTTCCCCCTAACAAATCTACTTGCAATATCTGAAGGCAATTGCCAGGTGGCCTCAAAGCCTTTATAATAATAATCTCTATATCCTGCTACCAGATAAGCCATACCTATTTCCCCCATTTCAGCATTCTCCCACTTCTCTTTTACTTAGCATTGATAGCAACCGTTATCTTAAGGGGAAGTGGAAATATGAAGGGAATCTATTTGAACCGTTTTTATCTAAATACCTAGCTTGGTATGTGATCTATTGCTGATGAAGGATTCATCTTTTTTGAATTGTGGTAGCTATACGGCCCAGGTGGGTTACGCCATTTGGCTTTTAGATTCTTTTCAGGATATGATTTTGATCTCAGTCCCCGCAGTCCATCGTGTCACTGCGGCAATGGAATGCGGCCTTGTGCTTATCGACATAAATGGGTGAACATTAACCTAAGATGAATCCATTGCTGTAAAAAAATATTGCAAAAGAACGTTTCAGAAATATTAACCATTTGGTTCAATTACTCCCAACAACTTTACACTGGGCTCAGGACAACCTAACGATAATAACTCCTTGAAATAGATTTAGTTTACACATCAAAAGGTATACGTCAATTGTTGGGGCTATCCTATCGCTTATACTGCAATGACTATCAGGAACATATCATAAGGACTGTGATGGTCTTTGTAAACGCCCCTATAGGTTAATACACATCAGGGTATAGGATTAGAAGGGAATGACTTATTTGATGTTATTTGCATCCTCATAATTATGATTTACAACTTGAATAAGAAGACATATTAAAATTATGAGAAGTGCTGTGCAAATATATCAATGCAGTATGCAATCTGAGTATGCAATCAGCATACATGCCCAAAGAATGGTAGATAGCGATAGACTAACAGAGCGATTCCTTATTATATATGAAGTGTGAGTAGTGAGTAGTGTACTAAAACAACAATAACATTATGATGACTATATTAAAATCTTCAGATCCCCCCAGCGACATGTCTACCCATGGGATTTAGTTACTATCATATAGGTATAGATTTTAATGATAAAAGATCCAAATTATCAATTTACGCTTATTGAGAGACAACACTGAGGTTACTTCTTAATAAAAAGTATTTTGGGCAGTAAGTCTTTTTTTTTTTCAAGAAAAAACATCAACTTGCATGACGATAAGTGTAGACTGGTTTGGAGATGTAAGACATGGAAATTTAAAAGATGTATTGCAGACCGTGCAATTTTTGAATTTCATCTTCATACTGAACGTTCAACATAGACAATGAAAAAATAGGCAATTAAATTATTCCATTCAATCCGTGTGAGTATGCTCAAAAACAATTATGAAAAGGACGGTAGCTCTATCTAAAGTAAGTTTGTTCAATGAAACCTATTCTTTATTTCCGGTCCACAGCAGTGTTCTAATATAACCCCCAATCCCCGATGCTCACAGTGTCCTAGACTACGTGTGTTATCCGTGTTTACGTGGGACGTCCACGTTATCTCCGAGAACCCCGTGATCTAAGCCAGCCGAGATCCGCCAGAGGTCGCTCACCGGAGAGGAGGGCTATGATTTAGGCCTCCTGCGAGCAGAGAACTTAGATCAAGAAGAATGGACACTCGCTGGCTGTCCTTTTATTATTTATCAGAGTAATTGTATGTGTTAATAATATTGTCGAGACTGGAAATAAGGGGGTCCTGAAACCCGTTTTTCACTGAACACCTGCCACCTTGCCATGGGTTTGAGTAGATTTGAATTGACCATTAAAGCCATGGTGACAAACACCTGCAACCTAGCCATGGGTTTGAGTATTGATCTGAATTGACCAGTATAGCCATGGTGAAAAAGGCTTGTATGGTGACACTATCTATTCCCAAAATACATTGATAATGATGAAACCCTGCCATAGTTGTCTTGTTCTGACATGATCGGCCAATAGGGGAATGATCACATAGGGAACAGTTTCCCAGTCACATACAGGGTATCTGCATTTTAGTGCCCCATCTGTAGGTGCTATTATGACCACGTTCCTATGTATTTGCTCAAGAGGCTGTTTTCCAATACATCCCAATAGACGTTTTGCAGATGACGTGATCAGTGATGTTGGCTACACCTTAATTGATCACCAAAAGGTAGTCATGTAACAGGGGCGGCTCCAGAGATTTTCAAGATGTGGAGAAGGGCGCCCTATTGTACAAATTTCCGCCAGACCATCCAGGTCTAAGAATTTTACATAACAAACTCAATATTTGATCCAAAATTGTGGGGGCTCCCTCTGCGCTTCCCCCCTTCAAATCCGCCACTTAGTAACCACATCGGCACAAGGTCTATACCGCTGACGGGAGTTTGGCCCAGGGCGCGGCCATGTTGTGGTATCCCAATGGAAGGTCTCTGTGAGTCACATTTCACAAGTTTCTATTATAGGCGGTATATAGTCTTAGCGGATTAAAGGTCTCTGCTACAAAGCCAATGTGTGGACTGTCTACTTCTGAATTAACAGTGAGGTCAGCAGTGAAGTGAACAGTGTAGCTGAAGTGCAGGTAATCCCAGATCTACGTGATGAATAATCTGATGTTTCTAAATAGAAAATAATGGTATGTCGACTGCTAAAATGTAAAGCAGAAAACACATACTTGTTTGTTCAGCTTTAAATTCAGATTCATAGAGAAGTAAGCCATTTTAAAATGGTTTCACTAACCACTTCCGGTCACAATGTACTTCCGGTTTCCCTGATGTTGGGATCAGGACACCAATAGGACGTCTACTGGACAGTTAATGATATAATATTGACCACATACCCCAGTAATACCCGAGACAGTTAGGGCGAGGGCTTTTTAGGATCATGACTTTATAGGAGGGATAAATATATCAGCGGAAAAGATGTGTATTATTGCCTGTGAGAGGGTGAAATATAGGAAATATCGCACCCCCTGACGCCCCAAATCCACTAGGCGATATTCCCAGCGACTGGCGGCAGGATAGCCAGAAAAAAGTGGTCGGGCAACTGGAATATCAACCAATTTTGATATTTTGTGGGCGATCCCATAGGCAACGGTTGGCAAGATGCAGAAGTTCCCAGAAAGTATGCGAATAATCAGCGGAATTGACCGAATCATGGGTCAACAATCATTGGTCAAAGAAGATTGCTGGTCGACAGTCACTGGTAAAATCACCTAGTAGCTATGGGGCTTACATAATGATAAATCTTGAAGAGTAAAATGCAAAGAGTCAGAAGAGGATATAGGATTTGTCAAAGGGGGAGGTCAGCATAATATAGGCTATATAATAAAATGATGTGCATTTGCGTGCATGCACATGGCATTTCCCCCTCTTTGGGTCCACCAAAAGGGGGGGTCAAAACCCCCTTCAGGGGCGGATCCAGGAGGGGGGTCCCAGGGGTCCTGACCCCCCCCCCCCCTTTAAAAAATCCTGTATCCGCCCCCGCCCTGGATCCGCCTCTGATGAGTTAACCCTGTTCTGTGACGACATTTTTTTTGCAAATTTGTCTCCATTTCCTAGTACTCAAGCACATTTTATAGTTAACCACAAGAAGCCTCTCTCCCCAAGATGGCTTCTTCCACACCCACACTACTCTCTCTCTGATCTGGTTAAAAGTATAAATGGGGAGCTCTCTCCCTCTCCCTGCCTGGTACTATGTAGGGTTGTAGTCGGGCGTTATATATAGGTGCGGAGATAGGGGTCGGTAAATTAGAGCACTGCCAGTCGCTGCTACCAGCGACCGCCAGGGCAAGGTGAAGGTTGCAGGCGGCTGAAAGATTACGTACCCGATGCAGATAACACCGGGGTACGCCGCTAGGGAGAAATGATCCTGAGGCTCTATATGTGAAGGTACTATGCCACTATGGTGGATAGTAAGATTGGAGAAATCCCAAATTTATCGGGCTGGTCTAAATCTTTTTTGCTTGAGGTACATGTTTTGTCCATTGACAATTTGAGGATGCTCGCTTCATTATATTGGCCGAGAAATATAAGGTAAATCAGTATATTGACAAAAGAAAGACATGAAAAGAGTTTTCACCATCCATTTCCTCACCATTTATTGGGTTATGTAGGACTTGTTATATGGAACTGATCCTGTTTCTTTGGAATTAACTGAATCACCTATTTACATCATAATGCATAATTAAGTCCACAGTGTCTTATTTCTATGTATTATTCATTATTTGGGTGGTCGATTGGTCTGAAAGGGATTTTGAAATCAAATTGATGAACCATCCTGACGATTCTTTACGTTTGGAGCCCCAGTTGTATTTCAGCATAGCAGGAAAGGAGGGCTACCACTGAGGAAAGGGTCTAGACACTGTCAGAAAGCCAGTATAATACTCCTATATATAGGAGGAATGTCGGAAGGTAATTATTTGGGGAAATGTAGAATTCATGATAAAAACAGAAAATAACTGACATACCTTGCATCCGAAAGAGGCAAGCATATTAATAAGGGAGCATTATGGGACAAAGAACACAGTATTTCTACAATCTAGTAATTGTCTGTCCCCTGGTGTCTGTCGCGAAATCTCCTAAATGAGAATGGATTTCAGTTGGACACTTTGTCGCACTAGACTGGGCACTAATTTGTTGTGCAACATTGTTTCTTTTAAAGTCGTAGATGTTTTTCCTTAAGTTATCAATATATCTGAAGAACACAAATGATACTTATATAGCATACGTTATAAACTATATTAAGGATTGCACTTATTTTTTCTCAGGAGGAATGTGCAGAGCTATAAATCCTGTGCAGAGCTATAGATCCTGTGAAATGTCTCAATATTATTTAGTGCTCCGGAGACCCAATCTGATAAGGTGTATTCACCTACAAGTGAGTGGTCAGGTGAGAAGGGTTCTGTCCAGGTGTACTCACCTACAGGTGAGTGGCCAGGTGAGAAGGGTTCTGTCCAGGTGTGCTCACCTACAGGTGAGTGGCCGGGTGAGAAGGGTTCTGTCCAGGTGTACTCACCTGCAGGTTGGTTGGTTATTGGGGTTTTACACCGTATCGACATCTGTGGTCATATCACGGTGAGAACAAGGTTTTGACAATTCTGTCTGTTTGATGATCGTATCTATGAGAAGGTAGAGACCGTACCCCTACACTTTTACCGAGGTAGGTGTTCTTTAATGTGCAGGGTCCCATAGGCAGGGCCCTACACACAACAGCCGGTGGTCCTCTAGGGACCTTTGATAACCCAGTTGTTGTCACTGGGAGAAACACAGAGGGGTATAGCAGCCCAGCCTGTCCCAGGATCGAACCCAGGACCTCCCACACTCCAGGCGAACGCTCTAGCCACTTCACCACCCCGTGCTCCTCTCACCTACAGGTGAGTGGCCAGGTGAGAAGGGTTCTGTCCAGGTGTGCTCACCTACAGGTGAGTGGCTAGGTGAGAAGGGTTCTGTCCAGGTGTGCCCACCTACAGGTGAGTGGCCATGTGAGAAGGGTTCTGTCCAGTTGTGCTTACCTACAGGTGAGTGGCCAGGTGAGAAGGGTTCTGTCCAGGTGTGCTCACCTACAGGTGAGTGGCCATGTGAGAAGGGTTCTGTCCAGTTGTGCTCACCTACAGGTGAGTGGCCATGTGAGAAGGGTTCTGTCCAGGTGTGCTCACCTACAGGTAAGTGGCTAGGTGAGAAGGGTTCTGTCCAGTTGTGCTCACCTACAGGTGAGTGGCCATGTGAGAAGGGTTCTGTCCAGTTGTGCTCACCTACAGGTGAGTGGCCAGGTGAGAAGGGTTCTGTCCAGGTGTGCTTACCTACAGGTGAGTGGCCAGGTGAGAAGGGTTCTGTCCAGGTGTGCTCACCTACAGGTGAGTGGCTAGGTGAGAAGGGTTCTGTCCAGTTGTGCTCACCTACAGGTGAGTGGCCATGTGAGAAGGGTTCTGTCCAGGTGTGCTCACCTACAGGTAAGTGGCTAGGTGAGAAGGGTTCTGTCCAGGTGTACCCACCTACAGGTGAGTGGCCATGTGAGAAGGGTTCTGTCCAGGTGTATTCACCTACAGGTGAGTGGCCAGGTGAGAAGGGTTCTGTCCAGGTGTACTCACCTACAGGTGAGTGGCCAGGTGAGAAGGGTTCTGTCCAGGTGTGCTCACCTACAGGTGAGTGGCCAGGTGAGAAGGGTTCTGTCCAGGTGTGCTCATCTACAGGTGAGTGGTCAGGTGAGAAGGGTTCTGTCCAGGTGTGCTCACCTACAGGTGAGTGGCTAGGTGAGAAGGGTTCTGTCCAGGTGTGCTCATCTACAGGTGAGTGTCCAGGTGAGAAGGGTTCTGCCCAGGTGTGCTCACCTACAGGTGAGTGGCCATGTGAGAAGGGTTCTGCCCAGGTGTGCCCACCTACAGGTGAGTGGCCAGGTGAGAAGGGTTCTGTCCAGGTGTTCTCACCTACAGGTGAGTGGCCAGGTGAGAAGGGTTCTGTCCAGGTGTGCTCATCTACAGGTGAGTGGTCAGGTGAGAAGGGTTCTGTCCAGGTGTGCTCACCTACAGGTGAGTGGCTAGGTGAGAAGGGTTCTGTCCAGGTGTGCTCATCTACAGGTGAGTGTCCAGGTGAGAAGGGTCCTGCCCAGGTGTACTCACCTACAGGTGAGTGGCCAGGTGAGAAGGGTTCTGTCCAGGTGTGCCCAACTACAGGTGAGTGGCCGGGGGAGAAGAGTTCTGCCCAGGTGTGCTCACCTACAGGTGAGTGGCCATGTGAGAAGGGTTCTGCCCAGGTGTGCCCACCTACAGGTGAGTGGCCAGGTGAGAAGGGTTCTGCTGACCTAATTTTGTCTACCTGAGAACAGAGCTACCTGTAGTGCCACATTCATGTAGATTTCCTGATTTCCCATAATATGCTTTCGTTTGGTGCAATGGTCTTCTAACTGTTCTAAACTTGGTCTGGAAGATCTTTTCAATAATAGAAATAAACAAAATGTGGGGGGGGGGGAGTAACCACCCCTCAAAATGGGTTCAAAATAAAAATGAGGGTTTTGGGGGTAAATTAAAATGGGTTCCACCCTTGGTTGATTACAATATTTCACTTATAATTATTTTGGGAAATCAAAAGGGTATCCTGGCCCCCACGGCCCCCTTTGCTCCGTCACTGCCATTACTGCTGTAGGAATTGTAAAGGCGGCATTACACTGCACAACTTGAGCTGCGATTTGATGATGGTGCAGAGTAGTACAAATTAGAGACAAAATCTTTGTTACATATGTGTAAGATACTGCATACTGCCAATTCAAAACAACAAAATCGCTCCTGTGTGTGAATTTTCTGCAATATCCCCATAGCACACCGATACCGTAGCTCAAGTCAAGTATTTATAATTCCATCCAAAATAATATCATATCGCTCGTTCAGAAAAAAAATCATTTCTCTGTGTTCTTGGAAATTGGAATGATTTGAGTGCTGATTTTCAAGACTCAGAAAGTTTGAATGTGTTTATGAAATGTATAAAATTGATGAATAAGGACTATGTTGACCTGTTGGACACATGATTGTATCTGTTGAAACATTCAGTGTAAAATTGATTGACCACTGGTATTACCTACTATCGTATATATAAGTCACCCTTATACTTTTGTAACAAACTGAAACACAGAGGCATCTCTGATGTTCATTACTGGATAGAATGTATGCACTATGAAAAAAAAGTATGCACTATGAATTGATATCGCTAATTTGTGTGGATTTTCTGCAATAATTATTTACTCATATTGCACCAAAACCGCAGCTCAAGTATTGAAGTGTAATAGTATATTTAGGTGCAAAATCCCCCCATCACACTGCACCCTGCTGATCACACCTTGGGATGTCTGTCCTCAGCCGAGGTCAGGGCAGGTTTTAGAACCTGCATCAATTTGTAGGATCAGGAGGTACACCTAGGAGCATGTCAGCATGCAGTCTGTTACCACCGTGAAACGCGTTAGCCTATAATTGTGTGTACTTAGAATCCAAGACAAGTTTTTGTTGTTGGTAATGACTGTATGTTTTACCATTTACTCAGTTTTTGAGATAGGTAGTCTCCTATGCATTCCCAGTACTACCATCTATTGCTGATGCAAAGAACATAACATTATTCCTCGGTTTACCCCCTGCACTATCAATCTGAATAGGGCTCGGATAATTTTGTGTATAGGGGATGGAATGATATGCAAACACACAATGGTCTTTGGTTCTGTGTTTCTACTCCAGGATTAAGGTGCAAGAAACTTACCTGCAGGCAATGGTCTCAAGATTGGAGAATTGCCTCAGGGAATTACTTCAAACAATGATGGGAATTAGCCTGAATAACCTTTTTTAAGATATATGGTTATAATTAGCTGACAATTCTCCCAACCACGGATAGCAAAATTTCTTGGGCTGTACCTGCAGGTTAGCCTAGATCAGGATGCATACTGGGTAATATGTCGACAAACTACATTGCTTAAGTATAGAGATTTTCATAAATCTGATTATTATTTGTGGTTAAACATGACGAAAAATTTGCACTTATTTTTCTAAAAGTGTATCCACATACACTTAATATTTTCTAAGTTGTTTAAAAATGTACTCTTTATTGGTTACTTTACAACAATTATTTGTTTATTTTCTATAGTTTTTACAGAGGTTTTGTCGAAAAATCAGTCCAAATTAGCCTGCAGGTGCTTAAAATACTGTAAATCAGCTATCTGTGGTAGGGTGAATTAGAATACTGCATTTCATTGTTTATATTTGTATTTTGATCGACGCCTCTCGAGAACTGAACATGTTTTATTACTGTTGCAAACCAGAAGAGGGCGCAAAGTGCATGGATGATTTATCTCAAATACTAAGATGCAGGCCTTTCTGCCGTAAGTTTTCGACAACCCATGAATTGAGTGGAAAGAACATACCATTCAAGGTCTTGCCACCTTTCCTTTGAAGGTGCCTGGATGGCGATGCCTGCACTCGTAATCCTCTAACTCTTCTCTCATAAGAAGGACTTAGTCCCTTCTGAAGAAGAATGACAGGAGGGAAACCCGTCCCTGGTCTTATTTCTCTTCACAAAAACAAAAATAATTGCAACCTGTAACATTTCTCTTTAACTCTAACACATACACCCCACCACTCTTTGAGAGGCCAACACAACATTTCGTGGGCGTTTTATACAAACTCCCAGGCTGGATACACGGACTAAAGTATAAAAATATAAACAACCCATGGCATGACCTTGCGTTGGGGGGTAAGGAGGTGTAAAAGTGTACTTTAGTCGTGAGGAAGAGGAAGTGCAAACCACTCAGGGTGTATACACTACCCTCACTTAGTGCCTGCTGGGGGTGGGGGTGGGGGAGGGGGAGGGGTGTAAGTCAACTGAGAGCTCAGGGCGTCTGATGCACCTTTATATTAAAAAATCCTATTTATACCTCAAGTGACGGATGAATACCGAGCATAGGAGGCATCCTATCGACACAAATCAATAAAATTAATGTTGGGCATGCTATTCCAAAGAATTTACATTGTTTTGATATGCCTATTTATTTCATTCATACCATTTAATTAACCACTTTCACATTAATTTGTTTTTCCAAGTAGGTATACCGATAAAAAGTAACTTAATCATTTGAGTTAGTGGTGACTGACATTTTCATGCAAGTCACTTTGTTAACCCTAATTTTTGGGTAAGAATTTGGGAGATAGCGACAGAACTTAGATATATCCTAGTTATCTTTTCAAGGAGAGGAAATGTATATTCTAAGATACGGCTTAATCATTATATATTATTCATACAAAGTAGGTCTTTAACGTCCATTCTTTTCCAACCACATAATGCCCACTCTCTTCCTGTAACATCAAAGAACACTTTTTTAGAAAGAAAATTCACTTCTCCTTCCACATCGGAACTAACTGAAAAACAGAGGTAGTGGGGGTTTGCCCTGGAGAAGGAGGGCCAATAAATTAACCGAGGAGTGAGAGTGACTGAATCAGCAGTAGCTTAAGTATACAAATAAAGCAGAGATCGCTCATTTATCATGAGAGTGCTGAATTGCTAACCAAGATGTTAAAAGTGATAGGCCTACATATCTTTTTTCACTATAAAAAGGTGAACCACACATACTTTAGCTGAGCCACTCATATCATATTATATAAACATGTAGGCTTATACATAAGTAGATAGCCTATTATGTGTATACTTTTTTTAAAGGTTTATTTCATAACATCCATCAAGGTTTCCCCTGGTTTTCGGGATATTACAGAAAGGTGTAACATACTGGGGTAGAATGAAGTGATAGGCCTACATGCATTTGTATACATATATATATATATATATATATATATATATATATATAATATGTAATATGTGGTAATCATTACCTAAACCAGGGGCGACCCTGATGTATAATTATGATGTAATGAACGAGGCCTAATGAAAAATCAACATGTATATATATATATATATATATATATATATTTATATATATTTATTCCTTCATTGAGGTATGAATGTTATAGGTATTGATCGCGCTAGTGATCTGGTTATCACTCTAGTCTGCCTGTAGGCCTATCTACCATTTGTTATGTATTGAATCTGAATGTCTACTTACCTACTGATATACTTACAATTGGTTCTAAACATGTACAGTAATTATCCCCAATCGTAACATTGAAGTTTGCTGCTCTGCTGATTCATAAGATCATATGTTACCTTTACTTTGTAAATATCCCTCCAACACTATAATCATCCTATATCTCTTATGTTCCATTGTAATACTCTGAAAACCAGGGTTAACCCTGAAGTTTATTACTAGATAAAAGTTTTAAAAAAAAATTATATATATATATAATTATACATATGATTATATATATATATACATATATATATATATAGGCCTATAATTATAACTATTTATTTACCATAAGTACACGTTTGTAGATATTTCATATATATATAAATAGGATATATACCTTTCATGTACACTACCTAGCCTATGTAGTGTACATGACGTAGAGAGGTTTCGTTTATTATAGGCCTATGTCATAGGCCTATAATAAACGAAACCTCTCTACGCTATGAGTATGCGGACTTGGGCGTGCATAAATTACTACTCCGACCTATATAGCTATCATAAGGTCACACTCCAACAATAATGGGTGCCCACACAGCGCAGGGGATATAGCTCAGTGGTAGAGCATTCGACTGCAGATCGAGAGGTCACCGGTTCAAATCCGGTTGTCCCCTACCTGCCTTTTTCGTACAGTGAAGAAATCTCATGGAAAGGCTATTGAAAATCTACATGTTATATGAAAACAAAGCAAATAACAATAGCATTATAAAAAGACGTATGATTTCGTCACTTATTTGAAGCAGGCATTTCCTTAATAAATAATAGGGTATTGACTGTTAAGTATGTGTCAAATATTAATAGGCCTATATGGATTATTCATGGGGGCTTTATGAATTCTACATTAAATACAGTGCCACAACAGGGACCGTCATTGGTGGCTATGATTGACACTATCGGGCTAGAAATAATTATACATACTGAGCATTTACATTTAACTTATTATGTATATATAGGCCTATGTACTTGTATAGGCCTAAAGTCTAAAATAAAAAATGTCTATGGTTATAACCAATGTGACCAATATATTTGTTATAGGGCCTAACCAATGTGGCTAATATTGATTATAACCAATATGACCAATCACCAATGTTAGTTATAACCAATGTGACCAATATTGGCTATAGCCAATAGTATAAACTATAAAAAAAAATGTCCACCAGAATTTAATTGTATTCTTAATAGAAATTGATGCCATCACGTAAGATCATAAGAAATAAAAAATTCGAAGTTAAATGGACAATGGAATTAGGCCCCTTATTGCTGTGGGTCTAGACCCTTGGTAGGGCCTATTGGTACCGTGGTATGGGCAATCTTTGATTAACACACAACAACACTGCTTAGTTGGATGGCAGGATATATGGAATAAGAATGTAGGCCTATGTGATATTGTAACATTTTCCTTTAATTGACATGTAATCTGATGATTAGCTGGAGCAGAATATAAGAAATAAGGCCTATAGACCTCGTGCAGACATGGTTACGTAACCACTTTTTGGTGATCACCATGTGCTATCCATGACCATTTGGTTAGGCTACTAGCCTATACCACTCTAGAATTGATCAATTCTAACTAATAAAAGTATCTTATTATAAAACTGTATAATTGCTTTAAATATATTCAGAATAAATATCTGTTCTAGATATATGAAAATTGTGTAAAATGGTCAATTTGAATTGATCACCATCATGGCGCACTGTCCCTTTCTGGATATTGTGACGTCACGTGCACAACGTCTATAGTTCTATTGGCCCACCTGTCACGTGCACTGTGTCAATTTAAACCATCTAAGGTATTATACACACATAACCTATAATATAGGTTATTCTCATATTCTTATATAGGTTATTAAGTTTTTGTATTATATATATATATATATATATATATATATATATATATATATATATACACTTTTATATTATTCTCATATCATAAGAAAAAGCTCATCTGTAGGCCCCAGTTATATTTCTGACACACTTCATGCATGCATCTTAATACTTTAGGAGTCATCCTCAAAAAGCCATGCAAGCGCATGAGTCCGCCCCCTATAGGCCCTATGCTCAAAGGATCCCAGATGCCTATAGTCGGGTTAATAAGAGCAGAGAGAATTATAATTCTCTCTGATAAGAGCAGATAATAACCCAAGAAAATGCTGTCCTTATGCTCGCAATGGATGGTACCTGTACACTGGTATAGGTACCCAAGGACAAAATAAGCCAATCCCAATTTGCCCCAACATTAGATTTTACCATGAAATATTTTTTAAGTTTCCTCTATGCTTTTCCCCCGGCGACAGTTGCATAATACAAAATTAAACAAAGCAATTTGATTGACAGATTGCCACTAAAATGTGTAAAATGCAGCTTTATATATTGTCATTTTTCCCATATATAGAAATCAGTGTTAAAGCCTGTCCCCCAAACCTTTAATGTACAATCCTATTTTGCCCTGAAATACAACATTTTGACTGGTAGGTAAACCTGCAAGTCTGTCAATTGATAAAATTTAAGGAATCATAATATTTAAGTAGTATTTGGAGATATAGAAAAATACAATTCTTGCATATTTCAGTAACCCCAATGCTAGGAGACAAGGTTGGTTTATACGGTTATTTTGTCCGACCCTTGTCCAACCCTGCATGGGATATATCCAATGTGGGTAGGGCTTATTGAAAAGCAGCTGATATAAGCTGCACATTGAGCGCCTGGTAAAATATCTCAATAAAAAATAGAAGGGGAAAACAGATGGACGAAACAACAATATGCGAAGCCCACTGCTCTAGTGCTCCAGTGACACACCCTGGTTCCCTGTGCCTCTGCCAAATAAAATAATGTAAGTACATTGTAGTTGTTTGTCGGAAAGGTAGGTAAAAGGGATAAAAAAAAAAAAAAAACAAGGCACAGTCCATTACATAACCAGAAAAATGGTTCTATACCCCTAAATTCGACACAGCAGCACGACCATTTCTTCAATGAAACCACACCACTATTCCACCCCCTCCCCCCATGAAAACACAAAAGAAAAGATGGGATGCCTAAGAATAAGGTCCATGGCCTGCAATAAGGACATTTCTTATGTTCTACGGGAGCAGTGGAATAATAAGTGACAAGGACGGACAACATAGGCAGTTCTTAAATTCAAAAAGTAAGCCTACGTGTCAACTAGATCCCATCCATTTTCCAGGGCCCTACATATAAACATTTTTAGTTGGGCTATAAAACATATATAGGCCTACCAGTTTAACAAAACTACATCGTCCTGTCGATTGCAGATTGTTTTATCTCCACTTATTATTGCGAAATAAATCAAAAGTGCGAGAGAAATATTTCGGTACATGTATTAGGCTTGATACGGCAAATACAGTAGTCGCAGGTGATCAACTAGTCATGCATGCATAATGTTATTGATTATCATATTGTACTAATGGCTTAGTACTTTTTATACATTGTCATAATATATGATCCAACAAGGATCAGGCTTAGCAAGTCTACTTCTAGTCTACTCCTAGGAGAAATATCTTACGCTCCTAGCGCCACCTGTTAACCAGTATAAAAGGCGCTGCAAGGTAGGGAGCGAGCAGTTAGTGAAAAGTTAGTGAGTTAGTTGGTTAGAAGAAACATGTTTAACCAAGGAGTTATACCTGGAGGAAGTACATCGACTCCATGTAACAGACTGGAGTTTACCAATACCCACTACCTCGGACATAGGATTGTGTTAGAGCTAAATGCTAGAATGGTCTAGAAGGCGTTGGAGCAACTCGTGTTCTAAATGTGGTTGATTGCTGATAGGAGATGGGAGGTGGACTGATGAAGACTTATACATGGTGGCTTTGACTCGGGATGAGATGTTTATTGAATAAAAACCCTTTCATATTAAGAAGTTCCCTCATCGTTCATTTCTTTTGAACTATTGGGAAGTGAATGGACAAACTTTAAACGCGGTCTGAATTACTCAGACATTCTAGAAAGCAACTTACGAAGACTTGGATATACACGAATCTTACGCAGTCTTAAATCAAACATTAACAATAGTTCATTTGGTGGAGATACCCGAAACATGACTTGTGCCGTTTTGCTCATCCTTGATGTCAGCCACCGGTGACTTTGAGGCTTCCTCTAACCCCAAGCCTCAATCTTTGCGGCCCGCAGGACACGATGTGTCAACATCATATACAGGGAATGTGGAAAACCGCCACCTGGTAGGTAATCCCTTAGACGGGGAGGCACAGAGACAGGAGGTCGCAGCCAGACCCAAGCAGCTCTGCCCCGAAGGTGCACAAAATTACCAAACCCGTGGCAAAGGTAAACCATTTCCCTGGCACCTAGGGTCCAAAGATAGGCCGGTTCTTGACGAAGGACTTGAAACCCTAACACACTCGGGACGAGTTGAAGGGAAGAACCGTCTCACGGAATATCAGCAATATTGGAACCCAGGGTACGTACCACCTACGGACCACGAAACTGGTACTAGCTCTCGCTCCACCTGTGAATCTGATGTGAACAATCCGTGGTGTAACCAAAGTGTTCCTTATCGTTTACTGCCCGCAGCGGGAGGTGAAGGCGAACAGGAAGTTTCCAATGGAGATAACCTATTTTCTTCAGGAAATCTAAAACAACGACAAAACACCGCGGATAACTCCAGCCCATCAGGGGGAAAACGCCCCGAAAATCCGGTAATCCTACCTGATGGGAGCTCTCTCACCTATCCATTACCCCAACGACTTGAGTTTATCAGTCACCCACTGGTAACACCAACTCACCCCAACCCGGGGGCGTCCATTCCTTATTCCACTGTAGCTAAAGGAAAAACAGTGGGAAGGGATAGGGGAGTGGGAAGGGAAGCAGAGGGAAACAGCGAGAAAGTAGGTAATTTACAACCCTATCGATTAACTTACGGGGTAGAAACGAACTTAGACCAAGCTGGTAAAAGAGCGGAAGCTCAGGCCTTTGATCCAGCCGAAATATTAAAGCAGTGGGCAGACACAGGCCCCGAAAAGCACATAGATTTAGAGAGGCTAAGCGATCAGGATAGTGAGGAAAATGTAACGCTAAAAGCACCAGATTTTAACACTCCAACTCAAGAATTGTATGATAAATACGAAAGTGAAGACGAAGAAGAAGATAGGGAATTAGAACAAGCTATCGCGAGTGTCAGAAAAGGTAGTCCTGATAGAAAATTAGCTAGAGAAGATAGATCAACCTCGTCTTCATACGAACTTATTACCGAGGATGGTTTAGACACAGGTAAGAAAGCTAAACTTGAAAGTGAGGACGAAATTAGTGTAGAGGAAATACCTGTGAAAGAACAGTGGGACGATCACGATATACAAAACCTCCACGAAAATAATATGGCGGAAGGAGGCGTTCCTTTGATGGATCTAGTAGAAGAAAGAGAGGATAGGGATCAACGCCAGCAACCCGATGAAGGGGGAGCTGGGGGTGTAGATATGGGGGCATGGCCTCCTAACCGTGGGATGGGCCCTGGGGGACCCCAACAAAACAATGGGAATGGCCAGATCCTAATCCAGCAGCCGGGCCGAGGCGCGCCGGCAGGAGGCGGGATAGACCTTGGGCCCATACAACAAAATATGTTGTACCCTTTTATAAGGCAGGCAATGGGAGCCCCTATACAGGCAGGTCAAGGAGGAGGGGGAAACCAACAGGGTCAACAGGCCCAAGGAGGCCAAGATAATCAGGCCAACCCTCCTCTTAACCAACAGGCCCAAGGAGGCCAGGATAATCAGGCCAATCCTCAGAGGGCTATTCCTCCTCTTAATCAACAAGTTCAAGGGGGCCAGAACGATCAGGCCAACCCTCAAGGACTTATTCCTCCTCTTAATCAGCAGGTCCAGGGAGACCAAGATAATCAGGCCAACCCACAAGGGCCTAACCCTCCTCAAAACCTTCTCAATAACCCTCCTCAAAACCTTCTCAATAACCCTCCTCAAAACCCTATTAATAATCTCCCTCCGAATCAGCCCAATCTGGGGATAAACCCTGGGGGACTCCAGCAACCCGGTGCAGGGGGAAATGGTGGTGTGAATCCGGGAATACAGCAGCCTAATCCTGGGGTAAACCTTGGGGGACTGCAACAAAATGATGGGGGAGGCCAACCAGGCCAACAGCCCGGCCGGGCCGAGCCAGCAGGAGGTGGGGTCGATCAAAACCTGCTCCCTCACCTATTGCAGGCAATGGCACTCGCAGCCAATCTTAACGCAGGCCGAGGAGGGGCGGGGAACCAGCAGGGTCAGCAAGCCCCAGCAGGCCAGAATAATCAAGTAAATCCACCAGGACACAATAACCCTCCCCCGAACCAGAATAACAATCCTTTCCTTAACCAACTCAACAACCCCCCAAACCCACCGAACCCTCCGCCGCCCGGACCACCAGGTCCACCGGGCCCACCAGGTCAGAACAACCCTCCAAACCCACCGAATCAACCAAATATTTGGGAAATTCTACCACAGTTGAGCCAGGCACTGGGGCAAACACCAGCGCCAGTGCGTGAAACGACTCACAGTGGTCACCAAAGGGGACCAAACATTAGGTTACCGTGGTTTAGTGGAAAAGAAGACGAGCAAATAGAAAAGTATTTCAGGGAATTAAAACGACTGAAAGCTATCTATGACTGGTCGGACGCCCATCTCCTGAATATGGCGCTGTTAGGCCTAAAAGGAAGGGCCGACGACTGGGCAGGAGCGTTAGCTGAAAGTGAGAAAGACTCATTTGGGAAGCTAGAAACCCAAATGACCAAGATCTTCGGTGATCGAAGGGCTAAGTGGCAGAAACACGCAGAGTTCTGTGGCCTTAAACAAGGAAAAGACCAGAGCGTGATCGAATTTGCAGGTGTTCTGAAACAAAAGCAAGTTAAAGCAGAGGCGAGTGAAAGCATGATGTTAGCTGTGTTTTTAGAGGGATTAAAACAGGGCGTAGCCAGGCAAGTAGCTATACTGGACCCTAAGTCGTTCACCGAAGCGGTGGATTGTGCGACGAGGCTAGAATCGTTGGACAAAGGCAAAGGGGGAACTAAAATATCTAATGCAGTGAGCGAACTGGCTGGAGGCCAAGAATCAGAGGAGACCGCGGCCCTAAACTCCATCTCCGAACGATTTGGAGTGGTGCTGGCCCGACTGGAGGCCGCTCCATGGTTTCAGAAACCAAAGCCAGGGCAAAGCGGGACTCCCCAGAGTGGTGGTAACTTTAAACAGCAAGGTTATGAGAGAAAAGATAGGTACGAAAACCAGAAAGGTGAAAGAAATTCAGATCAGAAGCCTAAATCCAATATCGCCCCGAACAGAGAGGCAGATAAGGGAAAGAATCTGCCAACTCAACAGAAAGTAGAGAGACCCAGGTTGCCTTTTGATGAAAGTAAGTTTTGTATCATTCATCAACAACATGGTCACTCTACAGAAGCGTGCTTGTGGTTAAAGAATAGGTTGAGGGAAAAACCCCCGCGGATCTACAAAGATAGCAAAGCCAGTGGTACCGAACAAAAGAATCAGGGAAACTAGAGGAAGGGTCCGTTCATTCCACGATAGAATTAGGCGCAGTGGACGGACCGGCTAGGAGAGAGATAGGAGACGAAGCATTTTTCTTAACGTTAAGATTTGATGATCAGAAGGAGGTTAGATCTTTAGTAGACACAGGAGCGAGCGATTGCTTCATGTCCACCCATTGTAAACGGCAGATCCCTAAACAATGCATTTTAGATGAATGGAAGGTATCGAAGGGAAACATCAGTTTGGCAGACAACTCGTCTCAAGTAATACTAGAACAAATTAGATGTAAGTTTTCGATCCAGGGATCGGTGGTCTGCTATGATTTCAACATAGTGGACGATCTATGCCACCTAATAGTAATCGGGAGAAACTTATTAACAGTGCTTCGATCAGATTTATCTCTACCAGGCGCAAAGATAGAAGTGTTTTGTGGAAACCCTATAGTTAGCAAAGAAACAGTGAAAATTCCGCCGGGAAACGAATGCATCATACCGGTAACCACTCGAGAGCCGCTGGGATTAGACTCACCGGTAGCTTACTGCGCACCGGCGGTAACCGCACCAGTCCTAGTGGAGGGGTGCGTGAATACGGTGGGAAGCCAGTGGTGGATCAAAGTCATGAATCCGCTAGATGTAATGCAAGAAATCACTCCCCAGGAAGTATTAGCTTTTGCGGAAGAATGCGCAGTGCCTGAGGTAAACCAAAATCAGATAGAGGAGTTCCTAGACTTGTGTTATCTAACTAAAACAGAGACCCCAATGTCCATCTGCAGGATTTCTGTAGAAGTAATGAAAGACGCAGTGCAAATGGAAAGCCAAACCTCTGAGGAGAAATTCCGAGGTAAAATGGATGAGAATGTAAGTAAAATAGATCTGACCGAGTCGTGCTTAAACGAAGAACAACAGGTAAGGTTTAGGCAAATGCTTAATAACAATAGAAATGCACTAGCGTTCTCAATGGAAGAGTTAGGTCACTGTGAAATAGCGCCGATGAGAATCATTGTGGATGAGTCGCAGGGAGTTATAAGTTCCAGACCATACCGATACTCTCCACAGAAAATGGATATCATCGATGAACAGGTTAGGCAACTCATAGATATAGGTGTCATAGAGCCCAGCGAATCGGCTTGGCGAAGCCCGCTGGTGGTAGTGCAGAAGAAAGACGGCAAACCTAGGCTCTGTACAGACTTTCGCATGCTTAATCAAGTCACTTTTAAAGATAAATTCCCCATGCCCATGGCTCGCTCGCTTTTCCTATATACGGCTTACAAGAAACCCACTATGTGGACAGCTTTAGATCTGTTGAGCGGCTATCATCAATGTGTAATCGAAGAAGACAGTAGAAAATATACCGCTTTTGAAACCCCGATGGGTGTGTATCAGTATAAGCGTGTACCATTTGGCTTAGTTGGCGCACCTTGGCAGTTTACCAAGGTAATGGCCATAGCGCTAAAGGGATTGATTCCTAGAACATGCTTAGCATACTTAGACGACGTAATTGTCTACGACACTACATTTGAAGAACACCTGGCGAGCGTTGAGGTGGTTCTCCAAGCTTTGGCGAGAGCTAATCTCAAACTAAAACCGTCAAAGTGTGAGTGGTGCCGTAGTGAAATCAATTTCCTCGGCCACGTAGTAAACGCGGAAGGTGTGGCTACACAAAGGGTAACCACAGAAAAGATCACAGCCTTTAACCGTCCACATAATGTGAAAACCATTAAATCCTTTCTGGGACTATGTAACTACTACCGATCGTTTGTCCCTAATTTCGCTGATCTAGCGAAGCCTTTAAACCGGCTGCTAAAGAAGGAAGTCTATTTTGAGTGGACAGAGGCCTGCGAGGAAGCGTTTCAACAGTTAAAGAAATTGCTAACCTCGCCGCCCTTACTAATTCATCCAGATATAGGGGGGCATTTTTATCTACTTACAGATGCATCAGACGCCGCATGCGGTGCAGCGGTTTGCCACAAACTAGATGAAATCTACCGTCCGGTTGCTTTCTGGGGATGTACTCTCCGGGACGCCGAATTAAATTATTCGGTAACAGAAAAGGAGGCTCTGGCAGTAATTAAAGGCATTAAGAACTATGAGGACATGTTGCAGGGAGCTAAAATCACAATAGTGACTGATCACAAACCGTTGATTCCCCTGCTACAAAGTGCCTACAAAGCCCCGTCAGCCCGGCTGAGACGGTGGGCTTTAGCGTTATCAGATTTTGATTTTGAAATCACATATGAGCCAGGAGCGACTCATTTTCTACCGGACTATTTGTCTAGAGTCTATCATGAGCATGTCCCAGGTGAGGAATATGAACCCGCCGTGGGATGTGAGTTATTTGAGGCCGAAGTTCAGGATGAAGAGCTTTCTGTGGCTACGGTATTAAACGCGCAACTCCAAGATGCAGAGTGCGCGCAATTGATAGACTACCTGCAGGACGGAGACCTACCAACAGATCCCATTGAAGCTAGGCGAATAATGGACCAAGCTGATTTTGTAGGAATGGTAGCACCGGGAGTACTGTGTAGGTTCAACATCAAAAGGTATAACAAACACCAAGACCAACTGGTCAGACTCAAACCTCGTATGATAGTTCCAGGAAAGTTAATTCCCAAAGTCCTGAGACTATTACATAATGACATCTTGGCTGGGGGACATGTAGGGATCAGTAACCTCACTACCAAAATCTCTGAGAAATTCTACTGGCGGAACATGAACGCCGACATCGTAGACTATGTAAAGGCTTGTGAGACCTGTTCTCTAAGGAGACGGGCCCCACATTTCAAGGCCTTAGCTAAGTCTTGGGAGAGACCAACCCGACCCTTTGAGGTAGTACAGTGTGATTTCATCGGGCCGCTAAAGAAGGCTAGGGATGGGTCAAAATATATCATGACCTTCATAGACCTACTGACAGGTTGGCCGGAGGCTTTCACCACTAAAGACTCCACCGCGCAGACCGCGGCTAACTGTTTCCTAACCGGAATAGTGTGTCGGTATGGGCGGGTAAACCGCCTGCACACAGACCGGGGGGCGGCTTTCCTCTCAGGGCTATTCAGGGAAATCACTACACGACTAGCGTGCAAGCAAACGTTCACTACCGGGCGAATGCCGACTGGCAACGCTCGAGTAGAGAGACTACATAAAACCATTGAAAACCTGATTGCTTATTATATCCCTGACGATCACTGTAACTGGGTCGATCTACTTCCCATTGCATTATGGACAGTTAGATCCACAATCAGTGTACGGTCGGGATACAGCCCGCACACCCTGCTGTTTGGCAGAGATCCAATCAGTATGGGAATGCCTGAGCAAGGAACAATTCCTGAAACGCTGAACGACTGCGAGTTTTTCATGCAAACCAAGGATAATATTGCTATGTTTAGGAATATGGCTGAAAGGGTAGTTCAAAACTACGAAAAAGATCTGAGACTGCGAATTGACGAGCGGGCGCGGCCCACTCAGATGTACGAAGGTGATATGGTATACATGTACGACCCTCTAGCTAGTGAAAATAAAGCATCTAAGTTCTCAAACAGGTATACTGGGCCATTCAGGGTAATTGAAACAAAAGGAGACCACCTTGTTAGACTAGTGTCTTTAAAAACTGGAAAACAGGTCCCACATCTAGTAAACATTTCAAAACTCAAACCTGCACATGGGCCCTGGTCTCCCGCTGTCCCTCATAACATTCCCAAACTGGTGAGAGAAGCGAAAATCACTAACTCAAAAGGGGCAGATCCTGACCGAAACCCTGAATTGCATCACACTCCGACGGGTGAAATCGCTGAGGAAGATGGCGAAATAAGGGGTGCTGAGACTGAAAACTCAACGGGAACGACCGGTCCCCGTGAGCATGATGCAGTTCCTATGACCAGGAAGGTACCTACACAAAAACCTGGCCCAAGTCCCACTGATTTAGCAGAAACGGATGGGCAAATCACTGATGGTCAGGGCACCAGTGTGGACACCACGCTGTCCACAAACTTATCCTTTGTTCCTAATAAAGCCGCCTGTGAACGGGGAACAGCTGGCGCTAATGGACAGAGGAAACGCAAACGAGCTAAACGAAGGGGCAAAAACCAGCCGTTGGAGGGGAGATCCCCTCCAGGCAACAACAAGCCCATAAAACTACCCTGCGGTGATGTGCCGATCTTGGATACGTCGGAACAGAGCCCAGGAAAAACAGTAAAGGACCATGTCCCGACGAAAGGTGGCTATAACCTACGTCGGAACCGCCGCCCTAACTACGTCGCTCTGTCCAACGGCGGAGAGAGCGACGACATGGATGATTAATGCAGGAGATTTAGCCGCCCTGTGAAAATAAAGGTTCGGCGGAGCGGCACCGTTAGCATCAGCGCTAATGGAACAGGTGGTCTGCCTCACGGCCACCTTGCCGCGCCCAGGGGCGTGGCAGAAAGGGAGGGTGCGCACACCAAGAGAGATGCCAGTGGTTGGGCGTCATCTTTTGGGACTGGATGCATGCGTTCCCCCCCCCCACCTGAAACAGGATACAGCTCCAAATATGGAGACGGCATGGACAAGCGGATCGGTTATAATTTCGTGGGATCCGCGCCGATCCACCAGTCGGTCCGCAACTCTGCTCCCAGACAGTCACCTCTGCTGCAGGTGATTGTGCGCGCAACCCAGCCCGGGACGAAACGGAGATAGATATTGATTCTATCTCTGAACAGAAGTTGGAGATAGAAATTGTTCAGCCTCCGACTTCTCCTGGAAGGAGCAGAAAGAGAACTTAGCTGGGACACTGATCCACCGACTCATGGGGAACTGTCTAGCCCTCCGGCCACATAGCAATCCAAAGGGAACCACTACTTTCCCTGCGGACACGGAGGGAAGGATTATCGTCCCCCTGAGAAGGAAACGGATTAGCCGGCCCACCCTGAGGGCGCTGCCTACCAAGGGAAGGTTCGTTGGGCCATTCTTTTAGGATTTTACCAAATGAAAGAAAAGGCAGTCGAGAAGGAGAGTGCTAAGAAACAACCGGCTCAGACCCTTAGGCGGTGGAGTTGGCCGGGCCGGGGCGGTGTCCGTCCAGACTCGACCGACGCCGGGATTGCCCGGAAGAAGCCAAGGACACCAGCCCGGCGGCCCACCAGAACGACCACAGGCGGAGCCAAGAGGTCCGCCAAATCGGCTCCAGCCAAAAAGAAGACAGCAGAGAAAGACTTCTACAATTTATCTGAGGTGAGTGACGCGGAGCCCGAGCCAAGGCTAACGGCGTTGGCCAAGCCGGTTCAGAAGGAAGAAGCGGTCAACCAACCAGTGCAGATACAGGCCGGCTGGTTCTGGGACCTTACGCAACCACTGTTCCAACTATTTGAGACTGTTGACGAAATTAGGAGAACAGTAGGACTAGATGTGCCAAAATCAAACAAACAGTTAGCTGAGATTAAAACTCAGGTAGCTCCTTTTATTCAAAGGACCACACAAAACTCTAAATGCGTCAGGGAAAGTACCAGCCTACAAACAAAACGAGGCGGCCGACCTCTGCCCACTCTGGAAAGGCGATCGGGAGGGGAACAGCTAACCGTCGCCGCTCCAGGACTAAAAGTGGAGGTAGCACCCGTTCAACACGCGCCAACCCCACCGGTGGGGAACGGGCCAGCGGGAGCTCCCCTCCTCCACCACTTACAGCCTGCGGACCCCGCTTGTTTAGACTTGAGCAGCTTGACAACGAGCTGCAACGCCAATCCCTCACCACTGCTATGGAACCAGCAGCAGTGGACGCCAACCAGCCAGCCGGGGGGCCCACTGTGGCCGAGCCCACTCCCAACGACAAACCCACCGCAAGTACCAAACCCATACCCCTCGAGCCAACCGTCGTACGACCCAACGGGGGCCGTTTCGGACTGGAACCTACTAGGCCAAGACCCCTCAGAGCAATGCGCCCCTCGTCCTGCGAACGTATGAGAGGCTTAAGAGTCACGGTCACCAAGGATGAGAGCGGGATCATCAGGCGAGTGGTAAATGACAACGGGCAAAACCTCTACGAGCATGTCCCAAACTAAACAGACCAGGAGGCCCGAGAGGAGAGCATTTTTCGGCGCATGGATGTTAGTAATGCGCAGAAAAATAAGGTAACTTTACTGTGAACATGTTTTAGATAAACTGCAAAATTAACTTTCTCAAACTATCGCTAAGGCCAAAACAAGGACAATGAAGTGGCTGGTGCTGTTAGTATTAGCTATAATAGGGGGCATTAGGGGAGTGCATAACGACTCCGGCCCACCTGAAGGGCTAGCCCCTAACGCTGAAGTAATAGCTTTAGAACAATATGGAGTAGTGTTAAAACCAGGGAAGTTAATGTCCACCGCGGATATAACACACGTTCGACAGGGCTTCCTAATCACTATTCCAAGGAGGCGCCCCTTCAACAAAGCTACCTTTGGCCAGGTATGTCACCGATATCTACAGGGAGGAGACGCCCTCGATCGGGCCTGCTACCATATCAGGTCGCTGGTCAGTTGGATGGATCAGACGTCACAGGCGCTTAAGGGTCGGTACCGAGAAGTTCTTAATGAAACCTTAAGTTCCCTAATAAAAAACACTCAACAAGACCTTCAAAATCAAGAGTCGGAGTTAAAATCTAGTGGAAGGATCAAAAGAATGAAGAAGTTGCCCACAATGCTAGACGATCCAGGGTGGCCGACCTTTCCTCTTCCAACCTCTTGGAATCAAGGACTGGCGGCTGATGTCAAATATAACAGAGAATTGATTAGAGTATTGCAGGAGTCTTCGAACCAAATGATCGAAGACTTGGCTCTGATGAATGAAAAACATGACGAGGCTGTCGAAAAGGTTAACCATGTCGTGATAGGCCTACTGGACAATCTAAGATCACTAAATAAGGCACACAACACGACTCGCCGAAGGTTAAAACTAGTGCAACATAAGGTGGATTGGATGGAACTGTACCTGAATATGATACCGGTCGCTCTAGAAGACAAGTTAGGAGAAATGGTGTATCTTCAACTAATGGTAGAGCAAACACGCATGTTCAGGAAAGGTGTACAGCGCCTGACGCGGGGCCAGCTGACTATGGACTTGGTACCCCGCCAATATATGGTCGGAGCGGTCCAGGAAGTGAACAGATATCTGAAGGGGATCCACCCCAGGTTCCATGTCGCGTTCACAGATCCTTCCTTCTATTACGAGAACAGTCAACCTTCGTTCAAATTCAATGAAACCACTCAGGAATTTATAGTGTATGTAAGGGTGCCTGTGGTGGCTGATGAACATTTGTTCCGAGTCTACGAAGTACTAACTTTTCCTGTGCCAGTAACGGTTAGGGGGCGACGTAAGAAGGACGCTCTCCAAATTGTTAATCTACCCAAAAGTGTCGCCATGTCCATGTCCCGCCAGTATTACGTACCATTGGCTAGTGGCAGTTGGTCAGGTTGTTATGGACAGACCATCACGCTCTGTAAGGACCTACCTTATATGAAAAAGATTACAGACAACACCTGCACTGCTGCGCTACTGAGGCGCGACGACCTAGCGATCCAAGAAAAATGTGAGCTGGACTATCTACTGGAAGCAGACTTCGGAGAGATGGCAGTGTATCTAGACGACGGAGATATGCTAGTGGTCAGCGCCGACACCAGAGGCCAAATGATTTGCAGAAACCAGCCTGCGGTCGGAGTAAACATAGAAAATTATGCAAGGGTTCAGGTGGAATGCGACTGTGCATTCCAAACACAAGGAGCATGGATACCGTATAGCTTGCGAAATTGTGACAGGCACACCAGGATCACCACGGTTGTGTACCCACATAATGACCTGTTGGAAGCAGCAAGTCGTGTGAAGGGGTGGGACATGAATTTCACGACGTCCAAAAACGAACCCACTATGTTGGAATCAGACCCTATCCCTGAAACAATTAGGAAAGACCTGCTGGAGATCGAGGAAAGCCTGAAGGCCAAAATACCTGTAACCTCCTTGGCCAAACGAATACAAAAACACCGTAAAGACTTGGCCAAGGGTATCAAGAAAGCGACTGACCGTTATGAGGTGGAAAAACACGCCCCGTGGTTCTCTATAGGCAACTTCGGAGGCGGTTTTGGTCTCCTCACCATCTTTTGCATAGTGGTAGCTGTGACAATTATTGGATGTGTTCTCTGGAAGTGCTGGCGGAACCACCAAGGCAAGGCTGCCCTGGCCGGACTAACCATGACTTTACCTCGGGCCATGGCCTTGGAAGCGGCGGACCCGGAGGAGCTGCTGCGCAGTGAAAAGGAACTAACTGGATGCCCGGACACGACCGCCAACCCCACTGCGGTGGCAGTACTTGCTATATTACTGGCAGTACTCGTCATCGCCATAGTGGTCCTCGTGTGGCGAAAGTGGAGAAATATTAGAGGAAAAACTGTGGATGGGTTGTACGTACAGTTTGCCAACCCACATATGATAGAAACAATCTTCCTGGGCGAACTGGCTATGCCTTCAGACCACACTTATACTGAAGGCTATGTGCTCATTAGGGATCTACTGGTGACCCAGCTGTGTCTGAAGTATACTCTGACGGTAACCTGGGGGGCGCAGCTGATGGGAGCAGCGACTAGACCTGGACAGCACCCATCTAAGGTGCCACTACCCGACACCCTGAGGGTATCTAAAAAACTCGCCCGTCTGATGATGAGTAACTTAAAATACAATACCAGGGCCAGACTACTGAGATATTCCTCGGGGCTAGCCACTCCTGTACCCATGGGAGTACCTCGCCTCATCGACGCAGGGTGGTCCGATGTCGGAGCGGACTGGCCTCAACCGGTGTTGGGACAAGGAACAATGCCTAACGCTCCTCCTAGATCGACCACGCCCACCTCAACAGCGACCGGAACAGGATCTGCACGAAAGACAATAAGGCCAGGGACATCCGAAATAAATCCAGGAACGGTTTATGAAGTTATCATATGACAATGTAACGAGTGGTAAAACCTGACCTAGTACTGTACAGGTAAAATTGGTGAATTAATAACACAGAGGTACGAATACTAAAACTAAAATGTTACAGGAAGTTCGCTGGGCAATACCTGTTTGGGTAGGTAGGGTTCTGTTGACTAGCCTGATCAATAAGGATTCACCAGTCAGGAAAAACTTAGTTCGGGTAGGCTGGTCCAACCGTCTCTCTATGGACCCATGGGTTATCTAAATTTCTCTCAAGTCGAGTGTCCCATGCCCGGTAGCCTAGCTCAACACTCTAATTGTTATTGATTTGGCAACTCTTTTAAAGTAGGGAACTATTTGGAACCGATCCTAGTGTCGCAAAATTTTAGCATTTTAAAAGAAAAACTCAAAATTCTGTATAAAACCTAAGAGCGCTCAACGGGACCAATGCTCCCAACGAGCGAAGTGAACTTCCCCAAGCAAGTACCATCTACACCTGACCCCTGTGCTGTTGTTACCGCTAGGATCGGGCTGCAGTACAGGAGCCACTTGGGGAACGCCACTGTCTATTCTTTAGCATGCTTACATATATACTCTTCTCAAAGATGAGGGGGTTGCACAAGCAGCAGGAGCCTGCCCACAGGCCTGGTGTCAGTGGTGCCTGACAGGAGGCAGGACGTTGGGGTTACGCGTCACCGACGCTGCGAAGGGCACTGGGGTGGACGCCCGACCATGGCAGTCACTATGCCCCGGGTGGATTGGCTCCTGACAAGCGGTCCCTTCATCACAAAAAAAATCGACGAGTAGAAAGAAATTTACCTAAAAACTAATATATAAAGCAAACCAATATTTGTGTAACTAAGAGTTCTTCCTCAGGGAATTCTGGGCAAAATATAATAAGAACGCAGAATAATTAGGAACATTCTCAGGGGGGACACTCTGTGACAGCACACGAGAGTACCTTATACGTGGCTCGTTTGCTCCTGGCATAGACACGCTGCAGCGGCAAGGATATGTGCAAATCCTGACAAGGCGTGCTATATTTGGGAGCTATAACGGAGGTCACAAGGAAATGTAGTTACGGGACAACAGCGAATTGGTGACATTCACAGGGTGCTCGGCTCTCTCTCACTATATCGCGACTCCCTCAGACGGGACAAGCTATCCCTGGGGGGGAGAAGCTGTAGCGAAAACTCACAAGGCGGTGGAGCGAGGTGCTGTCCTTATTAATAGCCCCGTCGTCTTGGTTATGTGTAAATGACCACTGAATCACCGTATGTCTTAGGTCAAAGGATCCTGACTTTAACATAAAGTCAGGATCCAACGACAACTAGTATATGAACAACTGCCCATAATTCAAGACTAAATTATTTAGACCACTTTTAGACCAGTTTTAATCGGGACAGAGACAAAACGGCAAGAAGTCAAGTTTCGACCCGGGTAAAAATTAGAAATAATTAGAATTAATAAAGAAAATGAACGGCTTCAGAGCTGACCGCCGTCGAGGAAAATAAAATAAAATAAATAAATGAAAATTAGTCTTGACCGCCGTCGTGGCGCTAAAAGTATCCAGGTCTCCGCTCAACAGTTGAGCTGAAGAGGGGGGACATGGATTACTGATTCCCTGATGAACAAGCTACAATAAACTTGGTTGACACCCAAAGCTAATAAGATTACCCAATCTATTAGAAAGGAGATAAATAATTCTAACTCTGTCTTTAGCACTACCTATCCCTGCCCGGCATGCGCATAGTTAGGATAAGCTGGGGGCGGAGTCTTTTCAGGAGTAGTCTTGACTCTCCACAAGAGAAACGGGCATAGACCTGAACAAGAAAACGGGTTTAACCTGGTACTGTACTTCGGTAAAGGCCCGACTTACTAGGTGCTGTCTGGAAGTAAGTGATCTAAGGAGATGCAATTACACATCTCTATAATTTAAAGGGGGTGTAGGCTGCATATTAAAAAAAAAAAAAAATATATATGCAGTCTGCTCCCAATTATAGCAATGGAAACTCGGTGCTACCCATTCTGGTCTTATGAATGGGAAAGTACCGACAAACCACGTGTAACTAATAAGGACCGGGAATCAGATCAGAAATGAACCTGAATCTGAGACCCGATCCTCTAGTGATAACTAAGCAAGGAACGAATAATCTCGACCTCCCTTGTACAGTTAATACTTAATGTCCTTTAATGACATTTATACCTCACGGAATGAAAACGCTACCCCCACCGCTAGTCATGTGGTTTTTCCATATAATATAGTGTATACGGTAGACAATGAGATGTTACTGGTAACATAGGTATAATAATTATTCAGTGAACTGTTTGGAGTTGGTGGCGCACCCGTTTGCATTATCAGAAGGGCGCCGCTACCCAATATAAAGTGGAACTCGGTCTTCAGACCCCAGGCTGAATGTAGGGGGTGAACGCCGAGCTACCACCTATAACTAGCAGAAAGAGAAGGGATTTTGTCGTAACAAAATCAATCAATAAGAACAAAACTGGGGTTTTAAAGCGGATACTTCACAAAATGGAGTCAAATATGTTAGAACAGGTGTCGCCCTTGAAGGGGGTGTTAACTTGTTTGCGTATAAATCTTTGGAGTGTGTTGGGTAATTATTCTACCACACTGTACAGAAAGAGTGTTATCAAGAGTATTGAACCTTGTGACCTCTTAAGGTAAATCACCAGGGATCCAATTCCTATCATTATTCTTGTCTTTCCATGAGGTCGTTTGGGGAATCTGAGCGGGACGGTTTTGCCTCACATCTCGGGCATTCATGAAACCTTTGTAGGTGGATGTTCTTGTGATGGCTCAACTCCAACCTGTGGGTACAGGCTTTCACGCATTCATCGCAAAGATATCACTATCTGAGGTGTTTGGAAACCTCAGGCGCTGATAGGCGTGGTTCTGTATTCAGTGGAACGGTGCCCACATGGGCCCGATCTATGAACGCACGAGCTGCCGCAGTGTACACACATGTATCTCTGCAAGGGACGCTTGATAATCTTTGTGATGTTGGTGCCTTTCTAACTCTTAATAAGGATACCATTCCTTCTTTCATTATATTCATACAGAATCTTCATCTGGGAGTTCATTCAGTGTCTTAGAGACTTCATCTCGGTCTCCTCACAGTAGTATTTTTTCCTCTTCGAGACGACTTTGACAATAATACTCACTCTAACACTTATTCTAACACAATGACACTGACGAAGTCTTGCTGTTAGACTAAAACATGGGATGGGTATCTGTGGCCTTCACCACTACATCTCAAACTTACCTTGGAGTCGCCAACAGCTCGTTGGACGGCTCCACCTGTGGTGTCGCCTTACGTGGCCGACACGTCAATCTTTCCAGTACTCTGTAAGGGGGACAACTCATCAAAGAATTCTGTCACAGCCAATCTAATGCTGGACAATCTGGACCAAAATACTTGGTCACCAACAGTTAATAGTATCAAATAATACCATAATACCAATACGGTACAAATCACCCACACTCCAAAACGCCTATTTAAATCGGTAATGTCAACAAACCACTAGTTAGGAAAACCTCCTATTATCGCCCAACCACGCGCGAAGTAAAATGTTTGATCATGTTCGCCTAAGCAATCCCTCCCACTAAAATTATATAGCCTGACGCTTTTCAGTGCCAACCGTGTCACATTGCTTCAGTTACATCACCCTAACATACCGCAGGACCTGGAAAAGATAATAAGTTTAGTACGAAAGATCCTGACTCTCGGCCCGCGCCCACCATCTTGGAACCAAAAGTAAACACTAGGTGGCCACCCACGCTACCCGTTACTAAAATTACCAGCGAAACACAGTTTCTGGTTCCGGGAGTGACATCAGCTTCCGGAATACAACCACGTGAGGGCGAGCTGAGAACCACCAAGAAGAATTTGGCCAACAATCTCCTTAAAATCTACGATTAGTAGCCTGCCTAACATGCAAGAAACGGTGGGAAAAGGAAGATACAACTTACCCGGTCTCGGAGCGGTCGAGGCTTGGACCAACACGACGAGGGGAGGGCACCCGGTGGCGGGCGAGGAGACGAGGGGGACGACGCCCGGCAACGGCAGAAGAAACCCCAAACGGCTCCGACGAGTCGCCCCGAACAGTCCGGCAAAAACAGCCACAAAGAAAAACATCTAGTCCTTGGTGGTCCGATCACTGGCCGGGAATTGGATCCGATGAACACTTGATGATTGTTAAAAATAATGTTTATGGCTCAATCACTAACCGGGAATTAAGACCCACTAATCACCGCAGGAAATCGGTATGTACAGGGGAGAAGGGGGTGGTCTAGAGGGGAGCTATTGGGAGCTGGCGAAGGAGCCGGCCCAAGGCGCGAGCCCACCGTCGAAGCTGTCGGTGGGTCGGCATGAAACCGTCCACGAACTCTCGGTAGTCGTGGACGGTGAAGGCCCCGTCTGCAGTCTGACGCGTGATGTGGAGGCGATGACCCAGGTCGGCTGTTGGAACGCCAAACCAGCGGTTGGCATGGCGAACCTCCCGGTTGACCCGGGGCACCAGGTGGTTCATCCATCGTTGGAAATGCGCGTCCTCGCACGTCAGATCCCAAGACTCCGTGTTGATGCCCGTCACGGTGGTAAACATCACGGTGGCGGGGGCTGGGTGACTACGCAGGTTAAGAAAGGCCCTGTTAAGCGTTTCCCCGTAAAAGGTCACCGCGGCCGTAGTGGAGGAGAAGAGGGGAATGTATAACTCCAGCTCCGCGTCCCATCGTAAAATGTCCAGGAGATTGACCACGACCACTAACAGGTCGTCGGGCCACACGCTATGGTGCGCGAAAGCCGCCCCGGCTAAATCGGCAGTCCCGGCGTCTACGCACTCCACCACGGTCACACTGTGGGCTGTATCCCCGACGATCAGGTCGTTGTAATCCTCGATCCCGCTCTCCCTTTGACTGCAGAAAACTGCGACCCGGGCCATTGTTAAAAGAGAGTGAAAAAGATAAAAAAAAAGCGAGACAAAGTGAAAAATACGTCCTCTCCGACCAAAAAGATGAGCGACACTGATTAAAATGACGTCAAAACGAGGCTAATTTGGAAAACCCCTTTTTGATCCAAAAGATCCAAATTCTGAAATCGGCTAGCATGATCAAAGCATCGTATAATTTCGTATAAAATCTGTGCTAAACTAAAGTTTAGGTCCCCAACCAACATAATCAAGCGCCAGAATTAATTCATATCGGCCCAAAATATCAGGTCGAACAATCAAACTTGAAAGTTTGATCGAAGCAGAAATTTGCCATCCGGGCGCTTCGCGCCCGAAGGATCCAAATCGAGGTCAAACCTTGGGGGGGAACTCCAGTCAAGCGTCCCGCTAAGTACACGTGTACTAAGTATAGCTGGCGGGCGCGTGACAGGAATGGAGGTATTTTCTGGTTCCAACTGCTCGGTATTACTAAACCTGATACAGAGACCTTGTATTTATTGTAACCAATGTTGTTCTGGTTGAAATTTGATTGAAATTCAACACGCATTGTATCATGAAAGTCGTTCGTTCAAAATGTCCGAATTCTCTGAATTGACTTATGTTGTGTTAATTTGTTCTGAAATTGGATTTGATGTACACTTGTTACTCTTAGAAGTTTAAGACAACCCTACACTGTATATATGTTGAGTTCTGTTGACTTGTGTTACAAATCATAAATATCAGAAACTGTACACGCGCGTACTAAGTCAAAACTGAATTTGTCACCTTATGCACGGGTGTCGCGATCTTTGAATCTTAAAATCAGCTAACAATGCTGAGAACTGACTTTAATGTACAAGGCACGTACTAAGTGAATACCTAAAAATGACGAATACTTCATTCTCTACGGTTGACTTTGTCATTTTGTAACCATGATTATGTCATCATCTACGTTGTTATCTAAATAATCATGTTATCAAATTTTAACACTTACCTTGTCATTTTATGAACGAATTCTGCTAACTTTGAGCTTCAAAATGTGGACATCAACTCAATGAATAATTTCACTGTGAATTTGTGTTGAAACCGGATCTACAAATCTATTGATACTGTGTTGAATGTACCACGAGAGTCAAGGCCACCCCACCATGGTTTAACAAATATATCCAATCATCAAAATTGGGAGCTCATTATATTCATTTGGTTTGAGCTATGTCGTCCACCTCCTTAAACTCAAACACCTGACCGCCGTCGAATGTACTAATGGCTTAGTACTTTTTATACATTGTCATAATATATGATCCAACAAGGATCAGGCTTAGCAAGTCTACTTCTAGTCTACTCCTAGGAGAAATATCTTACGCTCCTAGCGCCACCTGTTAACCAGTATAAAAGGCGCTGCAAGGTAGGGAGCGAGCAGTTAGTGAAAAGTTAGTGAGTTAGTTGGTTAGAAGAAACATGTTTAACCAAGGAGTTATACCTGGAGGAAGTACATCGACTCCATGTAACAGACTGGAGTTTACCAATACCCACTACCTCGGACATAGGATTGTGTTAGAGCTAAATGCTAGAATGGTCTAGAAGGCGTTGGAGCAACTCGTGTTCTAAATGTGGTTGATTGCTGATAGGAGATGGGAGGTGGACTGATGAAGACTTATACATGGTGGCTTTGACTCGGGATGAGATGTTTATTGAATAAAAACCCTTTCATATTAAGAAGTTCCCTCATCGTTCATTTCTTTTGAACTATTGGGAAGTGAATGGACAAACTTTAAACGCGGTCTGAATTACTCAGACATTCTAGAAAGCAACTTACGAAGACTTGGATATACACGAATCTTACGCAGTCTTAAATCAAACATTAACAATAGTTCAATATCAATTTATTAAGTAGTCGGACATAGCCATTGCAACAGTTTTCAGTGGCCTAAATCAGGAGTGGTCTTAGCTAATCATCTGGGAATTATTCTGTAGTTTATGAGTTGTCTTAAAGAACCATCTGAGTAGTTTTCACTAGTTTAGGAGCAGTGTTAGAATTTTTTTTTTGTAGTTTTCAGTAGTTTACGAGTAGTCAGAGAAGACTATTTGAGTAGTTTGCGGTAGTTGGTTGACGGGGATATTCTGGTAGTGGGGAGTTATTTTTGCCGCCTGTTCTGGGCTCACACACCCCTCTACCCGCTCTGTCTGGGAGCCCTGCCCTAATGCCTCCCGAGGGGGGGAAGGGGGGGGGGGTGCGTGTAGGGGGGCACTTTGAAGGGAAATTAACAAGTATGGGAAAATGTTATAAATAACTATTTGAAAATTGAAAAAGATTGAAAAGATAAAAAAGGATTTAAGATAATTATGTGATGAAGATTCAAGATTCAAGAAGGTTTATTGACTAATGTAGGCCCTAATAGTTTACATTTATGTCACCGTTGGGTTGTCATTCAAACAATGATAACTTATTTACAATATAGTATACATGGGAAACAACGGCACAAATTGCATTTATTGCAATTTCTTTGAGATCGTTCGGACACCTAGGATCAACATTTAAAATTTCACATATTTTTTCCTCGTCTGACAGTACATCAAATTTTTTTACATAATTGCTGTATTTTGTCAAGAACTCTTCTCTTTTACATTTAATTTCCGGTTGATCACACTGCGTAAGCATATGGCGTAAATCTTGTCGTATGTTACAGTGTTGACAATTAAAGGTCATCACATGCTTCCCCCCCCCCCCTATAGCTATGATATCTACAGTCCTGAGAGCAGTTGGAATATGCATGTCATTGTTATGTTGTGAAGGAATTCGGATTTCTTTGACTGTTCCTTGGTAACGGCGAAAGATAGTTTCCAACCCATACATTTTTTTTCATAAACTTACACATTAACCCTTCTGTAGATGCCCTCTTCCTAGCCATGTAAGCCTGAATCCATAGGAACCAATTCCCAATTGGTTCGTTCAGGTCTATCCGCTAGCAGGGCGCCTTTCTATCGAAAAATGCATATATGCTATTCAGTTAAAAAGGAATTCAAATTTCTATAGCTGGGAATTAGTATGTCATTGTTCCTAATAAGGAGTTTCCAATTCACTGATTACATAGCTGGATGGATGCCCATCCTTAATCGCGCTTATTATTATTATCATAATCCTACTACTTCTAAAATTATGTCCTTTTGCATGTTACAGTCTGCACACTAAACTTACTTCATGCCATAACAAAAAACAGCAAAAAAGGCTGTTGCAAGTCAGACCAGTCTGGTTGCTGATTTGTTAAACAGCTTTTTAAAGGACCTGTGGGAACCAGCAAATTAGGTCATGACACCATTATTTAGTTCCCCTCTTGTCCTCTATGTGGCTTCATAGGGTTAGCAACCCCCTCCAAATGCCTATGTTGTGGGTTCGAATCCTGGAGGGACTTTTGATGAATAAAGATACCTTTTCTGTATGTTGCAATTCGGAGATATAATTCCTATAACTTTATAGCATTGGTTGCAAAAAAAGAAGAAATTGCCATTCCCTTGGTTAACCAATTAGATATCCCTTGAACAATGAATGACATATCCCTATTCCAAATATTAAAGATTGTAAATACCGAATGATAAAGAAATAGCATCCAGAAATCTGAGAACTTTATCAATATTCTAAAACTTTCTTTATGTTATGATCACGATTATTATTTCCAATACAGTGTACTTGTATTTTTGTCATGTTATTTTGTTTAAAAAATCCATGTACTGTCGGATGAATTTTCCTTATAATGCCGCATCCCCACTTGGGCAACTAATTACGGCAACTAACGTTAATCCCTCGCCAATTAGAGAATTTAGTACATCGTCGGGTGACCAACTAATCGCTGGACTACTAAAAAAGTTAATTTCCACGTTGGGACGCTCTCGCAGTTAATTGCTGGGCAACGAGAGGAAACTTTACTACGCTGCCTGACGACTAACTAGTGGCCACTGGAACAATATGAAACATGTCAAATATTTTGCTAGAAAACCACGGCCATTAGTGGTTTAGTCGCCAGACATCAGGGCGCCAGTGTGAAGTTAATCGCCGTGCTACTAACTACCTTGGTCGCCCAGCGACCAAGGGAATCTAGTCGCCCAAGTGGGGACCAGGCTTCAGAGAGATAATTCAAGGAAAAAGTAACCCCCGTTCTAGGAATCCCCGCCCCCCCCCCCCGCCCCGCCCCCAGGCCCCTTACACCTCTACTCCTCCTCTCCCCCCCCCCCCCCCCCCCACCTTACCCTAGCCCCAAACATCCCTCCACCACATGGTCCTCCTACTCCTCTCCTGCCACCTTCCACGCTGACGGAATGTTATTTGTCCACCCCACCGAGTTTAAGAGGAAAAAAGTAAAGAAAAGTGTCTTTTGATACTTTATGATATAAATGTTCTACATCTACCAGCTGCAGCCCCCACCCCACCTCAAATAGTCAAAGTGTTTTCTCTCAACCAAGCTGTGGAATTTCGAACTGGAAGCGATTGTTTATATTACAGTTTCTAGGATGCTGTTAAAAGAAAGAGGAAACGTTGGAGGAAGATTTATTGTGTTCAATACTATACTTAGCAAAAAATGTTCCATCTATTTACAAAGAGTTGATATGAGATGGGAGAGTTGTTTAATCTATGCCATTAATCTAAGAAACGGAAGATATTGTTATAATTGACAAACGGTGAGGGGTCCGATTCTAACGATTGGGATACAACAGACAACAACAAGTGGGGTTACATACATCAACAACCATGAGTGCCCCGCAGCTTATTTAAAAAAGAAAAGAAAAGAAAAGAAAAATACAGATAAATCTAAATCTGCGTGTCAATAGATCTTTATGTGTACATTTGTCGTTCTTAAGGGATAGACGACTAGTAGTATAGATGGGAAAGAAATGTTCTTGTTTCACTTACAGTGAACCAAAAAGTTCATCAGTGATTGAAGGGTGAATGATTGGTGTAAATAAAGCAAATATGTGGAATTAAGGCTCATGATGGGTACTTCAAGAGCGACCTAACCAACCACCACCAGTCCCCCCCCCCCCCCCACACACACATACACCCCCACTCCACCACCCTACTACTTCTAGGCATACCCCCACCACAACCCCCACCGATCCAACCCTTCTCCAGAGAGTCTGCGAACTCCCATAACTTCTAGGCACATCTCAATTTCTATGAATAATTTCCATGAAGTCTCTGAATGAAAAATGAAAACCCAACCTACCTTTGGCCGGCCAATCCAGTGTTCCTGTTAATTATGTAGATTAATATTAATGATAATCCTTTACCCTGGAGATAATCCTGGTGGGTTTTAATCGGACAACATCAGCGTACATAGGTCCGGGCCACCACCACTACTCGCGGCCCCTAGTGGCGGCTGCGTGCGAACTGCATTCAGCTCCGAGAACTCCACGCACCCCTCCATCTCCCCACCTGCCCCCCTCCTCCTCCCGGCCTCCTCCATGCTTTTCCTTCATGCCGCCAACTTGTACTATGGGGAATGGAGGGTAAACTTGGAGAAGAACCTAGCAAAAATTAAAAATATATATCAAAATATTAGGGGAATACATACTAGTACAGACCAAGGGGGCACAAAGCAATTGTTATTGCCCTTGTCTGCATAATAGTGCATTAGCCTGAGATGTAGATGTCTGTGCAAACTGAGGCAGTAACAATAATTATAATTGAGTGCGCCCTCGGTCTGTACTTGATTTATTCTATATTGAAAACACAGAAAATATTGAAAACTTTCACTGACAACCCAAAAAAAAAGGCATTTTCATTCACAGACAGGCATTATTGCCCTCTTGAACATAACAGATACTTTATTTGCTGGTTTCTGAGGGTGCAGGAATATGGTGAAGGTAAGGGGCTGGATCCTGATATACGATGAAAATTATTAATAATTTCTTTCTTTTCTGTTTTTAAACTTTGCAATTTGAATGTATTGTTATGCCTGGTTAGGACAGGATGTTATATGATAGTTATATTATTATACGATATAATGGAAGTAATAGAAGCTTTACCCAATCAAGGAACCTCTAGTGGCAATCGTCGCATCATCTGGTTAGGTTGAATGCAATACAAAAATACAGAACATATACAACATAGAGGTTTTACTAGTTCGTCCACGGGCATGGGAGGCGCACGCCCCCCCCCCCCCCCCCTTTTTTTTTTGCAAAAAAATATTTTTTTAAAATATAAAATGGTCCTTTTTTGGATTATTTTTTTAATTGCACGCCCCCCCCCCCCCTTTTTTTTCTAACAAAATTCTGGATCTGCCTCTGTAAATAAAACGTTTAACCCCCGACGCCCCATACCCGGCCCCACCTCCCCAAAGGTTCTTCTCGGACGCTGCTACCTCTCTACGACCACGTGACCCGCGCGTTGCCTGGTTACATGGAACACCCCCTCCCCCCACCACACACACACACCTCCTCCAGCCTCCTCCAGGGCGGACCGGCCGGGGAGGCAGGGGTTGCCATGGCAGCGGCCTCCCAGAAACCACCCTGGAGGGATCATTCATGGAGAGGTACCTGCCGCCGGAGGAGGGGGGGTTGAGGAGGGGGTGCATTCATGATTCTCCTGGTTGATCGCACCCCCTCCCCCGGCGCCCAGTGGCGGATTCAGGATTTTGAAAAGTTGGGGGGGGGGGGGGGGGGGGGGGGCGATAATGGATTTTTTTCACTAATTACTTTTTGGCCGAATTAAAAAAGTGTACATTAATTATTTTCCCCAAAAAAAAGGAGGGGGAGGGGTGCGCCCACGCCCCCCTCTAGGTCTGCCGTATCTTGGTCAGCGTTTGAACTTTTTTTAAATTGAGAATCACTACCCTCCTTATATGAGTTTTATTACATGATTAAGATATTTTGTTAAATTCAATTCAATCACCAATTAATTGTCCACGCATAATAGTAATAAGATCACTGCGACCTCAGAAAAACACCCCCTATCACCAGTTGTCTTTCCTTAAAGCCCAGTATTAATTATGCAAAGTTGATCATATATGTATTGCTGATAGAATTGTCAGTTTGGTTAAGTAAAAGAACGGATGCTAGTTGTAGAGAAAATCTAGTTAAAATGGCTTATACACACTATATTAACGGATTAAAAGTAGAAATAATTGGTCTATACCTAATATGCCTGGTTGCTACGAGTAGTAAAATGTCCGTTCCTTTCTTTGCCTCATCCCCTAAATTCACATCCCTCCAGACATCCTTCATATTTCTAACGATCAGACATGCCACTCCAAACTGATGAAAAAGTAGACAAGGTAGGAAACACTTTTTTCAATACGCCACATGGAGAAAAATAACCTTCAGGAATCGAGTTCTTCCATTAAATTTGCATAAAAATTGCCCAACCTCAAAAAATCTAAAATATGCATTAAATATTGGAAATGTTAACTGTGAAATCCAATATCCATTAAAAGAACAAAAAAACAAATACGAAAAATAAAAAGAATTAGGAAAAAGTCTGAGGGAACGGCGAGGTACTCTGGATCCTCTGGTGCTTGTTTTGTGCGCAATAAGTAGTGGAGAGGGCCTTATGGGTTAGACATGCCTGGCGCCCCCGGTATGTCGAGTGGTCGGGCAGGGGCGGGGGGTATCTTTACATACGTACAGGCAAAGAAAGGGCGTACATTTATTACAGCCTTGATGCATGAAGGTTTAATCAGGTTTGGGGTCAGAAAGGGCTAGGAATACTCCTATACTCAAGGCTTTGGGTAAATAATTGAAGAACATTAGGGTGTCCAATAACATGTTTCTTTTAAATGCTTTGCACCTCAACCGTGGCACCCCCCATCCCCCGTTTTTCTTCTTATATAGGGTATGTATACATAGATAATACATTAATCCTGTATTCCACATACCCATTTCGCTGCCGATTTTAAAAATCGACAGTTGAATTAAATGGTATAAATATAGATATAATTATTGTATGTGAATAGAAAAGTATCAAAATTCTCTCTTGAATGGTATATAGGATGTGAGGTCTTATGTCATATTCTAAGAGAAAATCGAAGAAATACAAAATCGGCGGCATCAAAATCGGTATGTGGAATACGGCCTTCACTCTTGTCACATTTTCCACACACCTAGTTGGATCTTGAATTGTTCAAGCAGCCACTATCCAGAGCAACAGCGAAAGGGGGTGGGGAGTTAGGACCCCCCCCCCCCCCCGCGATCCGCTATGTAAAAAAAACTTCCCATGCACTTTAATGGAAGGAGAAAGGGCAAGGGAGGTGGATCCCCGAAGTGGATAGGCAATATTACTTTTATTATCGTTAACCATTTCTTGGGACATCCCCCTCCTTGTTGTGTTTATAATTATATAACACACTCGATCTGTGGCCTAGCTAAATGCAAGATGTTTCTAGGATTGTGCCATAATAAAGTTCTATCACCAATATGTGGTATGACGAAGGAACAAGCACAATTATTGAGGCCACCCCACATTGGGTATATCCCAGGGTTGGACAAAATTACCATATAAGCCACCCCTTGTCTCTTAGAGTTGGGATTGACTAGGCAAGAATTAAGTTTTTCTATATCCCAAGTACTGATCAAATGTTATGATTTCCTAAATTTTACCAAGTGACAGATTTGCAGGTTTGCCAACCAATCAAAATGCTGCATGTTAGAAACAAATTTTAGGAGCAATCTGCCAACCAACCCACCATGGTTCATTTTGTTTTACACTTCTATCTTTGGGGAGTAAATCAGAAAGAAATTGCTATGCAATTTCATAGTAAAATGTAATGCTGACGTATACTGTGATGGGCTTATTACAACGCTTTAAGTTATGTGCATATAATAACCAACCAAGCACATGGACAATGTCACTGACACTGACAGTAATTTGTGCAATTGCCGGCGGTTCTGTTAAATTGAACAAAAAGTAACTCCCAAGTTCATGTGACTTTTTATGTGTTATTTTATTGACAAAGACCCTTAACCAAGGCAGCGTTTGATTTTAATGGAAACTCACCGGTATTATTAATACTTCACAATTCCCGCTATGAAGACATTCCAATAAAAACATCACCAGATTATTAACTCCCGCAGTTCAAACATGCTCTAAAACACGTATGATCAAACTAACATGTAGTGAATATCATTACCAGGTGTGATTTAGATTGAAATCCCACTGTGTTATTCTATATAGGAGTGGTCACAGATGTCAGCTAATAAAAGTTGCCGTCACACATGAGTGGATATAGGCATGTTGGCTTACCGACTGTGCCGTATGGGTGAAAGAGAGGGGCAGGCAATGGTGCTTAGGCCAAAAAATAGTTGTGTTCAGGTAACATAGGTCAAAAGAATTAGGGTAGGTAGGTCGAATTTTTTTTTTTTTTTTTTTTTTTCTTTTTTTTTTCACTTACCAAAGAGACCAAGGTATGGTTGAAATTTAAAAAAAAAACTCCCTCATAAGTCCTCATAAAACAATTTTTATCATCTAAAATACATGCCCTGTGCATCTGTATGCCGTTCCATGGTTTCCCATGCTTTTCAGGTCAATGCTTTTTGGATTATGAAAAAAAAAAAAAAAAAAAATATGTTCATATAAAAAATTGAGGGTAGGGCCAAAAATTTAGGATAACTTGGGTTACCTGAACACAATAATTTTTTTTGCCTTATAGATGTTACTAGGGAGAACTGAGGGTCAGTCAGTGACGCCAATAGCCATTAATGGGGAAACAGAATGCCGGTCAATGGCACCTGTAGACGTGAGTGAGGAGAAGAGAGGGTGGTCAACACCTATAGATGTTACTTGGGATAATATAAAGTCAGCCAGTGATGCCTGGGGAGAACAGAGGATCAGTCAGTGACACCTTGTTATGTAACTGAGGAGAACTGGGAGAGTGTTAGTCGATGACGGCTTTAAATGTCACTGGGGGAAAACAGGGCTAGACAATAATGCCTACAGACATTACTGGGGAGAAAGGAGGGTTAGCCAGTGATGACAGATAAGGGTAGGTAAATGTATATTAGAGCTACAGACATAACTGGATATGTCAGACAGTCTGTCACTGTGTATACAGACATCCTCAGGTAGTTAGCCAATTATGGTTTCAGACAAAACTGGAGACTAAAGGCTTCAAAAGAAACCCGTCATGCAATACAGAGGTACAATGAACTGGCTATACAGTGTATGTATGTATACCTGGATTTATTCTTGTGGAAGGCAACTGTGGTATGGGACAGGGTAAGGCTGGTTATCTACAATCCCTCTTGCCTTTTCACTTTATAAACATCTAACTGAATCAATAGAGTACATGTGCATAATTATTACTTCTCATTTTTGTCTACAGAAACTCAGTCTTACCTAATTTTTATTTTTCTTAACGTCAGGATTTATCAGTATATCATAAATGTTATCATCACCAATCAGGTAAATATTAATAAACTGAATATTTACCTGTCTTATAAAGATATGTTTTAAGACCAATGATATTTGACGGACAATAGAAAACTAACTAATTGAAAGATAACAGATTTCTTTTCACAATTTCCACAAAAAATAATAAGTATTACTAAATTATTTAGCTCTAGGACTCTAAAACTATTCTCTTTTGCCACTATAACTATTGTCTTCGAACATCTTAACACTTTGGTTTACTAAAACTATGGTTTCTTAATCTCAATGGCTGGGGAACCTTTTCTCTATTAACAAGTTTTCAAAAGACCAATTGTGCCAATGGTATTCAAGTGAGAAACTTATTTCACTCAAACATTCTGTGGCTGCCAAATCACAAGTTGCTAATCATAAAATTTCATATTTAACTAAACTGTAAACTTTTCTGTCCCTATTCTTTTAGTTCTTACTTATTTTTCTTTTCAGTTTCCAATATTTATGGTTAGAATAATTCCAATGTTTACAGTAGACCAAGCATAACTAACAAGGGCAGTGCATAAATAACGATCCTGTTTTTGTGTGTGTGTATATATAACAGGTAATACAATATAAATCCGAGGGAAATTATACTTATACAAAGGCTATAAACAATACGCATTTTTAAAAATAAAGATTATATAGGTTAGGCATAACTTAAAGAATGTTTTGTAAACTTCGTAAATAAAATCCGCGGAAAGGGCGACAAATTAAACTTGTATTAGGAATATTCATGCCCACTTCTTTAAAAGTGTAATTTTCATGTTCGAATAAACACACTCAGTTATTCATGAGAGCTGAACAAAACTATTTACAGCATAAAATAAGGGAACATTTACAATAAAACATCGAACACATCATAATACGTAAGACAGAATAAAGTCCCGGGATTTAGAACAATATTTGATGTAATACCACCTGGGTACATGTGTACTTTAAACCAAGAGAAAAACTGATATTTTGGTATAGATGAAAACAACAAGTGAAACAACAAAAAGTTGAAGATGGAAACCTTTGGGTGTTCATAAAGGGTGCTTTCAGTAACATTCAACAGATAATTCAATACAAGATACATGTAAAATAAGACCTGGATACGTTTCACCGTGAAAAAGGTATGCGCCTTTGCCCCATTTCCTCAAGGAGACCTCTAGGACCATTACAAGTAAGTAAAAGTTCAAAGTGATTTAGGCCTAAGAGATGTTAGGTATGACTTTGTGGTTTTTATCAGATAAACTATGATCATAAATTTCAGTCGAGAACCATTTTAATATCTGATTTCGGAATTTTCAAGGATATTCTTGTTCTACGGAAAATACTTCAGCATCGTTCTAGATTCCGAATATTCTTCATACCTTTAAGTTGTTTTCCAGGTTTCAACAAGACACAAATAGTGCTGTCAGAAAATGTATAGACCAGAAAGCCCTTCATATTGTCCGAACACATTGTTGCAGTTCCAATAGTTCCTGGACGGTTGGATGCATGTTCCCGTAGTGTAACACAAAGATGTCGAGAGCTCGTCGGATGACACGTGAGGCACTCGCAACCTCACTCGCTTGAACAAGAACCTCCGCAAACTTGTGAAGTTCATTGGCTAACTCAATACTCCGCGACCCGTAGATTACCTCTGTTGTTAGCACGCTTGATGCTAAGTGTTCGGCTGAGCGGGAAAAATCACCTGAAGCAAAAGATGTCAACAATGACCACTCTGAATAATTCTTGCTCTGTTATATCAAAACGAACAACCTCAATATATCAATATTCAGATGTGTGAATAACCTTTAAATCTCTTTTGGAATGTATTACTTCCAATTATTGGCCTCTTGTTCAAACACAGTCAAGTTAGAAGTACTGACCAGTTTGTCCAAATCTATTATTTCCATCACGACCTTTCACATTCCGACTGTGAAAAATTGTCTTTAGTATTTTTTCTGTTAAGTTCTAAAAGAAATGGACAAGCCTAATAAAAGCTCAATAGCCGACAGAGATTATATCCTTTAGAAAATATTCGGACTACATAGTTGTAGCACACACAGTTTTTACAGAGGAAAAGATTAAAATCTAAAGCCCCATACCCATTAGGCGATTTAGCCTCGTCGCCCGTCAGTATGCTATATTGAAATGTAGATATTTTTTCTGAGTCGCCAGGAGAATCGCCCGACGATTTGCCCAGTGATACAGATCAAACATATACATTTTAATACACCATACCCACGGGCGATGAGGCTAAATCGCCAAGTGGGTATGGGGCTTAAGTGAACCTGAGTGAAAGGAGTTATCTAGCATTTGTAACAATTGGTTAGAAAATCAAAGTAAATATTTACCATAAGATGCATAGCAGCGCGCTAGGGCATCATTTGTCTCTGCCAAGTCTCGGTGATGCTGGTATAACAAGGTTTTCCGCACCTCTAAACACTTTCTGAGGATGGCCAGGGCATCTGATGAGAAGAACATGGAAACTTACATTAGGATGAAGTAGAGTAACAAGACTTTTTCCTATCCATCTGTTCATTCAAAAACTATTAATCCTTACAAACATAATTTGCCTCAATGTCTTTACATTGAAGGATTTCAGATAACATCTTTTATTCGATTGGTTAGAATCAAGGTACAAGAAAAAGGTATACTGTTTCAAACTCTAACTCTAGCCATCTCTAGAAGCTGTATGTCATATCCAGCAATTGTTCAAATTTCGAAGCCTTTGTGTGCAGAAAAATTTGACCAATCCAACAAGAATAAGTCAAATCCCTAATAACTTGAGAATATGAAATTTCAGAAACTGGCCAAATAAAATTCCCTGCGTTTTCCTTGTAAGGAACAGTTTTTTGCCAATTTCCCTGTTTTCCCAGTGCAGTGGGGACCCTTATTATTGTATCCTGTATATATACCTCTGACTTTGTCCATCTCTAGAAGCTGTATGCCCTGTACGAACAGGTCCCCAGCCTGCCGGGCCCGCTGCAGGTGTTGGTTGACGCCCTCCATCGCGTGCCCGCAGTCGAGGCAGATGGCCTTCGGGAGTGGACCCACTGCACCGCTGCAGGAAGGACACTTCAGAGCCTGTAAAGGGAAGAAGTTAGTTGGTTAAACACTGCCTTTGAGATGTAACAATTTATAGGACACTATCCTGTTACCTTATGATAATACATTACATCCAAAAGGTTATGTCACATTTTACAAAATATTGTATATTCTTTTGCAATTATTAGCTATTTTCTGAACAATTTTCTAGGTGTGTTGCCCATATGATGATAGTTCTTTTTTTTTTAAAAGAACACATTCCCTAGTATTTTAGGAAGGGGAGAAGTAGATCGGTAAGGGGCCCCTTGACCAACAGGGCTTCTGACAGGGTCCAAACCCGGGGGTCCAAACCTATCGCGGCCTGCAACACTTAGACATTTCACAAGGCAACTTTCTAAATTATTTGACATTTCTTACAATCATTTCCATCTACACCTATTCAGTACTTATAAAGGGCCAATTAGATCCTTAAAGGAATATACAATTCTTAAAATCTATTGAATTCATATAAAACAATTAAGATAGACGACTTTATTCAAACAAATCTAGTCTATCAGTTTTAACAAAAACCTAGTTTAAACCGAACCTACGGATACTGATTAGGTAATGCGATCTGTAAGTTTACAAAGTTTCGAGTAAATCATTGCATTTACTGATTCGGAGACAAAATCTTACTTTGTTTTAGTATCTACTATGCATTTTGTTTGCAATATTGACCATTGCATACTCTTATTACCTGCATACGGTTGGTACCCGCAAAATGAGTGCGAAAACCAACCTGGTGTCTTTGTTCGGCGCGCTCCCCCTCGTCACACGCGCGGCACTGACAGTCAAAGAAGTACTGGTCCCTGAGCATCTGTCGCCTCTCGGCCCGCGCCATCCGCCCATACTGAGGGCCTGCGATAAATAATTTATATAGTGTATCATAACTGTCCAGACACTTTTCAATTATATAGGCATCCAACCTCAGTATCCTTTTCATTTTCTTTTTGCTATGGAAAATATTGTTTAATGTACATACATACATTGTGAATAATTTATTCTGATATATTACATGTGTATTACAATTTGTTTTCAGATAAATACATATTGCTTTGACTAAGACTAGGCAATATTGAAACACACTTTTAAGGCAACACTAACTTGAAGACAGTTCTAAGGTGTACAGTGGTCTTACCATAACAGTTGAAAATCTCCTCCCCTGCTGATATGTCTTTGATGGCACGCACAATAAGAGTGTCCCGGTGAAAACTGGAAATGGGAAAATTGATGAAGATTCTTGTTAGCTTTACCATGGATTGCAGGAATATTTTCCCATAACTTCTGGCTTTCCTTTTTTTAAAAAAAATTGCTCACACCTCCAACAGAACCTTGAGAAATTATCTGGAGATAAGTACGAAAGTTATTAATTCAATCATCTTAGTTAAACTGTGTTATGTGCATTCAATTTTATTTCTTTTCATCCATTTTGAAATGGATGGCATCCATAAAACATGTTAGATATTATCTCTCGGTCCTAAAACAATGCAAATACTTGAATTTTGAGGGTAGGTTTTTAGAATTATTATCTTAATATCTCAAATCAAAGATTATATACATAGATCAGCATATAAACGGGAGATTTTTCTGCCTTACCTATTGATGAAACTGGGTTCGCAGGCGTGGTTACACAAACTCGTGGTTGGGTACAGCGCTGTCGCGATCCGCACCTGGCTCTGCGGGTTGACTAACGTAGTCGCATCCACCTCGGCTACCTATTGGGTGAAATTATGAAAATTTGGATCAACTCTCACACCAAACATCATACTCTTTTTGCTTGCATTTGAAAATTTAATGTCTTGTAGTACAACAACAGGTTCATATTGGAAAAGAGACAATGTCAACAGTTGAGGTTATGAAAACATATCCTTTATAAGGCCTTTCCCAACATTACCTTCAATATAATAGAAAACTTTATGTCAACTCCCTTTGCTCACATCAAAACACCCCTTACCAGAATCTTTACAAAATGGCAGTATAGCCTCAATTCTGAGGGTTACATGTATTTTTAAATGTGTTAGTCAGTATATTACACAGTATATACATAGGGCACTGAACAATTAATTAGTAAGGTAAATGAGAATAATCAGTATTTATATGAATTATAAAGCAACTGATGAACTTTTATTCTAAATAATTTTTCTTCAATAATTTGTCTTTTTGTAAATCATTCATTTCATCTTTAAATTTCAATCAGAAGGTTTAATTATTATACAAAAAAGTGGAGACAATTTGCAGACAGAAGCTAACATGACCACTTATGCACAGCCAAGCTATTACAAAATGAGCGATCAGCTTAAGGATTTCTAGGATATTATCTAATCAAATCAGTTAAGAAAGACCGTCACAGACTGTTTATCTCAAAGGACTTACTTCATGAAATGTCTAGAATTTGACTTAATTAAGGAATGTTTTCTCTTAAAAATATGTAGTTTAAAAAACGATATCGATAAAGATCTTTGAGCAGGAGTCTGAAAATATGTTTTAATTTACGATTAATATATTAATATATTTGGCACTAAAATGAAATAAAGAGCAGTGCATTAAATACATTGCATCACAGATGATGACATTATGAGACATATGTACTCTTGTAGCATTGCGATCAACACTTTATGCTGAATATATTTCCAGCAAACTATATCTTTGCTCCAGCAGCAAGGGAAGGAAACCAGGGTGACCACTCAATTTAAATGAAAAAATCCAAGGCCCCACATCTTTGAAGAAAATCAGAAGCCAGGAAACCGAATCCCTTTGGTATTTTTTTCTCTTCCAAATTCTACATTTATATCTCACAGGGAATTATTTTTTACCAATCCCTCTTCTTTTCTTCTCTGGCGTGGTCACCCTGATAAGGAAAGTTTATTGAGGGAACACGCTCAGTAAAAAGCACAGAAAGCAGCATCAGAGTCCACCCAGTAGTCACCACAATCGCAGGTACATAAACACCACCCAGGGACTGATGTAAGGGGGTAGGGGCGCGCCCTCGGTAAGCAATCGCATTTTTGGGGGACAAGTTTAATTTCTTTTTGAATGCAAAACTCTAGCCAATTGGGAGACCGCCAAATATTTTTATATAAGAGCGCCCCCTTTAAAAAAAAATCCCGGATCCATCCCGCCACCCTCTGCAGTTTACCAAATACCATAACCATTTACCAGCTACAATATTTTTTTTTTTCAAAAGACTATGTATGGAATTCAATGAGATAATGTTGAGTAAGGGAAATGTTGGAATCAGGGGGATGTCCTTATGAGCGCGAGTATCTGGTGGGCAATATATTTTTGCAAATAGGATAAACTCAATAGCTTTTTAAATTAAGTTATTTTTATTACTATAGTATACTATCTTTGATATTCGTTTAGAGGTGAATGATGAATAGAAATATTAACTGTACATATCATGTTAAGTAGAATGAGGTAGAAAGGTTAGAATATAAGGTATACGGAATGGTTAAACTTAATTCAAGAACTTTTATCTATGGTTCAATTTATAAGGATTGGTATAATATTGAATATTCTTTGCCTGATCAATAAATATCTTGTTGTAGACAAGGGGATACGAAATATGGTCAAACTTATCAACTGTCTTAATGTCTCTATCATTTAATTCAAAAACAAGCTTATGGGAATATTTCCTCAACTTTATAAGAAGAATTTTTTTTAGAAATAATTTTGAAATGAAGAGTGCGAAATAAGAACCTTTGGAAAGTTCAAAATGAAGAAAATTGCCAATATAAAGATTTGAAAGAAAACTTCTAAAAACATTTATGAAACTGAAAAATCTTCTCAACTTGGGTAACCATCGGGGAGAGGGAAGGATAGGGAAATGCGAATGTGAAGTTGCCCAACTCCTGCCCCCCAAAACCCACCAGTACACACATACATACCACTAGGCTACAAATACAATGAGTCTAAACATCCAAGTCTGAAAAGGCAAAATGGTACATTTCAAAATATTCAATATAATTTCAATGAATTTGAGCATACTTGGATACGTTTTTGACGATTTTTACACTGTTGTTTTCTATATATTAAGATTTTACATCTATAATTTGAAGAAACATTACAATGGCGGATATGGGATTTTTGAGGGCTGGGGCACATTTGAAACCCTTAAAAGCCGTTTTTTTTCAAAAAAGAAATTGGGGAGGCCACTGTAATTCTGTATACAAAGTATGAATGCTATTATGCATTGATGTAGTAAATTATAAATTTGATGTATTTATATATATGTGTATAATTCGACAATGATTAACAAGTCAATTAATTGATCCTAGTCCTAGACCCAAAATTACACTTTTGAACCCTGAAGAAGGCCTTTACCGGTCGAAACATGTCGGTTTGATTTTGAAATAAAGTTTCAATCATCTGAAAATCAACTCCTGGTGTTGGTTCGACAGTTCTTTCAACATTGGATTTTGAAATATCTGTGTTTTCTCAGTCATGTAGCACATTTTTTCTGGTCACACTTTTAAAGATTTGTTCATAATTTAATGTGTTGAAGTACTAAGTGTAATAGATTATCACATGTTCAAACCGAGGAAGCTTGAAAAAGTCTTTTGAGATAAGAATCGGCACGTTTATGACATTTAAGCATCAATCTAGAAAAAAATGTGATTTTATGAACTTTTTACTGAATTACTGAAAACCACTTAAGCTACAGAATAAAACAGGAAAATACTGAATGAAACAATATTTTCAATTTGTTTCAACCCTAACAATTACAATAAGAATTACTGGAGAAACAAATCACAATGTTAAGAATGAGAAGTAAAAATATTGCGATACTCACCTCGTTTACCTGCAGTTCGGTGATGGCGTGCGCGTTACAGATGAGCTGACACATGTGTCGTAACAATAGCGCCCCGACCGCTTCTACCGTACTGTCCGCTGAAGGTGATAAGTCTGGGTGTACGCCCTCCTTACTCCCTGTGTATAGACATGAACATCGTTATAACACCTGCTAGCTGGAAGAAACTATTGTATACTCTATTTAATTTCTGGGTAGTGACCACTTTGAATTTTAAATTCAAACTTGAAGAATTATAAGAAAAGTCTAGAAAAAAGTCGGTTGTAATATTGATATCCTTGAACCTTTTCTAGTTAGCTTTTGCGGTAATTCGATAAAAATTCCTTCAACTTTCCCTGTCCCGCCTTAAATTGTACTACCACATTCCAAATCATGTTTGAATCATAGTTGAAACCTTATAGCTAAAATAGGAGTTTACAATTCACTATGTAACTGTAAGATCACTAACTAGCTTTTCCCCTTTTACTCATAACGTACCTGTATTCAGAGTTAAATTTGTGGTTCTAGTGAGCAGATCTGATTCAAGTGTTTTCAGTGGTGGACGCGTTTTGACGTAATCTCTCTCGAAGAAACCCCCTTCTTGTAGGCACCGCAGTAACAACGCTGAAGTCTGCAAAACATCAGAGTAATTATCATTATCTAACTTTTGTTTTCGACGTATGAAGAATAGGGCCTTTTCTGGTTAAAATAAAGCATAAATCCATGGAATGTCTTTATTTCAAAGCATGGGATGATTGTTAAATTTCGAGCGGATGTTTGTGCATCCAGAAACAGTATGCTAGGTATGTTTCTTGCTTTTATATGGGATATGAATATATCTAAAAAAGATATAACTTCTGTAAAAGAGTAAAACCAATATTTTGACAAATTGATAATAGTAATTTCGTAATAAAATTTACTGGCGCAGCACAATACATTCAAAGCGGAAATTCACTATTAAACAACTGTACAAGACATTTCTTTATATCTTAAATTCACGAGAAACATTAAATACAATGTGTGTTGATCTGTTAATCAAAAACCTTTAAATTATAATACAAAAACTGTCCGTTGACTATAACAATACAGTTAGAAGAAAAATATCTTTTTGTTTTATACAAATCTTTCTTCATATACACAAATTATAAGGACCTTAAAATAATGGATGCGATATAGACTGTAATTTTAAAATTTGCCAGTGTCTAACCGATCAGATTACAAACCAGTGTGTACTGTAGGAGGTCGTCCGCCTCCATGTCGTCGGTATGTGGCATGAGGTGGTACACTGCGCTGTAGTCCCGGTCGTACGTTCCCCGCTCGTTGACCCCGAGTAGTGGTTGATCGGGGTCTGTAGGGCTCACCTGGTCTGTCAGGGTCTTCTGAAACTCTGTAAACAATAGAGGAAAGTTTCTGTGGTTTATGCATAGACCTTTATTTTCTGATTTATTATAGTATTTATACAGGGAATTCCAGGGTTTTGACAATTTATACATCTGGATATATATCATGTGTTATTTCCTAGTTAGTCACAATCCCCTCTGTTAAACTTTAGTAAAGCAATGCAACCTTCAACATGCTTAGTATGTTATTGTTCCTATACGGAACAACGACACATTTTTAGCTGAGAGTGGCTTCTAGGACTGCATAGGATCTTTTTCAGCTTATTATACAGCTTTCCGAGAGGATGTACGGCTTCACTTACCCTGTAGTTGTTTGAGGCCTGTCTTAACGATGACCCTAAGGCTCAAGTGCGCTATGCCCACCTGAAACAAATAAGAAACAGCGTAAAACAATTTGATTACTTTACATTACTACCCTCTTCCAATTCTTTTGTTGTTGAAAGAGCGGACACATTTCTAGCTACGTTCATGTTCTTCCAATTTTAACGGTTTTACCATTTTGATAATAGAAACAGACAAAGGATTACAGTAACAAACGAACATCATTAATACAGATGCTAAGTGGAGAGTCTCTGAGAGGGTGTATAATATTCCAATAGTGCCACATCTTCGAAAATAAATAAATTTATTTATATTTTTTATTATAATCAGTGTAACTGATATGGTGGAGGTTTCAAAAATAGTGAACGTATCATGTCTAAAGTTGTTTGGGCTTCGAGATTCTATGGTTGAACATAAAAAGAAAAGTTTAACGGTATTAACCGAGTGAAGGACGTCGAGGAAGCCGCACTCGAGCGCGTGGTAGGAGGTCCACGACTTGTCCTTACAGCGCGGGCTACAGTACCGCACCTGGCTGCACCGGCTACACCTAAACAGGGGAGAACAGTGTTATAAGGTTAATCTATTAGGATAATGAACAGGAAAAACTTACTGGGAAATAAATCTTATTAAGGGCCATTCGTTTTTGAAAACCAATTCAAGACTTTATAAAGGCAAATTTAACACCAAGGTTTGCAAAAAATAAAACCTAGCGACCATGTGTAAAGAATAAATTTTGAACACGTTTTTCGGTGTATATTTACGGGATTTCTACTTACTCGAAAGCGGCATTTGAAATCTCACAATTAGTACATTTTCACTTTTAAGACCTGCGAAGGAACCTTGATGTTAGAGAATGTATACCTTTAAGACGCTCTATACAGGGTACCAACCGAAATTCCATTTTCAAATTCCCTGTGTTTTCCCTGAGAATTCTATGTCCCTGGGCAATTTTTCCCTGTGCCTGAAGAAAATATTTGGACAACCAAGCAACCAACAGGCAAATCCCTAATCTCTTGAGAATCAGGAATTTCAGAACGTGGCCAAATGAAATTCCCTGTGTTTTCCTGCCTTTTGGCAAATTTTACAAATTCCTTGTGTCTTCCCTATCAGGGATTTTTTTTTCCATTTTCCCTATTTTCCCTGTGCGGTTGGTACCCTGTCTATACCAATAAATTTAAGAACGTTAACTTTATGGAAATTCCTTAACACTTACGGAGGAGTTGATAAACTTTTATTAAATGAGAGACTGAGTGCGCTAACCGAAAAACAGCATTCCTACTAAAGATATGCTACTGTTAGTAAATTAAAAACACTTACGGCGTGGCGACCAGTATCTTTGTGTAGCAGTGGTGGCAGTGTGTCTTGTAGTGGTCGGGGAGGAGGACGGCGGCGTACGGTCGCTCCCGGATAAGAGTCGCTCCCGCCTTAATCTTACGGTTTGCCTGGAAACGTATGAAACCAAAATTGTACATCGATAGTGTCAAATTGAACATAGGATTTTTTTTTTTCATTTCAACAACTTAAAGTTCATAAAGACTAAAGTAAGTCGTTCTTCCAGTTGCATAAATTGTCTATGGTCTGATTCTTCTGCAATATCACTAGATCTTTTCAGTAAATCCTCCGAGTTTTGTTTCCAATATGAGACAAACTGAGATTATAAGAATGGATTCGGCTGGTTCATTCAACCCTTCCCTATACGTTCCTAATGATGCGCATTTCTTTAACTTAAGCTATTGAGTGCAGAACTATACAATAATTTTCACGGGCCCTTTATTGTTAGTTATCTAAAGATAATTTCTCAAATAAAAGGAAAGAACGTAGGTAAGAAGAACTTAATATCAATCAATAGTAAATGCTTGGATGTGAAGGCAATTTCCTGAGAAAAACAGCAAACAAAATAAATGTTAGGCGTATAAGACCGTCCTACCTTCAAATATCGTCCCCGGTCAGGTGCGTAGCTGACTGTGATGGCTTTGCTGGCCTGGCGGACCACCGCCCCGGGACCGAAGGTGATCGATGGGAGAAGGAACTTACAGTCGCTGTCAGAGTCCACATTACTTAGAAAGAACAAATGGTTAATTCTCAATTAAATGACATACATAGGAAATCAGCAAAATTATGATAAGTAACATACATAGGAAATAGGTAAATTATTTTAAGAAATATACTTTCTGTTACCACAACACTAATTACCAGTAAAGTGTCAACAGTGGTAAAACTTCTCATCTACAACGCTTTTCAAATGGTACAAAGTAAGAATCTTCTAAATTTGGAAATTCATATCTACTTTGCAATCATATTTCTCCTAAAGAAGATAAGTTTGTTCAATATGGATACATGAAAATTTTACAGGAAAACTTTTGATCCTTTATTTTGCAAACGGTCACTAGATTATCTATATATAGGTTTATACTAATTACCCCACCCGAATTCCCGGAAAATAACTTTTTAAACATAGAAACAGTCAACCGTCTCCTTTTTTTTTTAGAATCAGAACTTATAAGAGGGTAGCGTAGAAGAAAAATGTCCTTACTTTGATGATTCGGAGTGTACCTTCTTATTCCAGTTTATTACGTTCTTTTCTAACTCTTCTGCAATGGATGATACATCAAATCACTGACTATATGACAGTAGAATAAACAATTAAATAGGAAATCAAATTTGTTTTGTTTAAGCAACGATTCTACAGCTGCGTAGCTATATTATTTTTGGTTTAAGTCAGAAATGTATATCATTGGAAACACTATTCATTTAGGAAATTTAGATTCTATGTCGTTGACTATTTAGCTGCAGTCTGCAATAGGAGGATATTAGTCTTACCTATTTTCTTGTTTGTTAAACCTTTAGCGAGATGTATTTTCTCGCTCGTTTGTTGCAAAGCTGAAATAGAGGTATGAGTTCGTTACCTTAAAGTTTTAATACAATAGAAGAAATAGAAAAGATACGTTAGTAATACTGCAAGAAAAATAAATATTTTATCAACACTAATTGTCATTGAAAGCAAAGATAAACTTATCTAAACTAAATCAATCCTTCATCATAGAATCAATCTACTTTTTACTGAATCAATCAAACGTGTTCTTTCATAATAGAATCTATCTACTTTTGACTGACTCAATTCGCAAGGAACATCATATAGCACAAACTTAAAGCATTCTCTCTTACCGGCCTGGGCGGCGTTCTTGTCCTTGGTGTGGTAGAGACACTGGGCCTTCCGCATCCACAGTTTGTGTTCGAGGTGTACGGGGTAACCCGCCTCCAGCGCCTTCTCTATGTCCTCCAAACACTCCTTTGAAATACATAGTTTGAACAGGAATTAATAATTTAAAAAAACACCTTAATCTGATTTACTTGATATAAGTTGCATACGTATACTGTAGGTGAACATTCTACCTGGAATGTAAAGCGTCGCCCTAAAATGTTATTAAATATACAGTAGATTGAGTGATTAACACAACAAACTTACATTGCAAGTATCAATAGATATCAAACATTATGTTCCAAGGGGTTGACCGAGGTCTTCAAAGGGGAGGGGGTAGTGGAATCTGCATAAAGGATTAAACTAAAAGCTTTGTACCAAAATGCAATGCATTTCTGTTAATGCATATGCCATTTTTACCTTTGCTATTGTTTGAGGGCCCACAATACGGAGGAAGCCTGGAAGGGTACTGAGCTTGTAGCACACTTAGCCACGTGACAAAAACAATGTTTTGACAAAGTCATCCCTTCATAATCTCTAAGATATTTCATATCATGCCGGAGCTGCACGTTCTCCTTGACGTACCTTGTACTTCTTCATGTGAAACAGGACTGCTGAGCGGTTTGCCAACCCTAGGGCCAGAGAACTGTCCCCGCCATTCTTCTCCGTCAGCGGCGCATGGGCTACGCACTGAAAGCAATATATGCGACATGAGACGACAGAAAAACCAAAAAAGCCTTAACATAATTCGAACAGTCCACTTTATGTTATTCAGAGAACATTAATTCTGAGTCTTATTCAAACTGGTGAGATACATGTAAAAGGACAGACTTCACGAAATATACACAATTTAATTGTAATCTGGGCGGCAATGACCATCACTTAGTATGACATTTTTTGTAAACTGGTATTTATTCATGATGTATAAATCAAAGTAAGAAGAAAGTATAGTCTAAATTTATATGCATTTACATGAAAAACTTTGTTAAAAAACTTTTTATATGATGTTCTTGAAAATAATTTCTTACAGAGCCCAAAAGTCGGAGCAGAAGAAGAAAGAAGTGTATTTTGCTTTTGTGAAATAATATGAGCACTGATCTCTTAACAAACAAAAATTATAAACAGTACTGTTCTCATAGTTTTCTCACCTCATTGTAGGCTTTCAGTGCCTTGTTGTCGTTGTGTTTTTTAAAGTGTCCGTTCCCCTCTTCCCTGTAGTTGTCGGCGACTGTGCCACTCTTCTTTACTCTCTGGACGCACTTGGCGACCAGACCTTGGTAATATTCATCAAGCCTGATCGCACTTCTGCCAGATAGATTAATAACAAGTATATTAAACCGATGATTATTTTTCCTGTTTTTTTCTTTACTCTTGGGGATACAAGAAATGCCCAAATGAACAATCCAATAGGGTAAACTCAACTCAACCACACTCAGCCAATGCTCTAGTCCGAGAGACCCTGACTTGCGTTCCCACTAATGTTCCCACTGACAGTCAGGGTGAATTTCTATCATTCCTATGCATTCTACTCGACCATTTTGGTTGAGTAGACTTTTCTCAGCAAATACTCTACGCCTTGTCTTGTAAATCCACAGAGATCATGTTTGATATCCTTGCTTCTGAATCATATATGTTTTGGTGGTTATTCTTCTCTAAATATCAAGGATTGTAGAGCTTGCTTAGCCTGATTGTACTGACAATCTTGGACCTGGCCACCATGACAGTTCGCTGGTACCCAGTATAAGCTTAGTCTCAAGCAGGGTACCAGCTAACATAAGTTTGAAAAGCAACTGTAATGGTCTAGCCAAAACGGCTCAATCTTATTCAAAATGTAAGAACTACTTTTTCTAACTTCATAGATCAGAAGAATACCTTCTTGGAGAAATAATTTCACAATTTGGGGGAAAGAAACAAGAGTTTTTGTGCATTTTCGAGGAGGTTGAAAATTGGTCTATGGGAATTAACCATAAGTTCTCTCTGACTGTATGTAGCCTCGCGAAATGCAGTCAGAGCCTCTCGGACTACCAATGCTCCAGCTCAACTAACAGTCTATCTGCTTTCACTCCCAACTCCAGAATCTGACCTTAACAGTACCAATCTTAACAGGATGTACGCCCAATGACGGTGAGCAGTGCTCTGCTGGCTAGTGCACGAACTGCACCTTATATATGAATGGTTCTGCCTACCTAACATTCCCTTCTACACTCTTAAAGTTCACACGAAAAGAAAATATCAAAATTGCAATAACCTCTTGTACTATTTCGTCAATGTCTATTTCAAGGTAGCGCCAACTGGGAATTGACAAGTCCTCTTAAACAATGGATGTAGTGTTTATTTTTGTAAGTGTGAAGCCAGCCTCACACCTCTAGTGCAAATCTGCAAGAGGCAAGTCCGGGCAGAGCGTGTGATGTCATGGGAGTCACTGGCTCTCCATTATTTCCAATGGAATAAATGGAAATGCTTGAAACTTAAAGAATGTACATCAGAGACATTTTATATCTTCCAAAAGTAAAGTTATGTATGTATATTACCTTCACTGATTTTTGCTAAATTTTACAAGCAGTAGGTTCTGCCCAGTTAATTTTCAAATGTGACACACCTCTGAGTTCCAATAAGGCTCAATGACTCCTCTAACGTCACAGAGGCTATTGTTTACATGGGTAACGAGAGAGACCTGTGAAGCACTGCTGTTGCACTGTCACATTCAGATTTTGTCTGTATTAACATCAAAACTTCATGCAAATATGCTCTCACATTTTTTACTAAATACATGTCGGCAGGACGTAATAAGAACATTTAAAATGGTAGTTCGTGTCTCCTTTCATTCAACATAGAGTGTCACACTCTTAGCCCTGATTCTTAGTTTATACTAGAATAGCTAAGTTAAAGTCTGGACTGACCATCTGTGTCAGAACAGCCTCACAATTTTCAATCAATGCTGATACAACAGGCATATAATATATAAAGAATCTATGAGGCAACTGTAATGACTCTAGGCTTGATTGGACTTCCCTGTGGCTGTGGGTTAACTAAAAGGGGAAATGCGAATATTGGCAACTTGTTGTTATATAAAAAAAAACAAGCAATGTCGGTACTGATTTTTGATTGTTGGGTTAGTTTAACGTCCGGCCAACCCTTTAGGGTTCTTTTACCAGACTGCACAAGGTAAAGCTTTGCAGCTAGTTTTACACCTCATGGGCAATGACTGAATCTATGAGATGAGATGCCTTTTTGTAGCAGTGGCACCCAATGCCCTCTTTGTAGTGCTGCCACACTGAGATATCATGTCATAGGCCCACACAAATACCCCACCGAGTCACATTAGTCTATACTGACACAGGGCTGACCAGTAGGTATATGGACGATGCGTCCTTTTGCCTGTCCGCCCTGGACGATGCGTCCTATTTTCGCGGACGATGCGCCCTACTGTAGTGGACGATGCACCCTATTGCAGTGGACGATCCGTCCTTTTCTAAATAACTCCGGAGGAGTTGGCCGGGGTACACAGTCAACTGACACGTGAAAATCCGCGCCTCTAGGGCCGTGCAAAGCTTCAGATAGGTCTATGGTCCGTCATCTGGTCTTTACTTATGGGGCAATGTATATAAAAAAAAAAGAAAAAGAAATAGGGGGGTTTTGGGGCACAGCCCCCGATTTCTAACCAATACTTACAACAAATTTAAGCCTGTAACTGTGTAAGTTTGATTTAATGAAAAGGGCAGATCGTCTTTCAGCAGAGGGCGGATTGTCTTTCTCAGCAGGGCATATCATCCAACACACAGGGCAGATCGTCGGGAGGACTTACAGGCAAGAGGACGGATCGTCTACTGTTCGACCAGTATGATCACAAGCAATTTTATTAAATCATAAACTAGATCTCTATATCATAATCCACATGCCTGAGGCCTGTGCCTCAGTGCATGTTGTCAAATTTGTGAAGATGTGGAGGAAAAAAATATCGTTTAAACAAGATCTTTACTCTCTAAAAATTGTCCTAGGCCTATAGCCATTTTCCTTTCGCCTAGCCTGGGCCCACAGCCTCAATTGAAATATGACTTTTCAGTTGGCCCGGCGGACCAGGCTACCTTTCGCCCGGCCTACTTCTGAATTACGTCATCATCCGACTTGTAAAAGTTTTAGTGACGTGGTTAGAAAGTAATCGCCTGTAAATGTGTCTGTGTTGTGAAGAAGATATTATAATAATTTAAGCATTCACATACATGCAAAGGCAATGAACATTTTCTTGTTTCGAATCACCATCCTTTCTGCTTTAGAAACTGAGAGTGAGAAAGGATGAAGAACAAGAAAAGAAGAATGGCTGCGCACGTCTCTGGGCGATAATAGAGAATACAATCAAATTTCACCTACCCAACGAAGTTATTCTCCGTGACATTCCTGATTCTTTCTTTGTTAGTCTTTGACTCACAAAACTGAGCATATCCAGACGTTTTCACGTACTGTTTTACGGCAGAATCGAGGAAAGTTTGCCAGCTGGAACAAGAAGACATGTTGCGTCTTTCGCTTGCTTCCCTAGTTGAGCAAAAACACGTTAGGTGGCGCCAGATGCAAATGATTTTAGCGACACTAAACACAAGTAAACTAGAGAAACAAAGGACATGCTTACAAGAAATTTATCTATTCTTCGGCATGAGATATAATGGATGACTTGTTATTAACTTTTGATGGTTCAAACTTTATTTTTCAAGTCGAAAAAGATCAAGGAATTGCGTCCAATTAGAGAAGTCCTTACATGCGACTTTTTCAGGGAACCAATCAAATTCAGTTTAACAAACGGCACATACTTCCGGTTTCGAGACCCACGTGGTGGCGGCGGAGTGACAGCTGACGTTGTTTACATTCAAATTTGAGGATGTTTTGACGTTTTCTGCAAGTTCAATGAAGTGAAGAAAGGGAGATGGATTCTCAGGCGTTGTATGAATGTTCTCTGAACCTCTTGAATGAGGCCAATGGTAAGTTCCGAGAGATTCCGTTCCTCAAAATGAGTTATTTCAGCCGCCCCCTCCCCCCATTTGAATTTTCTGTCAAATTCTAAGAAGTGAAATGTTTTTGTTGGAGGTTTTTGACGTTAATATAATAAGTGACATAACCATATATGACCAGGGACCAGTTTGGAAATTAACGTCACTTAAGTAAGCAGAGCAGCGTCTTTGACTTTGTTCTCCATCGGGATTTTTGGCTGTGTCAGAATTTTTGTCCAGAAGGATCAGTCAGGCAATCTTTTTTTGGCCAACTTTTGACTTTTTGTCTGGGTCTTCTTCTTTTGAACAACTATGGTATTCTGTACCTTTAAATTCTTCCTTCTGACATCTTTTCATATAAAATTCTTGGCCCTGACTTACAACCCTAGGCCTATAGCTTCTGAAATCCGGAATGTGTGTTTTTTTTTGTTTTTTTTTGGTTTTTTTTTTGGTTTTTTTTTTTCCAAATTTGCGGATTTTTCATATCTAGAGAGTGGCATCTGTGGTTCAAATATGATCTTGCTTGGGACCCAGACTCACCGCCCATGCAGTTACTTTCTTTTCAATGAGCTCCCTTCTTCCTTTCAGAGCTGTACTTGGATAAGGAGGTGAGAGTCCTGGACGAGGCGCCCTCGCCTCTCCAGTTTTACCGGGACTATGTGGCCCCCAACAAACCAGTCATCATAAAAGGGGCCATCTCACACTGGCCCGCAATGACAAAATGGACCAACGATTACCTCAGGTAGGTTCTTTTTTTCTTTATTGTAGATGATTTGCCATACTGGTCATGGTCTGGACTTACAAATTTGTAAAAAAAAAAAAAAAAAAAAAAAAAAAAAAAAAAGCACTCAAATGGGCATATAAAGGATATCACATGCTTAATCCGAATCACTGTGTCTTCTGTGGTTTAGTCATAGACATACATAACATCTTATGTATCTCTATGGTTTAGGATAGTTTTTAGTTGCTTTTGAATTGAAACGTGAAATTAATTTTTCAAATTGATTAAGTTGTTCAGGAGACTTTCATTCAATATGGTATGATTTCGCGTTTCGCCAAATTACACCTAATCACTCTGTACGCTCTCATCTAGACAAAAGATTGGCGACGAGGAGGTCACAGTGACAGTGACCCCGAGCGGGTATGCCGATGCCGTGACCGAGGGGAAGTTTGTGATGGGCGAAGACAGGAACATGAAGTTTGCCTCCTTCCTTGACATCATAGAGAAAAAGACCAAAGCCAACGGCATATTCTACGTCCAGAAACAGAACTCCAACTTCACTGAGGAGTTCCAGACGTTGATGGAAGATGCTGAAAATCATTTCCCTTTGGCAACCGAAGCTATGGGTAAGAAATATCTAATACATATGCAGGAATAGTTTGAAGGTAGATCCCTTTGTGATGATAAGGAAACTAAGTGAATTAATGACATTTTGGTAGTGATCCTATTTTGGCATCAAATCCTAAAAATAAATGTCTTGATCATAATTCACGGGCAATATATGAATAGTTACATGCCTCTTTCATGAAATGTTTTTTCTTATAGAACTTTTTGAATTTGAAGTCTTCTTTTTCATCCCGGAAAGAATTATCTGTATGTGACATCGTACATAATCATTTTAGAACTGGGGTAAAATAGTTTTTAAAAAAACACAGTGCACTAAAGCAAATGAATGACTATTTTGTAGGTAAGAGTCCAGACGCCGTGAATTTCTGGATGGGAGAAGAAACCGCCATATCCTCAAGTAAGTGTAGCATTTTGTAAATATTTTGCCAGTACAATATTATATATTTTATTGCCTAAAGGAAAATAAAGACAATTGTTTCTTTTTTTCAAGGAAGCCATGTTTCTAAATCAACATTTCTATTTAGTTTGTATAAAGACGTATTACATACAATTCTAGGAACAACAGCAACCCTATACTCACTGAAAACTTTTTAAATCATTCTCCTACAGTGCACAAGGACAACTATGAGAACTTGTACTGCGTGGTAGCCGGTACTAAGACGTTTACCCTGCTTCCCCCTGTCGCCCAGCCCTTCGTCCCCTACCGTAAGTTGGAATACAAAAAGACAGCAAATAACATCACATAACTCATGCAACTATCATAGCCATTATAATGTTAAAGAATCCGTCCTTTTATTTTGCAAATGTTACCCGAACACAACCGCATATTTAGGCTAATCCTCAGCGATTTCTCGTTGTATTCTACTAACTCAAAAATTGTGAGCCATAGCAGACCCTTATGAATATTTTCATAAAGTCATGGCCTTGTCCTGAATATCAATCACACAGCTTGGGTGAACCAGACCGACACTAGGTGGAAGGCGCATGCGAGTTTATATTCAAAAAGAGATAATTTTATCTCAAATTTAATAGTTGCAAGTTTTGAGTTGAGAAAAGGAAGAAATTTGGCTTTATTATGAGTGGCAAATTTGGAACAACACATTGATATAAAACAATGGAACAAATGGGTTGTTTTCAAAAAATGAAAGGACGTGTAAATTGAAATTACGAGAAAAAAAAAAGACTTACGTATTTATACAAATAACAATCAAGTTCGTAGTATCTATGCAACAAGATGCGCATCTTTGATTAAAGGGTGGAGTAAGAGGCCTCCTTTTTAGGGCCGATGCATATCGACTGCCATCTGGACCCATTGCTCTCCTACTTGACTTAGATAAGATTGCAGTATCTGGTATTTCAATTGTTTTAGGTCAATACCAAGCGGCCAACTACAAAGAAAACGAGGACGGCGTTTTTGAGATCATTGAAGATAAAGAAACGGGTTTGGTAAGGAACGATCTTGTTTTATAAAATCTTTATAAGCCTTGTGTCCTGAAATATCGAAAATCAGTATTTTATCGGAGTAGAATTGGCCGATTATGGTGCCATTGGGTTGGAAAATCAGGTTTCAGTGGCAAAAAAATAATAGGGTAGGTAGGTCGATATTCTTTTAATTTTTGATATTTTTGTGAGCCCTTAATTATAGTTTTTAGTATTGTAGCTTATGGGAAGGGCTCACTCAATCAGTCATGTCTTTTGTAGGTATTTGGGCTTTGATCTGATTGCCCGGTTACACAATCTTACATACAAGTAGCTACAGGCCTTTGTCCACCGGCATGCATTTGTAAGCAGGACAATTAGTGTGCATCAAGTGTAATTTAGTGGGCAGGCCTCTCCCTTGCACCCTCCCCCACCCCCACTCCTTGAACTCAGTTCAAGGAGTGGGGGTGGGGGACGGTGCAGCTTGAGAAGCCAGAAGTGGGTTACATAACCAGTACTTGAGCCACAGTCACCTGCAGTCCACTCAACATAGTGGGGGGGTGGGGGGGGAGTGGCAGTCAGGTATGCAAGGCCGGGTAGGGGGAGGAGGAGAGGGGGGGGGGGGGGTCATGGTTGCTTGGGCGCATGGACAGTGATATAGGAGGGAGTCCTATTGGTCAATCAGGTTGACCAATGAGTGTACAGCTGCCCGGGACAGCTGCACTGCCCAATGGACACTACTGGGACCCCCCCACCTCTATGATGAGATTTCTGATTTCTAGTTAAGGGCGAACATCGATCGTTCCAACGATCGGAACTTTGATAGTCATTTGCTTCTTGTTTTAAAACATCATTTACAGACTCAAATTAGTGATACATTCTTTTGAACATTAATAGTTTCCCTCATTTCCCTTCCACAAGACCTGCTATCATTCAGAAAGAGTTTTCTGGTCTGAAACTTGTCATATTCATCCTCTAAAGTAATTTTTATTTAATTTTATTAAAATCTTGAAAAATATTCCTACAAAAAATTAAGGTAGGGCCAGAAAATAAGGATCAGTTGGGAAACCTACACACAACTATTTTTTTGGTGGCCTATTGGGTATGCGGCTTTACCCATTTGAGTTAGAAACCATGTGTTACCTTTGAGAACCATAGTGTTTTGGGCTCCATTAATAATTCACTTTGACCTTTTCCGACTCTCTACAGGTGCCCTGGATCCCCGTTGACCCTCTCGACCCTGACCTTGAACTCTTCCCAGAGTTCGCCGAGGTCACGCCGCTCACCGTCAAGGTCAAGGCCGGTGAGACGCTGTACCTGCCCTCGCTTTGGTTCCACCATGTGCAGCAGTCACGTGGGGCTATCGCAGGTCAGTAAAGTGGAAGTATATGTACCGCCAATGGGGTTTCTTCCACCATCTCGTTTGCTCATGCTATTTCCTCTAAAGTTTAGATTGCTAGAGGTGTTATATACCCCTCTGATATACAGGGGCCCTTGATGGGGGGATCCTAATGTCGCATGTCAAATTTAAGAAATCATTATGTCCATTGTTACCTAAGTTCCCAATACCCATGTCGCCTCTAAGAACCTCTTATATCTCATGTTGAATTTAAGAAATGGTTCCTGTCGTGTCGTTTATATTTGTTTCGTGTCACTAAGCCCTATATTGCATGTCAATTTTAAGAAATGGCCCTGTCGCTATGTCGAATTTAAGGGTCTAGGGCCCTAATATACTGCATAGTCTTAAGACATCTATCCATTTCAAGATTAGGTTTTCCTTTAATATCTCTATTATAGACAATATTTTACTGTATTTTAAAAGTTTTTTAAAAGAAAAATAGTAGGTATTAATGGATTTTTTAGATTTGGTTTACTACAGTATTTGATCATCTTTGCACAGATTAATGTAAAAGCTCTGATTACGTTTTTCATCTAATTAAGCTGCCACGCATAGATAATACGATGTCTCTTTGGTGTTATTATAGTTAGTCAGAAAGTTTCAGGAAATTATGCAGCATTTAACATACATTTGGCATGGAAAGACTTTAATTAGGTAGTTTTGAATATTCTAAACTAAAAAAAATTCAATCTAGGATATATTTTGAACTGTTGATATGGATGTACGTTACCTTTTTTTTCTATCTTTTTTTGTAGTGAACTTCTGGTACGATATGGAGTTTGATATCAAGTACAACTACTTCAAATTTGTCGAGGAATTGATTAAAAAACGCTCAACAAGTGGTTTTACGTGACACATATTCATGAAAAATTTACTGCATTTTACTATGATATACAGCTTTGTATTGTGTGAATCATATAAACTTTACTAAAGACTCTCAAGAGAGGATAGTCTGCTTTTAATGAATGATAAAACAGGTAGTATAATCGTGTGTTTTATCGGAAACCCTGTAAATATACATGTAAATAAACTATATTTTTGAAACAGACAAAAAAATCTTAACCTTAACAAGCATATAGCTCCCCAAGCCAAGGGGCGATCCAGCTCTTAGTATCAGCCTCACCATTTAATATACCAATTTGACTCATTTAAGTGTGTGTGTGGGGGCAAAATTTAGTTTTGCAAAGAAAAGAACTTATGAAAAAGTAGAACCAACCCAAAAATTTCACATGTCAAAACCATGCAAAGTAGTTAGATAAGTAAACAGTATTGGTTGATTTGGTTGTCTCAACTAAGTTATTTTCAGTATACATGTTTACCAAATGACCATTCACTAGGGTAATTGTTTGTATAAGATAAACAGTGTAAGCATCAGTAAAACACCCATGCCCCAAGGGCAACATGTGCCAGATCAATTGCCCCCAAGGGCATCATGTGCCAGATCAATTAACACACATGCCTTCCTAATTGTTGATAAACAGTCTGGGCCTTTGATCTACTGAAACCTGGAAATGCTAACATAAAAGCAGCAAGAACATTTAAATTCACTAACAAAAAAGGTTCATTTATCATGCTGTGAGAAAATAGTTTGTTTCAGTATGCCCAAGTTCAAACGTTGAAGTGTTTTCCAATAGTGCTTTAATGTTTTCAATAAAATTGTACAGTAAACTTTACCTCCGAATTTGGTGACAAAATGACATTACAGACAGCCAATACTATAGGAAAACCACTGTCCAAAAAGGTCTTTTGTGACATCACAACTACACTTTCTGTCTTGGGTCACTCAAGGGCTAGTAAGGGGCTCCTGGGGGATCGCCCCTTAATATATCAGGAAAATAGGGCAGGGCTCCTTTCAGAAGTTTGGGGTTTCCAAGAAATCAAATCCAAATTTAGGAAACGTTGAGACTTCAGGGGAAGTATTGTGTTAAAATTTTACCGTTTTGCCTGACATTTGAATAGGAAATCAGAATATAATTTTTAACTGTCTCAAATGATTTTATTTGTTTTGCAAAACCATCCACACTTTCTCGACGTACCAACCGTCTCAGGAATGAGTTCTGACAACTGATTAGTCACATCGTTTACAATCTCACTGTAAGCGCCTTTTTAACTTGTATTCTTTAACACGTTCTTTCTTGAGTATACTTGTTTTGTTATATCCATATATTCTCTTGTCGACGACAATAAAAAAGCATTACTTATTGGTCAAAAAAAAGTTTCAACTGTAGGCTTGGTCATATATATACTTATGGTCTTATAACTTTAAAAAGGTTTCAACTGTTGGCTTGGTCATATATTTATGCTTATGGTCTTAAAACTTATGATTCCTTTTGGACAATAACAGGTTGGTCTGTACAATTCGTTTTATTCTTCATTTGTACAATGATAATACCAATATGAAATATGCAACAAAACATTTACTTATTTTTCATCCCAACATTTTCCAAGACATTTTCTTGGAAGGGTTTGTATACAAATATAAGGTTCCACTGTTACACCGCTCATGGAAAAAGAACGGACAACTAAAACTTATTGTAACATCTATGTTCCTGACTGTCAACCTAAGTTTCATAAAACTGAGGCCTAACATGTTATAACAGAATATTACATCAAGATCAAGAAATCGGTATCAAGTGTCAAAGTAAACAACCTACCATAGATATACATGTTTTATATATCTATTCATCAACCTAGTTATTACTTGTAAAGAGATATTTGTTTAAAAGAAATTCGGTCAAGTAACGTATTAGCTACGGAATGTTAATCGTCATCAATATTTTTAACAGAACAACCAATAAATTCACAAACATCACTTAGTGATCTTCCACTGGACCGTAGGCAAATATTGGCAAGACTATATTATTGGACACTTTCAGTACATTTGATACAGAGCATGATATGTACGAGCTACCTAGAGCATATGAGCCACTCATGTTTGTAGGCAACATTGCATAAAACTGAGAGGTGAGTCTGGAAATACATGCCACACATATTAACCATTCACGCACACATTGATACTTCGACTCCTGTCACTACAGACAGCTTATATACAGAGATGCCACTCAGGAAAGGAACGAATTGAAAAGCAAACTTTGTCACTTCAGTAAAGGAAAATGTAAATTTCACTTTTAACTTGCATAAATCCGGAAAAAAGAAGGAAAAATGGCATCTCTATAATATACAAAGACAACGTATTTGGCATTTTTAGACGAAAAAGAGGATTTTGTCTATGCTCATAAAAAACACTTTGAAAACACAATTTTGTTCAGTTTAAGCAACGTGTGATTTTCTAGATAATAAAGGAGATTCGGGATGAAAGTACACTACCTCAGTCAATAGGGAGTAAAGCGCAGACAGTAAGATCTCAGAGCAGCATGGAGTTTGGGTAGTATGACTTTGTAAGTGTATTCCATAATACAAAAGGTGACCACTTTCAAATTATTCGTGTTTTCCCTGTCCCCATACATTCCACAATTTTGTTTCAATCTGAAAGCTTTAACGCATGTAAAAAAAAAAAAAAAAAATTCTCCAAAAAGTATCAAGCTTATGTTTTTGAAATCAGTAAATCCAGTACCCAAGAAAAACCTGCAACCTATGTGACAAAAATCGTGGAAGACCAAATGCCAAAAAAATAAATACCTCCAATACAATGGCAAATATTCATTAGGGAACGGACACCATTAAATATTTGTCTCAGAGGTAGTAGTTCGCTGATGGTTACAAAAGAAATCACGGAATGTTTGGAATGGCAAAAATCATCTGAAACTGTGGGTTCATAAAGAGATTCACTGAATAGGGCGTGCTGCACACAAAAAAACCGTTAACGTTAGACCACCCCTAAAAAAAGTTCGCTTCCTGTCTACCGCCCAGGTGACTTTTAAAGGGCTGAGACTTTTGGAGACTCTTTCCCCCGTTTGTTTTTTTTATTATTTTTTATTTCAACAAAAGTTTCAGTCATAACCTGACCAAAAAAAAAAAAAAAAAAAGAAGAAGAAGATTTCCCGACATTCCGACTGAATTTTTTTTCTGACCACCCACTGGACAGGGAATAAACTTTTTTGTAAGGGCGGCCTTAGGCCAGTTTGATTCAGTATACTAGGCATACTTGGCACATTTCAATTGAACCCATTGCTTGATCTTTATGGAGTACGTACGAAGCTAGCTATTAGGATCCGAATCCATGGTACCGTGTAAGTGCCCAGATGCAAGGATCCAAGCTGGTTAATGCTTTGTAAAAGTCTCCAAAGTAAAGGTTGTAGATGGATGGAAAAACTTGATCTCTGAACATTTTTCAACTGCAGGATATAGGTGCAGACTGGACCAGATACATTTGATACATGAATAGGCAAACCTCTCTACTTGTACTGACCTACACGTCTTACTTATGCAAATATCACTCATATAAGATATTACAATCAACCGTAAAGAGCTATTTTCTGTCTCGGGAAAACAAATTAGAGCCCCACACGTTCAATCAGCTTACATAACATAACAAGTTTTTGTCATCTGTCTTTCTCAAGCATGGGATAATACGTTTTCATATCCATATTCAATACTAATTAACATTATCAAAACTTAGTATTTTGACTTTTAAAATAAAAAGTCAAAGTAAATGATCTTGGAAGAATGCACATGATACAGATAGTAAACAAAATAGCAATTGTTTCATCTCAAAACCTTCAGTCATTTTCCCTAAAGGGTTATACCCCTTGCCATTTGAATGTAAATGTATTTATATTCTCAATATTTATACAAATAATACAACCATACATTGATATTGCTAAACGGCGGAAAATTCACAAACATATAAACCTAAGATAAACGTTCTCCCATGTTTTCAAAGCACGATGAAAGGTTAATTGCATTATCTACACAAACAAGGAAATGTACAACATGATTGCCTCATCTAAACAGAACATAATTATAGTGGAGCGATTATTCATATAAATTATACAAAAATTCACAACTGGAAAGTGTGCAATACAAACAAGGTACACCTTAAGTTAGGTGAGGTTGGATTCTAACATATACCGCTTGGGGTACCTTGACCTTGAGAGAATCTGATTATTCAAATTTCTGAATAATCAAATTTCTTGTAGAAAAAGACAATTGAAATAATCTATATATCACTGGTTCATTAGCTATCTACTATCACAGAACCACTGGGTTGGATAAACTTTCATCCAATTCTTTGAAATAAATGGTAGTTGTTCTAATTAATTTGATATTCTTTATTATTTCTTAGGTTGACTGTTTGACCTCTTAAACAACAGCTGATGTTTAGAGAAACAACTCCTTCGGTATGGACAGTCAAAGACCTTGTCTGAAATCCTAATACTGGATCTCCACGCGGCGACTAGTTTTACTTGGTCATCAACGACAATGGTGAAGCACACTGGCGTCGTATTGGCGGGCGACTATATGCACTAATCGTTAACGAATTAGGTGAAAAGATCTGACATTTCTGACATTTTGCGGACGACGAGCTGTATTAGTCGCCCGACTAGTTTTTTAGTCGTTGGGCTCGCCATTAGTCGCCCAACAAACACCTCGTCGTTGACGGCCAAGTGCAACTAGTCGCCCCATGGGGATACGGCATTAGATTATAGATCCGGGAAATTAACAGGAAAAGTGGACCACAGGTCACCTATTTTCAGGACCATTTCCAATATCCTATCCAACTGAAAACTAAATAGATACCCACACTTAATCCGTTAGCCAAAAGGCCTAACAGCCAACCTTAGAAACTTGAGTACTGTATATATCTAAAGCGCAGTTTCGCTATCTCTTGTTATCCTTCTTCGGTGCGTTTTGGTGTTTTTTGAAGAGGCGGACCTGTCGCTCGAGCTGCTTGGTGAGGATGTACGACTGTCGCCCACAGTTGGTGCCCGAGTCCTTCTGGAGACTCGCCTTAAGGGGGTTAAGTAAACCCTGCTCCAGGTCCTGACCGAAGGTGTACTGCAAGGTGGGAAAATGGGAAGGCTTGATTCAAAATTGCTAAAATTTAAGTAAAATGAACAAGTTTCCCCAAGGAACGCAATAGTATCATAATACCTGATAAAAAAAAAATCAGATTTTTCTGGTATAAAATTTGTAGTAGAATCTAGGGTTTAATATGAGTGGTTAACGTGAGTGGTCTTTGTCAGAAGAGGGATTGATTTAAAAAAAATTTAACTTAAGTAAAAGTGAAAGGTTTCCTCAAAGCAATTCAATAGCATAATAATACATTTTACACCAAATAGCCAAACTCAATATTCTAAATTAGATTAAGAAAAAGAACAGATTTTTCAAGTATAAAATTCGATGTATAATTCAGAGTTTAACATATATGAACTTTGTCCAGTATACTACACAACTATGCTATACAAGTGTTGAATCCCTCAGTAAAATGTGGTTACGATTACTTTTCAATAATCTGACATGCCTAAGTCCCTAAATCTAATCCCCACCTTCTCAAAGGCCTGGTAGAGGGTCCTGAAGGCGGGCTGTTTGTCCTCGAACCACACGCGCCGGCTGCCGTGCACGATGTTCGCGCCCTTCTCGTTGGCCGGTTTACAGACCGCCATGTACATACAGTGGTCTGGTCGGAAGTTCCAGTGACACGGGTAGAGGTACAGCATCTCTGAGGAGTGGACAATATTCATAGTAAATCAGTTGAAAAATAAATTCCATGGTTACCACAGACCAGAGACATAAAAAATCCCTGACTTTTTCCCGACCAATTTAATTTTTCCCTGACAAATAAGGTAAGAAAAAACTTTCATTAACCAGCCTCGAACCATCCCTGGAACTGTCCTTTCCTCCTATATGGTTTTGGACTTGAGAAAAAACAGAATACCTTACAATTTTTCTTAACTACTCCTGTAACCAAGGCTATGCTGCTGGATTGCAGCAAGTCCCCTTAAAATAGTTTTTGCCACACCAGATTCTTGTGACTCTTCAATCGTAGATTAGGGTATTTGACCTTTGAATAATTTTATATTCATTGTTTATTGAGTAGAATAAGTTTTAGATAATTTTTTTTAACCCCTGGATGATCTTAGATGTTGCTTGGTGCTGCATATTTTTACCTGGTTTAAAGTGGAAGAAGATGTTGATGAGGTCCTGGTCGCCCCAGGTGATGCGGTACTTATACTCCCGCAGGTACTCGATCATCGTGCCGATCCACCCCAACGACCGCATACGCTTCAGGTTCATCAGCATCACCCCTGAGTTTACACCTGGGGAAAATGGATATTTAGCTCAGTGGTCGAGTACTGGTTTTCTAATCCAAAAGTCTAGGGTCTCAGAGATGCCACTCCCAATTGATGAAAAAGTAGAAAAAGTAGGAAACACTTTTCCTACTTTTTTTCTAGAAGCAACTTGGAGGAAATAACCTTTAATATTTGACATCTGACACTGAATTTGTACTTGAATAGCTTGAAAGTATCACAAAAATACTCTAAAACAGATATTAAAGAGATATAGGAAAAATTGGTTGGGCGATACAAAATCCCCAAAATGTAGGAAATCCTAAAAAAGTAGGCAAAATGGCATCTCTGAGGTTTAATTTCCTACCTGGGGTAATGGATCATGGATGGTTTCTCATGGATTATGAATGGGAACTTTAAATTAGTATTTACTCCTAGAGTGGTCAACAGCGTAGGGGCCTTCCATTAAGTATGTACGCAGCAAGGGGGGGTGGGGGTCTCAATTCTTTTTAAATTTGCGTACATACCTGTATAAATCCAATGCGTATTTTAGCCCAAGGGGTTAAACCCCCTTGCTGGGCACTAGCATAAAATCAGAATGCTATAGTCGGAGCGATGATTACACGGGAATCTGAAGTGACAAAGGAGTATGGGTTTCTGTTCTCCAATACTATGCACACAAAAAATCCCAGATTCATAGTCCGATTAATAAGAGAAGGGGTCATACCCATGAATATTGGCCTCTCATGGTAGTATACTACCCCATGACAATGTGAAAGAACAGTGCCTGGTACAATATCTAAATAAAATAATACAAAACATTTTTTCCCCACAGCATGCTTGTGAACAACCATGAAAAATATGTTATTCTCCAGAACTAAATTTCCATGACTAACTGGAGAATACACTGAGAGCTAACCTAGTGGTGGGTAGTATGGATGTCGTGCGAAGCGGTTGTACCATCCTGCGTTAGCGTCTTCGTGCTCTGGAGCAAGGGCGGCGATTTGCGAGCTGTTAAAGCGGTTAAAGAACTGCCACACATCCTCTGGGGGCCTCAAGAAAAGGATGTCAGTGTCGACATAAAGCATTAAATCATGCTTTGGTAGCAACTCCTGTGAAAGAGCAAGAATATATATCATATTTCATATCATTCAGACACATCTATTTAAATATCAAAATTTTTCGGAATATACATTTTTCGGAATATGAATTTTAGAGCAATTTAAAACGTGTCTGCCATATCCAAAGCGATAAAAATAAGGCTCAAAATTGTGTCTTGCATAACCTTTTTCTATTCCGTGGTGATTTCTTAAAACATTCAAGTGCTTAAATCAATGTATCATTTTGAGACATTGGTATTTTGCAAAATTTGTGAGAAAAGGGCAACTTTCTGAAATATGCCCATTTCCAGTTTCGAATTGCCAAAAAACAAAAAGGTAGTTTCCATGATCCTTTACTTTTCACGACTTTTTTTCAAGGATTTTCAATGACTGTATGAACTCTGATATAACCACTATATAAAAGATCAAATAAGTGAGTAGGAGAAATAATAACTTACAGGTAGGAACAGTCGCTGGGAGGCACAGGTCTTGAAGAGTTTCTTCCACTCGGCGGCGTTCTCCCTGGGGAAGGACAGAGAGTAGATGTTGAACGTGGTCTGTGCTTTGACCGCCGCGGGCCACGCTTCGAGCTGAATAAGAGGTAAGAAAGAAAACCATTAATTATTTTAAACCTAGTATTTTTCTATTAATCAGGGTTATCCCTGAAATGCCGTGTTTTTATGTAGAGGTCGCTGGGAGACCCTTTCATCTCCCCAGCAATAACTATAGACGTTGTGCAGATGACGTCAGACATGCCTAATGTAGGTTCAACGTTATAGTGGTAATCAATTTACATTTGTTATAATAAACAATCAATACCGATGTAGATCACATATTTATATCAAATTCATACTATAATATATGATCATAATTATCCATAATTTATTAATTTTAGACTTAGAGTAATCACGTGGTTATGATCGCCACATGAAACATTGTCCATAACCACGTCTGCATAAGGTCTATAGGCATTGGTAGATTGCAGCTTGCACTGGGCAACTCCTAAAACAGCAGTCACGGGGGAAGTAAAGGGTTAAGAAATACAAATGGTGAATACAGAAGAGGACTGGTGCAAACATAACATGTTTCCCCTCGGTGTCCCTTCTCCTGCTTTTAGGTTCTTTAAACATTCTCAATTTTTTGCTATTTTCCAAGTGCTCAAAAACCACACTTCCCTCTCTTTCGTGAGTGGGCGCTTCTAGAAGTGGGGATTTGTATTCATTTGTGTTACTTGTAAAACATTCTGATCAAATACGACGTTTTTCACTCCCCCCGCGTGTGTAAGCCAACAATAAAAGCGACAGGTAACGGACAAATAAAAGTGATGAAAAACGGATAATGTGAGTGGGTCTAAAGGAACAAGGGGCTGGTTGAAGTTCGACAGTCTTGTCACGAAACGCAGGGACTTTTCTTTGTGATTTATAAATTCTGCAGGAGAGATGGGGGCTTTTGTATGAATAGGGGGATAATAAAAAAGATTAAAAATAAATTCAATCTTCTAGAGTATGAGAGCACAAATCTTAGGGCGTACATGATTGCATGAGAGAGCATACATATAAGGTTCTGTCTCGTGTCAACTTGGGTCGACTCCAGTGGAATAATGTTTTTTTCATTTCGGTTTGTCCATATTACATTCCATGTATTTAATCAATTCTTTTGTGGGCAAAGTCTTTGTGATCATGTTATGTGATTGGCAAGGTGGTCTATATCTCTTTTACTGATGAACAAAGTGGAGAGGGCGGGGAGGAGGGTGGGGGGGGGGCTCAGTTTGGAGCATCCAAAAGGAAAATAACATTGTGCAGTAAAAAAGGATTACAATAGATCATAAGAAATTGTAAATGTCTGGTTTTTTAAACATATTTATTTACCCTGGGATAAGTAGGATTACTCTTGTCTTCCCTCATCTCCAGCCATAACTTAATCTATAACATATCTTCGTTAGTGTATAATTGCACCTTACTCATATAGTATGGACTTAAAGTGTTGATAATATATCTTACTCGACGACTGACTGGTGGACAGATGTTGTTAGAAATTTATTAAAATGAATCAAAAAAGTGGCGTGATCAACATGTTTCGACTGGTCAGAGTCTTCTTCAGGATCCATATAGTATGAGCATTTCATTTTTCATTGGAAAGTACAAAAAATGCGAAACATTATGTCCTTGAAAGAAGTGCAGCACTGATGTAGGGTAACATGTAAAGACACTGGCCCCCAATTGAAACCTGATCAGATCTAATTGTGGGCCCTCGGCCCTTTACATGTCAAGGAACACAGAGAGAAGCCTTATGTTTCTAAAGTAGCGTGCCTCGTTTTGTCTGTACTGTATGGTACTGGGGAGTAACGTTACCTTACGTGACTGGGGTAAATCCTGACTGGTCGTGTTGGGCTCAGGTGGTGAGCAGAGGGTGAGGGGGGAGGTGGGGGGGGGGGGGGAAGCAGAGGGGGGTACTCCAGTAACAAACGTAGTGACATACCAAGGGGAGGTTATTGTGTGGCTGTACCTACTGCCACAAAAGATGGTACATGAGGACTGACTCCATTTACCCCTCCTACCTGGTCGGGAGTTGCAGGCTATAACACATTTTCACATCCCCCACTCCAGGCCTCATTGGTCACTGTTTACATCACAACTTTTAACAGATAAGGCCTGTGTGGTAAGAGGGATGATAAGGGTGGCAGACTGGGGTTCACACCTCTCTGTTGTGGATCGAGTAGACGTGGGGGTCTGTCCCACACGACGGCTACCACAACATTCACAACACCTCTCTGTTGTGGTAGTCAACCCACTCAGGCATTGCCTTACCTGATAGCTAAACCCCTAAAACAACAGCAACACCTCAGTGCAGATAAGACACTGTACACACAACCTATTTAGGGGTCCCTCAGAGGGAAGGGGCAGTGGTAAGATGTGCCTGCCTATAACTTACTTATTATTCAGTTTTATCAAATAATTCAAAAAGGAGCATAGAGTTAATTACTGCAGCTGTTGAGATAACATAATAATGTTATCTGTTTAGACACTGTTGTCCTGCAGCAGTGACACAAAGGTAGTGGGCTTTTGGTAGCTTATCAGTGGTGGAGGGGTCTGGCTTGGCCCCCGACAGGCCTGAACTGGGGGACAATGGCTGCCCCCAATGGTGCATCTCCCTACAGGCCTATACCGTATTCGGGAGTCAATGTCTACGCATGCGTCTTCCTTTGGCGCCACTACCTGTGGGTGGACAAGCGGGCCTCTTCACCCAATGAAGAGTGTCCCCTGGTACCACGTGACACAACATGGCCGCGCCCAGTGGTCCTCTCCCTAATGTGGTATATACCGGTATTATAAGATTACTATGCACTGCGGCTCAAAAGAAGTCTGGCATTTTTCGCTGATGCGGCCCGGGCCACAGGTGATGCACCAAGTGGCAGTTACACATCTTCACAAGTCAAGGTCCCTACCGCCGCTACCACTCTGCTAGATGTACCGGCAGGGAGGGACACAGCCCTGTATGATTGAGGATGGTGGTACAGTGCAGGTATCATTCTCGTAGCAAGGTGGTCGAAGTAGCAGTGTAGCACTGTAGGACTCAGGTGGTGGGGTAGGGGTGGTAGGCACTGTAGTTAAATTTATGTAAAGACGCACCAAAGGGAAGGTACTATAATTGATTGTCAAAAGGACGTGTACAACTGGGGTGAGGTGTGTTTAGGTAAGGGAAACTTCAAAGGGGAAGGCACTATAAATACAAACGAAATGATATACACAGAAAACATTCTTGAATGTCTCAAACGTCCTTCCATTTCTCAAATAAATTTACAGCCTAGAGAATTTGGTGAAAATGCTAGGTTGAAAGTAGGTTGAAATATTACTTATTCATCTTTAATCGCATCGTTCATTATATGATTCAGATGTATTGCTTCATACATTATCCACCTTTGGAAGAAGAGTCTTATCAAAAGAAACAGTTTGAAAAAAAACACAACATTTGAATATACCTAGAACTGTGCTGACAACAGAACAGACAGATCAAGGTTTGGCACTCAGCCACCCATTGATAAAACTCTTTGTAACCCTCTGGTAGTATGGTTTGTTTTCTATCTTTCCCTGGGTCAGATTCTAAAACTATCTGGCACGTCCCCAGATAATCCCCCCAGATAGCGGAGACCAGATGGGGCTCGTTTTTATCAGGAATGCCAGGGATGTATTAAGGGAAACGTAAAACTTCCAAACATCAAACCTTTTATATATCGATGACAACGTCTTATTAAATCTGTGCAGGAAAACGCCGTAAATCCTGAAAAGTATAGTTCCCCTCTTAGTCTTACAGTAGAGCTATGTCATTTTTATTTATCTATTTATTCAATACTACCCGACGATCAAGTCTGACAACATCTACATTTCAAGACTAGAGACTCAACTCAAGCGTCATGAATAACATCGAGATTGCAGGAGTGAGCCCAGCTCAATGCATCTTTCCTGTTGAGTTGAGGTCACTTAGCAGGGTCAAGTTTTACACTGAACTTACAACCTCAATACACTGCCAAGCATGTCTGATACCATTTCCAGGGACCCAGGTGTGTATGTCGGGATGGGGGTGGGGTGGTTGACGCGTGTCTTTGCATGTGGAACATGGATGGATCGAGTTATGGGCCAACGTATGGCGCACCTGACTTAGCAGATCCTAGACCCACTGTCCGACTGATCCAAGTTGAGTTCAGTGGTGGAGCCAGATCTGAGAGTCGATGCTTTGTGAATTTCCGGTCAAATACATGATGATAATTATTGTCTGGTATTAAGGCCCTTAGACTTTCATGAACTTGACTGTCAACCCCATGGAGCCAGGCTTCAACTTGACTTTCAAGTAGAGTTGAGTAGGGCAGTGTGACTGAGGCTTGACTGTAACTTAATTACCATGTCTAATTCTAGCTCTATGCCCCTCTTTTACATCCTGATGATCCAGTCGTACATATTTGACTTCTCAGCATCTATGACCCTATGGCCCTATGGTCCATTCCTAAAAGAATCTACTACTGAAGTTGCTGTTCCACACTTACTAACTGAGCTATAGTTGAACAGTGTGGCCAGGCTTTTAGCTCACAGCAACTATTCCCACATCAACTCTACAGTTGAGTTGAGTCCAGTAGGACAGTATGGACTAGCTTTTAGTAGAGTTTGCTCTAATTAAACAGCTGGGCATAGGACATTGAATCAACGTTGAGTCAACGTTGAATTTAGGTTGATTGGTTGCGTTAGGTTGCAACCTAAATAAAACGTTGAAACAACGTTGATGACGTTGTATCAATGTTGCATCAATGTTGATTCTCAACGTCACTTCAATTTACAAATTCAATGTTGAATAGACATTGAATCAATGTTGATTGGTTGAATCAACGTCATTTCAACTTACAAATTCAACCAAAATCTAACGTTGATTCAACGTCACTTTGCCCGCTAGCTCATAGCATTCCAGGATCAACTCAGTCATTCTAAATGGCCAGAGGGAATGCTCAACACGACCCACCTTTTCGTTTAATGTGTTACCCTTGGTCCTTTATACTTACTCTCATTTACTACGTCCAATGCTACTTAGAATGTCTGATGCTTATTTCAGTGACCCACGTGTGATTGGCGTGAATATCGGGGCCAGGGTGGTGAGGGGTGTGTGTGATTTGTGTCTGTGCATCTGATGATCTTATCTGGTCCCCTGCATGAGGCGATGCATATCTTATTTCCCACCTCAATCATTGGAATGTAGAGCTAGCTAACATTATTGAATGGCAACCATTCGCTAGTCAACCAACCACAACAAAGAGGGAGTAGGGTGTGATGGCACCGCCGGTCAAAGAGTGTAGTTAGAAGAATACTTTTCAGACAAAAATATTGAACTAATTATTGGGTTTTGTTGAATATTTATTGCAAATATTAGTTAGGAATGGGGGGCTTTACCTGTGAAACTCCCTTTTTCTTTTCCTTTTTAAATCTTTAAGTTTCTTATAAATAGCTCCATAAACAATGACTGACAAAGCTGGTCGATCTACTGACCTAACACAAATGACTTGAGTTTATCCTCCACCAACATGTTGACTACTGAGGTGATGCTTTCTGGAACAACCTTAGAATCCCCTAAATCAGTGTTATCCTTGAGGTATTCCACTTACTCCTCTTAGCATCTCTCCCTCCTCACGGTGTGTGAGTGAGTGATGGAGGTTTTACACCATAGCGACAGCCAGGGTAATTTTCATGGCTAAAACAAAGTCGGACGAATTCTATCTTTGGTGATCGTATATGAGATGAAGGTGACAGGGTGGGCAAACAGCAGGGGATCAAAACCTGGAAATCATTTTTGCTGTACCTCATCCCTTAGTGAACCCAGCACCAACCAGGAATTGAACCCAAAGAACCGCTTGGTCAGTGTAGGGTCCCCCCTATTGTGGCCTCATACGATCGGCAGGGCCGGGCCTATATTCTTCCCCGAAACACCCACAGGGTGCCTCCAAGCGGTTCTGTGCCACGCAACTCGGCTTGACAGAAGGTAACCTGCAGGGAACTGGTCTCTTAGATCTCTTTTATCATCATAACCTGGGCACATCAGACATATCGGAGAAAGCAGAGCGTCTTGGCCTGCAGTGATTTGTGAGATTCTAGCATTGTGTGCTGAATGTAGGATGTGTCTGAGAAATGTGTCTGAGAAATGGGAAGGAGAATCGGGCAGGAGAAATGGGTAGGAGAAATGTGTGTGACAGATGGCAGGAGAAATGATAAAAAAGGACATGAAAATTGGGTGGGCGAAATGGAAGAAACAGGCAGGAGCAATGGTAACAATAAACGGACGGCAAAAATGGGTACGAGAAAGGGATGGGAGAAATGGATGCGAGGAAGGGACAAGAGAATTTTTGTGATAAATAGGCAGGAAAATGGTCATTGAATTCATCCATGTTTCATATCACCTCTAAGAGCCCCTCATGTCGCATACCAAATTTAAAATAGATAGAAATTGGATACGAGAATTGGGTTGGAGAATTGGAAGAAACAGACAGGAGAAATGGTTGTGAGAAATGGATGGGAGAAATGGGAAGAGAAACTAATGGGAGAAATTGGTACGAGAAAAGGACAGGAGAAATGGGTGCGAGGAACAGACATGAAATTTTGTGTGTGATAAATAGGCAGGAAAAATGGTGGTTGAACGGTGGAGATTTGGGTGTGAGAAATGGGCAAGCAGGTAGAAATTGGGAGTGAATACATACAATCCTTTCCATTATTGTTTGATTAGCAGTTTGGAAATGAGTTAATCGTAGAGTGGAGTGTGTTTTCATTGGTATTTTTCAAGATACCACGTGTGTGTGTGTTAATGTACAATGTTAACTACAAAACCCTTTTTGTTAGTAAAACATTATATTAGTTTAGATAGACCATTTAATAGCTTAGATATGGATTAAAATGAAAACTTAAAATCTAACACCCGAAGAAATATTCCATTAAAAAAGGAAAGCGTGTTTATGCAATTAGCTGCTTCTATATTCACTTTGAATTAAATACCTGATAACATTCATATAATTAGCCTATCCCTTGGTGTAAAAACAGAATCACGACCCATGACTACATCTTTAATGACTCGATTGTATCTCCATAAAACGTAGTCTTTTTTAAATTCTTTATTTTATTGTTTTATTACCTAGTGATCCTTTCGCTCGACTTAAGTGTGCACTTAAAAGATTTCATTCTTTGTAAGCGATTTAAATGCTTGACCTACATTGATGTGTAAAGTGTGTTTTATCGTTTGTCACATAGCGTGCCGACCTCCCCTCCCCTCCTTACCTGTATAATGACTCACCTGTGTCTACTTGTACCTACTGGAAACTGAGTAAGACAAACTTCCCTGTTTAGTGCTTATAAATATGGCAGTTAATCAATGAAGCAAATTACCATAGAATAAATGAATGAGGGGAATCACTTATGCCATTCAATGTAAGTTTTTTTTTAAACTGTCGTGCATCAGGTTAGGCCACACAAAAATTTAATTTGTTTCCTGTCCACCGGCCGGTGGGCAAACAAAACGCTAGTAGGGATATTGTATTTTTTATTCATGTTTCTTTTCGTTTTTGTTTGTTTGAGTAAAGCCAATTGAGAATAAATCAGGGGCTGCATTTTTCTTTCCATTTTGGGCAGCCAGCCGGATATCAATTTCATTCTTAAAGGGAGCAAAAAGCAATATTGGTTCAAAATTTTGCAAATTCTATTAACCATTGAAATATATTCCTTAACCATAACCTAGGCCTTTGGTAAAATATAGACTGTTAATAAAGACTTAAAATACATCAAAATACATTAAAACTTGTCCCTGGTCAATTTTGGTGACCCACCAAAATTGGTTTGTTTACAAACATTGCTGTCTTCAGGCATAAATGACATGGGTGTTATGGAATCTACACAAACTTATAGTTAGTTATCATACTTTATAATGTACCACTGGCTAAAGTTAGATTCTAGGAATGTATTTTCATAGTTATTTGAGTTTGCAAAATTTGGTCATATTTTGACTCACCATTGCTTTTGGCTCCCTTTAACCCTTTCGCGGCGCCGCCCCTAGCGGGGAGCGCGCCCACTAAGCCGCCATCTTGGTTCAGGCGCTCCCCGCTAGAAGACGCCACTTTCCCGCCATGGCGGCTAGCGGCGAGCAAGGGAGAGGGATGTCCGCGGGAATTATCGCCATTTTTCGCAGAATTCATCGATTTGGACCATTCTTTTTGTGTCAGGGAGATGGATTATGTGTCAAGGATCACGCACATACTTCATTTGGCGATGGACATGCAGTATTTTTCGCATTTCGGTCGAAAAACAATTCGCCAAATTTGGAAATTTCCACAGCCTCGCTTTCAAGTGACGCGATGGCGCGAGTCGGCGAGCAAGGAGGAGGAGGAGGTCCTCGCGCAAAATGGCCATCCTGCAGAAAATAACGGATTTATTACAATATGGACATCGCGTTGCGAAGGTATAGACCCTACTGATTGTCCATATCGCGAAAATCCGGCGCAAATCGATGCATTTTCACCCGAAATTCGGTGTGATTTGCAACTGATCTTCCCGGGCGGTCGAGAAAAAAACCGCCGGTGCACACGCGAGGGGAGCCCGGCCCACCGCTGGGGCGCCGCTCCGGGAGCACTTTGTAGAAAGTTCCCATCCTTTGAAAAATATTCGATTTATTGCCTTGTGCACATTGGATTACCCAGGAAGAGACCCTACTGGTTATACGTATCGCGAAAATTTAGTGGAAATCGATGGATTTCAGGCAAAATTTGGTGTAATTCCCTGCGGTTTCCCTTCCCTCCCCGCCCCTACCCCGGCCTAGGAAGTGCCGGTGAAAGAGCGGGCTGGAGCGGGCCCTCGCCGTTGGACAGCCCACTGTGGGTGACTGTGTTAGCTATCATATGAAAGTAAAGTAGGCCTATGGATATAGAAGAAGCAAGGCTACACACAAGGTAGGTTTCAGATTTCTATGATTTATATGTCGGGGGGCCCTGGTAGGTATAGGTAGGTGGGGGGATCCCTGGACCGCTCACCAGTCCCCCGCCCCTACCCCGGCCTAGGAAGTGCCGGTGAAAGAGCGGGCTGGAGCGGGCCCTCGCCGTTGGACAGCCCACTAGGGTGACTGTGTTAGCTATCATATGAAAGTAAAGTAGGCCTGTGGATATAAGAAGCAATGCTACACACAAGGTAGGTTTCAGATTTCATTCATTTTTTATTTTGGGGGTCATGTTCGGTGGGCGGTCCGGGTTGTCTACTCTTCATAGTCAGTGTAGGTTTCATATTTTCTTACACTGTGAAAAACAGTGAAACACTTGGGCAAACACAGATGCACTTTACAATCTTTACACCCATACTTGGTCTGTTTCTTGGTCACTGTGGGATCTATTCCATATCGCCTATAACACACCCGACACCAGCTTTTCCTCTCGAGGGTACTAGGCAGGCATCGGGCGGTCAGCCTTCGGTCAGTGGTGGTGGTGGTGGTCCTGGGGATAAGGGGGCGTGGCACTTCTGTGTTGGTTTCCTGGAATATCTGGTGGACTAAACCAATGCTAAATTCAAAAAAGGTCACCTTCTTTTCCGCTACAGAGTTGTACATAATGTAAGCGTTCAGTTTCATGATTTCCAAAGCAAAAAAAAAAAATTTATTCGTCCACTTCTTCGATTTCCTGCCAAAGGAATAATATGAGAACATTTGATCAGCCAGATCAACGCCACCCATATACTTAGAATAATCTTTGACAGTCTGAGGGCAAGGGATCTCCTGCCTGGTGAATTTCCCCTGGTCGTCCTTGAGTGTACGTGTAGTTTTGTCCATTTCAGATCCGTGGAAAGTTGACAGGACCCTGATGATTTTTCTATCCTGCCAGAGGGTAAGCAAAAGGTTTGAGGCCCTTGAAAAGATGGTATCCCCCTTTTTCTTGATGTCCTGGTGCGATTTGCCCATCAAATTTTTTGGCAGTTCGGTCCTGTTACTCCTGAGGGTGCCACAGGCGTAGGTCAACATTTGGGCAAGCTTGTCGAATATGGGGACTGAACTATAAAAATTATCAAAGAAAACCCTAATCCCCTTATACAGGGCCTGGGCTCCCCTCAACAGCTTCATGATAACATCTTCAAAGATCCGGAAGGGGGTGGAACGGTCATCCCGGTGAAAGTAGGGTAGAACCTGTAGGACATAACCTGAAATATAAAAAAATTACTTTTAAATGTACATATTTTACTTCATGTAGATTTATATTTTTTTACAAAACAATTTATTCAATTTAATTCATTTGGCTAGGGCGCCTGCATGTACAGAAAGGGGGACTGACTGGTGGGAAGGGACTTGCCTTTTGAGTCTATTTGATTAGAAGGCAGTCTCATCCTGTCTGTGGGTTACCTCTCACACCTCACTTTTATTTTTTAGGCCTATTTCATTTACATTATTGTGTTAAAAAATGTAACTATGATATTACCCAATGCATCTAATCATTTTTATTTTGAATTAAATTTATTTACAAACCTGTCGCACTTTCTGCCAGCACCCAGCATTTTATCCCCCACTTGTTAGGCTTGTTAGGCATGTAGACACGGTGCCTGCTCCTTCCCTTGTGCTTCACCAGCGACTCGTCGATAGCAACTTCTCTTTGGGGGTTGTACAGGGCAGGGGCGGTCTTATTGATGATCTCGAAAATCCATGACACCATGGGCACAGGATTTCTGCGTCGCCGATTTTGTCCGTTTGGTTCGTCATTTCCGTTAGGTCCTTGTCCGTTTCCGTTACCATTTGCCTCCGCAGCAGCAGCCAGGTCGTCATCGAGGTTTACATTTGGTTGGTCAGGCTCAGCAAAGTGTAGGTACCTGTTTGAACAGAAATAAACCTCAGATTACTCTCCGCTACCTTTCAGTAGCATGTTACATATGAGACATGTCATTCCATGCTCAAACATGGATTTCTGGGGCTTATGGTGGTCATTGGAAGGGGGCGTGGCACTCTAACATGTCATTCCATGCTCAAACATGGATTTCTGGGGCTTATGGTGGTCATTGGAAGGGGGCGTGGCACTCTAACATGTCATTCCATGCTCAAACATGGATTTCTGGGGCTTATGGTGGTCATTGGAAGGGGGCGTGGCACTCTTGACATGTCATTCCATGCTCAAACATGGATTTCTGGGGCTTATGGTGGTCATTGGAAGGGGGCGTGGCACTCTTGACATGTCATTCCATGCTCAAACATGGATTTCTGGGGCTTATGGTGGTCATAGGAGGGGGGCGTGGCACTCTTGACATGTCATTCCATGCTCAAACATGGATTTCTGGGGCTTATGGTGGTCATTGGAAGGGGGCGTGGCACTCTTGACATGTCATTCCATGCTCAAACATGGATTTCTGGGGCTTATGGTGGTCATAGGAGGGGGGCGTGGCACTCTTGACATGTCATTCCATGCTCAAACATGGATTTCTGGGGCTTATGGTGGTCATAGGAGGGGGGCGTGGCACTCTTGACATGTCATTCCATGCTCAAACAGGTTTATTCTTTACATTGGTAGGGGGCGTGGCACTTTCACAATAGATTTCATGTTTACACATAGACAATGCTTGACATTGGTAGGGGGTGTGGCACTTTCACAATAGATTTCATGTTTACACATAGACAATGCTTGACATTGGTAGGGGGTGTGGCACTTTCACAATAGATTTCATGTTTAGACTTGGACAATGCTTGACATTGGTAGGGGGCGTGGCACTTTCACATGGTACATGTTGTCATGTCGCATGCATGTCATATCATGCACATACTTACAGAATGCGATGGGAAGGGGGCGTGGCACTTTTACATGTCGCGTGTATGATATGTCATGTCACATGCATGTCATATCGTACACAGACTTACAAAATGCTTAGGATGGGAAGGGGGCGTGGCACTTTTACATGTCGCGCGCATGATATGTCATGTCGCATGCATGTCATATCGTACACAGACTTACAGAAAGCTTAGGATGGGAAGGGTACTTTTATATACTTTTTTTTTTTTTTTTTTCCATAATGAAACTTACAGAATGCTTGACATTGGTCGGGGGTGTAGCTCTTTCACATTCTATTTCATGTTTACACATAGACAATGCTTGACATTGGTAGGGGGCGTGGCACTTTCACAATAGATTTCATGTTTAGACTTGGACAATGCTTGACATTGGTCAGGGGTGTAGCTCTTTCACATTCTATTTCATGTTTACACATAGACAATGCTTGACATTGGTAGGGGGCGTGTCACTTTCACATGTTATGTATATGTCATCATGTCACATGCATAAGATGTGCCCGGGATGTGTCTGGGATGTGTCTGGGTTGTGCCCGGGATGTGTCTGGGTTGTGCCCGGTATGTGTCTGGGGTGTGTCTGGGATGTGTCTGGGGTGTCCCCGGGATGTGTCTGGGGTGTCCCCGGGATGTGTCTGGGGTGTCCCCGGGATGTGCCTGGGATGTGTCTGGGGTGTGTCTGGGATGTGCCTGGGATGTGCTTGGGATGTGTCTGGGATGTGCCCGGGATGTGTCTGGGGTGTCCCCGGGATGTGTTTCGGGTGTGTCTGGGATGTGTCTGGGGTGTCCCCGGGATGTGTCTGGGATGTGCCCGGGATGTGTCTGGGATGTGTCTGGGGTGTCCCCGGGATGTGTCTGGGGTGTCCCCGGGATGTGCCTGGGATGTGTCTGGGATGTGTCTGGGGTGTGTCTGGGATGTGCCTGGGATGTGTCTGGGTTGTGCCCGGGGTGTGTCTGGGATGTGCCCGGGATGTGTCTGGGGTGTCCCCGGGATGTGCCCGGGATGTGTCTCGGGTGTGTCTGGGATGTGTCTGGGGTGTCCCCGGGATGTGTCTGGGATGTGCCCGGGATGTGTCTGGGATGTGTCTGGGATGTGTCTGGGGTGTCCCCGGGATGTGCCTGGGATGTGTCTGGGGTGTGTCTGGGGTGTGTCTGGGATGTGCCTGGGATGTGTCTGGGATGTGCTTGGGATGTGTCTGGGATGTGCCCGGGATGTGTCTGGGGTGTCCCCGGGATGTGCTTCGGGTGTGTCTGGGATGTGTCTGGGGTGTCCCCGGGATGTGTCTGGGATGTGCCCGGGATGTGTCTGGGATGTGTCTGGGATGTGTCTGGGGTGTCCCCGGGATGTGTCTGGGGTGTCCCCGGGATGTGCCTGGGATGTGTCTGGGATGTGTCTGGGGTGTGTCTGGGATGTGCCTGGGATGTGTCTGGGATGTGTCTGGGATGTGCTTGGGATGTATCTGGGATGTGCCCGGGATGTGTCTGGGGTGTCCCCGGGATGTGCCCGGGATGTGTCTCGGGTGTGTCTGGGATGTGTCTGGGGTGTCCCCGGGATGTGTCTGGGATGTGCCCGGGATGTGTCTGGGATGTGTCTGGGTTGTGCCCGGGGTGTGTCTGGGATGTGCCCGGGGTGTGTCTGGGATGTGCCTGGGATGTGTCTGGGATGTGCCTGGGATGTGTCTGGGATGTGTCTGGGTTGTGCCCGGGATGTGTCTGGGATGTGTCTGAGATGTGCCTGGGATGTGCCTGGGATGTGTCTGGGGTGTGTCTGGGATGTGTCTGTATATCTTACCTGAGAATCCCCTTGAAGCGGTCCCTGGCCATCGTGGCCGGGAATATGGGCGTGGCCATCTCTGCCATCGTCGACCAGTAATCGTTAATCGATGGCTTCTTTATCAGGCCCATCAGGAATGTGAGGCTGAGCCATCGCAGCATCTCCGGGGGGGCAATTGATTGCCAGAGCCCCTTGCGCGGTCTCCTCCTGGCCATGTTGGGCACATCAGCCCCATGTCGCGTGGCATAGGCGTTGGTGCGGCCGCACAGAATGCCCAGAAACTCTAGCGATACAAACAGCTTAAAAAAATCGCTGTAGCTGATGGTTTTAGTAGTATCCACCTTGTCCGTGATGCCTGGGGTTTCTGTGTAGGGGGTCATAGGGTCGGGCTTGGATATGTTCGGACCGATGCGAACCCAACGGCGATCCCCGACGATGGCATCGTCGCGGACGTGCGCCAGGAGCCTATCTTCGTCCGAATCGCTCGAATCGCCAGAGCTACTGCTCTCAACTCTTTCTATAGGGGCTGGAGCAGTTCCCCCATTAAGCAGGCGCAAAGTGGCAAAATCGTGGTAGATCGTCTTCCCAGTCCCCATTTGCCCAGAAATCATCGTCAGAGCTATCCATCGTGTGCCGGGTAACGCACGGAGCCGCCGGGTGACGCACGGAGCCGCCGGGTGACGCGCGGACGGGTCCCGTCGGGGCGTCCGTCCCTGTTTCTCGGCAATTTTCGGCCCGTTGCCATAGCAACACAAAAAAAAAATCCACTGAAAGTTCTTTATTTGCCTAATTTCTACATTCTGTGCGAAAACCGGAAGGCTCTAGCGATTTTTTTAGGCGATTTAACGGCGATTTAGAAAAAAACGCTGAAATGTATCCCTGAGGCAACTGTCGTCTAGGGACGGCGGCGCCTCAGGGACACATGGCGGCCCTGCGCGGCGATGCCTCAGGGACACTGGCGGCGTGAAAGGGTTAAGGTGGCTGTAGTATATTAGTAACGCCGTTGTTTATAACTCTTATTTTGACACTATCAAATGGTTAAAAAGCCCCATTCTCGATCTGAAGTTAAGAACAAAGAAATAACAAGAAGCAAATGACTATCAAAGTTCCGATCGTTGGAACGATCGATGTTCGCCCTTAACATAACAATGGACATTTCATTGTGTTTGACAGGTAATTGAATGAAATGTTAATATATCTAATGTATGTAATCTATAGCAATGGTCTCTCAATAAACTGAAGGCCTTCCTACTACCTGAAGGCTATATGGGCTATGAGTAGTGAACACCACCACCACTCCTGCTGTCAAACACAACTCAGGGAGGGGCTTAGGAAAGGGGCTCCTACTAATAGTAATAAACTGCAGGTGACAGTAGAGGTCCTAATGTGGAGGGGTGAGGGGTGATTGGCTCAAATACTGGTTGTGTAACCCACTTCTGGCTTCTCAAACTGCACCCTCCCCCAGCCCCACTCCTTGAACTGAGTTCAAGGAGTGGGGGTGGGGGAGGGTGCAGGGGAGAGGCCTGCCCACTCAATAACACTTGATGCACACTAATTGTCCTTGCTTACAAATGCATGCCGGTGGACAAAGGCCTGTAGCTACTTGTATGTAAGATTGTGTAACTGGGCAATCAGGTCAAAGCCCAAATACCTACAAAAGACATGACTGATTGAGTGAGCCCTTCCCATAAGCTACAATACTAAAAACTATAATAAAGGGCTCACAAAAACGTAGAGAATGGCAAAACTCGCCCGTTTGGGTATACATATATCCTCTTATATATATATATATAAGCACAAATAATACATTCATTATCCCCGATTTAGGACATCTCCGTTTATCTCAACCTGTTACGTTAGTGACCCACTTTTCCTAATAGTCATGCCTCATAAGCAAGTGATATTAAAGAACAGCAATGAGATACGACTGCAGGGACAAAACTTTTAGCCGCGTTACCTGCCAATACAAGAACAAGTTCAGAAAAAATAATACATTAATGAAAATAAAATAAAAACTACAATTTTCTAATCTGCCCCTGCATGCACGCGCGCACTCACAAACATGTGCTTCCAGAAGATCAAAGATGTGGAATAGAATGGGATAAGGTCGTACAAAGGCTCGGTTGGCGTGTGTATGGGTGACTTTAAAACGGGTCTAGCGGGTTCACTTCTTGGTCTTCGCCGTTCTTCCTAAGATGGGAGGCTGTACATGCACACTACCACCGTTATTCCTGTTATAAGCCACACGCAACTTTCAGTGATGTCCTTACATTCACACACATTAATAAATGTATATTTTTCTCATATTCACTGTATTTTTCATCTTCTCTCTTTTCATTTTATTCTAATTTTATTACTTTTGGTGGATAAGTAACCTTAAATCGATTTATTTGACTCGTTTTCCTACATTGCTATCATTTCTAGGATTCATAGACCATTCCTATTCTGAGAGACAGGAAACATCAACTTATTGCCCCTTGGCCTATATATAGTCCCTTGTGTGTGTAGCTAAGCCTACCGGTATGTAGGATGACTCTAGGCCTGTCGGTAAACTCAACGCTGATCAAAACGGTTTTGGAGATCATTTGAAATGCCAAGGAAACTGCTTAGAACTAGTCCTCTTAGATTCTTTGTTTTTTTAGATCTTGGATGATAGATCTAACACAAATTCAGGACATGGAAGGACATGTATGAACAGGAAGATCCAATAAACAATCTATTCAAAAAAAGAAAAAAAAGAAAAAAAAAGAAAGAACAACAATTCTTTCCATCTAAATTACACAAAATTATCTATGGCACATTATATAATTATGCTGTTCTGTGAACCTGTTATGTAAAGCATTTTCATACTTTAGGCCATTATTTAATTTCAAGATCCAATGACCAGTTTGCAACTATTACGGCTTGTTGCATCCTTTCCTGTATTAAATGGGCCTTCCGGTTGACTAATGCCTAAACATCCATTTACTGTACCTTGGCCTAGATTCAGCCACCACAGTGTAAAACAGCTTTAAAACCTGTCCTCCCCTTAGTACCTCACTCCGCCACAGGCCACCACGTGGCGCCACGAGCACTCCTATGTGAGGGACCTTCCGGGTAAAAGGGCTTCTTGGAAATATTTCTAAGAAGGAAATGTGTGGCCAAAGGCCTCGTTTTCTCTTAAGTCTATTCAATGTATGAACCTTTTTTGCGAGTCTGCTCGGCTAACCGTCCTTAAGACCCTGTATTCCCAATATGTAACGGTTTAGCTTGGGCACAAATCCGAACACATTCGGGCATATTATGCTCGTAGGGTACAACATTATCGAAAAGGTTGGCTGGTTGGTTATTGAGGCTTAATGCCATAGCAAAATATTTGGTCATATCACAGCAAGAACAAGATTTTTTTGACAATTCTGTCTTTGATGATCGAATATATGAAATGATAGAATCTATGAGGAGATAGAGACCATACCCCTACACATTTACCGAGGCAGGCATTAATGTACCTGTCCCATAGACAGGGCCACACACACAACAGCCGGTGGTTCTCAAGGAACCTTTGAAAACCCAGTCGTTGGCACTGGGAGACCTATTGAAAAAGGTCTATACAGATCGCATCTTCACTGGTCTATTTGCAGCAGCCCGAACAATACCTTCTTCCTGTAAACCTCTGACAGTTCATATTTGTATAGACTCTGTTTGCTAAGGCTTTGAGGTCTGTATGACTCTATCTGGTATATGAATAAACTTTCGTGTTTCAGTGAAAGTGCTCATATTAGAAATAAGAAAAAAAAGCTTTCCTACTCTTTGCAGTATGAAGCCCTTGACAGAGTATTGGGCAGACTGTACTCCCCCCCCCCCACCACTCCACCCCTATCACCTCTGACTGAACTCAATGGGGCCATTGACCCTTAAATTCATCATGGCGACATGTCCATTTCTTAAATAAGACGTCACATGCGACACGATATAGGATTTTTTTTTAAGTCTCAGAGATATCACTCCCAACTGATGAAAGGAGGAAAAGTAGAAAAAACATTTCCTGCTTTTTTTTTTTTTTTTTTTCTTTTTTTTTTTTTTATCCAGAAACAACTTTTAGAAAAAGGAATAGATTACTGGATATTAAAGAAATGAGGAAAACTCTGTTGTGGAATTCAAAATCACCAAAAAGTAGGAAATCCTACAAAAGTAGGATCTCTGAATCCGACATGCAACATGAGGACCTTAACCTTAACTGAGGGATGACATGACCTTTTCTGATATTCGACCCCCCCCCCCCCTTTTTCTTTTTTTTTTGTGGCCAAATTTAGATATTTTTTTAATGTAAAATTCCCCCCCCCCCCCCTCTTTCAAAATCCTGGATCCGCCCCTGCTGGGGACCCCCCATCAAGGGCCCCACCAGACTAGACCTTCTCTAGACACCTCTCTGTGCACACACCTTTTAAGGTCAGCCAACACGGACCGTCAGAAAGAGGTGGCCGACTCATGTCTTTTGGTGTTTTGTGTCAAGTCCGTACCTCGTCAAGTATGTATGGAGATCTTTGGTACCTGACACGTGAAAGCGTTGGCGGTAGGTTCTGCAGGGTTATGGTAGAGTTGAAAATGCACCCCCTGAACTGTCTTGGCTCTATATAACTTGGGAGTAAATTATATGTTATTTTTATCGCAGGAATGCAAGTTAAGGTTAATAAAAAAAAGTCTGAAACAGCACGAATACAATATGAAATTATTTCAAAATACTACTAAACCTGATGTAAGGAATAAATTTGTAAAGATTAGGGACGCTTTAGGGAAAATATTTGAAATTAAGACAGAAATATGTAAATTCAGCCATGTTGTTGTACATTGTTATTGTTACTTAAAATAATACATCATGCACTTAAATGCACTACTTTTGGTCCATAAATTTTCGCACTAAAGTTGATTAATCAAGCAAGGTTTGTTGAATCCATAATAGAGCCCTTTTTGCCTTTTCGATAAAGTACCCTTCCTGCATGGTAAAAAGTGAAAAGAACACCAGCAATCAGATGCATGTAAAAGAGGTTAGTTTATGGGGGCTTGGGCTGTCACCCGCCTCCCAATTAACAAGGAATGCGACGGTAGCCGTTATGGAGAGGAAAAACAGCACGTTTAAAAAACGAAAATAAATAAAAGAACAATGTTATATGTGTTCCCCGAAACCTAACCGTGAGCCGTTCCTGTCAGGACAAAAACTAACCTGGTACCTTCTCCACAGCCTGTCACATTTTTTCTCTATCTTCTTTTTTGTTTTCTTTTTGGTTTAACTAATCTAGCTGTCGGTCCCAGGACGCTTCCCCTTTTTAAGGCAAATTAAACTTCCCCTTTTTCTGTTCATATTGCCACAAAACCACTATAGATCCACCCTTGCTTTTTCTGCCGCAGACAGCTAGCGAGAACATAAACAACTTTCTCCAGTTTGGGTAGCAACCAAATACATGGCGACTGCCTATAGAATGCAGTACATATTGAAAAATGTAAATGTAAAAAAAAATGAAGAAAATAAAGAGAAATGAATAAAAGTAAATAAAGTACAATTCTCTTATCAGTTGAAGCATCCATCCGGACGGACATAGAGAGCTGGAACTTGGTTTTACATAGTCTAACCTACAGAGGCAATTCCTAGAAAAAAATATCTGGCATATTTCCAAGGTTCAATTGCAGCTATGCACCACTTCGCGCAATACTTGGTTATAGAATCATTGCCAATGTGGAGCAGTGTATCCTAATATGGGGACATTTTTTCAGGGACTTTTTTTTTTTCATGATGATAATTATAGACAGGATTCAAGATACGGGACGCCTGACCTTCATTTACATACAAGATAGGGTATTAAGTATATTAAAACATATTTGGATGACTATAAAAGAAATGTACTCTGACGAAGACTTAACAAATCCGAAACATGTTGATCTTGCCGAGATACTTTATTGTCATTTCACAGTTATAAACAACACTTTTATCCATCATTTGAACTCGTCAAGTTTGGTGTTCTCCATCATTATTTACAAAAGAAATGTATGTACTATTTCGCCTCGAAGCAAAATCTGGGGATCGAAGAATAGTATGTGTGGCGGTGTCCGAGCTTTGGTATGCTCCAAATGAATAAAAAAGTAATCCCAATGAAAATAAACAAAACTATTTAATCATTTAGTTTATGGAGAACCGCAAAGGCAGTTTTAATCTTTATATTTTATTGAATATGTTTTTCTTTAGATATATCTGTAAAATCACTGCTAACACACCTTTAATACAGTAGTAATTAATATTTAAAAAATAACATGCACAGTGGCTTCTACTGAGTGCATGTGACTTCATCTAGGCTCTTTCACACATGTAGAGCAAGCTGATAAGGCTCTTGTTATGGGTGACTGCACACACAGACCCCTGTGACCAACAGCCTAGATGATGTCACAGCCCTGTGAGATAATCTGTGAGAGTGGATTCACACTCCTAACAAAAGCTTTTTCATCTTATTATATTATCCCTGTATGCTAGTTTGAGTCTAATTTTCCTTAAAATATACATCAATTAAGAGTTTTGTACAATATTTGGAATTTTTATTTTCTCCTTTGCGTTTCACCTTTAAGACTCTGACATCCACGATACAGTGCCTGTAGGTTCTGCCTACCCTCTTACTGTGTGCCATAATGAGCACACAAAGATTACTCTTATTAATTAAGTCATAAATCCCAATTCTCCTCACCCTAGTTACAGGCAGACAACATATGCTGATCCTGCAATTAGAAGTGACTAGGGTCATGTTTAATTATTTACAAAGTGGTGGGTGATTACTGAGAATTAGTGCTGCTACTCACTCAATGCGGCACATTGGGAGCTATTCACTACTTCCGAATCATCACTGGAATTTAGTACTATGTATAGGATAGTTTTGTTTCTTTTGTTGGGTAAGCTTAACGTCCAGCCAACCCTTTTGGGTTCTTTTACCAGACTCTACAAGTGATGCTTTTCAGCTGTTGGTGATTGTATCTATGATATGATTTGATTTAGGAGAAACCCGCAACCGGGTCCGATATCCTACTCGTTTCGAAGAGTGGTAAGCGGTCTTTTATATGCAGTCCCATAGAAAGGACACAACACACCTGGCCTTTGATGACCCTGCACAGGGAAGTTGGGAGCACAGGGTGTTATAGAAAAATCCCTCTATGTATGCTCTATGGGATGTAGAACCCGAGGCGCAGTAGCAATGGTATTTAGATGTCCAATGGATTTTATAACTAACACATCTTTTAACATAATTTTTTAACTTTTCTTTTTACACCCAATTTGCAAACCAATGTGGTGAAGTCACACAGCAAAGAATGTTAGATGTTTCCTCCAACCTCTGCATCATAATGTGCATTATGGAGGCGACTAATCAAAATCAATTTCCTACCACAGACAGCCAGCTTCAAATCAGCGTAGTAGGTATGGGGCTTAAGTGGGAAGGTTTGTGAAATCCCCTATTCACCCGTTTCCATGTACAGGGTACCAACACAAATTTCCTGTTTTCCCTGAGATTTTTCTGTCCCGCGGCAATTTTTCCCTGGGTCATATCCAGCAAGTTCAAAATTAAAAGCCTTTGTATGCAGAAATTTTTTGGACAACTCAACAACAAAAAGTCGAATCCCTAATATCTTGAGAATCAGGAATTTCAGAACCTGACCAAATAAAATTCCCTGTGTTTTGGGGAAACTTACAAATTCCCTGTGTTTTCCCTGTCAGGGAATGTTTTTGCCGTTTTCCATGTGCTGTTGGTACCCTGCATATATGCATGTCCACGATTTCGTATTTCCCCCAATTAACCCCTAACAGATCTTACCTAGCCTGTACCCCGATGACCCAGGAGCCTGTTACCATGGTAACGGTTTGTTGTTGTGGGGGTGGGTGCAGCCACGCGTGACGAGGATCAGAGAGTAACCACTGAACCGTGACTCGGGGTATGGACTCATTACTGAAGGGAGGAAGGCTTAACCATACTGTGTCTGGGCAATTTGACGTGCAATGGACTGAATTTAACTAGAACCCCTTTTTTACATTTTCTATTTTTTTTCCTTTGATCTTTTATCACAATGGAGAGTAACAGAGTTTGGCTAGGGGCCTTCCATTAAGTATGTATTTCGGGGGGGGGGGGCGGGGGTTGCCAAATTCTGGAATTGTGCATAACGTACATTCTAGTAGTAAGTACAAATCCAATGTGTACTTTAGCCCACGGGGGTAGGGGTTGGGGGGTCTGAGATTTTATGAAAATGTGCGAATGTACTTAAAGGGACGTTCTCGTGCCCGTGACGGACGTATTTTGCTACGTTGTAACCCCCGACGGCCGCGCGTGACGTGACCAATAACGTCGCCGGATTATGTTCCAAAAGTAAAAAAACGTGTCGCCGACCCTCCCGTCGTTAGGTTAACGTCGGCGGACGTAAGCCTAACAATTAACTGGAGGACGAGACAGCCGCTTTAATGGAGAGCCCCCTACAAGCCAGTTTTTGTTGGTATCCAGTGTTACTATATTTTTTCTGTCAAATCTTGTGTACATGTATGTATTGTAAAGATGTTACATGATTTGTAAACTTGACCAGGATATCCTTACAGGAACATTAACATACGAGAGGCCCCTTAACATGTATTAAAAACTTTGTAAGTGGCCCTTTAATATGTATCATAAAGCTTGTTAGTGTTCAACCCGCATGTGGGTTGTCATCAAAGACATAGGGGGCCTGATTATGATCTGATTCATCGCTTTATAAATACTCAAACTGCAATGAACAGGTCTTGTAAACGACTGAATTTAATGGCCGAATGCTGGTGTTGACTTGTCTATGGCGGCACTGGCTATGGTCTGTTCTTGGAGTTCAAGTGCCGGATTTAGGCTAGCTTTAAAAAAAAGAATTGTTTCTGGTGGAATCACTGGCCTAAGAAAAAGGGAAGTCGGGCGGTTGGGAATATTGTCAAAAACTTTTTGGTTGGGAATAACTGATCATGAGACTTTTGAGAAACATAAAATTGAAGAAAGAAATGAGAGAAAACCTCTTTACTCAGCACTAAAATTCCTAGTTGGGGGGTCGACTGGAAACCAACATCTATTTTAGGTTGGCCTTAATCTTGCTCGTAAGATTAAGGTATTTCCTAGTTGGGGGGGGGTCGACTGGAAACCAACATCAATTTTAGGATGGCCTTAATCTTGCTTGCTGTAAGATTAAGGTATTGAAGGCAATAAATAGAAAGGTGGGGGGGGGGGGGGGGGGCAGAGTTTGGGAGCGCTGCCACTGGCTTTGAACATTTCAGGTCAATATTTTGTATATTAAATCACATACATCATGTTATTTTTTTTGCTATTTCACTGTGAATATATAAGACGTAATTCTGTACACTTCATCTTTAGCAAATGAAAATTCTGGATAAATCTGGAAGCGCTTCCCTGCATCTCCAGCATAATGAAAATGATCATAACTCCATAATTGAAAAAAAAAGAAAAAAGAAAAAAGAATTAATTAATAAAACAATACAAACAACAACAGCAAAAACTATATGTACTCAGAATCACTAGATCTTACAGTAAAAACGCTACCAGATGACTTTATACTCTTAATTTACTTCATATTTCGCTATATATATTTTTCCATATATGACTGTGTTCACTTTCTGCATAGACCGATGACACAGCTAAAAGACAAAGTCTAACAGTAAACACACCACCTCCTCTCCTACCTTGTCTGACCTGCTTAGTGCCACAGGGTGCTATTATTAGTCTGCTTCATTTCCTCAACTTTTTGGGAGAGATTCAGAAGAGAGAGGGGATTATTGTTTCTTTTCAAGAGCGAGGCCCCATATAACAGGGTCCTATTATCTGTAATTGTGGGAGTAATGCGTTGTCTTTTTCTGGACAACAGTATACGTGTACTAAAGCCCGATAGATCAGAATAATTTTATATGATTCTCGGGCATATTCTGTTTTTCGGAAAGTGATATGTTGCCTGTTTCTATGTCGTAGGTGAAGAATTTGAGAATATAACATTACCATTTTTTGTCCCGGGGAAGAATATAGGCCCCTAGTAGCCTGCCCCTGCTGATTGTATAAGGCAACAATAGGGGGACCCAGCACTGACCAAGTGGTTCATTGGGTTTCGATTCCCAGATGATGCTTGGTTCATTGAGGGATGAGGTACAGTAAAAATGATTTCCAGGTTTTGATCCCTTGCTGTTTGTCCACCCTGTCACCTTCATCTCATAGTTACGATCACCACGACTGAATTCATCCTAACTTGATTTTGAAAATGACCCTGGCTGTCAGTATGGCATAAAACGTCCATCACTCATTCACTCATTCGACATCTCATGATTTCCTGGAATAACACTTAACTGAAAGCATTTGGGATATTGATTGATTTACTTCAAGAAATTAATTATTATATGTATTACCATAAGCCTTGGTGAACTTCTATATATAGAATACATTCCGTTTTTAAGTTCTCCCATAAAACAGAAATCTGTATCAGCTTTACAAAGGGTGCTGCAACCCTACAACCCCCTCTGCATAATCCACAGATGCCTACAGGCAAAGTTATAAATCAATTTCTAAGCTCTACAAAAGTCCCCTGGTTCAAAGCCTGGGACATTACTAAAGTCCAACATCCCTGTAGCTTTGTGATCGATCATTTTAAGCACTTTGCTTCCTGACGGAGTAGCTGGGCCCGGGGGTAGGGAGACAGTTTCTATGGATTTTCCCCCCCTCTTTTTTTCCCCCCTTTTTTTTTTTAACCAACTTCACATACATAATGATCAGAAGTATAGGTCCTAGTAATAGAAGCTGACTGTCACAAAAGGGACTGTCACCTAGCTGTCACTGGGGCTGTCAAAGGGTCTGTCAAAGGGTCCGTCAACGGGCTGTCAAAGCATTAAAAGGGGCACTGATTCTCTGAAGTACCTCCACTGCCATTAGATAGGGGTCCGCCACCAGACTTGGTAGCTCAGTTGATAGGGTGCCCACTTCTAGAGTGGGAGGTTGTGGATTCAAACCCCGGCAGAGTCACACCAAAGACTTGAAAAATTGTAGTGGTTGCTGCTTGTCTGGCACTCAGTATGAAGTTAGAACCACAAAGCATAACTGACTTGCCCAGTGTCAGTACAATGTGACTGGGTGGGGTATCATGTGGGCCTATGACATGATATTTCAATGAGGCAGCACTATAAAGAGGGCATTGGGTCCCACTGCTATAAATAGGCACTGCACCTGATATGACCCTGACAGTTAATTAGGGCGTAAAGCAACCAATAACCAAGCAAACAATCCCTCCACCCCCCATATTATTTCTTTATTTACCACCCGACCGACTATTTTCGTTTTGAAGAAATTTTTTTTTAAATCAAAATATTCTGTTCTTGCCTTAACGAAAAAAGAAAAACAAAAAAAATGCGACCTCCCGACTGGGTATTTTTCTAGCCACCCGCTGGACAGGAAACAATTATTTTTTTTAAGGTTGGCTTTGTATAGATTAATCTCAACTTAACAGTTGTAATGAAACTCAGTGTATCCCGCCTCTTAGGGGAGATCAACTATAGGCAACACTTACATTTACATAAAATATACATTTTTTAAATTGCAATTTCACTTTGGTGTAAATTGATATCTTCTTGAAAACAAAAACGTCAATACCCATTCACAAGACAGCCGATACAAAATGAGATATATTATGATGGGACGTAGCAGAGGCATGCCCGCGACATAAAACATAAACAAAAAGTAAAAGAAACTTACATCCCAGCATATTACCTGCTTTCTTTTTCTTTATGTTTTCTATATGTGTGACAGAAGCCGGCAGATTGACCTAAATCCCTGCTACTCGATCATTCACCCGTCACTTTCCCCTACCTCCACCTCCGGCACATCAATGGCTCTAGACCCTAAATCCGTCACAGCAAGATTGGTTTTTGAAATTAAAAAAAAAAAAAATCAACATGGCGAAATGGAGGGAGGACATGGGCTTTTTGAGAAGAGTGACATGGAATTTTCAACTTTCGAAAAATCTACTTTGAAGAAATAATTGACAAAGATATGCAACATTGGCACTTTTTCAAGATATGAAATATCAGGACCCCCATCAAGAGCCCAACATCACCAACTATGCAGAGGGATAAATCCAGGGGATAAAACCCACTGCTTTTAGCATACACGACCGTTAACCATTAATTTTCATTTCATTGATCTATTTTACAAGATACATCACATTTCAACATCGATCTTCACAGTCCTTGGGTAGGGTATTACCATCTATTGTAGAGAAAATGGACCAGTATTTCTGGGGTTTCCTCGTATATAAATCTCATTATAAATCTGCGATACATTTTGGTGTGTAGGTGACAGAATCTATGCAGGGATGTTTTTTCAAACTATAGCTAAGTATTTTAAATGGGAAAACACTTGCCATTTCTCATCCATGCCGTTTTAAAGTTCTCTAAGTAAATAAGGCCGGAACGACCAACCGAGTCTACATATATTCATTTGAAAGTGAAAAGTACACCTCGTTACATAAATAGATCATTTGCTATTGCCGGGATGTAAGTCAGGACTAAGGTAGTAAATGTTCAATACTAAATTGCAGTCACAAATCCTCAATAGGTACTAAAACACTGCATGACGATTACTTAGGCAAATGTATCTTGGAGTTATCAAGAAGGAAGTTCTATGTCATTGAATGAACGGAAATGCTTAACACTTTATCAATATCAGGCCCGCCCCTCATAAAAATCAATAGTTATATGTTTAAGACTACAGTATTTCACACCTCAGATTTTAACGTAACTCACTTAGTTCCACATTTCGCCACAGGTGGCGCTGTCCGAAAACACGTTCTCTCTATTCCAGATTCTCATAATCCCGCCCTGGTGCTTCTATAAATCCTTGTATTTGTGAGTAGTTATTCTGGATATTGTCCAGGTATGGTAATTGGCACAGGTGCCATTGTATGTTAAGTTAGACATGCAACACTCCAACGTTAATGTTCTTACAATAATATTACATTAGAATAAATCAATAAATCAGAACAGTCACCTAGAACACTGTAAATCTCAATATGTAAGTCCGGCATGATTTGTTTTCTGGGATGTAAGTCAGGGTGAATAAAAAAAAAAATTGTATTCTTGAAAGAAAATTTGAAATAATCTTTTAACATGGATCTGAAAACTCACATCCCTGTTTTAAGATATCTGCTAAGAAATTTGATACAAGAAATACATTTGAAAATTGATCATTAGAAGGAATGACATGAACAATTCAGAAATCAGACAATAATCTGAAAATTTACATCACTGTGTTTTCCCGATATATTGCTTAGGAAGTTCATGTGCAAATTGTCTATAACCAGACTCAAAATCTGCAAACTTGATCCCTGCTAGGTTTCCTGTGACCTGTGACCTAGACTACCGGACCTGACTTGATTCACTTCAGTGGTTAAACACTGGCCTACTTATAGATATGTGTCACGCCACCATCTGCAATTACACTAACTTCAAAAGTCAGCACTTCATTTTTTTAAACATTTAATTATAATCGACTGAGGACCACCCGCGCGGTCTGTAATTTTTTTTCTTTTACAAAATAAAGAATTTAGAAAAATAGATTTAAAAAATAAAAAATAAAAGCTTTTACACTTTACGTACAATCGTTATCTACTCAGTGATTTGAAAAAGCTAGATGTGACTTTTCTTTTTATTTAAGCAGAATTAGGTTATAGACCTTGTGCAGACGTGGTCACGTGATCACTTTTTGGTGATCACCATGTGCGCATCACAACCACATGGTGATCAGAAAAATCTCGAATTATTTTGTTCTAAATAAAAAAATGACAAATTTGACCTAGGGTAGTTAAGTTAGGATGAATTTAACATAAATACATGTTCCATAATAGATATTTTTAAATTATCAATATTGGTGGTTCTAGAGCATTGTGACGTCATCTGCATAACGTCTATAATCAAATCAGTAATCCAGGGTGGTAAACTTTTTACTTGGGATTTATATTCATAGTTCGAACCTACATATGGTCGATGGGAATCCCCCTATTTGGAAGTTCTCATTAATCCAAACAGAGAAAAGTATTATGATTTTGTGTATCAGAGAAAGCATCTTTTGCAAACATTGTTATACAATTTTGGACCATTTCAGGAGGGATATACATGGAAACTGTTATATTATCATATTTTATTTATCATGGTTAAAACAAGGCACAAGTCGACCTCAATGCATAAAAAAAAATTGTGTTTAGTAACACTAGCCGATAACCTATGAAATTGTTCTGTTAGCTAGGATTTCTTGAAAAGTTACGCCTGGTGCTCAAAATAGGGGTAGGTTAGGTTACCTGCAAACAACTATTTGTTTTGTTTGGCTTAAGTAGAGTCGTAAGTCAAAGGTCTCAAGAAACCTATACTAGGAAAGACACTTGAGGAGGCGGCACTTTTTTTACAGAGCAAAACCTAATAAATCTGGATTCTATGAGGCCAAATACAAAAGAAAGTTTCCAGTCGCCCGCCCAACTTGGCATTTATGTGCCACCGAGAAGAGTTTTTCTCATTTTCTCTCCCAAAAATGGTCTGTTGTCAAAGATTTCTGCTAAGTTCCTACAAAAAAAAAACAAGTAAAGGGACAAAATCCCAACCACCCCATTGTTTGTTTTTAAAACCTGTCCTTCTAGCGGAATCAGAATTTCGTATGTATATGTGTTGCATTTCTACAAAGAAAAAAAGGAAAGAAAAGGGGAAAAGAATCCAAACACCCCATTGTTTGTTTTTAAAGCTAGTCCCTCTTGCATGAATGAAAAATACCTGATGAATTAAATTACTTAAAACCGGGGATTTTATTGGGAGGTTTTATGGTAAAACAGTCACGCGAGCTTGCAATGTAACAAAAAACACCTATCGGAGTATAGAGGCCTAGTTTCTTTGTTCTAAGACCTAATTAAGTGACGTTATAATTATAGGGCTCTTTAATTACACTCATTACATTGCCTGAACGTAAATCTGGTCAAGTAAATAACATCCTCAAACCGCAGGGTTGTCCCTCAATCTGGTCTATCCAAACTGGGGTCATATTTTCGTAACTGATTTCAGGGATTAGGCTAATATTAGTAATAAGGTGAATTTTGATTACTATATCTCATTTATAATTATTCTGTCTGCCAATCAAAGTAACTGCCCCTAACATACCCTTTCCAGTATTATTTGGATATTACTGTAAGTGTTGACGACAAACAATAGACCTTTTGAGACACTAATCAAATTTTACAAGATTAGCCTAATCACTAAAATCAGTTACGAAAATATAGGCCCTGGTCTTTTTTTTTATTCATTAAATTATACTCATCTTGGCGGTAGAAACCTTAATTGACTCGTGGTAAACAAACGATTGCTTTAGGCTTATAGTATATTCAATCTACAAAAGTGCTTAGAATCCACAAACGCCTTAATTATTGAATATTCTCCCTGCCATTTGCCTGTTTCAATAAAAGGAATTGCTCACTTCTGGACATTAAAATTTGTTTCTTGTCCAGCGCATGGCCAAAAAATATAAGAGAAATAAGAATAGTCGGGAGATCGGATTTTTTGTTTATTTGTAGGAAGTAACATAATTGTTTGCAAACATATCTTTAAGAATAAAAATCAGATTTTTTTTCCGGTCAGTTAAGTGAGGCTATAAGTGAAGTGTCTCTCGGTTTGAGTGAGTGAGTGAGTGAGTGAGTGAGTGAGTGAGTGAGTGAGTGAGTGAGTGAGTGAGTGAGTGAGTGAGTGAGTGATGTTTTACGCCATACCGACAACCAGGGTAATTTTAAAGGCAAAAACAAGTTAGGACGAATTCTGTCTTCGGTGATCATGTCTATGAGATGAGGGTGACAGAATCATTGAATCAATTTCAAGTGGCTTATTCAAGGGTCCAAAGCCCAGACATTTGAGGCTACTCGCATTCCAGCGACCCATTTAATTGTATCCCTAGACTTATAGTGTATGGACAGGGAGTGGGTGGGGAGTGGGTGCACATGCACTTTGACCCGCCAGTGAAAAGTATCGGTCTTTTTCCCCAATAATCAAAAGTGGCTGAGAACAAAAATACTAATAATATTATGTATATAAACAGGACAAAAAATACGTTTTCCTTGTATTTTATGTCCACCGCCCCATTGAGCTAGAGGTGAACTATTTGCACTGTTCCATATTGAATTACACCAGCCTAGTTTCTGGTAAAGGTTAGCACATCCTAAAAGTAAAGTTTATCACATCTTAAGAGTTCAAATGTTAGTTGTCATACTTATGCTATCTTTTATCATCAGCATTCGTCCTTCCTGATAACAACCTTAAAACAATGTGAAAGTACAACTGACAAAGAATAGACTGACGGTGGTTCGGGCTAAGTTAAAGATATTCACGTTTCTGATGACTTTAATGCTAAAATCAAAGTAATAGTATAATCTTTCACAGCACATACAGTCCAAGACAAACTATAGGGTCCCCACTCAAATTTCATTTTCAAATTCCCTGTGTAACATGTAAAAAGAAAACGTGAACAAAATATGAAATCTGAAAACAACATAAAAAATAAAACTTATATAGAACAGCCTTACCTGTTTTTGGAAGGCAGATTTGAGCTCCTCCTCAGCAAACACATGGAAGTGGAGGTGGGCTTTGGACAGGATTCTGGCAGACTTCAGTAGAGTCATAGTCTCCGGCTGACGATCCCCACATGCGACAACTGCTAAATGAACGACCGGCCTCTCCTGGGCGGGGTCCGACAACTGTTGCTCGCGATAAGCCTCGATCTCATCCTCAGCTGATTTCACCTCATCTGATCTTCGCTCATCATCTGCCTTTTTGTCCTGATTTACATATTTAATGTTTTTAACACGCTCTTGTACTTCTTTCCGGAATTGTTCTTGGGCGCTTTCCTGTTCTTCTTTTCGTTTCTGAGCTGCCTTTTCATTTGCAGCTTTTAATTCTGCAATTTTGGCTTCATTTCTTTTAGCCTCTTCCTTTTGCTTTTGCTCTGCTTGCTTTATCTGCTCTTCCTTCCTTTTTTGCTCTGCTATTTTTGCTTCTTCCTTTTTCCTCTGTTCAGCTTCTTTTAGTCTTTGTTCAGGTAATATGGATTCTTCTTTCTTTTTTGCTTCCTTTAGCTTAACTTCTTGCTGTCTCCTTTCTTCAGCTATCCTCTTTTCCTCTTGAACTCTGGTTTGCTCATCAAACTTTTCTTTTCTCTTTTGTTCAGCTAATTTTGCTTCCTCTTCCTTTCTACTCTGCTCAGCAAATCTTGCCTCCTCATCTTTTTTCCTTTGCTCAGCTAATCTTGCTTCTTCTTTTCTCTTTTGCTCAGCCAATCTTGCTGCCTCTTCTTCCTTTTTCTTTTGCTCAGCTAATCTTGCTTCTTCTTCTTTTCTCTTTTGCTCAGCCAATCTTGCTGCCTCTTCTTCCTTTTTCTTTTGCTCTGCTAATCTTGCTTCTTCTTTTCTCTTTTGCTCAGCCAACCTTGCCGCCTCTTCTTCCTTTTTCTTTTGCTCAGCCAATCTTGCTTTTTCTTTTCTCTTTTGCTCAGCCAATCTTGCTGCCTCTTCTTCTTTTTTCTTTTGCTCTGCTAATCTTGCTTCTTCTTTTCTTCTTTGCTCAGCCAATCTTGCCTCCTCTTTCTTTTTCTTTTGTTCAGCTAACCTAGACTCTTCTTTTCTTTTCTGTTCAGCCAATCTCGCTTCTTCTTGTCTCTTTTCCTCAGCTAATCTAGCATCTTCTTGTCTTTTCTCTTCAGCTAACCTTGCTGCCTCTTCTCTTCTTTTCTGCTCTGCTATCTTGGCTTCCTCTTGCCTTCTCTTTTCCTCAGCTAACTTGGCTTCTTCTTTCAGTTTAGCTTCCTTTTGCTTCCGTTTTTCTTCTGCTAGCTTTGCCTCTTCTCTCCTCTTCCGTTCTGCATCCTCTCTCTTTCTCATCTGGTCCTGAGGGTTTTCATTTTGCTTAGAAGTGCCTCTGAAATAGATGGTAAATACCTAAGTATGAATAGAAAGAAATCCATAGATCTACAATGTCGAAGACATAGAGGTGATAAATTAGGGCAATAGACCTATATCTTGATCAGCAGATAACCTTAGTTTAGGGTATTCAATTCTACTAGATCTAACACGGGGAACTAATAGAGACAATCTAAATATCCTAAGAAATAATAGATCTCTTTTTTTTCTGGGTTGGTTTATTTAATATATTTTTTCCATCTTTTTTTCCCCATAATAGATTTAGATCTATATATAGATCTATGTCCTATTTTCTTCATAGAATGTCAGTGTGATTCAGATTTTAATCTAGAAGTCAAATAGCCTCTTTTATTGACAGTCAAGATGTCGAATTTGACCTGAACAGTGACAGAGTGACAACAAACAACAAGCAAGAAACGCCTACCTGGCAGTTCTCGCCCCCGGTGCCCCCGTCTTCAGCCCCAGCCGGGACAGGTCGACATACTTCCCGACAAACTTCAGGACCGAGTCGGGGAGGAGGTCCCCGATCGGACCCCCCTCTCCATTCTCATTCTGGACCACCAACCACACCGCCGTCAACGTTCCCAAGATCAGCCCGAGTTTCAGAAAGGTCTGCATCTTTCGGCGCCAGAACATGAAGTGGCAAGAGTTTCTGAGTGTAAAGTTTGAGCCGTTTCTGATTGAGTAATTCTTCCCGGGTGGGCTGGTTTAGGTCCCCGGGGCCTCCTGGGGTTTACTCCCGGCGAGCTCCGGCCCCAAACCCGGTCTCCGCCGACGGGGATTTTCTCTCCCTAAATCCACTTAAAACTTAATCCTGGCAGCCCAGATTTGGCTCTGGGACAACACAGACGTACATCTATGCGTCCATGCTTGTTGTTTGTGTGAGGTATTGGTGTAAAGTGAAATTGTTCCTGTTTTGAGGGAGTTTTTTGAAGAGCGGCGCGGACGCCGTGTGGAGGTGTTGGTACACGTGTCACTTTCTGACTTCTGCACCGGAGAGTTCCACAGTGCCGTTAGTCTTGCTCCCGCCCTCACACTTATCTTTTCATTTTTGTTCATCAGAGCCAAGTGCCTGATGCGACATCATATATCTAACTAATAATCATTATATTACCCCTAGTAGGTTCATTAGACCAAATTACCATGATCTTCAATTTTAGGACAAAGAAAACAATTTTAAAAAAGGTAAAAAAAAAAAAAAAAGTAAATAAAAAAAAAAAAAAAAAAAAAAAACGATGAAAGAAAAAACTGAATTGGCTCCATGTCTTGTTTTTTATGTGTTTTTTTTTTTATGCGTCGTTATCAATTAGTGCGCTATGCACCCGTTTATATTATTATAAGTTTTAAAAGCTGACTAGAGATCAGTTTTCCTTTTTATTTATTTACACAAACATAAAAAAAGAAGAGGGAGAATAGAGAATCTTTCAGAGTTTTCCTGATCGTTTAAAACGGTTTTTGACTGCACTTAATTGTTAAAGTTCGGCTGTAATATTCCAGATCGATAATTTACATTTAGTGTAAAGATCTACATTAATTAGGAATAAAACTTATTAGACGGTACTCAGTTGAATGACTTGTCCTCAGAAAAGTTATGTTTAAATCGCTCTTTGGTAGACGTAGAATATCAACAAAAACAATATTTACAAAAATGATAAACACGTGTTTTATTGCATTCGTTCTATTACTTGCAATGCACTTTCTGCAGTGTAGTCTAAAACATTTTTTTTAAATGTTATAATATTGAACCTTGACATATTTAATCTATATCTAATGCATTTTTCTCTGTACACAACATTTAGATAAAATGGGAACTAAGGCTATCCTTTCCTGAAATATCGAATGCTGCCGCTTGTAGACTCCATCCAAATTCACAGAAGTAGTCAATACAACGATTGAAATCTTATTACCTACTGGATAGATATCTAATATCTACAAACAAGTATTGAAACAATCATGTGTCTACAAAAATATTTACATTTAATTTAATTTATTTCATTATCCGTACGTGTCACATACAAAATATGACTTAATTGCCTCTACTGAAGCACCAAAATGTGTTTCAATCATATTGATATCAATTCCTGGCAGTATGAAAAAATTGAGATCTTTATTACAGGGCGTTAAATTCATAGGGTGCAAATAACTTCTTAAAATCGTCCGCATGTTCTTTTTCTTCTTCACGACTTAGTTTACAGTTCTTCCAGTCAACACGGTATGGCAGATCCAGAAGTGTGTCGTGAGCAAGCACCTCTCTGAAAAATAGAAGAAAACAGAAATAATTTTTCTGTTTTTCATTCTCGAATTATAAATTTCAACAGATCTTCCATAAAAAAAAAATTGACATAAGAAAGGATATGTTAGTCATACATATATAAGGTACCCCCCTCATACGAATTTACAGGCCTTGGTATACAATGAACATTCTTGACAGAAATTTTACATAGATCTAAACTCTCATATTGTTACCCCATCACAAATAGATCAGCCTATGCTACATGCATTTGTTTGTTTGTTGGGTTAGTTTAACCATAGAGATACAATGTACATATAATTATATGATGGGTAATTCTTCATTTAGAAATCACATGATATGATAATGATTTGCCATTGGGCATGGGTTATTTTTATCCTTCATATGATTTTAAAAAACAAAAAATTTTTTGTTTTTTAAAATCATATGAAGGATAAAAATAACCCATGCCCAATGGCAAATCATTATCATATCATGTGATTTCTAAATGAAGAATTACCCATCATATTTCCCACTAGAGTCTTATCTATATGATCATCTATGAACAGAGCATTCTACTTACAAAATAGGCAGAAAATAGAGCCAAAAAACCCATGTAGCAAAATGGAGAACTACATAGTATAGTTCCAGAAAATAACACCAGGGGACAGCACCTATAGTGCAATCACAAAATAACCTCTGGGTTCCCAAGATCAACTGATGAGCCCTAACCCGGCGAAACCACAATAAAATAACTGTGCAAATGATTACAATAATATTAGTGGCATTCAGTAATATTAGATTCATTTAATTCTTTCAATAGTAATAACTTAGAGTAAAAATAAAATCATATGCCACAAGAGGCAAGGATCCTAGTGTGACCTATATCACAGAACTAACCAATGAAAGGGAGGTTCACTTGTAATCAGGTCAAATAACAAATATTGACCAATCAGATCACAGTACACATCCCCCACAGGGGATCATGGGATATCCCTTCAAGAATTGGAGGGAAATTTGAGCTGGCTTTGTTCATTGTGGTCTTGACCAGGGAGCCCCTTAGCCTCGTCCACCCAACATTGATTTACACAACCGGTTCCAACCAGAACATTCCAGTACGACCGAACATGTTAGGCCTAGGCGGCGCAGCTCCACCTCCGCCGCCGGGAAACTTTACGTTCGGCTTCGGAGAGCCAGTCTCGGCCCTGAACATCGATCCCGACGAGGAGGTAAGTACTAAAATACATTCCGTCGGCCGAGCCAAAGATAGGTTCAAACAACTGACCCTATCTAGTATATTCAATTGTCGCAGTAACAAAAGCCCTTCGGCGAACAATGAGACAATAACACACAGCACTCCTAAACGTAAACGGACGCGGTCTCATGACCCGCCGGTAATAGGTAGTGATATAGAAAGCAGTGCCTTGAATGACACGCTACAGAACCTGTTGTCCCTTGACACGGACAACCAGGAATGTCCGCCCAAAAGAATGAGAGTGGACATTAACTATGACTCCCAAGAATATTTTGAGTCAACCCTTGCAAAAAATTTGCTGGTGCTTAGTACAAAGCCCACAACTTTTGACATAACAAATGCACAGAATGAAGACATTCACAAACAACCACCTGTTGATCCTAACCATGACAACACATTGTCTGCCGATTCATTTGCCCCTATGTACAATCCGGAATATGATTATATATTTCAGAACGACTCCGATGGACTACCGAACATCGCCAAAATAATTTGGAGACAGTCTCGTGGGGCGTCGGTCGACAAGGAGAAGCAGGAAGAACGGGAAGTTTGGTACCACGAGGCCATAGCCCGAGGGCTAGTGGAACCCTGGGCTGCCAGCCTCGAAAGGATCCCAGCTTTCCTTCAAACACGTCGTGAGTACATGTCTCGTATCGCTGTTATTCGCAAAAGAGCAGCTATGGACATTATGAGAGAAACAGAGAAATTCTTGCACGAAGACGTAGATAGACTTAAGAACATTGCAGCCAGTCATCTTACCACCGTTGACCGTCTGGTCCAGCAGGAATACTCCGCTGAACCAGAACGGGCATCGACGGTGATGGATAAGGCGAGACAGGTTATCACCGCCACACAGGCCCGTGAACGCTCCAAAGAACACAGGAGTCTGGAGGAACGCGGTAGGAATCTCAACCTGAAACGCCCGACCGAGGCGGACATTGGGGATCCCGTGTCTGCTCTTCTGCGTGGCCGGCCTAATAACCGAGAGGACACCGAGGCCCCTTTTCGCGGCCGCGGCTTCCGGGGAAACAGGCGAGGCAGAGGGCGCCGCCCAGGGCGCCGGCCACGACAGTAGGTACACACTACCATCCAACAACATTAAGTCCGGTCAAAGAATCCCCCAGTCAAGTTCATGTTGATTTGAGACCCAAAAATGATGACGAGATGAATATGTATGTGCCTTATGATTATACCCTGAAAACAGTTGACAAACGCAATGAAAATGGACTACGAAATAAACCCTGTTCTGTTAATTTGGACTCTGACGTTTCCTTAATTAAAAGTACGCGTGCAGAAGATTAAAAAATAGCAAAGAGGTACGATACGATTGAAATATCTGGACAAAAGGTGATAAATCTATCAGATAGAGACCTTACAAATGAAGAAAAGTCGATTTTATGTAAAGGTTTAAAATTCTGCCCCACCCAGAAAAAAACAGATCCGGGTGAAGTTAGAATAGATCTTGATAAATTCCATAACTCCCTTCGCACCAAACAGTTCTTTGCCAAAGATAAGGGATCACTAGACAGTAAAATAACAACCCCATCTGCATTAGACAAAATCAGCCCTTATGGCAACACAACAAATTTCAGAGCATTAAGACAAAAAAGCCTATGGAAGCCCCCTCCGGGTTCAGCTAACCTAGAAACATTCATAAGTCTAAATGAAATGGGATTAAACAAATGTCATTTTCCTAGAAATCGTAACCAAAATGTAACGGAGGGAGAAAGAAAAGCCTTAAAAACCCTAAGCAAAGACAAAATGATAACTATTAAACCCGCCGATAAAGGAGGAGCAATAGTGGTGCAAAACACAAAAGACTATGTTATTGAAGCACATAGACAACTTGATCAAACCGAAACATACCAAAAATTAGAAAATGATATCACACAAACTAATAATACTGAAATCGACACATTTCTAGAGGCAATGGTAGAAAATGGAGAGATCACCAAGGAAATGAAAAAGGTTCTGATAACTAATCAACCACGGACTCCACACATTTATTTCCTTCCGAAAATACACAAAGGTAAAATTCCTCCACCAGGCCGACCAATTGTATCAGGCAATGGTTGCCCTACAGAGAAAATATCTGCTTTTGTAGATAATTTCTTAAATCCCTTTGTAAAAACCAGAAAATCATACGTCAGAGATGTAACTGACTTCATCAATAAGATAGAAGGCCAAAATTTCGGAGGTCCCATGAGCATCATGGGAACTTTAGATGTTACCTCACTATATACAAACATTCCCAATAAGGAAGGTTTAGATAGTATACAGAACTTACTAAAAAATGAACGCAATGCCATGGAAAAACCAAGTAATGAAACCCTAGTAGAACTACTGCGAATGGTACTTGAAAAGAACAACTTCCAGTTTAATGGGGAACAATACTTACAAATAGGTGGCACTGCAATGGGTACTAGAGTAGCTCCCACATACGCGAATCTGTTTATGAGTGAACTAGAAGAGGAAATGTTAAAACACTTCCACAAACAACCAACATTATGGTTGAGATACATTGACGATATATTCTTCATCTGGGAACATGGAGAAAAGGAATTATCGAAGTGGTTAGAGTACCTAAATAAGTATCATGACACCATAAAGTTTACAGTCGAATGGTCGAGAACCAAGATAAATTTTCTAGATTCAACCGTATTAAGAAAAGCAGAAGGTATGTTATATACCGATCTCTATACAAAACCAACAGATACTAACAGTTATCTACACTATAAGTCAGCTCATCCCCCGAAATGTAAAGAGAGTCTCCCATACAGTCAGTTTCTACGAATAAAACGAATCTGCCATAATGAGGAAGACTACATAAGACACATTGAAAAGAAAAGAGAGGAATTCACAGAGAAAGGCTATCCAAAATCAGTGTTAGATAAGGCACAAGAAAAGGCAAGCACGCTGAACCGCACTGACTTGCTAGAACAAAAACAGAAAAACAAAAATGACAAAGAGCAAAAAGAGAAAACGTTCCTGATTAGCACATACAGGGAGGGTTATCAATATGCAAGACGCATAGTTAAGACTAATTGGGATACTCTAGCACGCTCCAGTACTACCAAAAATATACATAGAGCAGATCTAATGATGGGTTACAAGAAACCCAGAGACGTTAGAAGTTATCTAATCAGAGCTCGCACAGACTACAACCCTGGAGAAAAAGACTCTGAGGATAAGGAGAAATGTGCACAAACAAGTAACAAATGCAAGAAAAAAGACTGCATTTATTGTAACTTGCTTGACAAAACGGGACAAATAGAAAATGGTACAATAAAACACCAAACCAAAAGGGATATAACTTGCAACAGCTCAAATGTAATATACTGCATAGAGTGCAAAAAATGCAACAAACGGTATGTAGGCCAGACCAAAAGAAGAATAAAAGATAGAGTGCGAGAACACCTATATGGCATCCAAAAACAAAAAGAAACCGATGTGTCATACCATTTCAATTCCAATGGTCACCAAGGGAAACATGATATGAAAGTATATATTTTAGACTTCATATACAGACATCCAGAAAGTGATAGAGCAAAGAAATTAAGGAATCTCATTGAGTTCAACTGGATACACAGATTATCTACGAACTCCCCTTATGGAATGAATATTCTGGATAATAAATATGGATGAGACTCACCAACGCCACGTCAAAAATTTTTTTGTTTTTTAAAATCATATGAAGGATAAAAATAACCCATGCCCAATGGCAAATCATTATCATATCATGTGATTTCTAAATGAAGAATTACCCATCATATTTCCCACTAGAGTCTTATCTATATGATCATCTATGAACAGAGCATTCTACTTACAAAATAGGCAGAAAATAGAGCCAAAAAACCCATGTAGCAAAATGGAGAACTACATAGTATAGTTCCAGAAAATAACACCAGGGGACAGCACCTATAGTGCAATCACAAAATAACCTCTGGGTTCCCAAGATCAACTGATGAGCCCTAACCCGGCGAAACCACAATAAAATAACTGTGCAAATGATTACAATAATATTAGTGGCATTCAGTAATATTAGATTCATTTAATTCTTTCAATAGTAATAACTTAGAGTAAAAATAAAATCATATGCCACAAGAGGCAAGGATCCTAGTGTGACCTATATCACAGAACTAACCAATGAAAGGGAGGTTCACTTGTAATCAGGTCAAATAACAAATATTGACCAATCAGATCACAGTACACATCCCCCACAGGGGATCATGGGATATCCCTTCAAGAATTGGAGGGAAATTTGAGCTGGCTTTGTTCATTGTGGTCTTGACCAGGGAGCCCCTTAGCCTCGTCCACCCAACATTCACGTACATATAATTATATGTCTATGTTTTAACGTCCGACCAACCCTTCAGGGTTCTTTCCAGAATGCACTAGGTAATGCTTTTCAGCTAGTATTACGCCACATGGGCGGTGATGCTACATGTATGGTAAAAGTATAGTTTTGATAATTTCACAATACGACCTCTTATTATTCTTGTTGCAAAATTGAAGAAAAAAAGATCCTTGGTCATTCCACTTTGATTATCCTTACGCATATAAATATCAAACTATAGTCCTCCCCCCCCCCCCCCCTCCAGCTGGTCCAGGTCCAATTTTTTTAGTTTTCTCCTCTCCCTTCTTATCCCGGCCCTCTGCTACCCCTGTAAAACCTCTCTTACCCCTGCCAGCCCTCTGCTATCCCTTTAAAAACTCTCTTTTATCCTTTACAGGATGCAGAGATTTGCAGCCAATAGGGCTAACATTGGCAAATTATGTTCTAATATTGCAAAATAATTGTCACTGGCTACAACATGGCTAGGCTAAAGGGTGGAGCCCATAACCTTCACAACCCATGGACAAAACCCTGGATTTAAGCTATTTTACCTTTAGAAAGTCCACTTTTTGGAAATGATCACCCCCCAATGAAAATATGGGTCTGGTCTTTCAACGTTTTCCTTACCTGCCAAACTGTAGCGGGAAGGGTCCCTTGATCCGATGCAGCAATTTCGCACCAGAGGGCAGCTCAGCGTAGAAGTAGGGGGCGCCACTAGGCACGATCTGAAAACCAAATACTCATTTTTGTAAAGTTGAGAAAAATCGTTCAATTTTGACTCATATTAGAAATTTTGAAATAGAAAAATGACCCTCTTTTTCGCAACTCCGATTCATCAATTAAGATTAATTACTACCCGATACTCATCAATGAAGCAATAAAATGGAAAAAAATACATCAAATATTTCTCATACCAGATGAACAGCCATTTAAAAGATATTATGCCTGTTACTCACAAAAATAAGACTTTACAAGATCTGCAGTGCCACTTGGTACCATGTATTCGATTATTCAAAGTGAAATCAAGCCCGGGATCCTATTGAGGTTACTTCTATAATTTTTTGCGAGACCAGTATTCTACCATATTTTTTTGCGAGACCAGTATTCCTTGAGTCTGCCCCCTAATTTAATAAATCCGAATTTACGATCTTTTTAGGTTGGCTTTAGGTGACAGCCTTTGGTAAGTTGTGGACCACTTTAAGAGTAAGATGCGTGTAACATGCCTCGTCATAAGCCAAAACCCTGGGGCAAAACTAGGCCAGGACTTGAAAACAAGTACCTTACGGACTGTTCTGTTACGATTCTCCCTACCAGACAAGCCTAAATCAAGATGTATGCTTGGAAATATGTCGACAAAACACAAGGCTTAATTAACTCTAGAAATTTTCATTAATCATGGCATCATTTGTGGTTTAACATGGCGGAAAGCTTTAATTGACTCTTTTTGATTTGGTATCTGTATAAGTTAATTGTTTTTTTAAATTGGTTTGAAAATTCATTGATTAACCTGCAGGTGCTTGAAATACTATGTCTCTGTTATCCGTGGTAGGGAGAATTAAACTATATCACTACCTACATGGAAGAACTTTTTTTCATGACTGTGGATGAATAAAAACACACTTTAGCGGACCAGTTCTCTACCATAGAACCACCCCTCCTCCTTACCTGTCGTATGTCGGAGTGTGTGGGGATCTCGTGAAGTTCAAAGCTCTGACTGACCGCACACCCGTCAAACGTCTCCCGCAACTCACGCACCACTCCTTTAGGCACTGGCACGACCTGTTGAGCAAAATAGTGATTATTATAAAATAGTTCCTGATTCTTTGTGTTATTTTCTTCAAAGCATGTATTGAACTAAGGGCCTTCCATAAAGTACGTATGCATTACTGGGGTAAGAAATTCTGGCAAAAGTATGTGAGTATTTTCTTTAGAGCAGCATTCCGACCTCATTTTCTTTTGCAGAAATGCTTGCAGGAGATTACATTAACCTACGTAATTTCCCCCAACAGCTTACAGACATTATAACTACAAGTTTTTAACGAAATATCGACGAACATATACTGATATGTGCTTACCTGTATTTGTAAATGTGACGTTTTGTAATTCCTCTCAAAGAACACCGGAGCTTTTCCGTCTTTTTTGAAACACTTGGTTAATACTGTTTTATATCTGTCAGCCAAATTAAGGTTAACAACCATTTCAGGTTTCGGATGAAAACAAGTTTTCACAAAAATTCTAAACCAGAATCAAGGTGTAAAAAGTAGAAATATAATCGTAAACAGAAATATCAACACACTACAAATCTCCTGAACTATTCATATGGTTACTTTATATATATATATATATATAAAAGTTTTGTCATTGATAAATAAATTTATTTTTCAAATATCAGTGGAACAGTATGATTTTAATTTCCGGAATTTTTTGCTAACCTGTAGAGCCTAAAATACACATTTTACTAGTTACCCACAGAATTATATAGTATCTATCTTGATGAGTCATCTTAACTCGTTGAATAGCTGTTTGCACCCAAACATGAAGGTGACATGCCCTTTGTAAAAGATACTTGTTGATCTCTTCCAGGACGTCCTCGGGACAGGAGGTGATGGACTGGTGGTGGCCGATGGGTAGAATCATCACGTGGTCCGGTGTCATTCCACCCTTAGCCAGCGCCATGTATGTCTGTGGGGGGAGAGTGGAGGGTTATACATGTGGGGAGAGAGTGGAGGATAATAGATGATTGTTTTCATTTACATTTGAATTAATCCGCTTCATATTTTCAGAAAATCCCAACAAGTATGAATGATTAAGAACTGGGTAGGGCAAATTCTTGGGTTATAAACTAGCTTTATTGGAATTATGTTGTAGCAGTATTGTTATGGGGCTAGGTCCCTATACTGTATACAAAGACAAGAGAGCCGTATCTCCGACTTACGTGCGTGCCGACGCTGACCACCAGATGTTTCTCCACCTGCGGGCTGCCCAGACAGAACCAACACGGACCGCTCGGCTGTTCTGTGGACACAGAATGAAACATTTAAATCCTGGCCATTCACAATAAATCAAAAACATAAATCCCGGTAGAAAGCTGTTACATGTGGAAAGATGCAAGCCTTTTTTTTTGGCCCCAAACCCTTTTTTATCCCCAAAGTTTCAGCGAATTTATTCTCAAGAAAACCCAGTTACAAAGTGTACCACCGATTTCAATTTTTGGTTGGAAATTATTAGATGTCCAACGAATGTTTAAACATTAATTTATTTCCAGTTATCCACAAGCTACTTCCAATCATACATACTAACGGAAAAAGTAAACTCATTTTAATGGCCTAAGATTCACCTGCATTTAACTTGTTCGTTCTTTTGGTGCGTAATTGACAAGAAAGGGAACTATTTTCTCTCATGGGACACTACTTAAAAGCAGGATAATTAAATAATTTATTAACTTAATAGTCCTTAGATAGTAGGTAACTTACGTGGTTTCCTCTTCTCAGGCGGTCCGTCCCTCCCCCGCTGATGGTGTCGCTTACCGCCCCGGCCTCCCGACTTGCCGTCTAACACATTCTGGTCGTAGAAAAACTGAGCAGACTTCTCACCCTGAAAAGATAGAAAATTACGAATGTGTTATCAAAAAGGTCTTTCACAGCTAGGGATGTGGGAACATAAAGCTAAGTTTCTGGATCCAGTTAAACTATGCCGATCTTGATTCTGGATAATGCACATTGAGTTCGATGTAATCTATTTCAATCGTACAACCTACTACAGGGCTCTTACATATTACATATTTTTTCATTTAAAGACCTTTCATTCAATTGAAAGATCAAAATTCTTAAGATCCTACTCATAAATAGCAAACTTTAAAACTTTCATATTGTCTTACGTATGGTCCATTACGGACGGAAGTAAGCTGAAGTTATAATGACGGCGACAACTTCACTTCCTATCCAACATAAAGCATTCTGTATTCTTGTAAAATTCTAGATTTTTGAATTCGTAGATCTCAAGGCAGAACAAGTCCACAGCGTTTTAGTCAAATTCCTAATTCACGGTATATTCTCTAATAGCGAATGACACTTGCGGGGTCCCCTGTTTTCTCTTTATAGTGGTAACCCTGTACAAATCAATGAGGCTATTAAACAACCCACACCCTACCTTGGACTTGGCTGACTGTATGAGGGTGTCGTCGAACCTGTAGGGGCACTCGGTGACGTCGGCCGGTTGTTTGACCAGCTCGTTGGGGTCCATGTGTTTGAGCGGCACAATGTTAAACGCGTACAGATACTGTAAGTTCAAGAAAAATAATTGTTATAAAAATGATCCAAACTGGTATATGAGTTGAAATTCAAAGTAAGACTAACAGAATATAACACAACAAATAAAAGAAAATGACGTTTCTAGGAAGTTCCTAATACCCCTTTCAGACTACTGACAACGATGCAAAACAAAGCGCTTCAAAGCACTTCGCTAGTATACAAATGCAAGTTTTAGAACGTACACATTCATGGCTCACTTCCCGCTAGAAATGAAAGATACAGAAGTGTACGTCGGTGCGGTTCGTTTTGATTCACTTCGTCGAAAAGTCTTAAAGGGATATAACTTGCGTATCATTATGTTCCTTTCTTCTTTTTCTAAGGCGGAGAAGTGCATTCTAAAAGACCACTGAAAAGTAAATGATACTTTTATACTAGAGTTTTACTTACTCGTTTTTTACTCGAGTTCCCCACGTTTGAGAGACCTATAAACCGTGTGACGTGCCTAGGGTTCTCTACAAGAACCTGGTGATTTCTGAAACGGAGGAAAACAATAACGTAACTAGTTTTAATTAAAGAACAGCACTATCGTATCCTTAAATCATAAAGGCTCTCCAATCTATTGATAATTTTCCTAAGTACATCACTCGAATTTTTCAGTAAATATTTTTGTTGTTGTAAAGACAGCATATCTATATCAGATATAACTGTAAGAATATTAGAAAACGCAACCCAAACGATAATATTCGGGGTAAGAAGGCCTATAACGTTTATTTTAGGGAGAAATTGGAAAATAATGTATTTCAACGTGGCCCACTTGAGATTCTCTACTTTTTTTTTTTTTTTTTAGAATTTTATTCTGACGAAAACAAAAGAAGAATCATTAACAAGAGTAAAGACAGCCGAATTATACAGGTTAATTAATTGATTTTCATGTGAGCACTACATATCTTTTAGAATCATATATATTTTATTTTTATCCGCTGAATCAGTTTAATTATTTATTGGCAGGAATACATCCAATATTGTATGTACTGACCTGTAGGGTTGTCTCTCGTAGAAGGCCCCCTCCAGCCCGGCGAAGTGGTAGCGGGGTCGGAGTGACAGGATTAGCTGGTTCAGGGCTGGTGACCCGCAGTCCTTAGAGTCAAACGCCATGCCATCCTAACAAACAAACAGGGATGTAAGTCGGCCCTCATGAAAAAGTCTGAAATATTTTGATAATCTAATCTTTTTTATAAATCCCTGCTATACATTGTGATTTAATGTCTATTTAATATATAAAGCTATTTTGGCCTGGGATAGTCCCTTCTTTAAAGGTAACTGTGTTGAATGTCCACTGCCAAGTTCTCTACCACCCTGTCACCCTGTGTGCAGCTCAGGGCCACATGATGGGGCACCATGTGGCCCTGCTGCTGTGATATAGGTCATGACCCAACATATATAGGTCAGGTCAGAACCAGGAGGACCAATGGGAATTTAGCATTTATTTAGCCCATACATTTTTGGCCAATGAGCTGCAAGCATTTATTTTGCCCTTAAACTCTGAGTCTATCAGCTGACAGAACCTCTGAGTCTCTGACTGTGTAGAGGAGTAGTGCAGGCTACTGCACAGGGTGTGAGGGGAGGTAGGGGAGTGTGTCAGAGGGGTTTCAGATTCAGGCCCTGTGTACATGGGATCACTCCTGCATGGTGTAAACATACATACAGAGAATCTAGGTGATATGTATAGCCTTTTATAGAATTTTGTAGAATTCTTCAATTCTCTGAAATCAGCTGAAAATCTGAGAACTTACATCCCTGAACAAACAAGTAATTTTTAAAGTATGTGTACAATTCATAGAAACTTTTTCTAATATTTCCTTAATCTTTAGATTTTCTGATTCAATTCTCTTCGACAGAACTTCCCAGTGATATTTTTGTACATTCTTAAATATGCTTATTTCATAGTTTTAGATAGGTATTTCAGATAAGTAAGGTAGAAATTGTGACAGGTCTAAATGAAAAGCATTTTCAACTAAACTGTTTACTCTTTTTACAGAGCGTTTTTCTTAGCTTGTGAGACTTCAAAGAAAACAACAGTTCACCAATGAAATACATGTATATTTCTCTAAAGTCTGAGACACAAATACCTAGCTTTAAACAACGATTGTACAAAGGAAAGATTAATGACTGGATTACTTTTCGCGGTGAACGTCGTCGATAGTGGCGCCTCCTACGAGAGTCCGTGCAACCAGATACGACCTGACGTTGCGAACTGACGTTTATTTTACCATTTTCGTGACGTCATCCATAAACAAAGAGGTGGTGACGTCACGAAAACGGTAAAATCAACGTCAGCTTGCAGGTCACGTCGTATCTGGTTGCACGGACTCTTGTAGGGGGCGCACCTAATGACGACGTCACGAAAATTCCGTAGGCGAGGGTCAGACTTGACCATCTTTGTGTAGCTACAATATTTTTGCTTTAAACAAAATCCGACCGTATTTACATTATCATGAAAGAGAAAGATGCTTGGGAGTATATTTCTCAATATTTCTGTTAAAGAATGAAATATAATGGGATTTTAGTTGTACCCATGAATACTCACAACAGGTGTAGCATATTTCTCCACCCCAAACGGCCATAGAGATGACAACAAAATATCCACACCGACAAACTTGGAGTCTGCGGTTATCGGGTATCGGAGTGAATCCATATCGTCAGCAGAGAAGTGTGTCTCGTTCCCGCCCCGTGAGGACCCATCGAGCCCGCTGAGGTAGGCTATGCTTAGCCCCGAACTGCCCGTATAGATACCTTTACGACCGAGATATGTGATGTTCGGGGCGAGATCCCCACCGTCCTCGGCTGGGAAATACTTAGCGTGGTCAGGGCGACAGGGTCCAAGGACACAGGTGGGAACAGGCACTGTAAGAGAAAATATACAATTCATTTAATATTTAATATATAGATATAAAGATACAATAGTGATAATACATGAAAATGTATTTGTTCAGATTTAATATTAGACAATCGCGTGAATGCATCAAACACCATGACACGATAGTAAAGACTGAAGTATCGTAACTTTGATATTCTCAGCATTCTATTTCTAATGATAAATACAAAGAAGTCTAAGCACATAGATTACAGCATAACTCAAAATCTATAGCCTGACATAGCCTATGCATTTTAACTCTATTTGACGTGAGCCTTGGTTTTTCTATGGAGATAGATGTACAAAATTTGGTCTGTTTGCTTGCACCAACCTTTTGCTTCGCCTGAAACATAGGCTTTCCATTCATCATTATTTTCTCCGAAGAAGTTGCCAACGCAAAATAGAATCTGTAAAGAGTAAATGATAAACATTACAAATACATGGATTACATTGGTACTTTTCTTTTTTTACGGTGATGACTCGTACAGAGTATAGAACCTTTAGTGTAGATGGACACTTTTCTTCAATATTCAAATATTCGATACCTTGTACTAATAGCTTAGCACTTTTAATATATCCTCATGTTATATAATCCATCAAGGATCAGGCTTAGCAAGTCTACTTCTAGTCTACTTCTAGAAGAAATATCTTGCGTTCCTAGCGCCACCTGTTAACCAGTATAAAAGGCGCTGCAAGGTAGGGAGCGAGCAGTTAGTAGTCACTTAGTTTTAGTGAGAACATCAGCTAAGTAAGTTTAGCCAAGGAGTTACCTGGAGTAAGTACATCGGCTCCCGTGTAACAGACTGGAGTTTACCAATATCAACTACCTCGGACATAGGATTGTGATAGAGCTGAGTACTAGAATGGTCTAGAAGGTGTTGGAGCAACTCGTGTTCTAAATGTGGTTGATTGCTGATAGGAGATGGGAGGTGGACTGATGAAGACTTATACATGGTGGCTTTGACTCGGGATGAGATGTTTATTGAATAAAAACCCTTTCATATTAAGAAGCTCCCTCATCGTTCATTTCTTTTGAACTATTGGGAAGTGGACGGACAAACTTTAAACGCAGTCTGAATTACTCAGGCATTCTGGACAAACGACTCATGGAGACTTAGATATACACAAACCTCACGCAGTCTTAAATCAAACATTAACAATAGTTCATTTGGTGGAGATTACCCGAAACATGACTTGTGCCGTTTTGCTCATCCTTGATGTCAGCCACCGGTGACTTTGAGGCTTCCTCTAACCCCAAGCCTCAATCTTTGCGGCCCGCAGGACACGATGTGTCAACATCATATACAGGGAATGTGGAAAACCGCCACCTGGTAGGTAATCCCTTAGACGGGGAAGCACAGAGACAGGAGGTCGCAGCCAGACCCAAGCAGCTCTGCCCCGAAGGTGCACAAAATTACCAAACCCGTGGCAAAGGTAAACCATTTCCCTGGCACCTAGGGCCCAAAGATAGGCCGGTTCTTGACGAAGGACTTGAAACCCTAACACACTCGGGACGAGTTGAAGGGAAGAACCGTCTCAAAGAATATCAGCAATATTGGAACCCAGGGTACGTACCACCTACGGACCACGAAACTGGTACTAGCTCTCACTCTACTTATGGACCCGATGCGAACAATCCGTGGTGTAGTCAAGGAGTTCCCTATCGTTTACTACCTGCAGCAGGAGGACAAAGTGAACAGGAAACTTTCGATGAGGATTACTTATTTCCCATAAAAGACAAGAAAAATCGACAAAACACCACAGATAACTCCAGCCCATCAGGGGGGAGACGCCCCGCAAATCCGGTAATCCTACCTGATGGGAGCTCTCTCACCTATCCATTACCCCAACGACTTGAGTCTATCAGTCACCCACTGGTAACACCGACTCACCCCAACCCGGGGGCGTCCATTCCTTATCCCACTGTAGCTAAAGGAAAAACAGTAGGAGGGGATAGGGGAGTGGGAAGGGAAGCAGAGGGAAACAGCGAGAAAGTAGGCAATTTACAACCCTATCGATTAACTTACGGTGTAGAAAAGAACTTAGACCAAGCTGATAAGAGAGCGGAAGCTCGGGCCTTTGATCCAGCCGAAATATTAAAGCAGTGGGCAGACTCAGGCCCCGAAAAGCACATAGATTTAGAGAGGCTAAGCGATCAGGATAGTGAAGAAAATGTAACGCTTAAAGCACAAGGTTTTAACACTCTAACTCATGAATCGTATGAAGAATACGAGGACGAGTACGAGGAAGAAAATAGCAAGACAGAACAAGCAGTCACAAATGTCAGAAAAGGTAGTCCTGATAGTAAACTAACTAGAAGGGAGAAATCACGCTCGTCATCGTTTGAACTTATTACCGAGGATATTTTAGACACAGGTAAGAAAGCTAAACCAGAAAGTGAGGACGAAATTAGTGTAGAAGAAATACCTGTGAAGGAACAGTGGGACGATCACGATATACAAAACCTCCACGAAGATAATATGGCGGAGGGAGGCGTACCTTTGGTGGATCTAGTAGGAGAAGGGGGTGACCAAAATCAGCTCCAACAACCCGGTGAAGGGGGAGCTAGGGGTGTGGATCCGGGGGTATTGCAACCTAATCGTGGGATAAACCCTGGGGGACTTCAGCAAAATGTTGGAGGCGGCCAACCGGGCCGACAAGCCGGCCAAGCTGCGCTAGCAGGAGGCGGGATAGACCTTGGGGCCGTACGGCAAAATATGTTGTATCCTTTCCTAGCACAAGCGATGGGAATCAATCCACTAGCAGGTCAGGGAAGAGGGGGTAACCAACGGGGTCAACAGGCTCAAGGAGGCCAGAATAATCAAGCCGATCCTCAAGGGCCTAACCCTCCCCTTAATCAACAGGCTCCAGGAGGTCATATTAATCAGGCAAATCCACCTGGACCTAACCCCCCTATAAACCAACAGGGTCAGCAGGCGCAAGGAGGCCAGAATCATCAGGCAAACCCTCCTCAAAACCTTCTCAATAACCAACCCAACAACCCTCTTTTGAATCAGCCCAATCTTGGGATAAATCCTGGGGAACAACAACAACCTGGTGAAGGGGAAGATGGTGGTGTGAATCCAGGAATGCAGCAGCCTAATCTTGGGGTAAACCCTGGGGGACTGCAGCAAAATGATGGGGATGGCCAACCGGGCCAACAGCCTGGCCAAGCCGTGCCAGCAGGAGGTGGGGTCGAGCAAAACATGTTCCCTTACCTATTGCAGGCGATGGCGATTGCAGCCAATCTTAACGCAGGCCGAGGAAGAGCAGGTAACCAGCAGGGTCAGCAGGCTCCGGCAGGCCAGAATAATCAGGCGAACCCACCAGGACCCAATAACCCTCCCCCAAACCAGAACAATAATCCTTTCCTAAACCAACTCAACAACCCTCCTCCCAACCCACCTAATCAACCCAATCCACCGGGCCCACCAGGACAGAACAACCCTCCAAATCCTCCAGGTCCACCGGGCCCACCAGGGCAGAACAACCCCCCAAACCCGCCAAATCGACCAAATATTTGGGATATTCTACCACAGCTAGGTCTGACACTGGGGCAAACACCAGCGCCAGTGCGTGAAACAACTCACAATGGTCACCAAAGGGGACCAAACATTAGGTTACCGTGGTTTAGTGGAAAGGAAGACGAGCAAATAGAAAAGTATTTCAGGGAATTGAAACGACTGAAAGCTATCTATGACTGGTCGAACGCCCATCTCCTGAATATGGCACTGTTAGGCCTAAAGGGAAGGGCAGACGACTGGGCAGGAGCGTTAGCTGAGAGTGAAAAAGACACGTTTGAGAAACTAGAAGCTCAAATGACAAAGATCTTCGGTGATCGAAGAGCTAAGTGGCAGAAACACGCAGAGTTCTGCGCCCTCAAACAAGGAAAGGACCAGAGTGTGATTGAGTTTGCAGGTGTCTTGAAGCAAAAGCAAGTTAAGGCAGAGGCGAGTGAAAGCATGATGTTAGCCGTGTTTTTAGAGGGGTTAAAACAGGGCGTAGCCAGACAGGTAGCTATACTGGACCCTAAGTCGTTCACCGAAGCGGTGGATTGTGCGACGAGACTAGAATCGTTGGACAAAGGCAAAGGGGGAACCAAAATATCCAATGCAGTGAGCGAACTGGCTGGAAGCCAAGAATCGGAGGAGACCGCGGCCCTAAACTCCATCTCCGAACGGTTTGGAGTGGTGCTGGCCCGACTGGAGGCCGCTCCATGGTTTCAGAAACCAAAACCAGGGCAAAGCGGAGCTCCCCAGAGTAGTGGTAACTATAAACAGCAGGGTTATGAAAGAAAAGATCGATATGAAAATCAGAAAGGTGAAAGGAATCCAGATCAGAAGGCTAAATCTAATAACGCCCCGAACAGAGAGGCAGACAAAGGAAAGAATCCGCCAACTCAGCAGAAAGTGGAGAGACCCAGGTTGCCTTTCGATGAAAGTAAGTTTTGTATCATTCACCAACAACATGGTCACTCTACAGAAGCGTGCCTGTGGCTAAAGAATAGGTTGAAGGAAAAACCCCCGCGGATGTACAAAGATAGTAAAGCCAGTGGGACAGAACAAAAGAGTCAGGGAAACTAGAGGAGGGGTCCGTTCATTCCACGATAGAATTAGGCGCAGTGGACGGACCGGCTAGGAGAGAGATAGGAGACGAAGCATTTTTCTTAACGTTAAGATTTAATGATCAGAAGGAGGTTAGATCTTTAGTAGACACAGGAGCGAGCGATTGCTTCATGTCCACCCATTGTAAACAGCAGATCCCTAAACAATGCATTTTAGACGAATGGAAGGTATCGAAGGGAAACATCAGTTTGGCAGACAATTCGTCTCAAGTAATACTAGAACAAATTAGATGTAAGTTTTCAATCCAGGGATCGGTAGTCTGCTATGATTTCAACATAGTGGACGATCTATGCCACTTAATAGTAATCGGTAGAAACTTATTAACAGTGCTTCGATCAGATTTATCTCTACCAGGCGCAAAGATAGAAGTGTTTTGTGGAAACCCTATTGTCAGCAAAGAAACAGTGAAAATTCCACCGGGAAATGAATGCATCATACCGGTTACCACCCGAGAGCCGCTGGGATTAGACTCACCAGTAGCTTACTGCGCACCAGCAGTCACTGCACCTGTCCTAGTGGAGGGGTGCGTGAATACGGTGGGAAGTCAGTGGTGGATCAAAGTCATGAATCCGCTAGATGAAATGCAAGAAATCACTCCACAGGAAGTGTTAGCTTTTGCAGAAGAATGCGCAGTGCCTGAGGTAAATCAAGACCAGATAGAAGAGTTCCTAGACTTGTGTTATCTAACTAAAACAGAGACCCCAATGTCCATTTGTAGGATCTCTGTAGAAGTAATGAAAGACGCAGTGCAAATGGAAAGCCAAACCTCTGAGGAGAAATCCCGAGGTGAAATGGATGAAAATGTAAGTAAAATAGATCTAACCGAGTCGTGCTTAGACGAAGAACAAAAGGTAAGGTTTAGACGAATGCTTAATAACAACAGAAATGCACTAGCGTTCTCAATGGAAGAGTTAGGTCACTGTGAAATAGCGCCGATGAGGATCATTGTGGATGAGTCGCAGGGAGTAATAAGTTCTAGACCGTACCGATACTCTCCACAGAAAATGGACATCATCGATGAACAGGTTAGGCAACTCATAGATATAGGTGTCATAGAGCCCAGCGAATCGGCTTGGCGAAGTCCGCTGGTGGTAGTGCAGAAGAAAGACGGCAAACCTAGGCTCTGTACAGACTTTCGCATGCTTAATCAGGTCACTTTCAAAGATAAATTCCCAATGCCTACAGCGCGATCACTTTTCTTATATATGGCTTACAAGAAACCCACTATGTGGACAGCTTTAGATCTGTTGAGCGGCTATCATCAGTGTGTAATCGAAGAAGACAGTAGAAAATATACTGCCTTTGAAACCCCAATGGGTGTATATCAGTATAAGCGTGTACCGTTCGGCTTAGTTGGCGCGCCTTGGCAGTTTACCAAGGTGATGGCCATTGCGCTAAAAGGCTTGATTCCTAGAACATGCTTAGCATATTTAGACGACGTAATCGTCTACGACACCACCTTTGAGGAACACCTGGCGAGTGTTGAGGTGGTTCTTCAAGCTTTAGCGAGAGCCAACCTCAAACTAAAACCGTCTAAGTGTGAATGGTGCCGCAGTGAGATTAATTTCCTCGGCCATGTAGTAAATGCAGAAGGGGTGGCTACACAAAAGGTTACCACAGAAAAGATCACAGCCTTTAACCGCCCGCATAATGTGAAAACTATCAAATCCTTTCTAGGGTTATGTAACTACTACCGACCGTTTGTCCCTAATTTCGCTGATCTAGCAAAGCCTCTAAACCGGCTGCTAAAGAAAGAAGTCTCTTTTGAGTGGACAGAGGCCTGCGAGGAAGCGTTTCAACAGTTAAAGAAACTGCTGACCTCGCCGCCCTTACTAATTCATCCAGATATAGGAGGGCATTTCTATCTACTAACTGATGCGTCAGACGCCGCGTGCGGTGCAGCGGTTTGTCATAAACTAGATGAAATCTACCGTCCGGTTGCTTTCTGGGGGTGTACCCTCCGTGACGCCGAATTAAATTATTCGGTAACAGAGAAAGAGGCTCTGGCAGTAATTAAAGGTATTAAGAACTATGAGGACATGTTGCAGGGAGCTAAAATCACAATAGTGACTGATCACAAACCGTTGATCCCCCTGCTACAAAGTGCCTACAAAGCCCCGTCAGCCCGGCTGAGACGGTGGGCTTTAGCGCTATCGGATTTTGATTTTGAAATCATATATGAGCCAGGAGCGACTCATTTTCTACCGGACTATTTGTCTAGAGTCTATCATGAACATGTCCCAGGTGAAGAATATGAGCCCGCTGTGGGATGTGAGTTATTTGAGGCCGAAGTTCAGGATGAAGAGCTTTCTGTGGCTACGGTAATAAACGCGCAACTCCAAGATGCGGAGTGCGCGCAATTGATAGACTACCTTCAGGATGGAGACCTACCAACAGATCCCCTTGAAGCTAGGCGAATAATGGACCAAGCCGATTTTGTGGGAATGGTAGCACCGGGGGTGCTCTGTAGGTTCAACGTCAAAAGGTATAACAAACATCAAGACCAACTGGTAAGGCTAAAACCACGAATGATAGTTCCAGGAAAGTTAATTCCCAAAGTCCTGAGGCTGTTACATAATGATATCTTAGCTGGGGGACATGTGGGTATCAGTAATCTTACTACCAAAATCTCTGAGAGATTCTACTGGCGAAACATGAACGCCGACATAGTGGACTATGTGAAAGCTTGTGAGACCTGCTCTCTGATGAGGCGGGCCCCACATTTCAAGGCTTTGGCCAAGTCTTGGGAAAGGCCGACTCGGCCCTTTGAGGTGGTACAGTGTGATTTTATCGGGCCACTAAAGAGGGCTAGGGATGGGTCAAAATATATCATGACCTTCATAGACCTACTAACAGGTTGGCCGGAGGCTTTCACCACTAAAGACTCCACCGCGCAAACCGCGGCCAACTGCTTCCTAACCGGGATAGTATGTCGGTATGGGCGGGTAAACCGTCTGCACACAGACCGGGGGGCGGCCTTCCTATCGGGACTGTTTAGAGAAATCACTACACGACTAGCGTGCAAACAAACATTTACCACCGGACGAATGCCTACCGGCAATGCGCGAGTGGAAAGATTACATAAAACAATCGAGAACCTGATCGCATATTATATACCTGACGACCACTGTAACTGGATCGATCTACTCCCCATTGCATTATGGACAGTTAGATCCACGATCAGTGTACGGTCAGGATACAGCCCGCATACCTTGCTGTTTGGCAGAGATCCAATTAGCATGGGAATGCCTGAGCAGGGAACAATTCCTGAAACGCTGAACGACTGTGAGTTCTTCATGCAAACCAAGGATAATATTGCTATGTTTAGGAATATGGCAGAAAAGGTAGTTCAAAACTATGAGAAAGATCTGAGGTTACGAATCGATGAACGGGCACGGCCTACTCAAATGTATGAGGGTGATATGGTATACATGTACGACCCTTTAGCTAGCGAGAATAAAGCGTCTAAGTTCTCAAACAGGTATACTGGGCCATTCAGGGTAATTGAAACAAAAGGGGACCACCTTGTTAGACTAGTGTCTTTAAAAACTGGGAAACAGGTACCACATCTAGTAAACATTTCGAAACTCAAACCTGCACATGGGCCTTGGTCTCCCGCCGTCCCTCATAACATTCCCAAACTGGTGAGAGAAGCGAAAATCACTAACTCAAAAGGGGCAGATCCTGACCGAAACCCTGAATTGCATCACACTCCGACGGGTGAAATCGCTGAGGAAGATGGCGAAATGAGGGGTGCTGAGACTGAAAACTCAACGGGAACAACCGGTCCCCGTGAGCATGGTGCAATTCCTATGGCCAGGAAGGTACCTACACAAAAACCTGGTCCAAGTCCCACCGATTTAGCAGAATCGGACGGGCAAATCACTGATGGTCAGGGCGCCAGTGCGGACACCGCGCTGTTACCAAACTTATCCTTTGTTCCTAACAAAGCCGCCTGTGAACGGGGAACAGCTGGCGCTAATGGACAGAGGAAACGCAAACGAGCTAAACGAAGGGGCAAAAGCCAGCCGTTGGAGGGGAGATCCCCTCCAGGCAACAACAAGCCCATAAAGCTGCCCTGCGGTGATGTACCGATCTCGGATACATCGGAACAGAGCCCAGAAAAAACAGTAAAGGACCATGTCCCGACGAAAGGTGGCTATAACCTACGTCGGAACCGACGCCCTAACTACGCCGCTCTGTCCAACGGCGGGGAAAGCGACGACATGGATGATTAATACAGGAAATCTTGCCGCCCTGTGAAAATAAAGGCTCGACGGAGCGGCACCGTTAGCATCAACGCTAATGGAACAGGTGGCCTACCTCACGACCACCTCGCTGCGCCCAGGGGCGTGGCAGAAAGGGAGGGTGCGCACACCAAGGGAGATGCCAGTGGTTGGCGTCATCTCCTGGCACCGGATGCAAGCGTCCCCCACCTGAAACAAGATACAGCTCCAAATATGGAGACGGCACGGGCAGGCGGATCGGTTATAGTTTCGTGGGATCCGCGCCGATCCGCCAGTCGGTCCGCAACTCTGCTCCTAGACGGTCACCTCTGCTGCAGGTGATTGTACGCATAATCCAGCTCGGAAGGAAACGGAGATAGACATTGATTCTATCTCTGAACAAAAGTTGGAGATAGAAATTGTTCAACTTTCAACTTCTCCTGGAAGGAGCGGAAAGAGAACTTGCCTAGCCCTCCGACCTCATAGTAATCCAAAGGGAACCACTACTTTCCCTGCGGACACGGAGGGAAGGATCATCGTCCCCTTGAGAAGGAAACGGATTAGCCGCCCCCACCAGAGGGCGCTACCCACCAAGGGAATGTTCGTTGGGCCATTCTTTTAGGATTTTACCAAATGAAAGAAAAGGCGGTCGAGAAGGAGAGTACTAAGAAACGACCGGCTCAGACCCTTAGGCGGTGGAGTTGGCCGGGCCGGGGCGGTGTCCGTCCGGACTCAACCGACGCCGGGATTGCCCGGAAGAAACCAAGGACACCAGCCCGGCGACCCACCAGAACGACCGCAGGTGGAGCCAAGAAGTCGGCTAAATCGGTTCCAACCAAAAAGAAGACAACAGATAAAGACTTTTACAATTTATCTGAGGTGAGTGACTCGGAGCCCGAGCCAAGGCTAACTGCGTTGGCCAAGCCGGTTCAGAAGGGGGAAGCGGCCAACCGACCGGTGCAGATTCAGGCCGGCTGGTTCTGGGACCTTACGCAACCACTGTTCCAACTATTTGAAACTGTTGACGAAATTAGAAGGACAGTGGGACTGGATGTGCCAAAATCAAATAAACAGTTAGCTGAGATTAAAACTCAGGTAGCTCCTTTCATTCAAAGGACCACCCAAAACTCTAAATGCGTCAGGGAAGGTACCAGACAACAAACAACACGAGGCGGCCGACCTCTGCCCACTCTGGAAAGGCGATCGGGAGGGGAACAGCTAACCGTCGCCGCTCCAGGACTAAAAGTGGAGGTAGCACCCGTTCAACACGCGCCAACCCCACCGGTGGGGAACGGGCCAGCGGGAGCTCCCCTCCTCCACCACTTACAGCCTGCGGACCCCGCTTGTTTAGACTTGAGCAGCTTGACGACGAGTTGCAGCGCCAATCCCTCACCACTGCTATGGAACCAGCAGCAGTGGACGCCAACCAGCCAGCCGGGGGGCCCACTGTGGCCGAGCCCACTCCCAACGACAAACCCACCGCAAGTGCCGCACCCGTACCCCTCGAGCCAACCGTCGTACGACCCAACGGGGGCCGTTTCGGACTGGAACCTACTAGACCAAGACCCCTCAGAGCAATGCGCCCCTCGTCCTGCGAACGTATGAGAGGCTTGAGGATCACGGTCACCAAGGACGAGAGCGGAATCATCAGGCGAGTGGTGAATGACAATGGGCAAAACCTCTATGAGCATGTCCCAAACTAAGTGGACCAGGGGGCCCGAGAGGAGGGCATACTTCGGTGCATGGATGATAGTGGTGCGCAGAAGAATGAAGGTAACTTTGCTGTGAACATGTTTTAGATAAACTACAAAATTTACTCTCTCGAACTAGCGCTAAAACCAAACAAAGACAATGAAGTGGTCGGTGCTGTTCGTATTTGCTATGATAGGAGGCATTAGGGGAGTGCGAAATGACTCCAGCCCACCTGAAGGGCTAGCCCCTAACGCTGAAGTTATAGCCTTGGAACAATATGGGGTGGTACTGAAACCAGGGAAATTAATGTCCACCGCAGATATTACTCACGTCCGCCAAGGCTTTCTGATCACTATTCCCCAAAGGCGCTCCTTCATCAAGGCTACCTTTGGCCAGGTCTGTCATCGGTACCTAAAGGGAGGAGACGCTCTCGACCGAGCCTGTTACCACGTCAGGTCGCTAGTGAATTGGATGGATCAGACATCGCAGGCGCTCAAAGGTCGGTATAGGGAAATTCTCAATGAAACCTTAAGCTCGCTAATTAAAAACAACCAACAGCGACCTCAAAATCAAGGGTCAGAATCAGACTCAGGCGGAAGGATCAAAAGAATGAAGAAACTCCCCATCATGCTGGACGACCCAGGATGGCCGACCTTTCCTATTCCAACATCATGGAACAAGGGGCTTTCAGCTGATGTCAAGTATAACAGGGAACTAATTAAAGTGTTACAAGAGTCCTCTGACCAGATGATCGAAGACCTGGCGCTGATGAACGAGAAACACGACGAGGCAGTAGAAAGGGTTAACCACGTCGTGATAGGTCTATTGGATAATTTAAGGTCACTAAATAAGGCGCATAATACCACTCGCCGGAGAATGAAACTCGTCCAACATAAGGTGGACTGGATGGAACTGTACCTGAACATGATACCTGTAGCTCTGGAAGACAAACTAGGCGAAATGGTGTATCTCCAATTGGTAGTGGAGCAAACGCGCGTGTTCAGGAAAGGTGTACAACACCTGACACGGGGCCAACTAACCATGGATTTGGTGCCACGCCAGTATATGGTCGGAGCGGTCCTGGAAGTCAACAGGTATCTGAAAGGAATCCATCCCAGGTTCCATGTAGCGTTTGCAGATCCCTCCTTCTATTATGAGAACAGTCAACCCTCATTTAAATTTGATGAAACCACCCAGGAGCTGATCGTGTACGTAAGGGTACCAGTAGTGGCCGACGAACATTTGTTTAGAGTCTACGAGGTACTAACCTTTCCTGTGCCAGTGCCAGTTAGAGGACGACAAAAGAAGGACGCTCTCCAAATTGTTAATCTACCAAAAAGTGTGGCTATGTCCATGTCCCGTCAGTACTACGTACCACTGGCTAGCGGCAGTTGGTCAGGCTGTTATGGGCAGACCATCACGCTTTGTAAGGACTTGCCCTACATGAAAAAGATTACGGATAACACCTGCACTGCCGCCCTGTTGAGACGCGATGACATGGCCATACGAGAGAAATGTGAACTGGACTATCTTTTGGAAGCAGACTTTGGAGAAATGGCAGTGTATCTGGACGACGGAGATATGCTTGTGGTCAGCGCTGACACCCGGGGCCAGATGATTTGCAGAAATCAACCCGCGGTGGAGGTGAACATAGAAAACTATGCGCGAGTTCAGGTGGAATGCGATTGTGCCTTCCAGACGCAGGGATCATGGATACCGTATAGTTTACGGAACTGTGACCGACACACCAGGATCACCACGGTCGTGTATCCACCTAACGATCTGTTGGAAGCAGCGAGTCGTGTGAAAGGATGGAACGCTAATTTCACGAGGCCCGAGAATGAACCCACTATGTTAGAATCAGATCCTATCCCTGAAACGATTAGGAAAGAGCTACTGGAAATCGAGGAAAGCCTAAAGGTCAGAATACCTGTATCCTCTCTGGCCAAGCGAATCCAAAAACACAGGAAAGACTTGGCTAAAGGCATCAAGAAAGCAACTGACCGCTACGAGGTGGACAAACACGCCCCATGGTTTTCTATAGGTAACTTTGGGGGCGGCTTTGGCCTTCTCACAATCTTCTGTATAGTGGTAGCAGTAACTATTATTGGGTGTATTCTCTGGAAGTGCTGGCGGAACCACCAAGGCAAGGCTGCCCTGGCCGGACTAACCATGACTTTACCTCGGGCCGTGGCCTTGGAGGCGGCGGACCCGGAGGAGCTGCTGCGCAGTGAAAAGGAACTAACTGGATGCCCGGACACGACCGCCAACCCCACTGCGGTGGCAGTACTTGCTATATTATTGGCAGTACTAGTCATCGCCATAGTGGTCCTCGTGTGGCGAAAGTGGAGGTATATTAGAAGGAAGACTGTAGATGGACTATACGTACAGTTTGCCAACCCACATATGATAGAGACAATCTTTCTGGGGGAACTGGCCATGCCTTCTGACCACACTTATACGGAAGGTTATGTGCTTATTAAGGATCTACTGGTGACCCAACTGTGTCTGAAATATACCCTGACGGTTACTTGGGGGGCGCAGCTGATGGGAGCAGCGACTAGACCTGGACAACATCCATCTAAGGTGCCACTACCAGACACCCTGAGAGTATCTAAAAAACTAGCCCGTCTAATGATGAGTAACTTAAAATACAATACCAGGGCCAGACTACTGAGATATTCCTCGGGGCTAGCCACTCCTGTACCCATGGGAGTACCTCGCCTCATCGACGCAGGCTGGTCCGATGTCGGAGCGGACTGGCCTCAACCGGTGATGGGACATGGAACAATGCCTAACGCTCCTCCTAGATCGACCACGCCCACCTCAACAGCGACCGGAACGGGATCTGCCCGAAAGACAGTAAGGCCAGGGACATCCGAAAAGGATCCAGGAACGGTTTACGAAGTTATCATATGACAATATAATGAGTGTTAAGACCTGACCTAATGCTGTACAGGTAAAATTGGTGAATTGATAATTCAATGGTACAAATACTAAAACTGAAAGGTAACTGGGAATATGCTGGGCCCCGCCTGTTCAGGAAGGTAGAGTTCTGTTGACTAACCTGATTAATATTAACTCGCCAACCAGGGAAACCTGGGTCGGGTAGGCTGGTCCAACCGTCTGTCTATGGACCCATGGGTTATCTAAATTTCTTTCAAGTTGGGTGTCCCATGCCCGGTAGCCTAGCTCAACACTCTTATTGTTACTGACTTGGCCACTCTATTAAAGTAGGGAACCATTCGGAACCGATCCTAGTGTCGCAAAATTTTAGCATTTAAAGAAAAAACACAAAATTCTATGCAAATACCTAAGTGCGCTCAACGGAACCAACGCTTCCAACGAGCGAAGTGAACTTCCCCAAGCAAGTACCATCTATACATGACCCCTGTGCTGCTGTTACCGCTGGGATCGGGCTGCAGTACAGGAGTCACTTGGGGAACGCCACTGTCTATTCTTTAGCATGCTCACATATATAATCCTCTCAAAGATGAGGGGGCTGCACAAGCAGCGGGAGCCTGCCCACATGCCTGGTGTCAGTGGTGCCTGACAGGAGGCAGGACGTTGGGGTTACGCGTCACTGACGCTGCGAAGGGCACTGGGGTGGACGCCCGACCATGGCAGTCACTATGCCCCGGGTGGGTTGGCTCCTGACAGCGGTCTCTTCATCACAAAAAAATCGACGAATAGCAAGTAAATTTACCCAAAAACTAATATATAAAGCAGCCCAATATTTATTTAACTAAGAGCCCTTCCTCAGGGAATCCTGGGCAAAATATAATAAGAAGCATAAGAACGCAGAATATTTAGTAACATTCTCAGGGGGAACGCTCTGTGACAGCACACGAGAGTACCTTATACGTGGCTCGTTTGCTCCTGGTATGGGCGCGCTACTGCGGCAAGGATGTGTACAATTCCTACCAAGGCGTGCTATATTCAGGAATTATAACGGAGGTCACAAGGAAAGGTAGTTACGGGACAACGGCGAACTGGTAACATTCACAGGGTGCTTGGCTCTCTCTTACCATATCGCGACTCCCTCAGACTGGACAAGCCATCCCTGGGGCGGGAGAAGCTGTAGCGAAAACTCACAAGGCGGTGGAGCGAGGTGCTGTCCTTATTAATAGCCCCATCGTCTTGGTTATGTGTAAATGGCCGCCAGATCACCGTATGTCTTAAGTCGAAGGATCCTAACTTTACCATAAAGTCAGGATCCAACGAAAACTAGTATCAAAAGAAAGAAAATAATGAACAACTGCCCAAGGTACAAGACTAAGTTAGTTAGGCCATGTTTAGACCAGTTCAACCGGGTCGGGGCAAAACGGCAAGAAGTCAAGTTTCGACCCGGGTAAATTAGAAATAACTAAAATTAATAAGAAAGACGTGCGGCTTCAGAGCTGACCGCCGTCGAGAAAAAAAAAAAAAAATGAATGGAATATTAGTCTTGACCGCCGTCGTGGCGTTAAAAGTATCCAGGTCTCCGCTCAACAGTTGAGCTGAGGAAGGGGGACACGGACTACTGATTCCCTGATGAACGGCTGCAATAAACTTGGTTGACACCCATAGCTAATAGTCTACCCAGTCTATTAGAAAGAAACTAAAATTCTAAGGCTGTCTTTAGTACTAACATATTCCCGCCCCGCGTGAGCATAATTAGGTTAGGCTGGGGGCGGAGTCTTTTCTGGAGTAGCTTCGACTCTCCATAAGGAAAAAACGGGCATAGACCTGAACAAGAAGACGGGTTTAACCTGATACTATACTTCAGCAAAAGCCCGGACTAGGTGCTGTCTGGAAGTGATTGATCTGAAAGAGATGCATTTACACGTCTCTATAATTTAAAGGGGGGGTAGACTGTATATTAAAAAAAAAAAAATATGCAGTCTGCTCCCGATTATAACAATGGGAAACTCGGTGCTGCCCATTCTTGTACTCATGGATGGGGGGTACCGACAACCCACGTGTAACTAATGAGGACCGGGAATCAGATCAGAAATGAACCTGAATCTGAGACCCGATCCTCTAGTGATAACTTTTCAAGTAACGAATAATCTCGCCTTCCTTTGTATGGTTAATACTTAATGTCCTTTAATGACATTTATACTTTTACGGAATGAAACGCTACCCCACCGTTTGTCATGTTGGCTTTCCCCATGTGATGTAGAGTATAGGGTAAACAGTAAGATGTTACTGTTAACATAGGTATAATATCTATTCAGTGAACCGTTTGGTGTTAGGGGCGCACCTGTTTATCTCGTTAAGAGGGCGCCACTACCCAGTATAAAGTGGAACTCGGTCTTCAAACCCCAGATTGAACATAGGGGGTGAACGCCGAGCTACCACCTGTAACTAACAAAGGGGGAAAGGATTTTGACTTAATATAAATCATTAAAGACCAAGATGTGTGACGTCACCGGTCGAATCTTGTAGGAGCAGTCCTCTTGGGTGCTCTGGTAGGCTACGGGTCGGCTACTACTGGGTTTTACCGACATCAGTGGCATCCAGAGACGATGCCGGATCAGTTGGTGTTGGGCACACTATCCGACGTTAACCACTCAATGAGAACAAACTCTGGTTGAAGTAGTACTTCACAAAAAAAAAAAAAAAAAAAAAAAAAAAAAATGAAGTCAAATATGTTAGAACAGTTGTCACCCTTGGGGGGTTGTTAACTTGTTTTCATATAAACCCTCGGAGTGTATTGGTAAATTATTCTATGACAAAGTACATAAAATGTGTTGTCAAGAATATTGATAACTCGCAGATATATCGCTGTTTGAGATGTTTGGTAATCTTTGCTGCGGATTTTGGTGCCTTTCTAGTTTTTTAACGAGAACACCATTCCTTTCTTGACAACGACAAACATCGAATCTCCGTCTGGGAGCTCATTCAGTGTCTTGGAGGCTTCGTTTTGGTTTCCTCGCAGTAGTATTGTCTCCTTATCTGGACGACCTGCACAATAATACTCACTATAAAACTTATTCTAACACCATGACACTGACGAAGTCTTGTCGTTAGACTCAATACGGGATGGGTATTGGTGGCTCTTGCCACTCCCTTTCAAACTTACCTTTGAGTCGCCAACAGCTCGTTGGACGACTCCACCTGTGGTGTCGCCTCACGTGGCCGACACGTCAACATTCCCACTACCCTGTAAGGGGGACAACTCATCAAAGAATTCTGTCACAGCCAATCTAATACTGGGCAATCTGGACCAAAGTACTTGGTCACCTACAATTACTCTAAACTTACCAGGGTGAACACCCTACGAAGCGCTTATTCCCTTAGGGCACCTCCATGTGAATTGTTTCCAATGTAGACATTTACACTAATGTCCTGTACGGAGAATGACTAAACAAAGAATTCTGTTACAGCAAATCTAGTGTTGTACAACTCAGACCGGAATCCCTGGTCACCCATACCTGAATCCACATGTGCAGTGTCAGTCCCCAACAGTTAATAGTATCAAATAATACCATAATACCCATACGGTACAAATCACCCACACTCCAAAAAGCCTACTTAAAATCGGTAATGTCAACAAACCTCTAGTCAGTAAAACCTTCTATTATCGCCCAACCACGCGCGAGGTAAAATGTTTGATCATGTTCGCCTAAACAATCCCTCCCACTAAAATCATATAGCCCGACGTCTATCAGTGCCCAACACTATCACCTTATGCTGTTCATAATATCATCAATTACCACAGGACCTGGAAAAAATAATGAGTTTAGTACACAAGATCCTAGTTTTCGGCCCGCGTCCACCATCTTGGATCCAAAAGTAAACACCAGGTGGCCGCCCGTGCTACCCGTTACAAAAATCACCAGCGAAACACAGTTTCTAGTTCCGGGAGTGACATCAGCTTCCGGAATACAACCACGGGTGAAAGCTAAGAAAAGTAAAGTGACAGGACCAAAGGTGAAACGCGTCTGTCCACGCTAAAATAACTGTTGGCACTGATTAAAATGACGTCAAAACGAGGCTAATTTGGGAAACCCCTTTTTTGATCCAAAAGATCCAAATTTTGAAATCGGCTAGCATAATCAAACCATCGTATAATTTCTTACAAAATCTGTGCTAAACTAAAGCTTAGGTCCCCAGCCAACATAATCAAGCGACAGAATTAATTCAGATCGGCCCAAAATATCAGGTCGAACCATCAAACTTGCAAATTTGTTCGAAACAGAAATTTGCCATCCGGGCGCTTCGCGCCTGGAGGAATCAAATCGAGGTCAAACCCTGGAGGGGAACTCCAGTCAAGCGCCTCGCTAAGTACACATGTACTAAGCATGACTGGTGGGCGCGCGACGGGAATGGTGATATTTTCTGGACCCAACTGCTTAATGTTGCTAGATCAGATGCAGGGACCTTGTATTTATTGTAAATAATGTTGTTCTGGTTGAAGTTTGATTGAAATTTGACACGCATTGTATAATGAAAATTCGTTCGTTCAAAATGTCCGAATTCTCTGTATTGACTTATGTTGTGTTAACTTGTTCTGAAATTGGATTTGATGTGTACTTGTTACTCTTAGAAGGTTAAGACAACTTTACACTGTATATATGTTGAGTTCTGTTGACTTGTGTTACAAATCATAGATATCAAAATCTGTACATGTATGTACTAAGTCAAAAACTAACTTTGTCACCTTATGCACGGGTGTCGTAATTCTTAAGCCCCATTATGGCTGACCATCCTTAAAACTTACCTTGTCACCTTATGCACGGGTGTCACAATTCTTAAGCCTCACTATGGGCTAACAACTCTAAATTCACTTTATCACCTTATGCACGGGTGTCGCAATTCTTAAGCCTCAATCTAGGCTGATAATCATATTTCTTCATCCTCTAAAACTGACTTTGTCTTTTTGTCATCATGATTATGTCACCATTTACTTATCATACAAATGATCATGTTATCATTCCTCAACACTTACCTTGTCACTTTATGAACGGATTCCGCTAACCTTGAGCTTAAAGGTGTGGAAGCCTACTCGATAAATAATTTCTTTTATGAACTTACCTTGAAACTTTATGAATGGTTTCACTGATCTTGAGTCTCAGCATGAGACTACCAGCAAAATGTACTATGTACTAAAACAAAACCGATCATATGAATGTATCTTTGCTTATACTTCTAAGTGAACAAAAGAACTCCTGATTATATTGACACTGTGCTGAATGTACCACGAGAGTCAAGGCCACCCACAATGGTTTCTCCATATGAAAAGTAATAATAACAAATATATCCAATCATCAAAAAATTGGAAACTTTATCACATTTGATTGAAATCTTCATTTGGTTTGAGCTATGTCGTCCACCTCCTTAAACTCAAACACCTGACCGCCGTCGAATGTACTAATAGCTTAGCACTTTTAATATATCCTCATGTTATATAATCCATCAAGGATCAGGCTTAGCAAGTCTACTTCTAGTCTACTTCTAGAAGAAATATCTTGCGTTCCTAGCGCCACCTGTTAACCAGTATAAAAGGCGCTGCAAGGTAGGGAGCGAGCAGTTAGTAGTCACTTAGTTTTAGTGAGAACATCAGCTAAGTAAGTTTAGCCAAGGAGTTACCTGGAGTAAGTACATCGGCTCCCGTGTAACAGACTGGAGTTTACCAATATCAACTACCTCGGACATAGGATTGTGATAGAGCTGAGTACTAGAATGGTCTAGAAGGTGTTGGAGCAACTCGTGTTCTAAATGTGGTTGATTGCTGATAGGAGATGGGAGGTGGACTGATGAAGACTTATACATGGTGGCTTTGACTCGGGATGAGATGTTTATTGAATAAAAACCCTTTCATATTAAGAAGCTCCCTCATCGTTCATTTCTTTTGAACTATTGGGAAGTGGACGGACAAACTTTAAACGCAGTCTGAATTACTCAGGCATTCTGGACAAACGACTCATGGAGACTTAGATATACACAAACCTCACGCAGTCTTAAATCAAACATTAACAATAGTTCAACCTCACACTGTTTAGATAGAGGTAGTTCTACGCGCATAACTAAAGGCACTGACTGAATCAATTTATTTCGGAGAATCTACATAAATTAAATTTGCACTTACATCAAAAGGGCCCGCTTTTTTGTTGATACTTCCGACTCTTTTGTAGAGTTGGTTGAAGTTGCCTTCTACATCACCGCACACCAATCTAAAATGGAATTTATTATTAATTGACATGTACAGTTGCATGAAGACACTTCTGAGATTGCATGCTTTTTCGAGATTCAGGGCTTGCCATATTGGCTGTTTAGTGGCCCAGGTTTTCTGTATTAAAGCTCTGATACTAAAACAAATCATATGTACATGTAAGGCAACATATATATTTTAATCAGTGTTACACGAAATTGATTAGACCAACAAATATTTTCCTTCTAAAAATTTGGCACTTTTAAAAACTTGCTGTCAAAGCAAAAAATACGGAAATCCATATTATTTGTACGGAATAGTGGCATCTCTGGGATGCATGCTGGGGCGGCCCGCACTCCCCCCCCTCCCCCCCCCCCCCCCTGCCTCATCCCTATTCCACAGTTTGTGGAGGGGGCACCTGTTGAGGCTATTCGCTCTGACCACTCTGCCGCAACAACACCTCGTACCACGAGTGTAGGATTGATATACTATTGGTACCGGAGACCATTGGTACTAGAGACTGTTGGTACCATACCCAGACTTTTGGTCCCTCTCCCATAGACCATTGGTACCAGGGGCGGATCCAGGAATTTTTAGGGGGGGGGGGGGGGGCTAGAAAGCCTAGATGCACTTTTAGTAAAGAAAATTAAAAAACAGACTGATTTTTCTTCTTTAAATATAATGAGTTGCAATTTTGACCAGGCAAATGGGGCCCTATAAATCTTGAAAGGGTCCCAAGATTTTCAGAACTAGGGGTCAGACTGGCTATCAGATCTTGGAAATATGTTCTTACCTTTGTGCTCAATACAAATATGCAATATATCATCTTTACCTGCATCTCTTCTCAGTTAGATGAAAGAGATTTTGTACTCTAGATTTTATTTCATCAATTATAATACATGTCATAAAGTGAAAGGTAAAATCAAGTCAAAGGTTATTAAAATCAAAATCATGATGATATTGATTTAGTTGGGCTTTCATAACAAAAGAAAAAAAGTTTAAATTAAAAGAGTACCAATTTAGAGCTAAGGGTACCAATGGTCTGTATGTAGGGGTACCAATGGTCCCAATTTTGGGGTGCCAATGGTCCGGTACCAATAGTCTCTGGTACTAATAGTCCACACACCGACTCGACTCAGCTGATCAAGTCGCAATGGACATGTGAGCGATATTAGGAGACAGTAAACTTAAATGTTAGTTTTACAGTGGTTTTGAGAGATAAATGTTACATATATTTACTTACATCTTTTGAGGGTTCGCCATTCTAGATGTTCACTTGATTTCATGGGTCAAGAATTGATAATTCACCCGATTATGAATAATTTGTTCGGGGCAAAAATTGAAAACAGACGAACGCCGCTCAAGACAGCCTCGCACTGAATACCAAAACGAAATAAATCTGCAAACAGTTTAGATTATTCACAAACTCCTTTCTCGCTTCAGATTCCCGTGTAATCATCGCTCCGACTATAGCATTCTGGGGTGTGCCGGGACTACTTTTCGCTGGGACTTGTTACCAGCCTGACTTGACACCTTCTATAAGAACTATATTTTCGCGGAGGGCCACATGCGTGATGTGGTCGCGTAGTACTACAGTAAAAGTGCGTGACGAAAAAAGGCTATAGTCGGAGCGAGTATTACATTTGGAATCCGACGCGACTAAGGAGTATGAGATTATTCACTCAAATGAAAAGAATAATATATGGCTTATAAGTGTATACGTAATTATTCTATAATTTATTTGGCTGTTTTAAACACTTGGGTTTCATTATTTTCATACTCCGAGTCACTTCTGATTACGCTGAAATCATCGCTCCGAGTATAGCATTCTGGGAAGGGGCCATGCACTACTTTAGTCCAGGTTCCCCTTCTCTCCACCAGGGGGACAGTACTTAGCTGGTTGCCGACGATCTCACACAGAAAGATAGGACCTTGTAGAGGGAGACCAGCGATGTTTACACAACAAACCACGTGGAAAGCACCTGGAACAAACCACAACGTTCAGGACAGAAAGGTACGTGTAATTCTATGTGGTTTAAGTTATTAACACAGCTCCAGCCCGCCCTGTTATTCCCCAGATTCACGCTTCTTCATCTGCCCCGTACACAAGTCTGTTTAACCTTTCTTGACATGTTTAAATTGGAGTCATACGTCGATTTTTTGGGATGTTGTTTTCTCAGAAATACTGGGGAGGGTTCTCTGTCGCGAAAACGTTCACAGGTAGATCTTGGCCTAAATCTGCAGGGCCCGACGGCTCGTAGCTACGTAGGTTGATTAGAACAGTCTGTCATGATTATCTGATCGTCCTTAATCATCAACTTAATTTACCTCATGAGGTAGATTAAATATTTGGTCGCTAATCATGATTAGGGCAGATCTGATTAAGGTTAGACCAATGAAATTACTTGTTTCATATGTTCTTGGGGTAGCTACGAGCCGTTTCTGCTAATTATGATTAGCACTAATTACCTAACTTAATTACGAACGTTTGATGTAATTAAGACGACTACGAGCTGTCGGGCCCAGGCTCCAGTTTTGACGCACGTGAAGCAATATTACTAGAGTAGTGGCGGGTATTATCGGCTCCTAAAGGGAAATGTGGTATTCCATAGTTATTTATCAAAAATTATCATTCTCATGGCTCCTAAAGGGAAATGTGGTATTCCATAGTTATTTATCAAAAATTATCATTCTCATGGCCCACATATGATGGTTTGTAAACATCTAGATCTCATGAAAAAATATTAAACAATTTTAACAATTTGGATAGGAACTATCAGTTCTCTGACTATGCTATATTTTGGAGTGTATTATCGGCACCTGTCTTGTATTTTCGGCACCTGTGTATAAAATCACCAATACTCTGAAGTTGAAATTAATTAATTGATAATTATGGTCAGAAAAACTTATCTATCATGTGTTCTCAGGACCTAGGTCGATTCTGAGTCCATCATTGAATGTGACCAATAGAAAAAAAGAAATCAAACAGAAATATCTATTTTTCATACCTATCATCTATGAATCCGATAATAGAAGCCTGCCGATAATACACGCCACTACTCTAGCCCCAGGGGCCTTAAAATTTAGCCTTCAATTTAGTGACAATCTTTTGACAATCTTTTCTTCAAATTCGACATGGGACATCAGGTTTAAAAAAGATAGTGACATGTGACATGGTTATTTCTTAAATTCGACATGGAACAAGGCTGTAAACTTAAATATAATGACAGGCGACTATGAAGATAAGCAATTCTATGGGAAAAAACGCATTTTATGTTCATAAATGTCAATGAAATCACTGGAAAGCTTATAATTCACGTAATTCATTAATTAAGACTCTTGAAATCAGGTTTTCAAACTAATATTGCAGATTAGTATGTTTAAATGATTCTGTCTATTAGTTTAAAGTCATATGGTAGCAGACAGGATTTAGAATTGTAAATTTTGATTCATATTTTTAGAAATCCGAAACTTGAACTAGATGTAGTCAATTACTTTTTGGATTAAAAAAAAATTATAGCTTTGAAATTATGTGTGATTGAATAAGGGTATCAAACCATACATTGACTGTTGCTTGATATGATTTTACTTTCACTCTCTTACGTCTCGCATCTTTTTTCTTTTAGGCGCAGCATGGAGGCCTTTGACAGATTACTTGGGCAAGCGAGCGCAAAACTTGATATCAATTTTGATCTGAAAGCTGAGCAGGTTGAAGCCTTGAAGTCACTGTATCGTGGTAAAGACACTGTATGTCTACTCAGGACTGGATTTGGGAAATCAGTGATTTATCAACTGACTCCCTTCCTGCTTGAAGAAAAGGTTCAGAATTCAGTGACAATAGTCATTTCACCTCTCAATAGTATAATGCAAGATCAGGTGCTAAAGTTATGTCAGCAAGGCGTGAAGGCCTGCTACCTGGATATGCGTTGTGAGAATGGTGAAACCTATGAATTCCAAGAACTGTTAGATGAACCGGAGGTTGAAGGCATTGACACTGGTAGGTATTAGAGTAGAGGAGCCGTATTGTACATTTTTTTTAATTTTTGACATAATGAGCTGTAAGGGAGCAAGGGAGGCCTAGTGTGGTCTCAAAAATACACAAATTCTCAGAAAATTAAGCATTTTGGGAGAACAAATATGTTCCTGGCTTCCTGGTACCTAGGTAAAACGGCAAAGGGCTTATATAGCCATATTTTTCCGTAGATACTAGTTAAAGTGATATGCGATAATTTAGATATATGCCGGAAAACTGATGACACAAGGCAGTTGCCAGTTTCTTTTTCTTTTAAAAAATTCTGGATTTTTCTGAAATTTCATACAACAAAATATATTTAACCTTCAAAAATTGATTCCCATATACCGTGGAGACACTTTATTGAAAATGCATTACCCTGGAAGTCAGTGCAAATATAAATTTTGTCTTAATATTCTGGGGGGAATCAATACTGCGAGCATGAGTTAGAAATGCACAAAAAGGCGCATTTTGTGTTTTTACTTAATTTTTCCATTAATTTTTCTGAGGCAATAAGGGCTGAGGGTGGCAAGTGATTGGAGAGAACTGGGGTAATAGGACTTCCCACAAAGGGCTGAGGCCGGCAGGGGTGTGGAGAGGTCGGGGCTATGTGATAGGACTTCCCACAAAGGGCTGATTCCTTATACAGGAATGTAAATTAGGGTTAAAGAAAAAATCTGAAACCTCAGAAAATTTAGAGTAATCTTAAAATGTCATAAAACGTCATGTTAGGAATTCAGTTTGAGAATTATTATTCGAGGTGATGTTGTCAAAAAATCTGAAATCAGATTAAAATCTGAAAAACTTACATCCCTACAATAAGTGTGTAGGTATTGTGTAGACAACAGCAACGAGAGGCAGGAGTAGTGTAAGACATCCTATCTTTTGACAGACTGTAGCTGCCAGAATTCATAGGAGGGGTTTAGTGGTCGCATTATGGGGGTTAAACCATCATTTGTGACTGGATTTTGGGTGGTCTTTTAGTGAGGCCCTCACATAGAGACCGGTCCTATTATTGAAGTTAAATCAAACATGAAATAGAGGAAAATATTCCGGTCTGACCAAAAAGTGGTCTTTAAGAGAGGTGGTCTCCTTAGTGAAGTGGTCGTTAAGTGGGTCTCTATTGTATTAAGCCAAAAAACATCGGACATTTACTCACCCAAATCATTACCCACGTTTTTCTGTGTTAAAGCTCTAGGGATATACATAGGAAAATATTCTGAGTATCAAAAGCCCATATATTAATTAGGTTCTGCAGAAGGAAATATGATGGAAATGTTAAAATGTCCAAAATTAAGGGTGTAACCTGGACCAGTTGTGGATGATTTTACTGTCAGGTGCAATGTTTTTCTTAGTTGTGCACCCGATAGAAATGTACTTTTTCACATGAAATGTCCGACGGTGAAGCTTCATGTCAGACAGGAAGCTGAAAAACATCATGTCCCACGTTTTAAAATAAGTATTGTCTTTATTTTCTGTTAACAGATGAGGTGCCTTATGACAGTGACCTGTATGCTGATGACACGGATGATGACGATTGTGCTGAGCACCCCCAAGGGTTACTCCACGTTTCCGTGCCTATTGACAAGATTTTATCAGGAGGTTACCGACTGATCTATGCACATCCAGAGGCATTCCTATCATCTCCCATAGGGATGGACCTGATCCGTGACTCGAGGTTCCAGGATAGGGTTTGCTGTATTGCCATTGATGAAGCACACATGATTACTGAGTGGTAAGCTCCTAAAAAGTTCTCACTGAAGCTAAGCTTTTTTTCTAACTTGAGGAACCACCAAACTTTGTTTTTTAAGTGTCATATCGAACCCTTGTTCGAATTTCACTTTTTTTTTCATTCCTATGCATGCACAAGTGTTTCACCATTTATACTTGGCATTTATCTAATTTCTCGGTATTTTCCTCATTTAAGCTAATTTATTACAAATCTTATAGCATAAAGTAAAGATTACACTTATCTACACAATGTATTGTCAATACCATGAAAATAATTGTTTAAAACGAATTATGACATATAGTGCTACTATCAAATTTCATTACATTTTTGTGCATTTATTGCACGTTTTACGGTAAATTTTAGCATTTATCATTTCAACTTCTCAGAATTTTCTTCATCTAATTCATATTTTAGAAGGTACAATGATACATATGACAAAAACAAGATACCTGACTGATATCCAATCAATAACTTTTTCGAATTTTGAGAAATTATGTAGGCTAAAAGCAGGATATTACTACCATCGTAATATATCTTACGATTTTACCATTGGCGGTCAGGAAAGGGTTAAACAGTGAGTCCTCTTTCACTACCAGGATTTAAACATACAAAATTTCTCCCAACCAATGCCCACTGTGGCTGGTATGTCTTAGGCCAACAGGTTAGTAGATAGGTCGGGGGGGGGGGAGTGACTGATGAATAAAGACCTGAGGCCAGCATGTGAGTGGATAGGACGGGGGTGACTGGTAGGACTGGTAGGGCTGAGGCTAGTAGGTGAGTGGATAGGTCGGCAGGGGTGACTGATAGGACTTCCCATAAAGGGCCAGAGGCTAGTAGGTGAGTGGATAGGTCGGCAGGGGTGTGTAGAGGTCGGAGAATGACTGGTAGGACTTCCCATAAAGGGCTGAGGCCGGCAGGTGAGTGGATAGGTCAGGGGTGACTGATAGGACTTCCCATAAAGATAAATAAAAAACTAGACTGAAAAACGACATTTACCTTTTTTTAATTCATTTAACAACAAATTAAGGCATTGTTACATATGTGATATCAGCATTGGTGTTGTGGGAAAAAACGTGCATCTATTGCTATAGCTAAAAAAATTATGTATGATCATTATTTCTTTTAGGGGCGAGGCCTTCCGGAAGGACTTTTCCCGTCTCCAAGATCTTCTCGCTTTGTGCCCAACTGCACCTGCCCTGATCCTGACAGCCACCGCATCCCTATCCACTAGGGATCAAATCATCAATCAGCTTGGTCTGCGTACCCCAACTGTCATCAGTGTCAATCCAGACAGACCAAACATAATGTACTTCAAGTTTGAAAGGTCTCCTTCTACGCAACAGTTCGACGATCTCGATGATATACTAAATGGTATTGCTCAGGGACTTTCTGAACAGGAGCGAGAATATCCAATAACAATCATGTACTTCACCAACTTTGACAATATTGCATATGCTTACCGCTATCTTGAAGAAGCTCTCGAAGACAAGCAGTATGTTGGGGAGCCAATTGATGAAAACCGGTTGTTTGGGATGTATCACCAGTCGACTTCCCAACACATGAAGGCCCATGTAGTGTCTCAGTTAGGAAGGAGGGACTCCAGGGTTCGCTTTGTGCTGGCGACCATAGCGCTGGGAATGGGGCTTGATGCACCAGCGATACGAAAGATTATTCACTTCGGAAGCCCTACTAGTGTAGAAAAGTACTTACAGGAAACAGGGAGGGCTGGACGTGATGGGCAACTTTCCACCGTAGTTCTCTATTTCAACCGCACGGACATACGTGCAAACCGACCTGGCCAGACGAAGGGAATGGTTGACTACTGCAAGGCAGAAAATGTATGCCTACGAGCCCTACTTTTACGTTCACTGGATTTCGAACTCAGGGGGAACAGATTACTGTGCCGCTGCTGTCAGTTCTGCAAAGCAATGTGTAATTGTCTTGGCTGTAGTTCGTGTTAAGTTCAAAGTCCGACTGTCAGTATCCTTCCTATAATTACAAACGCACATCAGGAATCTTATGATTTTGTGTAACGAGACCTACATCAAAATGATAAAACACTGACAGGACTTCACCCTTCCAAGGGAGGTCGGCAAGGCCTTCTAAGGGAGGTCGGCAAGGGTGTGGAATGTATAGGGGACGACTGTCAGATTTCTCCCTTTGATATGAGTTGGCAAGGGTGGGGACCTTAATGGGGGTGTCCTAATGTTGCATTTCGATTTTAAGAATTCAATATGTGTCACATCATTGTTGAGAGTAAAATTTAAAGTCAAAATTAAGAAATGGCGATACAATGTCATTATGTCGATATGGTCTAGGGCCACAAGTATCTTGCGGGGACAGGTCCGCTGAATCCAGGGATATCCGGTAAGAAATGCGAGATGTCCATTAACTAAGGTTATTTTGTATAAAGTTATCAGCTGGTTATACAGAAATGTGTCCTTCAGCCAAGAGTAAAGTGTATTTAATGCTGGGCTTATTATAAATGGTCATTTAAGGATAATCTCGAAGTATATATTGCCACACCAGTGTCATTTAAGGATACTATCCAAGTATACATGGCCACACCATAAATACGTGATTGAATTAAAAGGTTTATAAATAATAGAAATAGTTGAGTATGGTGACCGATACTGGATCTCCACGCAGCAACTAGCTTTCCTTGGTCGTCAACGACGAGTCTGAGGACCCCTGGCGCCGTATTGGCGGGCAACTAGACACACTAATCGTCGACAACGAAGGTGAAAAAATCGGACATGTCCAATATTTTGTGGCCGACTAGTTGTAAATCATCGACGACGAGTTGTAAATTCATCGACGGCGATGATTTACAATTGGTCGTCGACGATTTACAACTCGTCGTCGACGATTTACAGCAAGTAGTTGCCCTGTGGGGATGCAGCATTAGATTTGTATATATTGTGTTCTTGCCATAGATTGCCATGATTGTCAAAAAATATTCCTGTTTATATTAAAGAGGCAGAAACGTGCCTATTTTCAGAAGTGTAGATTCCTGGATCAGGACATTTATTATGCTTACAGTATTTCAGAGATCTGCTTGATAACTCAATGCATACCAACTTTTTTCTTTGTACTTTCATTCAGTGTATTTTCATAAAATTCGAGTCACTAAAAATATGGCAAAACTTGTTATTATTTCCATTTTCATTACAATTAATTGGAGGGGGGTGGCTTAATATACGTGGGTAATATCATCTATTAAGTAGATTATGGTAATAACAGAAAGATATAGGGCAAGGGTATAGCTAGCCACAAAGCTGAGTGTAATAGATCTTATAGGGAGATGGATCTTTTTCCAAATCATGCCTTACTATTTCATGATAAAGTCACATATCATTATAAACGCCAATATCACCAAATTAAAAAAACAATTATTAATGTTCTAAATGTAGGTTGCCATGGTAACCACAGGACGTTCTATCAGACAATTTTCTGAGAAAGTTGCACATTTTTGGTCAATTTTGTCACATTTCATCCAAATATTATTTTTAGAGAAGTTGTTTCTCTTGTCACTAGCCATGGTTTGACACTAAATTTGAATGTTTCAATTTCAATCAATTTTATTAGTGAGAATGGTTACGACTTTGAGGCCTTAAAATGTTGTAACATGGTGTTTGTTCAAAACAAACCTAATATTGAATATGGATTCGAGTAATACTATTTATATTCTATTTCATCCAGGATGATTTCTGTGGCTCATCCTAGTAGATCTCTCAAACAAACGTAACCAAGGCTCGCTTCCCTTCAAAATAACGTTACCTACATGAATCATATTTCAGTTTTGCTGTACTCCCCAAGAGTAAATGTTAATGTTTTCTTAAATAAAAAGAAATAAATTCACGTTATATTTGTTTTTTATTCAGAGGTAAAACATACCACTACTGGTGTATAATTTTATTGCCAATTGTGCACACAACGCAACCATTGCCGTACTCTATCCTTATTACTGCAGCTCTACCCAATAAGGTAACGTTTTAACTTTATGAATGAATATGTGTCTACTTAAACAATAACGTGAAAACAACTGACGTCTGGACATATTTTGTTTTGGTTTATTAGACAGAATAGACACTTGTTAATCATATAGGTAAAGCACACTTCATGTATAGTCTTGGTCATGGAGACTTATTCCACCAATGGATATAACAACACAAGTATTTAAGCAGCCAATTTCTCAGGTAAATTATCATCTTGCCCCTGCACCCCCTAATATATGTATGGGAATAAAGTGAAAAAAAAGCAAACAATTGGTGCACACTGCCGAAAATCTTGCTCCAGGCCAAGTAAAGGTGCGCGCCCGGCGCAGGGCATATCCTTAATTTCAAACACTGTTGATATGTACAAGTTTCTATATAAATTCCCTGAAGAAGGATGCATTGTTCCGAAACGTTGGATCATATTATACAATAAAGCTGACCAAACAACAAAGCTAGTCTCGTGGTTGTGATTTTATTTCAACTTATTCTATATAAATTACCAGATGTCGATATATCACCAATATAAGTCTTAATTTGACCAGTTGTGCTCGTGATAGCCTACTGTAAGCCATGTCAGTACACAGTCTTAATTTGATGCTCAACTTTTCTTTAAAAGAGCAATGCAATTTAATTCAATGAGACGATTTCCCCTCAGTAATTTCATATATACAGGACTATGCCGTTAAAGGTGAAAGACGGGGATCATAAAAAATACATTTGATGTTTGATATTCATTCCAAATCAAATACATTTAAAAAGTCATATAACGGGGTATAGATGGGGGGGTCCCATGTATTTATATTTCAGTTTAGACCCATGTCCCATGTCGAATTTAAGAAATAACCATGTCCCTTGTCACTATCTTTTTAATGCTTCTGTCCCATGTCGAATTTAAGAACAGGCCAATGTTATTTGTCCCTTATTTGCCATGTCGCATGTCGAATTTAAAAAAACGGCCGTGTCGAATTTAAGAAATGCGCCTGTCGCACTGTCGAATTTAAGGGTCTCCAGCCATATATAAATGCATTGAGAATCATGAAAATAATAGAAATTTGTAAGTTTGGCTGTGCCCACCTCCCACTGGTCAGACAGCTGGAGGTTCATACTCTACTGATACGATACACCAGACCAATCTGTGACGTTATCTTTGCTATTATTATCTAATTCAGGCATGCCAGTCAGTAAATGTAATTTCCGCGGAAAATCGGAAAATTCTTTATAATTGCATTTAAACCTCAATTATAAAGAAGAAATCGACCTATTATATCATGGTAAATAGGCAAATAACTGATTCCTTTTAGAAAAAAAGCAGAACATTACCAAAAAGAATTGACAATTTTTTTGTTTTTGTCATGAAAATCTGTCTATGCCCCCTACCCCCCTATAAAAAAAATATTTTCTCCTCGGATTTGGACGAATCTGAAAAATGACCCAAAATATTTCAAAAACGCGGAAGTCTGGCATGCCTGATCTATAGATGTTGTGCACATGACGTCACATCACCAAATTTGAGAGTGCCACCGTGTTGGTGATCAATGTGAATTTATTGTTATTCATAATTCGGAAGGAGCTATTTCGTAGATGTTTATCTATCTTTTCAACGGTTTTGACGCACTAAGCAATGAAATTTGTCTTATGAATGTTATTTATTGAAAAAAGGAAATCAATTTAGATTTTTGCTTCTATATGTAGAGCAATAACGCCCACCAATATTACAAGAAATAGTCATATTTGAAAATATTTGTATACTATTTTGCTGTATTTGTTTCAGAGGTAAATTTTCCAGTTTTGACGCACTGGAGCCCATTTTCATGCAATAAAGGAGCCTATTTTCATGCACACAAAATTTTCTATGACGTTTATAATTCTGAGCAATACTAGGAAAAGAAATGGATACGATGCCGTCATGAAACTAATCAGCAACCTGTCAAACTTTTAAGTTGTACAAATAATAGTCAACATGACGTTTGTGATCATCAATATCATTCATTGTGATTTGCAGGGATTTAAATCTTAAAATGTGGTACACCTGGTAAATATGTAACGTCTTCCATAAATCGAATATTTAAAGCAGCTGTCTTGTCCTATGGTCCTTAGGCTTACATACGCCAATGTCATTCATTGTGATTTGCAGGGATTTAAATCTTAAAACATGGTTCGCCTGGTAAATATGTAACGTCTTCCTTAAATCGAATATTTAAAGCAGCTGTCTCGTCCTATGGTCCTTAGGCTTACTATGACAATGTTAACCTCTAACAACTCGACGGCCAGCGACAGATTTTGCACCATTGGAACATAATCTGGCAACATTATTGGTCACAGTTACAACTCAATAAATAACGTTTGTTTCACGGACGAGACAGTTGTTTTAACATTAGTCACAAAATATACCCGGTCCGTTGGAAATCATAATTAAGCCATGTCATCAATCTATCTGCCCTGCTCAAACTCTCGATACAAGTTTTCATCAATGTTCAGGCCGCGCTTCAGCCTATTGGCTATCTTTGCCAATAGTTTGACAAATCTGCTCTTGTCTATACGTCCAAATGCGTTGTTCTTGATGCCTCTGTAGTGTGTCATTCTCCTGCCGGGGTGATCGGCGAACGGATCTACCCTGTTAATCAAGGCTAATGCTGCTAGGACGTCTACATCATCAGCCTTGCTCACATGGCGACCTTGACGTGTATGCATGCCAAGAATCTGTTTGTACTGGTTGACGATGGCATCTGCAACTGGAGCAGCCAAAGAGGCCCGTACCATCGCTGCTTCACTTTTTCCAGCGCCAAGTCCCTTGATGACATTCTTTAGAACAAGAATATTGTTTTCCTGCTGCATATCTGCTGGCTTATTGCCACCTGGTTTGCCGTGTGGGTTGATGAAGCTACCCAGGCGACATCTTACAGCAAGGGCAGCAGGCAGGATGGCTTCGGTCTTGAGAATATAGTCGATACATTCAACAAGATACTTGGATCTGGATGAGTGGCCATAAAAGAATGGTATCATCAATTTGATGCAGATGTTGCACCGTACAATATCACCTTCCTTAATGGCATCCTCGAACTCTAGGAGATGGATGTACCACTGTAGAAGTTGGGTAGTGTAGTTCTTCACATCGTCCTGGGAATCGTCATTTAGCCGAATCCGCACCATGTGGACCCCTCCATCTACTGGCAGGCGAATGTCGACAGCCTGCTCTCGTTGTAACATGCCATAGTTGATGTTGACAGGCATGGGCCCTCTACCAGGCACATGGACGTTGACTTGCACGTATTGGTCGGGCTCAGGGGGGGTGAACGGTTTGTACACTTCGTCCACAATTTGAGTCATCATCTGGTCAAACATCTCAGTGCGTCCGCGCGTGTGCATTCGGGCGATGTTTTCTGGGAGACCAGGCACATTGGGTTTGTCGCCAATGTTTTCCATGGCCATTTTGTCCATGGCAAGCCTTAGCATGAGGCTTGCGCCAACCGTATGGACAAAGTCATTGTGGGCCTGATATTTCCCTTTTACTTGCCCATTGACGTTTTTCCGGTTGAGTGTGTTCTTGAAGAATGGCAGACTGCATTCATCCCTGGTCGATTGCCTGGCATATAGGTTCTTCACCATTTTCTGAAATAAAATAAGGATAAAAAAAAGAGTATAAGATTCAGAATGATCATACGTCAAAAAGTTATTTTCATATGCATGGACCAGATTCCACGTTGAGTAATATGTGTCAACTCTACTGTCAATCTACTTATCAGGGTTCTCCCCAGAAAAAAATCACAGCCCAGCGCAGTCAAATGACAGGACTTTAGATAAGCTTTAAAACGAGATATTGGGTATTTTTATAGATGAAGTAACACCAGAGATATGACGATTTTGGCTCAAAATTATACTTTTTAATTTATTTAAAAAAATTACAGCCCGGTGCACGCCGGAGTGCCGGGCTTTGTGGAGAACGCTGACTTATAATCTACTCTACAGATATCAATAACTTAATACGTTTTGAGCACTATGTCATTTCAGAACGTTTTGGAGGTATCTAGAAGGCTATTTCTATATTTCAGTTGTGCTACTGATAAAGTAATACTTCTCCAGTTACAGTTATGTTATTTTGACATTTTGACAATATGCACCACTCCACAGCCGTGCGTGTGATAAATGTAAAGTGTATAATTTGATTTAGGTAAATGTCAAATTTAACTCGCCCCTCGATTCTCATCATGTGAAAGGGCCTCCCAAATGCCACCTACGTCAAGGAAATCCTGTTGGACATGGAAGAATTCGATGATTTCTGGGAAGATTCTCTCGCGCTGGCCTTCTCTCCTTCGCCCATCAGCACCTATGTCTCTTGCACCAGTAACTCGTACTCTCACCAGTTGATCACCACCAAGCGGAACGACGGCGTCCTTGTAGTCGTCCACTTAAAAAGGATAATTACAAAACTAAGTTTTAAATCCCTTTCTATTGTGATTAATCCTTTCAATTAGGTACCTGAATCGTTGGTACCTGAATGTTCTATAAATAAAGTGTTAGAATATGCCATCCGCCCCTTTAATTCATGCATAAAAGACTTTTGAATGTGACAGTGTAAATATAATCCTTCAGTAATATTAGACAGTAGGATTCAACATAGCAAATGTTAATTAACGGAATAAGTGGCCAATGTCAATGAATTAACGTAAAGCAAAACAAACAAATATAAGAAACAAAATGTGTGACCATGACTTTTTAACTTGATTAATTTGAAAATGCATTAGAATTATTACCAATCAGAGAAGGAAAAAATAAGGTGTCTGATTAAAAAAACACAACATACAATGTATATTAGTGCAGTGAAATTGTTAGTCAAATTGCAGATACACACGAAGCACTGTGAGTGCTATAAACTTAAATAAGTGTGATAAATCTCAGAAATCTCATGCAATAAATACGATACTTGATCTTAATATTGATTAATGGTGTGATTGATTAACATAACTTAGCCTAAATGTCTTAATTTAGGATGTTGGATATTGTACACGCTTGATAAGTGCGTCTATAGGCCTGGGAATACCAGGTTAAAGGGCAACTAGCTTCAGACCCAGTGTTCGTAGTGATAAAACATCTCTGTATTCTTTTGCTCATTAAATTATTTGTTTTGGAAAAGGAATAGAGAAAGCGAACGTAAAAGCTGAGAGGTTGCTTCTCTTTAGGTTCAAAACATGTCAAAACAGAGAGGGGCAAGTTTAGGATTCTCCCCAGAAAGAAATCACAGCCCGGCGCAGATAAAAACTTTTTGAGTGGAGAAAGGGGGTGTTCCGTAATATCTACCAATTAAAACACATTAACCCTTTAGACCCCAATCCGGCCGGAAATACGGGCATTTTTCTGACAATATTTTTCCATTTTTCCCAAGGAGAACAGTATTTCATATCTTATATGATTACCTAACGTAACAAGTTGGCTAGCATATCGTTTTAAAGCTTATTTAATTTCCTATTCAATGCTACAAGCCCCATTTTTATAACGTTGATTGAAAATGGTTGGTCAGCCTTTGAATGTCCTCAGTTAACAAAAAAATAAGAGAATTCTGGAGGGAAATCCAAGGAAATCCTGGGGAAATGTCATGTGACAATCAACGGCATTTTCAATAAGCTTTCAAATGATATATTGGGCGTCTTTGTAGATGAAATAGCACCGGAGATATGTCAATTTTGGCTCAAGAACTCAATTTTTACTTGAAATTATAAATTTTAAAGCCCGGTGCTTTTAATACACAGCCCGGTGCGCGCCAGGCTTTGGGGGAGAACCCTGAAGTTGCATTTCTGAATAGACCCTTTGGGTGACTTAAAGCTAAGCTGCATGCATTTTTTAATTCTAATGATATTTGTATATTCAAAATTATCTGCAAATTACATCGACCAGCTGCCTGGTAACAATCCCTCAAGAGAGCATTGAGCTCTTTTATGATCTCTACACAATTGGCATGGTACTTTGGATCCTTAAGAATGATCTGTAACAAAAATGCTCTGCTCTGTCAGGTTCATAAAACTCAAGGGGTAATAACTTCCATCTAATCAACATAGAGACTCCATTCAAAAATGGTTCCAAAGATGACGATTTGCATTTACTGACAGTGTCCGAAATTAAGTTCAAAACGTATGCATCCGCCAGGTGCACAATTCCTAAAGCTGTGCACCCTAAATTTGGTTTCTGCACCCTCCTAATATACAGTAAAAATAAAACCCAACAAAATCACGCACCCAGCTGTGAAAATATGTGCACCGGGTGCAGGGTGAAGCTTAATTTCGGACACTGACAGACCATTATGACAGGAAGACAGACTGCCACTGATTAAATACCTCGATTATCCTCACAAAATTGAACATCAGACACAATTTGGCAAGGTAGGATTGATCTAATTGATCTAATTGTCATTTAAACTAAATTCAAAATACTTGTACTAATCCAAAAGCATCAGTCAACACTAAACATACGACCATTATTTCATATAATTACAAAAGCATCAAGAACATAATGAAATGTTTTAGCAAAATGCATAGCCCAAGCTACAGCTTGTTTTAAATGAATGTTAAAGGGCAGGCTTTGCACTTAGTTCAATTTGACATCATTACCTTCAGTGGGTGGACTTCAGATTTTTCTGCCATGATCTCGCTGTACTCGTGAGGGATGTGCTCGGGGATGCACTTGTCCATCCACTTAAGTTCTGGGCAGAACCGCACAAGTAAGCGACCAATCTACAAACGAAACAACAAAAATATCCATATTCTATTTATCTGCCGCTTGAGAGAGTACAGATGCATATCGTTCCTAATATTCTATTTATCTAGGTTGCAGATATGGTTACTGTTTTTCATATTAAAGAAGATGCTAAAAAACGATTTTATGAATCAAAAAGCTGTCAAAAAAACGCACTAGCATGACAAGATTTGCACTAGTGATGGTACTAGCGGGCTAATGCTAAAATCAAACTCTGGGGTATATAACAGGGTCGCACTTAAAGTGCCAGGTCGCAAATGGCTACAGCTGTAGGTGGTCTAACGAAATTAAATATCAAATAGAGGCAAATATTCTGGTCTGACCAGAAAGTAGCCTTTAAGAGAAGTGGTCTCCTTAGTGAAATGGTCGTTAGGTGGGTCTCTACTGTAAGTGTAATACTAATAGAATAAATGACTACATTATTTTGATTTGTCTCTCCTATACCTGGTATCCATAGTTTTTCTTCAAGATCGTTTCTTCATTGCCAGTCAGGTAGAACACGGCTGTGTCAATGACTGGAGGGATGACGGGCTGCACCATTGATAGGTGAGCCAGCTGTTCTGGACTGCATCGGTCTGGATAGTAGGTTGACGCTGCATAGTGGTAGTCTGAATTGCCAAGTCCTGCCCTAATCTGTCTCGCCTTGATCATCCCATCAATGTTGTCCAAGGTCATCTTTCCAGGGCGACCTCGTCTCAGACTACGAACAAGTCCAGCGGTGTTGAACTTACCGAGTATATCTAGGAATTTCAACTTGTAGGACGCAGCCATGCTGAGTCCACATCTGTGGAGTACCTCTAGCATCTCGTTGTTTGCCTTCAGATGGACAGCTGCAGCCATGTTCATTTTTTGGACTGCATTTAGATTTCTGTTGCGGTTGTACATGATCATGCCATATATCGTCCCGATGATGTGGTGAGTATTTTGCTTCTGTTCAACTCCTGAGGGTGGATCGCAGAGTGAAGTCAGCAATCGACATAAGAAGGGCTGTTCTCTTTTCAGTTCCACTACAGCTTCTGACAAGATATCCTTTTCTTGTAGATCCTTTGGGTTCGCTAGTGTACGCAGCACCGATGGCCCTGGTTTCAGTTGCTCTGAACAAAGGCGCGTCATTGTGTTGTTGATTTGCCGAATCAGCAGAGCCTGGACAGACTGCATCAGTGATGACTGTGAAATGGTCTGTGCCAGTTCAAATTCTGACGTGTTTGGATTTCGTAATGAACACAGAATCATCTCACGTTCACTTTCGTTGAGGACCCTTTCTGACATAGAGGTACTATATATCTCCATGCTGTCTCTTAATAGGGACCGAGCCTCTTCTTTTGGTGTACAAGATGCACTGTATGAGTGATCCTGAGCAAAAAGAGAGCGTTGACTATCAATTGAACAAGCCCTTTTGCTTTCACGCTTAGAGGATGTTGGAGTGCAATCACTTGGCACTAAACGCTTGATTCGCTGTTTATCCTGTTTCGGTGTGGGAAGTAAAACCGCGCAGCCAAGAGATTCATCCTGGTCAGTCTTACTGAATTTTGCTGCAGCAGAAACAACCTGATCCCTGAATTTGTTACTTCTATCCAGAGTGTTTTTACAGGCGACACATATTTTCATCGTGAAAAAGTCTCGACCAAAATCCAACTCTACTGAAAAACACCTTTTAAGGCCAAGCAGCACTGGACTTGTTTCAGGTAGGGCTGCATTAGAAGCTAAGCATCTGAGACGTTGATGTGGTGCATTACCACATATGAAACAGACTTGTCCCGATTTGATATTTGATAGATTGCTTTTTGTCACTGGAGTATGAGGCAGCATGGGAAGATATTTGACTGGGGTATTTTTGACGGGGGTACTTGTCGGAGGAAAACCACGAGGAGCAGTGATGTCGGGGGTACTTCTCGGAGGAAAACCCTGAGGAGCAGTGATGTTTTCCTTGTTTGCCGCCATGTCTAAAAATTTAAAAAATAAGAGTCGTTATTAACTTGGTTAGTTTTTTTTTTTTAATGTGCATGGTTGGTCTAAATAAAGCCGCTATGTATTATCTAAAAAAGATCATGACAATTCTGCCAAAAGTTGAACATACAGGTTTTAAGTGATATACATCTGACTCAACGACTCTAATATATATGAATCTGCCCCCTAGTTTTGTATTATCAGCAAAACGTAAACTACTAGTGGCCACTTTTACTTTGGATTAAGTAATAACGGGTGCATCAAAAACGTTGTGGCTGTGTGAGATACATAGAGGATAGATAAGGGACCTTCCATTTATTATGTAGGGACATTAAAAAAAAATTGCCGATCTTAAGTGTTGTAAAAATTGGGGTTATCAAATGCCAGCATATTGGATCAGTGAATAACCAAAACTTTTTAAAGGGTAATGAACCTATCGATGGGCAGCCGGTGGTACCAATGTGCAATGAGCAATATTTTTCCCTTGATATTGAATGTAATTCCTCTATTCCGTTTCACATTATTACACCCTGGCAGTGGTTATTTTGACAGTTATTTTATACAGGATCTAACACCACGGTAAAAAAAAAATTCAGTAACATAAATATTGACTTGTTACTGAAATATCATTGTACAAAATTAATGGTACACCCTAAACTTCAACTATCAAGTCTCATCATCAGTCAACCCAGGGTTCGAAATAGCACGGGCCCGAGGGCCCGAGACCCCTAGAAAATCCGTCGGGCCCCCAGCTTGTTTTGTTGAGGGGTCCTACTAGCCCTTAGAAAATTCAGTATTTTGACAGAAAATGATCATTAGAGCCATTTAAAACGTTTTAGGGCCCCAAAGCCTTAATGTGAAGGGGCCCAACTGGCCCCTGGATGCTTGGACTTTATATCGAACCCTGGTCAACCCATCATCAATCATGTGTATTATCAGTCATATCCTATGCCAATGGACGGGACTTTCAACAAGCTTTCAAATGATATATTGGGCGTCTTTGTAGATGACATAACACCGGAGATATAGCAATTTAGGCTAAAAAAAATATTTTCTTTTTTTAAAAATTTAGACTGGGGCTTAAATATGCGGATCTTTCACTGATCAGAAATTCACACCATATTCATTATTATACGCCATATACATGTTGAAAGATACTTATTATGTGGATTCCCTACAATTTTATATTTGAACAGAAAAAGACTTTTTCAAATTATATCAAAGGAAATCTTCCATTGTACTCAGCTTGCAAAAACGATTATCACCCTACTCAGATTACAAGGTCTCTCAGCCTGTGACAGTGATGGCTAACACATGTTCCCCAAAATAACCCTAACCCTAGGACATTTTATGTAAAAACGGGACACCTTTGGCAACATTTAATTCTAAAAGAAAAAGACATACAGATATAACGAACATTTAGCAATATAAAAAGATAATACAATCTTTCACTACCAATTTTCATTAGTATTAGAATTTTGAAATCGTGACAATAAATGCTCCTTGACAATTTTGAAAAAGTGGAATGGTAATAGTCCAATTTCCTGAATTCTAATGTATCCGACCATTTAAAGTATTGTTTTCATTTTTGTTGAAAATATAGAATATTTTAGGTCCCTTACAGGACACACAGGACAAGGGTAAAAAAACGGGAATGTCCCATCAAATACAAGACAGTTGGCAGGCCTGAAATGAACTTGACATTTAGATTTTGCATGCTACTATGAATTGGTTTTCTCAAAATGAAGGTGAGGCATTTACCTGTCACATGGAGGTCCTCGACTATGGTCAATAAGTGGACATCTGCTGCATTTGGACATTCTTTATTCGGCATCCAGAGGTCATCAATGGAGCAGGTGTCCTGGATAGACAAACATGTGATGAGTATCTTTGAAAGGTGTATTCACATATAAACAGACATTTAATCAAATCAAGATGTATCATTTGAAACTGATTGTGTATGTAGAATGTTGACATAAATTTTACATTTGGCCATGTATTTATTGAGAAGACATTTATTTAATATTGAGTCCATTTTGATGGATGGGTCAGTTTTATTGGTCCCAGATGTAAGGGAGCTTCATCAAATGTGTATCTAAATGCTAGAAAAAGGAGACAACTTATTTTTTAATCTAAATATGAATTTCCAATTGTAAGACATCAGCTGATTATTTTGTCCGACACAGTTGCAGGACTTACTCACGTTCTTCAAGTCATAATATTTTCTATTTTAGTACTGCACTCTGTAGATAAATGTACGTAGGTAACCCCTGCAAAGAATGTCTGACAGTGCAGCTTAATGTCCGACAGAAAGATGAAAAACGTCGGACATAATGTCCGACCTTTTGAAATAGTTTTCACATAGACTGTCAAGGCAAATTATAGCCCATTTCCTGTCGAAAATCTACATTTATTTACAATAGTGGCAGAAAAGTTTGCTTATCAAAATAAAATTTGGCTAATCCAAATCGTCATGAATTAGCCAATTTGGCGTCTTAAAAAGAGGGCTTAGCGCGAACCCAGGCTATGTCGAGTTTAAGAACAGGCCCTGTCGCATATCGTTAAGCAGAAAAAAGGCCTGTCGAATTTATGGGTCTAGACCCGTTCTATAGTAACTGACAACCAATGCGTGAAAAAACTGAAAAAGACATGCCTGAAAGCAACATAGAGTAGAGGAGAGGTTTTGACACACTAACTGAGGATGGAAAAAACGTACTAAAAACGTACTAACAAGTGGGCAAATGAAATAATTTATAATTCTTTCATCTGTATGTATTGCAATGACCTCCCTTAACGTAAACATTGAAGAAAAATGTCAAGATTGAAGTTTGTTTTTATAAAATATTATTGTATAACTTGGGTTTGTTCTTCGGTTTTGACGCACCTGGGGCCTGTTTCGACATACCTTAGGAGCTTATTTTAACTCATTTGGTGTTTATTTCCCAATTTTTTTTTTATCTAAAATTTGGAAAAAAATCAAGTGATTAAAGTAAACGTTTTTTTTGTGTTTTTCATGGATAAATGTAATTGTATATAACTTGAGAAAGGGTCCATTGATGTCATGTGCATTCTACCAGGGTACTGCTGTAAAACCTACTTAAACAATAATACGCTCTAAAGGTACATATGATGTGTAACAAATTTCAGACAAAGATCTAATACCCTTTTAGTACAAAAAATGTATTTATGTGTGCATTGTCAAACAAACGTCACAAAGGACCATTAATGAATACAATTAAAGAACAAATAAAATATAGATGAATAAACTTTTGGGTAACTATATACCCAGGACTAGGTCTTCCCAGCATACAGGACCCTGTTTTATGACGATTTTGAAATTGATCTAATATTTGTTAAATCAGAAAATTAGATTTTTTAATGTTTCTTCCTTAATTCTTCATCATATATTCTGTTATAATTTCCTACTGTCAGAGTGCGAAAACTGGCTCCTCTAGATCTAGATCTACTCTTGATTCCACAAAAATGGTCATAGAAATTACCGCTTTTGAACACTAAAAATGTCTCTGATATTACCATGGTCCAGAGACTCCAGGTTGAGGTAGCCTAAAATCGTGAGATCTTCCACGAATGATAGTTAGAAATCGGAAGGTTGTAATTGATCTTCCACCCGTGATAGAAAGAAATCGGGAGGTTTTAATTGCCATTTTTTAGGGATTAAAAATAAAATCTAACCTAGAACCTAAAAAAAATAACCTAGTAAAAAAAAGGAGATTGTGTTCAAAAAGTGAGAGAACGGGATAATTCTGAAAAGGGCAAGAAAATCGGGAGATTGCCCCACAAATCCGGACATCTCTGTAGCAATGAAGGGTCGCCGCCCATATCGTGCTCTGCTATTCTGTCACTATAGAAAAACACCCTTCACCAAAATTCTGTACAATAATTTGGGCTAAAAATAACGAATATCATGAAGGAAATGTTTGGGATTCCGATTATGGCCATGGAAACACAAGATAATCATGATTAGTACCTAAAAAATGCCGATTTTGGCAAGTGATAAGTGATATTTCTGTAGCTGCTGTGCGACAGTCACTCTACCTGCAAGGTTTACATCAATTTCAAACTGCTATAGGGCTGACAAAGTGTACATAGATTGTTTTTATTTTTGTGAGTTTGAAAGATAACTATCCAAGTTTCATTTATCACAAAAAATTACCACGAAAATTTAACAACATTAGCCGAAAAAATATGTTCTATAGTTTAAACCTATTTTTGAAAAATAAAAAACGCATTGAACTAAAAAGAACTAGCCTACAGGCCTAGATATATGTCTCTATTTGGTACCACAGTTGGTTTTATGTGAGTTTAGCCCAGCGAATTGAAGCGATTTGGATATTAGATCTAGTGTGGTTAGATTGTGTCAAAATGGTGCTGAAACTGGACCATTTATGACGTTTTATTCAAAAAAAATTCCATATCTTTATAAGTTATGATCCTACAATGCTATTCTAACTTGTATGTTGTTTCTATTGATCTAGCCTTTCAAGATCTCGATGGATTTTTAAAAAATTCATAGAGTTTGAAAATTCACTAAAATTTGGGCCTATGCATTATAACTGCACAGAACAGTCGATATTCTGACAGAAAAGATTCATTATTTTTTATTTAAAAAAATCAATAACTTTCTTAAAATAACTCTGATAATATTGATTCAACCAGGGATGGACTTCTCTTGATTAGGGCTCTCGATGATTGTACAATCAGAAAAGTTTAGTTGCATTTAAATTTTTGACCCATCACCACCAATCTCTGCATGGTCAGAATTGTATTCCCTGACTTGGGGCCTGGCATTTTTTTTTTTTTACGTGACTTATCATCTATGGTTCAAATTGTCATATAATGAGTAGTTATCGTTGAGGGTGCTTTGCTAACCTATGCTAGATTCTATAAATTGTATTCCTGTCTGCCACAACAAAATCTTTGTACACATTCCCGATTTTGCACACTGAAAGTAGGTATGACGGGCCACCGCGTATTTCACGCTGTCATATTCTGTCATTAGATATAGAAAAACACCCTCAACGAAAATGCTGTTATTCAAGTTAATATTTTGTTATTTGAGCTAGAAATGACACCCCTTGTGTAAAAAATATCAAGGATCACGATTCTGGCCATGAAAATATCAGCCATTAAGTTTTTAGTACCGCAAAATAGTGAACTACCCCAATGATTTTATACGCGGCCGTCAGGAAAACTCCATTTTTCTATTGCCAGGAATCAATTCAGAATTCTTTCAGCTTCCACCCAAGCAAAGAATCAAATTGAAATTCGGAGTCAACAATGGATAAAAACATGTATTTGGTTATGATTGTTCTACCCTTTCCAACTATCGAAAGAGTTTTATGATTCATAGAACTTGAAAAATTGTCTAAATTTGAGCTAGTCCAAGCAGGATCGAAACTGTGACAGAAAATATTAATCATATTTTATTTTCAAAAATCAATAACTTTTTAAATATTCAACCTAACATGTTGAATAAACCAGTTCCGTATTTCTCTTGATCTATACTTTCAGGGAGCACTCATTTTGTAAATATCGGCAGCATTCAAAATTTCGATCCTTCATCGCTACTGAAAGTCGATAACGTTGGTGAGTGAGTAGGCCTACTCCCTACGAAAACAACAGATCATGAACCGAAAAAACAGCTAAAAATGATTATGACACTATACACAAGGAACACTCAATGGAAGATGACAATATATATTTTCATACTGTAGAGTCAAAAGAACTTACTTTTCAACTGGAGAACCACAATTGATGGGAATGCTTGCAGACTTGGAAGTGCTCAACTTCAAAACATCCGCCATCTTCCAATGGCATCTCTGATTCAAACAGAAATAACCTCAACTTCAGAACTACATTGTTTATAGAACCACGAACATCATACAAGGTTCATTTAACATAAAACTGTCAGCCCATGGTTACAACACTTTATTATTTTGGAGAACAAGGTTGAAATCAAACACTTTGTAAAGAACTCATTTGTAGCACCACGGACGCGCAGGGTCACGTGTGTGATGCGGTCGCGTAGTACCACAATTAAGGTGCCTGTACGAAAAAAGGCTTTGCCCACAGCGATGGTTTGAGGTAGAGAAGCGGACGCGAAAGCAGCGGTGTGAGTACAGTATGTCATTATTTTCTGCGGTCCTGCATTGTTTACAAATGGCGGACGGTTGTTGTTGGGCCGGGTTTTAGCTCCCGCTCACTTGACATTTCTCGTTCAAAATTAATCAGTAATCCTTATTTTGATATTATATTACATTAATTGGATAGAGTTTAGTGTGTTGGGTGATTTAAAGGAATTTTGGTGGTCGAAAACGCTTCCAAATCTAAAATGACGGACGCTTTTGGAGCAATCACATGGTGGGGCTTCAGTCCAAGCCTGGACTTGCAACAGAAAAGTAAGTTTTTGATTGGAAACATTGCATTGGTAAACTGGGATTTCCAAGAGATTTCTCTCGCCCCCCTCCACATCCCCTGTCAAACTAGGCCTAGACTGGGACTGGGGGCGCCAGTCTTCTCCTGATGGTGGGAAAGCAGGGAAAATGGCAGAAAAATAATCCCTGACAAGGAAACCACAGGGAATTTGAGAATCTCACCAACACATAGGGAATTTCATTTGGCCAGGCTCTGCAATTCCTGATTTGCAAACTTATAAGGAATTGATTTCTTGTTGTTGGGTTGTCCAAACTTTTTCTGCATACAAAGAATTTGCTGGAAGAAACACAGGGAAAAATTGCCATTGGACAGGGAAAGCACAGGGAATTTGAAAATGAAATTTGAGTGGGGACCCTCTAATAAAAAGGCTCTATAATAATTTATGCAGTAATAAACAGTAAACCTGAGCATAGAAGATTGTTTTTTTCATACGGGTTTTATTATTCTCTTTTACAGATATAAATGTGGCCTTCAAGGACATGTCATTTACTGACTCAGATGATGGTAAGTAGATCTATATTAATCAAAGATTTTGTGACACTATGATTGTATATATCTTCCAAGCAAGTGGACACAAATGTCTAATTTCAAGACTAAGACATGTGTCAAAAGGATGCAAAAATATATCTTACAAATAGGTTTGTTATTGAGCATAGCCTACAAGATTCTGATGAAGCAGTAAATTGAAACATGAATGCATCGATTACTTGACACAGATATTTCTTCACATTTCAGACGCTTTAAACGTGTTACTTGTCGGAGCAGGAGACTGTAGACACATCTTGAAAACCCTTGCCTGGTCCTACAGACATCGACCAAGGAAAATAAACGTGAGATGCTATTATGAATTCAGTTTATAAGTGATGAGGTAATTTTATGTAGCAGATACGGTAATGGTACATGTTTTTGCAATGATACTTTTGATTCATAGTCATATCACACTAAGTGTCATTTTCACTCATCACATTTTCATGATCTGTTGTTTTTTAACTATCGATTAAATGGTATTTTAGTGTTATGCATATATTGTCTTCACGCACGAAAGGTGGAAAGATTTTTGTGAACATCGCGAAATCTAATTTATCTACAGAAAATAAATTGTTTGGATATGAATCCACTGAAACAAAAGTAATATGAAAAATTCCATAATATAGAAAATAAGGGAGACTCTGTAATTTAATGCACAAAAAATTTTGATGAATCTTTAATTTAGATCTACGTTTGATTTATGTGTGTGTGACTTTTTTCTCCAGTTTTATGTCCTGGAAAACAACCTTGAGTTGTACGCTCGAAACATGCTCCTCCTTGGGATAGCGCTAGAGCCACCGACACGCATGGGTCTCCAGGGTGAGGACAGCTTTTGATTTTAACCCTGGCAAAGTAAAAAACAGTCTAGAAATTCTAAGTTTTTCTTTGCAAAGATATTTGGTCTACCGCAAAGTACCGAATAGAAGTATTTAAAAATGAAAGATAAAAATACTAAGCTCTCCTTTTTTATGACATCTATTATTTTGTAATAAAATACCCAACTTATTTTAAGTAGAACAGAATGATACATTTGACCTTTTAGCGTTTTAGATGCTTTTACTTAATTTCATTGGATGAAGTATTCTGGACATGAAATTGATTTCTACATATTATTATTGTTTTAGACAAGACCGAATTATTTCTGGAGATATTCGGCAACAGCCTGGTGCGTCAACAGTGTATGGACTACGTGAATTCATGTACCAATGAATTCATTAAGTAAGTATACGTTGCTGGGACTGTTCCCACGTAGAATCTATATGTCTATGAATACTCTAAAAAAAATTACAGTGGGAAATTATTTATAGATAATGCGCTATTCGGTAAGAATCTTTTTTCTAAATACCCACTATTTTTCATCAGAATGGTGACAGATTTCGACTACCTGGAGAAGAAGATGCCGTTCTTCGACCTTTCCTTATTGAAGGTAAATTCATCTCAGAAAAACAATTTTATGCTCTATAGATAGATTAAGCACGAATCAGGAACAGAATACATGTAGTTTTCGGGACCGCTGGATGCCATAGGTTATCAAGTTATACACCGGTAACTTTCTCTGCACTGGTCCCAGCATTGTACTATCATAAACTCTCAGAAAAGTGTTTATTTCCCTGTAAGGTCTGACATTTATATTTTGTCATATTCTTCTGCTGTAAGATAATACACGATAACACTCATGACATAAATATAATGATACAACCGGGGTGAAAAAGAATGTACATCTTGGTTAACTCGGAAAGGAGATTAGATATTTCAGAATATTTCCTTTCTAATTTTCTAAACCCTGCCTCACCCCCTTTCAGTTCAAGGAGAGAGACTTCTTGGAAGGAATTTTCAAGTTCTGGAGAAACAAAGACAAACGAGTTATCGATATTGCCCAGGCCTGGTGAGAGAGATTTATAATTTTCAAAGATTTAGAAAAAATACAAAATGTCAAAAATTTGATAACTAGATGATAAAAAATCATTTTTGAAAATCATTTTGAATTCATGGCAACGTAAAAGCCATGCATATAAAAAACATAAACTTACTGATTCATATGAAATAAATTTTTTTAGTCCCTGCTGGGATAAAAAACAAATTTTCTCTATAATTCATGAGAATTAGTATACAATTTGTCATAATCAAATTTTAACAATAGGCTGTTGTTATTTGCATCCTTTTAAATGTTGTGTGTTTCAGGGACCTCCGTGTGAGGAAACATCTCGGTGTTCGCTACGACTCCATTCCCAACGTGTTCGACTGGGACTGTACGATGAAATTAGCTGACAGGGGGGTGAGTCCCATGTAGACAAGGCGCAACTTTGAATATTTTGTCCGTCACTCGAGTATAATAACATTGATATGTTAAGGTGTGTGTTTGGCTAATAATTAGGATTAGACACGAAAATTTGAATCAATAATTGCAATTCCACATGTACTATACGTCTAAGGAATTCCACGGCTTTTCAAACATTTAGGGACATTCTTGCATTTCGTCTTAATCATAGGAAGAAAAGTCTTCTGTATAATAGGTAGGGGGTCGAGATTTAGTCACTCCTGATTTTGTATCCAGAAAAAAATATACCCAAGAGAGAACATTTTTTTAGATTTTAAGAAATTCTTTTTGGAGTCTTGAGAGTAGTTTCACAAATTAGTACAATGTAAACGTTTAAGCTTTCCGCACCAGTCTGCGCCTCCTTCTCAATCAATAAAATTCTCCAATTATATATTTATTTTACATTCGTGTGTATCCCTGCAGGCGGACATCATCCACCACCGTCAGTACGCCTACTGGAGGAAGGACGGCCTGGCCTTTCAGATCAGAGAGGGCACGTACGACGTACCCAACCTGACAGTCGTGTCTGGGCTCATCATCAAACACGTAAGTTTATAACCTGTACAACCTGAACTATTTAAATGACTATAGTCATAAGACATGTAAGTTTTTACCTGCCCAACCTGACATATTTTAAATGACTCGTCATAAAACATGTAAGTTTATGACATCGTATGCTTGATAATATATCATTCAAAATGATTCATCGACAAAAAGGTACGTTTACGCTGGTGTTGTAACTTGTCACCAAACGCCTTACAAAACGAAATATATATTGGAAAACAATCTTCTTAAGGGTTTTCTGCTCCCAAAATAGTGAAACATTATTCAGATGAACAAGAAATATAACATTAAGTAAACTGCGTACAGCGGAAGTATACATTATTTCACTTTTCATTGAAGACAAATGGTATTTCGAGTACAACTAGTGTGACAATATCATGCATGTCTAAAGAATATAGAAACTTACAAACACTTAGCTTTTACATTATATCTAATTTACATGGAAAATTTAAATTTGTTATAGGAAGGCGAGCGGTACCCACGTCGCGGTTACTGGGGCGACATCATCGTCAGTCCGTACATCTGTTATGGCATTGAGTGTGAGGACCGCAGCTTCTTCAAAAAGTCCAACAACCAGTTCATGCACGTAAGTAACTTGCAAGGTTTGAATCTTATGGAAGCAGTTTTTTTTAGTTCTCTCCTACGATAATGTGAAACTATCCTCAACTTTAATTTATCCTGGGGTAACCATGTACATGTATACAGAATTAGGTATAGGCCTAATTTTTACATAAACAGAGATGCAATTTTTCCTACTTTTGTAGGATTTCCTGCTTTTTAGGTGATTTTGGATTGCACAACTGATTATTCCTATCACTTAAGCTTTTGTTTTAGGGTGTTCTTGTCTTAGTGTCAAGCTATATATTTAAATACTAATTCAATGTCAGGACACTTCCTTTAGGTTTAGTTTCCTCTCAGTTGCTTCTGGGGAAAAAGTAGTAACGTGTTTCCTACTTTTCCTACTTTTTCATCAGTATTGAGTGGCATTTCTGCATAAATGGTATGTCAAACTTGATGTTAAAAACGTAACCTTTCTTTGCAAATTTAAATGTGGTAAATATGATCTATAAGCAGCTGTTTTCTATCTTTCTTTTTCCACTAGATGAGTCCGTCAATGACGATATAAAGATACTAATAATATCTTTCTGAGCGTTTTCTTCTGAAGACCTGGGCACAAATTCGTGAAACGGACCTATGTGTATGCACTTACTTATTCATATTTTTCACTATTTTAATCATACAAGCATGTCTATTTTTCAGACGGCGTCGGACGTGTCAGAGTACAATATTCTATCCATGTTCTATGAACTTGCCAACAAAGAGAAATATGTCAAACCGGAGAAAGAGGAGGTGAAGGAGGAACCAGCAACACCCAAACTACAAGGTGAGAAATAACTTTTAGAAAGTCCTTTGTCAAGTGTCTTATTTTTGTTGCTCTTTGCGCAAGGAATTTGACCAACTAAAATAATGACACAGGTGACATAATATTGTAAGGCGTTGGGAAATCCTACATGCTACAATACATTTACCAAGTGGAGACATGGCTTGGTAAAAAAGATTTACTATTTACATCGATGCATTGTATTCAACTTAACATACATTAACAAAGTAAACAAAATTGCTTGAGTCAATCCCAAACTGAAAAAGAGGGGGTAAATCACTAAATGACGATGTTCTTTGAGGATTATCATGCCACTTCGAAAATAATCTGATCAATGTTAATATGAAATTTTGATTTAAAAAATAACAAAACAAATGTAGAGCACTAACATAATATACAAAGATAAGATTGCGGCCTATAAAAAAAAATACACACACTTGTTTTAAACCAGTAACTAGCAATCGTAGAAAAGCTTGCCTCTGATTCTAATATTCAATTTCAATGTTTGCCGTTTACCTTAGACTAATGTTTAAGCCGTATGGTAGCGGCCACTAGTGGGATTCTATGTATGAGTGTTTCATGTTATTTCAATGATAGAAATAACAGAGGAGGATGAGGAAGAAGCAGAGGAGGAGGCGGTGGCGCCCTCTGCAGCAGACACAACGAAACAAACAACACAACCAGAGTATGGTGAGTGGATTAGAAACTTTATAATTATTATGATAAAAAGTCGGACGATTTTCCATTTGATACATTAAATTTTATTCTATTTTCATAGTTTACTAGTTAGCTTGTTCTCCTGGTCTTCCACATAAGCATGGGTTAGTATAGCAATTTTTTTCTCACCAAATGTATTTATTGCAAAAGGTTAGGGAATTTATTGCCATTTATAGCGCGACTATCAGTGCTTTCAGTTTATGAATCAATGATTCTACCATATCTGGATCTTTTGGTGATACATTATTCATTTACCAAAATACCAAATTTTCACAAAATGACAGGCCCTGTAGAATAGAACTCTTTCAATATACACGTACTTTGATGACAGACTTAGATTACATACAAATATTATGCATATATCTGCCAGAATTGTCTTCTTAGAAAATCGTCGTACAGCCCTTGTTTTGGATTTTATGTAAATTTCATTACATCTACGGTGAAAGTTACTGTAACATGTTATGACACTATTCTACATGGTGTTTAGTTAAAACCATTGTTTTGACTTGTCGGACCCCCACTATTTCAGCGCCCCAGCCCCTGGAGAACACCCGCATCTCCTTCCTCCCTCTCGGTTCACTGCCCGACCTTCACAAGAAAAGCAAATACAACAAACTCTTCAACATGGTCTACATGTCCAACAGGTAGGCATTCTGGTCAGTCTATAAATCCAAATGAACTGCAAGTGATATGTGTACTTCAGTGATAAAGTAAAGTGCCAATAACTTGAATTTCCTTATAATATAAAAATCTACCTTTTTAACCATCAGCCAGAAAGAACTACCCACGTTTAAAATAGTTCGTCCCACGATATAACACAGAGGCATTTCTTTCCATTTTGGGATCAGATTTCCAAACTTTCAATAATTAATAAATTTAGTTAAAGGGTATGTTCACAATACTCTTTTTCTAAAATAAAGAACTTTCTTTTTTTTTAATCTTTTTAATCAATCATCATTAACATCTGTGTATCAGTGCAGAGTAAAATAAGATGTATTTTTCCTTTCAGTATGGTGCACTTATTGAAGCCGGACTTTATGGAGACGGTAGCAGACAAAGCGACGCTCGTACTGGAAACAGCCAAGTAAGTAAATTTGCTACCTTAACTTCAAATATGATAAACTGAAATAATGATCATGAGGAAGAAGTAAAGCTTACTTATGAAGCAGTAAAACTTTCCTTAGCTCAAATATAAGAAACTAAAATACTGGTTAATACATTGGGTACCAGTGATACATCATCAATGTACACTACATGAACTTTCTCTGCCACTGGCAGCCAGGCTTGGTACATACATGTATATAAACTGTAGCTGGAAATCAGCGGCACAGAAAAGTATTTCCCTCTCCATTGTTAGTAAAATCAACTTGTAATTGTAAAAGTAATTCATTTCATAGTGCTATGACCAAGTAATGATTTACAAAAAGAGAAAAAAAATCACTTATATCTGCAATTTAAACGTCTGTTCTTTCCCTTTAGATTTATGGTAGAATTGGAAAAAGATCATTACTTGGAGTACCACAAAAAGATAACGGCCATGGCAAAGGACGTAGGCTTCAAAGTGAGTACATATATTTTTAAATTGAGTCATCGAAGTTTCTCAAATCATTCTGAACTTTTTCCTTCATAAGTTATGATTTTAGAGATTATCAAACCTGTTTTTATCATTCAGGTAGTGACTATATAGCCCTGCAAGTTTTTAAGATAGATGTAAAAGGAAATAACAAATTCTAATCATACTTTTTAAAAAAATTATCCTTGGCCTTGGGTCAGAAAATTTGATAATCTCAAATATTTAACCCTATTTTTATTTTTCTTACGCAGCCCGCTTCCGACAACGTAGACAAAGACCCATTTGCCCGCTTCAACTTCACACGTCAACCGACCAAGACCAGCTGATGAACAAACCGAACAAACACAATTTACTACTAAAGTTCTACATTATTACTTTTCTTACTCCATGCAGAGTATAAATCATCGAAATCCTTTCAACTGAAGGGTAGATCTTGAATATTTCAGCATCTTAGCTGGCTTTTCACCAAATAAAAATCTTCCAGTTCGATTCAAACCCGATGAAGTTCCTAAGTAAAAGGATGTAGTTAAACATTTTCTTGCCTAAGATGCCAAGGGAAATCAAGCGTTTGAAATCGTAACTCAAAGAACCTTATTCTGTAAAATAAAAATAACTGTCCTAGACGGTTCCTGAATCAGTTGTTGATTAGTCAAGAAACATCATTTAGTATTCAGCTGTGCTTACCAGCAGGTTTTAGAATGTGCCGTTGGTTAGTTGAATCGTGTTTACTTCACTTTTTGTTACGCTCAGTCGCCTCTGTGATTCGTGACTGACCAGAATGCTATTGCATTTCAGTTTTCCAAATAAATATTTATTGAAATAATTCTTCTGACGTTGTTCATCATGAATTTATATCTGTAGAAATTTGCTAAAACTACTTGGTAAAACTAAAATGGTATCTGAACTTCCAAAATAATTCGTAGGGGCCTTTATCACTTATACACGTGTAATGTATTTCATTTGGGAAAACAGGTAAAAAAACTTTGTGGTTTACCTAAAGTATATTTCTTGCATTCCAACGATATAAGTGCATCTTTATTACTGTACATGGAAATGTCGGTTATTTCAATTCTAATTTAAAATTTCTACGTGAATGAATGCCACTGACAAAATAAGATTAGGAAAAATAATTATTTTTGACAAATGATCACACTTAAAACTACTCAACAAAAATAATAAAGAAAAAAACAAACAAGAAAATAAGAAAAGTGGCATCTCGAGCGCACTCATATTTAGGTTCTCCCTGCTTTTCACTTTAAAACAAATACTCAAAACAAAATGTCAAAGTTTTCAACTTTTGTACAACATCTTTTTATTCAATTATTCCAACAGTAGCAAAAACTGCTTAGTCATCACAGGACAGATGGTTGGGTGCGGTCTGTTGCGGCTGCGGGGAATCGGTGCGGGTTCGCAACAACACCCACTCACGACCGTCTTCCCCGTAGCGGTCCGCAACAGTCCCTACACTCCCAGCCAACACAAACTTATACAACTCTTCTCTCTGCAGCCTCAGTCAAACCTGTAACTTCTACAAGTAATAAATCCAGAACAATTTCTATTTATTGGAAAACCGGTGAAGGATTAAGATTAAAAGGGCCGAACCGTACAATCTAATCGAATCAATTCTCCACTTCATTCGCAAAACCTGTTTGGATCATTGAAGACATGATCATGCTGAATAATAACCCTCTCAACAAGAACTCGAGTGATTCTACTGATTATTAGTACAAACGCATCAACAAACAGAGGGACTTATCTTGGGTAACCGCCTAAACAAATTAGCACTCATGTCCTCTTATAGTCTGGGTATCAATCTGTAGAAACCGTATATACTCCATCGTCTATGTACAAGATATAGTTTAACAAATATATTTTCAATGTCAGCCTTCGCTATGATTGATATGAAGAATATCAAAATGCACTTAGTTACATAAATGTTTTTGCATACCAACATTCTGATATTTATAACTGCAAGGCCCCTATAGAAAGATATAGAGGAGTAATATATGACCTCAATTTTTACAAGACTACAAACCCTTCTGTCTCACTGCATTATTAACAGTGTAAAGCATCATATTGATAGTAATAATAAAAAACAGGGCTTCTATGAATAGAACCCTCCAGAACGTAACATAATCATGCTGTGCTGAAACGGCAGTATTCAGTCTCTTTGGCGTAGCCTCCGATAAGGTGCATAACTTGTTAACTAGCTTGTTCTTCTTGTTGAAAATACCATTAAAGAGTCTTTTTTGCAATGCGTAGACCATGCTGGTGGTTGGGTGAAGAGGTAACTAGGAGTATATTGTGACCACTTCGCGACCGCTCCCTCGAACCATTAGAACACGGTCGAGTCCCTCTGTTAGCGCTTCCAGGTATTCCATATCTTTATACAGGTTAAGGTAACAAAACATTTTTTAAATGACTAAAATAGGGGACTTGCAATTTTCTCCTTATGCTATAGAAACCGATCATTTTAACAAATTACTAACAATAGTTTTTACAGTTTTTTAGTAGTCTAAAATTATATAGGATTATTTTCATAATTGCACTACATGTAATTGTTTTTTTTTTATTCTTGTACAAAAAAAATTCTTGTTTAGTTTGTTATCTTGATTCAGCCTAAAATGAGATGGATATACAATTATAGAAATTGGATTGTCATTTAACTTGAGAAACTGAATTGGTATGGTGAATTTTGGATTCACAAAAGAAAGACAATAATTTTGAGTACATGCATATCATTATCAAAATCATCTAAAAAGTTACATAAATATATAATTTTTCAACAAGTATATTTTTAATCTTTTGTTTCGAACAAAGGATACAGTTCTCCTCGGCACTAAGTCTGGCCGGGGGCGCAGGGAAGTTCAGGATGACGAGGTCGGCCTGGCCAGACTGGTTACGAATGGACTCGTTGAGTCGTACTGCTGTGTGCATCCTCATCAGCTTACCCTCCGCTCTGTTATTAGAAGAGAAACTCAATTTAAAGCACTTCACAATTATAGTTAGGGCTCTCACACAACTCTGAAGACCTTTAAATGATATTCTGACTGTTTGAATTCAGGGTTTACTTTCAAGTTTAAAATTCATGGACATAAATGGACTGGAAGAGGTTTTTCAAATGTGCAATGGAAGGAGAAAACATTATTTCTGCCCCTTCAAAAGTGCATGTTCCAATAAACAATCAAATTGTAAGTTTTCAACTTTAGGTTTTAGACAATTAAGGTAAATTTGACTATCCATAGCATTTCTAAACTAACAAAGAAAACTAGGGTCACTATCTATTGCTACCTGTATTGTAAACTATGCCTAAAATTCTATGTAATAAATAATGTCTTGATATTACTAAATACACTCACACAGACACTCCTCCCTCAGGCTTGAGTAGGCCATCCTTCTTGTGAGATGCAGACTCGATGAAGGCCTTGCCATCAGAGGCGGAGAAGGTAAAGTGAACCATCTTCTCCCCATCAGCATTCAGCGTGTCGCCGTTGTTAGTCGTAGACCGGTCTTCGGCCCCACTATCTGACCCTGCGGGCCGGTCATCGTCCATAGAGATGGTGACAGAGGGCACTGGTTGAGGAGTTGATGGGGAGTTGTCGCCCAATGCATCTGTTGATGGGGTGTGCAGGTTGGATTGGCTTCGGGGCTGGTGGCTCGCATCCACGATCTCCTGGATCTGGGACAGTAGAGAAAAGTGCAGAAAATGGGTATACAGAAAAATGACTAGAAACATAGGACTTTTAAGGATAGATTAAAACATAAGAAATAGTTTAGGCATGACCACAGTTTTGTCTCTTTTGCACTAGTGTCTTACTCTAGAGCTTTTGTTGTTGTAATATTAATAGGAACTGAATGTGAAAGAATTGTGAAATGCACATTATATTTTCTGGTTTGATATGAGTATTTCCTGCAGAGAAGGGGACATATACATGTGGAGCATTATATGTACTTGGTATTGGGTATTGAGAGGTATGAATGAGATTTGGTTATCTTATTCAACCGATAAAACAGCACAAAACCAATAGAGGAAAACATAAAGGAAAAGAGAGAAATCCATGGATGGAACCTGAACACAACCTGGAAACCAAATATTGATGAAGTTGATTTGTTACACAAGTAATCATCATGTAGGCCTCCTATTTTCGTGGTACAAGGCTGGCTCTATGATTGAGGAAAGCTTCAGGCAAAAGTCTCGGGGTACGCGGGGAAACAAAGACACAGACGAGACTGGCAGCACAGCCAAGGCCTGGACCTCCCCCAACTTAATTTATAAGGAGCACAACTTGGCATATGGGGCTTTCTTTCTTATGCTTTATAATAGACAGAAGAGGAAAAAGAAGAAATACTGGTCTTTGTGTTTGTTGTCTGTTCCAGGACATCAATCAGTTTCACCGCGCGAGAAAAATGTTGCCAAACTCCTTTGTCGTTACCATCACCAATCCTAACCCCTAACATTGGGAGCATCACTGAGAAGACCAAAGGAGAACTTGGCAACTTTTTTCTTCACTCTGCAAACTTGGTTGAAGCCGTGGATACTACAAAAGGATGTCCTTGGCCCACCTGCAGGGAGCACAACATGAACAACGGAGTCCTTCCGGGCACTTAACCTGTACTCACACTGATCACGCCGCTCAGCTTCGGTTTCTGCACAAAAACCAGAAAGGCCACTCTTGGATTAATACTTGGGAATCAAAGGGGTGAAAATATTTCAGAAGTGCTTTTAAGCAGATCTTTTGAGGTTAGGGAGAGAATGGGAAATGTGAATTTCAAGGAGATATAAGGAATTCATGAAATCACTTTTTAACAAGTTGTTTTTTAAATTTTCTTTCTTTCTTTCATTTTTTTTGGGGGGGGGGGGGGGGGGAAATAAAAATATTATGAGATACGATTTGGAGTCATTTAACAAGTGCTGAGGTCAGGAAAAATAATGTTTTCTTTTCAAATTATGCAAAGACAAAACAATAATATTGATGGGGAAGCACCTGAAGTAAATATTTACAATACACAGATAAGTAGTATGGGGTTATTTATGTCCCTGACTTTCACAATTTCAGACTTTAGAAAAAAACACAGTTAAGTGAATTATGAACATCTGGTGTGCAGGCACTACTTGAAAACCACTGAAGTTTGAACAAACTACATTTATTCAATTTCTTAGCAACACTTTTGCATTTTGATTTCTTTGAACTTTGGCAATAGATATAAGGATTTCACAGAAATTTCTAATTAAGTACAACATTGAAAATCTTATAGTAACTTTGACTAGGAATCACACAATATTTATATTTTGTCATAATTTGACAATATTTAGGTAAAACCTAAGCATTGATAATTGTCTTAAAAGGTAGATGACACTGCACAGGAACATTGCATTTAAACATATCTTTTCATCCATCTTCTTTTAACCAAAGAGGAACTTTTTGTAAACAAAATATATAAACTTTGAGGAACAGGGGACTTGTTTCTATATAATGACAGGGTAAACTTACATGCTTGGATGGAGATGGGAAAAGCTAAGAAACAAGGGAAGATTAATGTGTAAGCTCAAGATTCTAATTGAACAGTCCACCAACTAGGCCGACAGGGTCACACAGTATTCAGGCTGCAGGGAAGCTACAACCAATACAATTTCAAGCAAATCAGGAAATCCTTTTTATTGAATTTATTCTAGAAACACTCTGGAATCACGTCAAGAAACACCCTTTGTGTTAAAAACATCAAGTGATTTAGTACTGTTTTTTTGTTAACAAATGCAAAGTATCATTTCAAACAACCCTTTTTCAGTTATTTGTTTTGCTATGTCTATTGTTGTTACCTGGTACATTTCCTGTTTGAAATAAACAGTTTCTTTTTAGTAGATGAAATCAGATGCCTATTGATTTTAGTTGTATGGGTGTCTCTATTTGGGATCTTTGGTGTGTTCACTATAATAAACTGAACAAGATACAGCTCAATTACAGTTAGCATCTGATCAAGTTATAGTTACCGCAGCGGTTATCTGCAAAGACAGCATTTTTATATCAACAAGGGGAAGTATCTATCCTTTACCTACTAAATACTAAACTTACTCCACTAAACTAGTTTATTCTAACTTTTGCTAGAAACTGCAACCTAACTATAGATCTGGGAAGCAAGAAACCACTCAAAAACTTGGAAGTCATCCTGCCATACCTTAACTCCTTACAAAACTACAAATATCAGTGAAAATATCAAATCTACAAATGGTGTATTTTCTGTTCATATATACAACCGGACTCTAAACATTAATAATTAGAATCAAACCTAAACTCAAACAACACACAAGTCCTAACCAAAAGCACAAGAAAATGAGATGTTTCTTGCTGCCCAGACCTATAATATATCAAATTTCATATGTATTTGTGGGCATTTTACATGTACATATGAATACACTTCCATACATATCCTTTAGTGTGTATACTAAAGGCAATACTCTTCAACGTTTTGTACATCTATCAATTATTGGCTCTTGGTATTGTTCAAGCAAGTGAACAAATCTATATATACAGGGACAAAAATCAATCCAACAAAATAAAAAATAACCTGCTACTGAAAAGGAAGCAGTGCATTAGTGGATATCCTTTGAACTGCAACTGGAACATTTCCATTGTTTTTGAGTATCCATATAAGCGACAAAAGGGAGTAGCAATGTGGTTATTGAATGACTCCTCAATAGTCTTTTTTTAATCAATTAAGACTCCGTCAAAGCTTTTTCGTGCACTTAGATGCTGGTTGCAAGCCTTCCAGCTTTGATCCCTTAACCTTGTCATAGTATACTCACAGTTGGTCGCCTCTTCATGAGTTTTAATTCTCGGATCATTTGAGACCGCTTCTCCATGTCAAGTGTACGTTCCACAGTGTACGGTGAGATGTCTGAATCATACTGCAATGAGAATGTACAGTTCAGCAATGTTCAATCTATCTTTAATAGTTGATAATATAACAGGGTACCAACCAAAATTCCATTTTCAAATTCCTTGTGTTTTCCCTGAGATTTTCCTGTCGCACAGCAATTTTTCCCTTTGTCATATCCGGCAAGTTGTTCAAATTTAAAAGCCACTGTGTGCAGAAATTTTTTTGGACGAGAATCAGGAATTTCAGAACCTGGCCAAATGAAATTCCCTGTGGTTTGGCAAAATTTGAAAATTCCCTGTGTTTTCCCTGTCAGGGATTTTTTTTTGCCATTTTTCCTGTTTTCACTGTGTGGTTGGTACCCTGATATAAGTATAATAATCAAGTCGCTACAAACTGCATGGATAGATATTTGACCCGTTAAACACATTTTTTAAAGTGAAATTCTCTGAATCAAGATATAAGCTATTTAATTTTTCTGCAATACATCAGTTTTCAAAGATTAATTTTCTAATGTTTAACTCCCTGATATCGTCTAACAACATTTTTCCAACATATTCACTGAACCTGATAGTTGCTATCTGAAAAGGCAAGGGTTATTTACAACTTATTTTTTCCTAGTCTATCAATTATATATGAGAAGCAGCAAATCAAAGAGAGAAACAGGTGCTGGTAGAATATTCTAATTAATTCAGCATTCTATTTACTATTTTTTTCTTGATAAACTAACCATTTCTTCTACGTGGACCTCAGCGTCAATCCTGAGTTGGTAGAGAAACTGCTCGAGATCTTTCTTCAGCTGAATACTGTTATCAGTGATCTCTGTTAGACAGGTCAAGGTATTCCTGATCTTCAGCTTAATGGTAACCTTTTACTTTTCTAGTGTATTCAAGATATTGATGAAATATCATCCATTGAAATGAACCACTTTAAAGTTTTATCGCCAGACCCAATGAAATGAAGTACTTCCAAATTTTATCCTCCAAACTGATTATTCTTCAAATTAACTTTTGTTCTATATACCAAATCATTAACTTTGACTAATCAAATAACATCTTAATGTTTTATCCTTGTCTAGATACTTGTTTTTAAAAACACTACTTTTGAGAATGAACCCAACAAACATATTATCATATACTGAAATACTGAAAGGTAAAACACTTTACAATTTTCACCCAATAATATTTGTCTCTACACTTATGTTCTGGAGACAGCACTGCTGACAAAGGATACGTGCAACGGTGAAGATGCGTAGCTTGCAGCTCCTCCAGACCTTGTGTTGTTTGAGGAGGAAGGAGAGCAAGATCAGCATACCGCCGTCATCTGGTTATGGTTAAGGCCAATATGTAGAAGAACTGAAACAGTGTACTAACAATACAATCCTTTAGAAACAGTTTCATACATATATTCTCTTATCAATAAATCTAGGTAAATTCAAGACAAAATAAATTGAAAAGATACATAACACCACTCAAATATTTAACTTAAAGGAAACCTTGCACATAAGTACGTGGTGAATATTTTTCAATGAAATCAGTGCTGCATGTCAGGTAAATCTACCATTTTTAATCTGAGAAACATCTAAGGAAAATTCCCAATTTTGACACAACTAGGGAACATTAAAAAATTTATATTTCATGTCATTTTCCTGGGGAAATCCCCATATTTGTGACGTCACATAGTGAGTAATTAGGGAACCCCATGTTTCAATAAAGGGGAATCCCCCAGTCTCAAAACTATATAGAAAGGAAATTGAGGGAAGGCACAAAATATTTTTATTTAGGCACATACAAGTTATCATTAACAATGTTTTTTTCTACCCTATATGTATCCAATAACCTGATATTCCCAATTTATTTTGAAAGGGAATTCCCATTATTATGACGTAGCAAGGACAGTAGTGAAAGCCCAAAACTAGCGAATTCCCAAATTTAGTTTTTATTTCTTGAATTATTCTCTAATATTCTGAAATTTTGCCTTTTTTTTCGTTTATTACATTTTCACAACACACAACTGAAGTGAAAAACACAAAAATTGGAAGCTTGCAAATTTATGTGCAAGGGACCCTTTAACAACAATGATTCACAGACTGAACATAGCCATTTTCTATGAGACAGAGGCTCATTTTTATTGGTGTATGAAACTGATAATCTTTAAAACAAGATGTGGCAACTGTCAACAGTAAGCCTTGGAACTCAGGCTGTATGTGTACCTAAAGCACTAACTGCTACACAAATGGCACTACATATATTTATTCATTTATTAATGACAAAGGATACGGACAATCCACCAGACATCAATAGTAGATGACAGTCTCATCTTGTTGTGGGGGAAGTTGGTAATGTTTCGTGGAACGAGTAACGCCAGCTCTTTAGCCGTCACAGCACGAACCGTATCTGAATTGGAAAGTAATGAATATCAATAAAGATTGATTTTCATTGTCAATGTGTTCTTATGGTAGCCTATTTGTATTTGATTAACATCTGTGCACTTGAGTAACAATAGAGTGAACCATTGTCACTGGTTTTCCTTTGTAACCTAACAATAACTATACAAACTTTAATTCTCCTTATCTGCATATTCATATAACTGTATAGATGTCTGGCACTAATCATCCATGCCTGTTTTCTCAGATTGCAGACTTTTGCCTTACCTGGGTTGATGTAAGCTTAGATTTACATCAAGGCACACACAAGGTATATTAGTAATGTAGATCCCTATTGGGACAAGAAAAGGGTGTTTTGAGAAATTAAATTATTTACCTATGAAGACTTGCCATGAGCGCTCCTCATGCGACTCTCGCCAGCCGTAAGGCCAGCCAACCAGCACAGCATTATGGCGGAGACCTCCTAACCCGACTGTCTGAACACTAAAAGTCAACAACAAACGTGTCAACTGAAATGTGAACAACCAGAACTCAACTGCAATAAACACTTAAATACTACAGCAGGTTTCATTTTGCATCCTCATTATTTATATTCAGATCAAGCAAACTATGATTTGCTTGAGACTGATTTAAGACCATTTTCTTTAAACATTTATAGAAGATTACTTTAAAAGAGAATTTCGAGTATACAAAAACCAATAGTAGGAAAAAAAACTGTTGACATTAATCAAACATTTTAATGACCTTTCAACTTTCCATATTTTATCTATTATTGGCCAAAAACCAAGAGCAAGAGCAAGGGAGTCATGTATAAATGGGGAAGAGAATCTGATTTCTATACTGATTACATAAAGAGGGAATAATACTTACAAACAACTATTTGGTATATTTCTTTAATCTTTTAACTTTCTCATGATATCACATACTCTAATTCACAACATCTTTTTGTTAAGAACAGGCAAGATGGTTGGGATGGTAGCAATAATCATGGACATTGCATCATTATGTTTTAAAGATACAGTTGAAAAAGTTATAATGCTCATGAATGAAAAGGGCCTCTCGATTCAGGTGCACACATCAAATGCCAATTGGTACAAGCAGTTGGAATGGGAAAGTACTTAAAAGTACTGCCAGGTGGTATATCAACCAACTGAAGAAAAGAAAATATCACAATTTCATTCTGAATCAATGGTCAGGTACTGGGACTGAATCAGGGCCAACCAGAATCCAGTGAACCACACAATGGTCAAACAGTCATGACAGGTAGTTTTTAATACTTGGCTTTATCATATTTGAAACTGCTTTTTGGGGGGGCAAAAACAATAGAAGATATCACAAATTGATTGATAAACAACTCATTGATGGGTAGGCAAAGATATAACAGCACTGTTATCAAGTTGTAAGAAGGTTGATGCACAAGAGCACCTTTACAATATCTATGGTGCAAAATAAAGTTCATATATTTGTCCTTACCTGGAAACATATATAAACTATCTAATTTGCCAGCAAATACCAAGGTATTACAATAAACTGGAAAGGTCCGAGAACTGTTTTACCGAGCGGTGGACTCACTCTTATTATAAAAACAGAATATCCTTCAGCTAATTTTGGTTTTGATATGCTGTTCTTTTTGGATGTGATGAATCTATGCAGAATGAATACATACTCATCATGTTTAATGTATGAGTCAAAAATTTAAATTGGGACTAAAATCTTAAGGAGTTACCTGCCTAATGTTTGAAAATCTGATGCACCTTTGGATAAAGGGACACATGTAACAAGATCTGCAGACTAAGATATTTAGTATTTCTTTTCAAAAGTTATACTTGTGCCAAAAAGGGTCAATGATTTAAAATGAGACGGAAATTCAAATTAACCTATATTCCCATCACTCTTTGGCCAACTTTGATGGTTTCCAATACTTACCTACACCTGGTACATAAGATATTGCCTTAATTCTTCCGAGGTAACCTAAATGTATGTTAGTTTTGTTTTTGGAAAGAACCATGTTAGATCAAACTGTTAAGTAAAGATAAGGTATGTTTCTCACTCATTGTAAGTTAATGTCTCCTACTTATGTTTGGGTCTCTAAGATGGACATTATTAAAACTGCTCAGCAAAAATCTTTCTACATTTCCTCGGACAAGATATCAGGTAGACAGTGAGCTCATTACACCAGCACATGGCAAAAATCCCTTAGGCCTAAACATTCATGTTTTCTGCAGTCTTTTCCAAATTTCTTTTTGAGGAAAACCAGGTCATTAAGGTTCTTAAAAATAAACTCTAATCTGCTTCCTTGATTCTGAACAATAACTGAGAAACAAGTCCCCTGAAAGTTAGTTAACAGTGATGTTTGTCTAAAAGATGGGCGGTTTGTTATCTTACCGAGAAAGATGGCCCAGTGTTGGTCACGCCCGTCCTTTTGGTTCTGGTGCCAGCGGTCAGGCCAGCCCACTACGACAGTGTTAGGGACGAGGAAACCCAGACCTACAGTTTGTACACTGCAACAACACCCACACCAATCACTGCAAGCCATGCCACACAGGCCACAACATCAACAACATTCAAGGCAGTATTCCAATAGGCTGAACAGGGTGCTGAACAGTTTCTGTTTGAGATTTAAGACATTCACAAGGCCAATGTAGTATTATTGTGAATCATTTTCAATTTTTTTAAATGATGAAAAATATATGCATATATACTTGTTTTGTAATGATACCAAAATATGGCAAAATGCTAGGTGTTCTCAGAACTTTTTACTACTTTATAAAAAGGATCACAAAATTGTTGCCATTTGCACCATTATCGCAAGAATAAACAACAACACCCGGAATACTGCCTTACCAGAAACAAAATTGCAGTTACAGCATGAAGATATGTAAACTGAGAGGTTGTAGAGAATGTATGTAGAAAACTTAAGAATCCTTTCAATGTGATTAAGTTTCAGAATTTACTCTTATTTAGATCTAGATAAGATGATTCAGAGATATGAGATCAAACTTCATCTAGCTGTAATAGGTGTAAATATTCATAAATATCTATTTACACACACGGAACCATTGCTAAGCCTTGTGGCTACATCTATTTTCCTTTGATTTTAATCCAAAAAAAGTAACTTTTGTTTGAGAACCTCTCCAGGTTACATAATCTAATGAGCACCAACTAGAACAATTGACAACTGTAGTTGGTGGTAACAAGACTTGCCATAGAGAATTAAAACCGACATACATATTTCTTTAAATTATACCCAAGCACGATCTTGCGACAGATGAATGACTTTTCCTCTTTATATAACATCTTTTTGTAATGTTCCATTATGAATTACATCTGTTCATTTGATCTTTCTTAGATGTGCTTCAATTTTCTCGTATTCTTAAATTTACCACCAACTGCATTACAAATGAATATGAACAATTTTAGAATATAGGAATATACAGTGAATACACAATGATAGATATATCTTTCTCTTTCATAGTGACTAACATATCAAAATCATCATACATTTTAGAAATTCATACAAAGGTACAGCCGTTCGCATAAAATTGAGATGAAACATAAATTCCGAAAGTGTGGATGTCTACAAAAATATACAAAACGAAAATAATACAGAAAATATGGTTTGCCTACTATAAACAGGTTGATACTTTGCTTGCCTTGGATTTGTAATGATAGAAATTACATCAGGCAATATTTGATTTCAGATTATCTATTAATTATTTACACTGAGAAGAATTCACCAATCTAACTGCAGGAGGGAAAGTTCCATGTATATATTTCAGATAACTTAAATCAAATATGTCCTTTGGTGGATAATATTGCTGAATAAAACGTTTTTAAGGAAAAAGGCTAATCAAAATTCAATGTTTTAGGATTAACACTTTTCTTGGCTTGCAAACAACAACTAAAATGAAAGTAAAAGTAAGAGTTTTCTTCGTGATCAGCACAGTAATAAAGCAACATGTTCTAAATTAAGACATCCCAAACTTCAGCGGAATGCTTTCATCTCTGTTTTCAAAATGTCAATCAGCAACATAAAGGTCTGTCAGTCATAAACAATATCAATAAACTCACGATTAGCTTCACACGATTAGCGCTACACAACTCATACTACACATACCAACAATTGACGACACTGATAAAAGGCAGGGAACTAAGAGAGTTGGACAGGGCATACTTACAATATGTTGAGTCCTTCAGTCATATCTTTTGTGACCATCACTTTGGCAAATCCTTTGACTTTCTCCTCATCCATTAATTCTTTCAGGGTCTGAGTGTAGAATCATAATCAGTTTACAGGCTATTTGTGTGACAGTTTGGCATTTAGACCCAGAGGAAAAGGCCACTGATAGAAAGTTGTACAACTCTAGGAAGAAATGAAATCAATTTTAGTAATCATATGAAGTTAAAGTTAGTTATACCAAGTTAAGCAATTTTAAACAGGGCAAACATCAACTAGATCAAAAGCGCCATTGATTTAATAGATCAAGTTAAGTGCTGTAGGCACTTAGGGGCCGGTGTATTCCAAGATCCAATGGAGGGGGCTTAGGCCTAGATATATATGAATTTGAAAGAAAAATATTATGATTTGTTGTGGTAGGTGTGAACTGGCACTATAGTGACAATCTGAAAAAAATATTAAACTTGGAAGCCTAGACACTGACAGCAGCAAATAAACTTATTGACAGTGTGACGCCTATGTTTCAACATTGAGAGGTAATGATTCTGACACTGACAGTGACTTAGGCCTAGATAACTATTATTTTTTAGATAAGATATTTTGATGGTAGGTAAGAAAAAATGACACTATAATGACAATTTCACAAATAATTTAATCTTCGAATCATTTAAATTTTAAATCTGTGTGACACTGACAGCACCGGAGAACTTATTGACAGTGTGATGCCTATGTTTTAACATTGAATCAGATTGAATATTTTGATGGTAGGTAAGAAAAAATGACACTATAGTGACAATTTCTCAAATCTTTTAATCTTTGGATCATAAATAATTGCTTTCGGAGCCTCCATAATACATTGACAGTGTCGAAGGGGGCTTAGGCCTATCTCAGTCCAGTCATTTTTTCATACCATCTGTAAAATATTCTTGCAAGCGTTTCTAGGCCTAAGGAGATCAAACTATATGACAAATAGGACCCTGAGATATATGAGAACATAGATATATACATGGATTTCATTTTGATAGGCCTAATAAGGTCTAAATAATTATTTTTCAAACTGCCAGTGTGCTCCTCCTGCCCGATCGATCCAATGTGCCAATGAGTCCAGCAGCTTGTCTAGGCCTATCATTTGAACTGCTGGAAAAGATATATGTACCTACCTGTACAGCCTGAGTCCTCAATGCGTTTCAATGCGTATATCCTCCACAATTGATGCGTTTAATGTCATCCTGCTTTTCTGATTTCAAAGTATCGATGCAGGCGTGATGGGGAGAGAACCCGGCGAAGGGTTGACGGCGCCATGTTCGGTCTGACAGTGACAGTGTCAAGCCTCCACGTGTGCGATCGATCCAATATTTTCCCTTCGATACGAACGCATGTTTCAGGCCACTTCATGCGTTAGTATGCGTACACAGGTCCACATAGATTCCATTAATATATATTGAAAGCATCAGATACCGCCGTAATCCGGGTAAACAGGCGGAAAGGCGCAGCCCCCGGTAACAACCAACCGTCCCCGCCGCCTGCCTCGAGCGGTCTGACAGTGTCAGGCCTCCACGTGTCCGATCGATCCAATGTTTTGCCTTCGATACGAACGCATGGTTCCCGCATGAGTTTTCAATGCGTTGTATGCGTTTAAGGGTATCCATTCGTCCAAAATATATATATTAAAAGCATCAGATACCGCGGTAATCCAGGCTAGAAAGAGAGAGCCTTCCCCGTAATGGTCCGCTCGGGACGACTGCGCCCGGCGGTCTGACAGTGTGAGGCGGCCGGGCGGAGGCCGAAGGATTACCCCCAAAAAATAGCGCGATGCATTTACGCGTTTAGACGCGTTATCTCGCAAAATATCTTCTCCTGGACTTTGACATGATCATCTATGTATCCAAATCTACCTCTGTATATATATTTGACCCGTAAGAATGACCGATTTCATGGTGAAATAGGTATGCAAATTTGATGAATATTCAGAGATTGACCCAGATCCCTTCTTCTCCGATTGAAAGCAGGTCACGGAGAATGCCGAAGATACCCGACTACCGCCGATCTAACCGGATTTTATTTCGCGCTAATATATCTAATTTGATCAATTTGGGACAAATGTCTCCATTCCTGCTTGTTCTATAGATCACAATTGATATCAATATCAGCCCAAATAAGCCCAAATGCTTGGATTTAAGCCCAGAATTGATCGCCAAAATATGGGAAGAAACACGCTATGCGCTCCGGGGGGTCCTTTCAACAAAGTGGCCACAAGTACTCTTCACGAAAGTCTATGTCTTAGTGGGCGGCGAGCGCGCCAGATTCAAAAGACCAGAACCGACTTGAACGTCTAACTGGCTCACCGGCCCACAATAATAGAATGCATTTAAATGTCTGCATTTCATTTGCAGTTTATTTGCAATTTGCTACTACTCTGACTTTATTTTAACATTACATGGTCTCCTAATTTTTCTTTTATGACTATACTCTGATTATCACCAAAAGGTAAAGAAAATAAAGAAAAGGTTGATGGTTTTTAAGCATGTAAGAACTTGGAGATTTCAATCTCCTTGTATTATGATGCAGAGTGTATGTAACCATACCTGTTTGGCCTCCTTAACTTGATCAGCTTTATCAGCATACGACCCTTCCATTACAGCTGCTACTACAGTCAGACCCTTACCTGGAACAAACAGGATAACATGTATAATATACATAATAATTGGGTTAAAAGTATGAACACTGTCCAAAATGTGCCTTCTGTGATATTTTGATTTATTATACTCCCCTGCTACATGCAACTTTATAGGTTATACACAAAACATTTAAGTCCACTATATCACATTAGCATTGTTGTGTGTGAAGTGAATGAAAGGTCCAATATTGCACAGAGAGAGACAGAAGGGTGGGCATTTTCTAACACAGTACTTACCAGCTTTGAGCTGACTGGCCAGACTGACCAGCTGAGGGTACTTGGGGCGGAGCTCAGATGTCATCTTACACAGGACTAAAAGCTGTGGCCTGCAACACATCAAACAAGTTTTAAGCCCTTATTCAGGGATGTAAGTCAGGGTTGGCTAAATAATCTGAAACTAGTGTGTGCTTGGAGACTGATTCATAGCAATATCAACCAATCAGAAGGCAGTATTTATTCACTCCTTCTACAGGTTTCAGATTTTCAATATGATCTGAACTTAATCTGAAATATATCTGAAGTTTTAAAGTCAACAGCTTCTGAGGACAAGCCAGGTGCTTCAATAGGGTTACATTGCTGACTTATTCAGGTCTAAAATGTTGTTTTACAACCTTATAACTCTGAGTTCACTTTCTTTCTAAAAAATTTGAAATCGGACACAAATCTGAAAACTGACATCACTGCTTATTTCTTGTGTAAATTTTGGTTTTTAATTCCACTAAGGGGTAACAATGATGAGGCTAGGGCCGCCAACCAACGATACAGGTATAACGCTGGGCACAGACTGTGATCTGGTATCCGGCGTTGCAGAGGAGCCTGCAGGTCAGTGGCCCTGATAAGTCTCCTGATCCCCTCACTATTTGACAGCTAGCTATAGATATATATCAAAGCTACATAAACTTGAGTAGCATAACAAAATTGTGCAAAATTTATTGCTCTGGATGGTGGAGCTTTACTTTACAATGATATCATTTACATTAGCTGAGCTCTTCTAAATATTCAGCATTTCATCTGAGTGTCTGATATCCTTTAAATGTCTGCTGTTTTAAAGTTTTGGGGATACACGGTTAGTCTAGCCTTACCGCCAGTTCTTGGTGTGGGGGTCGCCTTCTTCCAGTTTGAGCAGTGCTTGCTGTGCCGCTGACATGGACAGACCTTGGATGCCGTCTCCCCACTCCTTCTCCCCACTAAATAAGACACAATGACATGATATTAGTAATACCTTCTCCATCCTCTCTCAAAGTTAAAGCACAACTAAGATATAGAGATTTACTTGGACGATTTTATTTTAGCTGCTGCAATCATACAGATTCACAGCTTTGTGCTTGGTTTTGAAGTAAATGCAACACATTATTGAAAGCAACAGCTTTCCAATATCAATATCCTGGAATGCAAATCTAAGAAGATCCCAAATTTACTCTAAACTAATCTCCAAGCAATTATCTTTCTTATCATGGACAAAACCTATCCGGTTTTACTTACCCCTTATACTCAACATATTTGTAGACAAATGCAGCCATAGCAAAGGCTGCTAGTGCATAGTACCATCCAGCGATGATCGATAGGGCGAGGTTGAGGATGACTCCCAGCAAAGACAGCGACCAGTGGTAGTACTTGTAGCGGGGCCGCCAGTGGGGCGACTTCAGCAGTGTTTGTAGGACACATATCACATTCACAAACATGTAACACATCAGGAAACAGCTGAAAAGACAGATACATGTTCAGCTTATTCTTCTTTTTGTAAAATTAAGTTTACAAATTTACCCATAGTCAGTAATTCATTGACCCTTGTTAAATGTGGCCTTTGAAATAATGCGCTATTTTGTCCTTGCATAATTTTCACCAAGATAATATGGTGAGCAAAGCTTAAATACGTAAAGGCTAATATACTTAATCACCCACCTCATAAATAGATAGGTTTCAGTAGGGGCCCTGTAGTGATGCAGAATTAAATATGGTGGACTATCATAGCAATACAGTCTCTAACAAGATGGACAACTATATTGTTAGAGCACACAACTGTTGAGTATGTTTATTCGTTGGGGTAGTTTATCATCCAGCCAACCCTTCAGATTTTTTCCAGACTGCACAAGGTAAAGCTTTTCAGCTAGTTTCACACCAAATGGGTGGTGACTGAATAAAATAAATTTACAGCGCCTACTCACACATCAATGACCGGCGCCACATAGTCAAGACTGGCAACGATAATCCCCAGCTCACTGATGAGGAAGGTGATCAGCAGTGCTCGTATGGGCTCGCCGTTCTTTGTTGTCACTCGGAAGATCCGTAAAAATGGGATGATATCATCTCGAGCTATGGCTTGTAGTAACCGTGGTGCGCCTGCAAAGTTCCATAAGTGCAACATAAGAGAAAGGGACTATCTATACCGGTCAAGATACAATTTGAAAAAAAAAGCAATATTGGGGAAATTTTAGAAGTGATGCGCTCGGTCTAAAGTTTTGACCAAAAAAAGCCTTATTGGAGAAATTTTAGAAGTGTAGCATTCAGCCTACATTTTTGGCTAAAAAAATCTGAATCTGAACATTCTATGATTATTGACTTGTTTTCTACAACACAAAATACAAATATTATAAATTCTAAGCTAAAGGAACTGAAAAGTTACTTACTTGTTAGACACTGCAGAGCAGCACCAATAGTGGAGCAGAAGGCACCAACCAGTAAGACCCATTGGTTGGGCCATGCCAGTTGAGCCACCAGCAGTGACCCGCCTAAACTCTCCCCAAACCTGAAATAGTACAAATGTAACGCATTATAACATACTGCATAAACAATCAATATGACCAGTAGGACCCATTGGTTGGGCCATGCCAGTTTCACAACCAGCAGTTGCCCGTCTAACCCCTCCCCAAACCTGAAATTTTGCATATGTGATGTTTAACTTACTTCATAAACAGTCAATATGATCAGCAAGAGCCATTGGTTGGACCATGCCAGTTTACCTAACAACAGTGATCTGCCTAAACTCTCCCCAAACATGTAATAGTATTATGTAAAGCATTGTAATATGCTGAATAAACAGTGGTTATGACCAGCAGGACCAACTGGTTCGACCCAGCCAGCTTGGTCATCAGCAGTGACCCCTCTAAACTCTCCCCAAACCTGAAATTGTAATTATAACGTATTGATTGGGCCATGCCAGTTTAGTCACCAGCAGTGACCCGTCTATACTCTCCCCAAACCTGAAGCAGCACATACGCAATATTTTCTAACATACTTCATAAACCATCTATATGAGTGAGTGAGTGAGTGTTGGATGTTTTACGCCGTACCGACAGCCAGGGTCATTTTCACGGCGAAAACCAGTTGGGACGAATTCTGTCTTTGGTGATCGAATCTATGAGATGAAGGTGACAGGGCAGGCAAACAGCAGGGGATCAAAACCTAGCAATCATTTTTGCTGTACCTCATCCCTTAGTGAACCAAGCACTGACCGGGAATTGAACCCAAGGACCACTTGGTCAGTGCAGGGTCCCCCCTATCGTCGCCTCGTACGATCAGCAGGGGCTACTGAGGGCCTATTCTTACCAGGACCCTGACGGGGCCCGTCTATATGATCAACAATACCCATTGACTGGGCCATGCTAATTTGAATAATCCCCAATATATAGATTATACTGCAATATACTGCCTAAACTCATCCGTAGTATAGCAGTGAGGTCCTAAACTCAATAAAAAATTAAGCATTAGGTATAGTGTTTATATGATACTACAACTGGTTTCAACAAAATGTGAAATACAATATCATTGACCAATAGACCTATTTAACACCAACAACACGCTGCCTATCTTCTCCCCACACCTGAAACAGCTTAGTTTTTCTTCATAATATTGATCAAACCAATTGAAGATAACCAGCCAAAGTGGTTTGGCCACGCATATTTAGCAACTGGTTAAACCCTGCTCAAACCTGAATTGGTCCATGAAAGGTATTGTAAAATACAGCTAAAACTCTGACAGGACCCTTTGATGTGGACATGTTCTTGTTAATTAAGACAACCAAAACCTGAAAATACATCTCTGTGTTTTGTAAAATTCCATAGAAACATTGTGCTTATAGATGTAGTGATATAATCTAATAGAGAGATCACTTTAACTCTTAGTTAAGATGGCTAATCTTAGTTCAGAAGAGATCATTATTTCTTAGATACAGAACCTGACTATGTGTAGCTAATACTGATTGATGACGTTAGCAGTGATGCTAAGAAATCCAGGGCAGGCCTACTTTTAATCGCTTGATGACCTTGTAGTGCATTCAGAAATCATTTACAAAGTCAACCAGGAACTAGGATTCTTGACAATGACGTCAGACGGCCACACGCCCACTTGGCTGGCAGGAGCGTGCTGAATGAGATCACAGGCACTAGCGGTATTCTTGTTCGCTCCCATTTCCTGGTCTCCGACAAGTTATTTATAATGTTGGTGGCTGCCTAGATGGCAATTAGCCTTTAGCTCTATGAGTGGTCCATTCAGTAAGTATTCATCAGTAAGGTGGTAAGGTTAGGAACAACACATGATGTTGTACTAAGAAAGTGGGTGTGTTACTAGCAATTGATAGGTCCCTCACATATATAGTAGTGAGTGAGTGAGTGAGTGATGGAGGTTTTACGCTGCACTGACATCCAGGGTCATTTTCACGGCAAAAACAAGTTGGGACGAATTCTGTCTTTGGTGATCGTATCTATGAGATGAAGGGGACAGGGCAGGCAAACAGTAGGGGATCAAAACCTGTAAATCATTTTTGCTGTACCTCATCCCTTAGTGAATTATGTAGTATGTGAACTAAAACAATATGATGCATGCACAAGGGGTATAGTTGGCATTAAAGCAGTGTGGATGAAGTTAATTATGATCATGTCAATGGACAGCTCCTGCCAGTCCTTCCAATAGGCAGACATCACCAAATGCCAGGCAGACTAGTCCAGTTAAAAAAAGCATGTCCAGGGTCTATTAAATTTCAACACCTGAGTCACTTGACTTTAGGGCCAGGTGTGCTATTCTTATACAATAAGCCTCCTTAATATCAAAACCAATGGGAGAACAGAAAAACTGCAGGTAGTACTATTTAATGCTGAGCTGACTTTTGTTTGCCTAGGAATAGGAATTGCTTACTGTCTGTGTGTGCTTTAAACAAGAAATGTACTCACTTGTCTCGTAATAGCACTGCTTCTGTTGTCGCACCGAAGAAGACCACAAAACATAAATCTTCTAGGAGTTAAGATTTTGAATCTGATTTTAAAAACAAGTATGCTGAAGAAAGTTTTTACTTTAAATCCAAATGTCGATAGTAAAGTATTCCAGTATACAAACTTCACAACTTAAGAACTGTATCTTGATAAATCCAACCTAAAATCTAACAATGTCTTTAATATGCTGCAACTGTGAGTAAATAAAAATGAAGATTTTCCAAGAAAATTAACCATTCATCAATATCAATATTCATGGATATTGATTTATTACCTATAAAGAAATTTATTTAAAACATAAAAACTAAAAGTTTCATCCATGGCTTACTCTTGTCTTTTATGTCAATTATCAAGAGAAAGCAATGCACTCAAGTGGTTTCTTCTATAAATAAAGATTTTGAAATGCATCAGATCCTTTTCCTCAAAGCTAGGAAAACAATCTTTCTATCAGGAAGATTGGTAAATTAGGGCTCTCAAATATCCATTCCCTTTCTAGTTGAGTGAATACCAAATACTTTCAAATTAAACTTGGTGTAGAGTAACCAATGCCGCAAAGGATACAGACAAAGGAACATGTTAGTTGAGCGGCAATCGTGCCGACAGGGATGGACTGCTGGGGATCCCGTAAATCTCCTGACATGTTTGATCCTGTCATGATACCTGTTTGGCAGATAAAGAACATCATTATTACTACAGGCAAAACTGAAAAAATGTTAATAGACACATTTCCCTAATGACTGTTTGAATTGGTCTAATCTACAACCATTGATCTTGTGTAAGCTAGTTAATCTGAAGTATGATTTTTTTTATAACAAGTTACCCTCTCACATTAGGTCTGCAGTTCTTTTTGTCTAAGCTTCTAAATTAACATGGAGTAAAATTCTGTTGAATATCACCTTGGTTTTTTTTAGCAATCAGCTTTAATTATTGGTTGAATAGGAACTCTAGGTGACAAAACCATAAAACACAAGCTATGCTCATCTGCTTATTTGGGAATTACAATAAAGGTTAACTACTAAAATACTTGACTTCACTAGAGGCAGCTGTCCTTTAGAGAAAGATTCATAAACTATTATTGACCTGTCACCGACGGGAAGTAAATGGCACAGAGCGCTACAAATGTCGTGGTCATGTCAGCGATGACCTCCCCTTTATGGTGGTCACCCTTCACGCCCGGAGTTACTTCGTCCTGCTTAAGGTAATACGAGAACAGGTTTTCTGTGAAGAGACAAAAAAGTTCTCATAATTAGTACAATATTAATTTAATCAATTTTCATTTTAACAAAGATAATTTGATATCTGTGCATTAAAACCTGTTGCCTTCTCTTGTGTTTCCCCTTTCATTGCAGTAATGTCAAAGTATTTATTTCACAAAGGAACATCTTCCTTCAAACTTTCTATTATCTATTTCTTGATAACGCAATATTTCTCTCATATTTCCTAAATTATGACATATGTAAATGCAAACTCTGAAACAGATATATTTCGATACAATATAGATTTTCAGAATACTTAAAGATTTTCCCAATACAAAGAGATCTAAGTTCTGAATAGCAACGTTAGGAGAACATATTCATAATTGAACAAAATGGAATGGGACATTTGAAATTCTTTGTATTGGTGCTATTGGAGCACAATATTTTATGTTGTTCGACCATCAGAAACATCAACTCATGACCATGATTTACTTGACAACATTTTTTTCTGGCTTGTGATTAAATTAATCAGATTTTCTGCAATAAAAACTCCAATAAGATTCTGTAAACTCAAGTTCAAGTTCTCTGATCATAATATTTGTTTGTACTTGATATCTTTGTGCCCCACCTTTGATGACCCCGCTAGCGATGCCAGGTATCCCTGGCTTGTACGTAATATTGTTGTTGAGGAAGTAGTCGTCGCACGCCCCAGCGTCATCACAGTACCGGTGCCAGATGTCACCCGCGGGGTCCTTATTACACCAGTCTAATGCATGGAGAGTATCGTTAGATGGAAGACCTAGTAACCGTTCTCCTAACACGCAGATCCTGTAAGACCAAACACACATTTTAGTTATAATTATGAATACAAAAGGTACAGGTATTTGAAGGTCACGTGTCTAAGAGATTTCAATGATTATTTATGACGTATATGAATTGCAACAGTTCAGTACAGCAATTATATTGATATTTAACAAGCAATAAAATCGGTAGTAACCACATAATGTTGTAATATATGGCTAGAATTATATGACTTAGCCACAAAGAAATCGAATTGCAAAGAAGTACCTTTATATCTAATAATAACAATTTAGAAAATCCCAAATGCTAATCATATTCAATTCATTTCACAAATAGGGTCTATTTCGTAACACCATTATTTTCTTCTACTTCCAACTATGGGAAGTAAACGTTGTTATAGACTAAGGTGATAATGAATGGGGGAAGACAGGCATCAAACTGGTTTCCTTTAATAAACTTACCACACATCTCTCGTCTTTGCACTAGCTTCAAAAGACCCGATATATACACAGAGAATAGAGACGATTACACAGGCGAGGGAAAAGGGCGCGAACATCTGGACGAACCTGACGCCCACCGCCACCAATATTGTTAACACTATGAGTGTGACGGTACCATAGACTCGGAAGTTGTTCCACGGGTCTTTATGGATATCACCAAAAAAGGATATTCCAGGTGCCATATATTGCTAAAAGAGAAGCAAACAACAGCATATTAGCTATACTAACAGGTGGATTTATACTTTACATATAAACCTCTATAATGAATACTTTTTTGAAGAGTATTCATACCCTTCATACCCTTTGAGTGAATTCCATCTCCTCTTTCCCCATGTGAAGGGAGTTGACTTAAAATCTGAGTCATTTTTTTACTTTTAAGTCCAGACAGAGAAATTAAACAATCATGGCAGAACATTTATTTACTTGAAGTACATCTAAGGTAACTGACAGACCTTGATTGTTCAAATGAAATCAACTATTTTTTAAATATTTTGTTCAAATGTCATTGCCATAGATTTGAGGCTTCAGTATAAAGAAAGTGCCTTGCAAGTTACAGGAAATGATGAAGGCTAACAGCCTTTGATATATCACTTGGAACACAGTGCACAAATTTCAAGACCCCTTACGATTCAAAAGTAGGCCACCTTTGGGTGTTTGTTTGTACTTTTCCCCCTAAATTTCTGTATACCAATTAGACCTGAAATATATGAGACATGCTTACCAGTAAAATTTCTATAGATCCAAGGATGTACAAATCTACTGCGAAGGTGTTTGCGAGATAGAAACATATGCCTACTGCCCCTCCACATTCTGGGCCTAGGTTTCGGGATATCATGAAGTACGAACCACCCGCTGAAAATACATAAAAAGACATCGCTGAAAAAATAATACAAAGATATTGCTCTTAATACAAGTCTTTTACTATTTTAGTGCAGATCAAGACATAAAACAACTATATGGGATAGGTTAATCAAGAATATACATGTTTCTGATGAAATGGAATGGATCGATACACAACAACACTCTTGTGTGGGCAGCCTTCCTAAGGCTAATATCAGTAATTGGCCTCAAGGGGGAGGTATGTAAAGAACCCGACATCTTCACACATCTTTGAGCAACACTCTATTGACCTTGTTAGGTGCTATAAAGGGACGCGGTCATCCCTGTATTCTTTGAGTCTGGGGCTAAATTGATTCCGGGGGCACAAGTTTCCTTCTGTTTAAGGTTGTTGTATACACGTGGCTGCATCAAATGAAATAAATATCTACAATAATATTGTATTGGAATAATCAAGTTATTCACATGTGATATTTGAATATCATTTCATTCATTCATTCATTTTTTTAGCACATCTTCGCCACGTCTCACTCATTTAAATTAGGACCAAATGATAATCGCCTAAATAAGCTTTCCATCTAATTTGGGTTTATAAAAACCAATAAACAAGGAATTGTCCCATACAAATCTTCATATGAACCAAAACACCATAAACTACGTCAACCCTACTGGGGTAAATTGGTTGAGCACAAATGTTAATTACTAATAATGTATCTCTCTCTGCCAATTAACCAATAGTTTATAACCAAATGTGACTATAAAACCCTGAGCGGCTGCATGAATCAAGACACAGCCGTATAATTAACCAAGAAATTAAAACCGAGCACTCGAGTCTTGAACAACTCCCTGGCTGATATTAGCTTCATTTTGATAAGCAATAAGCTCAATTATCATAAGCTGTTGATGAATAAAGATTAGAAGCTGCCTTAATTATCACCTAGAACTGTGTCTCTAGCACAGAATATCAATACATGTATGGTACAGGCATTCAGATATGACATACCGGTTCAATCCTACAGGACAAATAATTGCTACTTTTCTAAGATTGACATCAAGTTACTGAGTTTGTTTCCTTTATTGAAAGCTATATTCATGGTATATTCAAGAAAGGGTACATGAACATTCTAATTAACTGTCTTCAAATTTTGAAAGACAATGAATCTTTGTTGTCTTATAGCACAATAACTAATAGGTTTGACTTCCACAGATGAAAGCATTTTTCTTCTTGGTACTTTAAGATTTAACATTGTTTCTAATCACACTTGTGATGATTATGTAGCATCACCAACTATGATGATGGCTTGACTTCCTATCCAGACTAAGACCCGCAGCATCCATCTCTGTGCCGATTGTCCCGACTGAGTGACAATTAGCGCTTTCCCATGCCGCGACTGATTACATTAGTCTGCATAATCAATTTCCACTCCTCAAAACTGTTATCTGGGGCAGTGTGTGGAGTGGTTTCCTGATGTTTGGTATCTTTTAGCCCTGGTGCTTGTAATGCTGAGTTTCAGATTACATGACTCTTTCCTATCAATTTGCTCAGGGTATTGTGCCAGATGTAATAGTAGGTTCATTTTAATTTTTTCTCTTCGAAACGTTTCATTGCACATGAGGTTATTGTAGATTTCTTTCCCTTTAATGCTGAGCTTCAGCTTTGAATGATTTCAGATACAGACTGTACTATTTTGTTCTATGATAGTCATTAGGTATTATCATGTATGCAAAGCTGAATTTAGGTAATAATGCAGCGTTTTTGAAAATCTTTTTGAAATGCCAGACACTGTGCCTGACTTTCGTCAGCTTTTCCTTGGAAATAAGCTATTTTCTGTTGGACGCTATAAACACAATTGACCTTCTATCAAATATTTTATCTCAAACAAAATACTACATTTCCTTCAAGAATGCTCAATAAACAAAAAAACAGAATCAATTTTTGTACTTTGGCACAATAACAGCCATCAGCACTGAGTGAGAGCGTTCTGTGATCCTGCAATTGACCACCATCAGACCCTCTCTCACTCTACACACCTCTCCTACCGCATGGTCTGAGCACTAGCTGAGAAGCCCACCACTTCTATTGTCATACTGAGCTAGGATAGTGGCTTTGGGAGGCTGTGGTAGTGACATTCATGTACTATCATGCTCATAGTACTGACCATCTTATCACTCACTCACCTAAGACTAGCCAGTGCCAGTGGTGGTCTAATGGACTAACTGGATCAGGTCATGGTTATACAGCAACCTAACTGTCCCCTCTCCAACACTTCAGTCTAACAACAAATCAAAGGACAGAACCCTTGAATTAATGAACATGACATACATGTAACCAGCTATTCACACCAAAGCCACTGGCTATAATACTGACATTTGTTTAGAAGGGTACTCTTAAAAATCTGATGAGCCTAGTACTAATAATGCCCTACAGTAAAGTTCTCTCTTCATTCACTTAACATTCATCAGGAAAAGTCACTATTAGCCAACACATCATGGTAATAACAAATTTAAATACTAATCCTCTTCTAATCCAATGTTAAAGTTATATTTAGGTAGATATCAAGCTAGGCATCACGTTCCCTACATTTCAGCAGACCTAATTGGGCGTGTGATCTCCTAATCAAAGGCGATCCACGAAGTTGTAGTAAGCAAGTTACGCATGGCGCAGGAACAACATAGGCCGCTGCATGCAATGAGCTTCGTTTACAAAGACTTGACATTTAAAGTTATAGTTTGTTTCTGTTTCTTTTCAAGTATGTAAAATAACAATGAAGACTGCAAATTAATGCACAGTCACATCCTTGTTTGTGAGTTTATTTTAGTCCTAATAATTAGTTAGCAGAATAAAGTAAAGGAGAGATTTTACAGGGCAAGAGAATATCAATCACCAACTGAAGGTAATAGTAATATAGTGAAGATCTTTTTTCTGGAATGATAATTCAAGAAAAGTGATTGAAAAAAAGAGGAGCTTGAATAAAAAAGCAGTTGTTCTTGGAGGGCTTAGATGATACTCTCAGGACAAAACACCATTATCATAATTATTATGATGTAAGGTAAGGAATATTCACAAGTGAAACTGTGACCTTCGTCAAAGAGACACTCCAATCTAATTTGAGCACAAAACTTCCTAGCATGCCATGCCCAATGGCTATACAAAGGCACACTAGACTTCCTACAGAGAAAAATGCACATAACTTCATGACATGTAGGAGGATGCCTTCAGACATGATAGGCCATATTACCCACCATGGAAACATCCCTACAGCATGAGCCACTAGTCATGCAGCCATATCCCTTTTTCATCACTACATCTAATGTTTGCTCTGTCTTAAATTACCTACCGTATGATTCTAAAATTGGCTAAGGCTCTCTCATGTTACGATCGATGAATTGGTCTCAAAGCTAACCTTGTCTAGGGTAATCACTGGGGAATGTGCTCCCTGTCAGTCTCAAAGCTTTAGCTTTGGTAATGATTGGTGAAGATGAACCTTTTCAGTATCAGTTTTTTTACCTCTATGATGTGCCATATGGCAAGAAATTGATAGGTTTGTTTATGGTAATTAGCTTTCCTACATTAGGCAAGTAATTGAGAGTGGACCAAAAATACACCATGAAGCACAACCTAGCAGACAGTAACAAAAAGTTTCTTTGCAATATCCAGAAGTCAGATTGGCCATATCAGGAGAAGACTGTATTATCATAGTTTGTTCTTTTAAGATTAAGGCGCATGCATGAGATGGGTGGCCACTAAATTCTCCTATTTGTGTAGGCCTTGATTTTATTATCTAACACCTTGAACTGTTTTAGCCTTCTCTTGTTACTGAGAAGCAGAGGAATCATGTTCTGATAAAAAGCCTACAACTTGAATTCCCCCCATGCGATTTTTGTCATCAGTTATGCCAGGGCGGTTCTATGAAATTAGAGGCATCTTGAAATCTCAATAAAATGAGGACCTTGAAAGTGAAGGACATTTCTTTTACGCATCGCTAATAAGTTTGTGTTCAAGGTGGGTTAAATGAACCTACTCATACACAATGCAGTAAATATTTCAATGTCTAAATCAATACCCCTTTATGATAGTGAAGATAGTGTGCTCTAGACGTTATAGAATAGTGAATAATAGTTAATTTTAAATTCATCAACAATACGGCTGCCAGACTATTTTGGCCTTTGTTAGTCATCTGCAGAAGGTCTATAGGCACGATATTCCATGCTATAACTGAGGAGGGAGAACATTACCTTTAGGGGCCTTAGATTATAAATGGGAAAACTGATACAGGTGGATGCATGTCAGGTGCTCGAGGGGGCTCGGTCTGTGTCTCGAAATAACCATGAATCCAGGAACCACAGCACCGTTTGAGATCTAGCAGTGTTTGTCTGTATCATGTATGTTTGTGTCTGTATGGATATATCAATGATCTTTTCCTTCTGTTTTCTATATAATTGAAAGGTTAAAGGGAGGGGCCAGTGACCAAAAATTAGTATACTACCGTGATCATTACCATCCAGGGAATAACCATACCAAATTTTATAATTGTATCTCTAATACTTATTATTTTATGCACATTTTTGTGTATCAAACTAAGTTTTTCTGCCTGCATCTGACAATGCCTGCATGGAGCATTTATCTGTTTGTGACGTCATAAGCAGAACAGTTGAAAAATGATATAACTGAAAAAATTACAATATTTAATGTATTTAATTGTCTTCATGAGCCTAAAAATGTTAAAAATTACCAAATTAAAATCATTTTTGAAAGAAAAAATCAAGAATTAGTTTTACTGTGAAATTTATAATTTTGAAATCTAAATGTAACGGATTTTTGGTGTGACGTCACAGACAGACATCCTATACCAGGTGGACAGGGGACTCAATATATGGTCTGATTTGGTGACAGGGTTTTCTAGATGAGGGACCACTTCATAGTTATGATATTTCACATACTTACACTTAGGCACTATACCTACGGTATGATTTGATAATTTACCAATATTGTAATTTCACTGGCCCCTCTCTTTAACAACATATTTAGGAAAATAAAGATCAAATTTGTATCAAAAAGCATGGTGGAATGTTGGACTTTTAAGACGTTAAGTTTACACTAAACTGTTTGTTTAAGGAATGAATATGGTTTCTTTTAAAGACATTCCTAATTAGGGGTCCTGGGAGGAGATTCTGTCATCATGTTATGAATAGGGAACTCATAATTACAACTCTAGATACTGAGGCATTGTCTAAGACTCAATCCCATCTAACATCATGTCCCGCACATCCCATAGGCAGTGGTCGGGCACCTGTGATCATTCGGTTGTGGGCAGCTTGCGATTAAGATGCAAGTCACATAAATCGGTCAGTCAGTGATCTGACTTGTATTGATTATGTGTGCCCGCCTACTCCTTTAATCTGTCGGTCTACCCGTGGTCATTGTCGAACATTGGTTACCCAGGGTGCCCATGCTTTTTCAAAAAAGTAAATTTAAGACCTTTTCAATTTCATGACCCTTTTCAGATCTTTTCATGACCTATTTAAGACATTTGGCAAATTTAAAACCAATTTGGCAAATTAAAAAAAAAGAAGTATTTTTCATACATGCGCCAGATAAAGGACAATTTATTCAGATTGTACATGAGCCGTCTGAAAAATGATTGTTAGTGTACCAAAAGTAAGGTTCAATGGATTGCGGGCTAAGTATACAAATAATGCAATTTTATTTTAGGTTATTTTAAGCATAAATATTCTATATTTCTTATTAACTTTAGCATGTCTATTCCCTTCAATCTGGCAGAAATTAATGCAAAAGTATTGAGGATGGGATGGCAATAGAGAGCAGCACAAGGGAAGGCGTCACCCAATCATACAGGGGGACGGTATCTGGGTTTGATGTTCTATCTGGGGCAATCTGGGGTAGATTAGGGGGACTTGGAGATGCAGTCTGGCTGTGAAACTACTCCAGGGTGGTTATCTGTCTGACGAGACACAGAAGTGTTCTTGGAGAGAGTGGAATAGCTGAGTTCTAGTTCCAAGGTGCTTAATGATAACAATTTTTCCCCCTAGAGACTTAAGTTCAATCTTATCAGTTTATAATGTAAACCCATGACAATGTGACGCTCTGGTAAGAGCTTACCAAATATTCATGCTTTACATAGATACTTGTTAATATGATACGAATTCATGTACAAGTGAATACCTCTTTTCTCTTTCTTTCTATACAACGTCATCTATGCTAAAATATCCAAATTCATAATTTCTAATTTACTACCATACAGGTGAAGTATTCCTCAGTATGTTTTGATTTATGACAGATTATTCTTTTCTAAAACAATAAAAAGGTACATACCTTGGACAACACCGTTTGTAGCAATGGCACTCATTGATATGGAAGTTACAAAAGTCTGAAAAGGAAAAGAAAATGATTAAGTTCTGAGGATTTCAACGTTTGATTCCGACATCTTTCAAAAAGCTGAAATTGTCTATAATACACATTTCATGTCGATGCAATTGTATGTGGATATAGCCGTTCTATGCAAATACGACAATGCAACAAGTGACATAGCTAGCATTCTCCCATTGCAAAAATATTGCAATGCTATATTCTATTTTCCACTGTAGATAACTGCGTGCGAGAGATGATTGCAGGATTTGATGTACAATTGCGGCACTAATCCTGAAAGATTTCACCCACATGTTGGTGAATCTTTTATATCTTTGCAATTAGAAAAGGCTGCTTCCTATAGTGTATACATATTTTTGGTGTATACATAGCAGATGCCAACAAAATACTGAAATATAGGCTTAAACTTAACGTGTTATGCATGAGGAATGACCGTTTTATCAGGTACTAAAGAAGTGAATGATACGTTCGGAAAAAGCTTTGATAGTGTGAATTATTAATGTCCCCAAGCCCCCAAAAACAATTGCTTTTCCTCCTTATCTGGTTCTCAGAGAGCTCATGTCGTGTGGCCCCATAAACCATCTTTTTGGTGCCTGTTTTAACATTACGGATATCTCTTACATGTGGATAACCTGGGAAAATGATCCAAACATGACTCCCTCAGCAGAGGTCAATCAAACATTTCTCTATCAGTGCTCCAGCTAATAGTTCTCACTATAAAAGATCTGTGAGACATGTGTGAGTGTCAGGAAAATTTGCGCATACATCAATATTGTACTGTTTTTGATAGAGGTAGGCCCCCAATGTTACAGGTCAAGTTTATGAAATGTGAATATCATATGTCATTGTCACATGACTACAATGCCTATTCAGGGTTGCCAGAGACATCAACATTCTCTGACTTTTCCCTTACCAATTTCATTTTTGCCTGACAAATAGGATAATAAAATACTTTCATTAACAGCCTTGAACCACCCCTGGAAATTTCCTATCCTCCAATTTAGTCTGGGACTTGTCAAATACACAATATGTTTGTTACACAATTTTTCTTAACAACTCCTGTAACCAAGGCAATGCTGCTGGATTGGAGCAAGGTCCCTTAAAATCACAACATGCCTGTGATTGGACCGATTGGAAGAGAAATAAAAGTTTCCTTAAATCTGAAAGAGTGACATAGATCTGAACTATCATCAACAAGAAATAGTGACAACAATATGCCACATGGGAGTTTCTTACAGTTGGTTTGTGACATTGGGAACCTTGGATCAAGCGCCCCAAGATCTTCTAAGGCAGTGCAAAAGTCTCCGAGCGGACCACCTGACCGGGTCAGGTGGTGGGGCTTCGGTGATCTATCCAACGTCGAAAACATACCTATACAGCCCCACCTGTAAACAAATTCTGATCAATGCCATTTACTGACTCTGTATCAGAGTCAGTGGGCACAAATCATTCGCTGTGAGCACACTATTTGCAACTGCAACTGGTGTATACACCGAAATATGGATGAAATTTCATAATTCATTAGAGAAAAGCACCCTGCAACCAAATCTTCACCATTATTCTTTTCTTAAGGAATAGTCAGGAATTACGCATCATGTTGAGAAACGCCCCATATCCTATACAAAACACTTTTTTCTCTTAGAATTAAAAGAATCTCAAAAGTGACACCCAAGATTTCAAAAACAAGCGGAATCCATCACTTGTGCAGATTTCTGGCATGCCTGCAATATTGGGCGTTAGACAAGGTGCCTCTTTCCTCCAGAACCCCCCTGATCCTACACCTCTCCCGGCTCCCCCTGCCAAGAGACTTGGCCCTCGGCTCACCACATGGTTTGAGCCCACACCGATTCCTTACGCCGCCTCCAACCAGGCGGAAAGAAGGAGAGGCAGGCAAGGAATTGGTTGAGGCCCGGGAAATTACTGTTACAATGACTGACTCTGAGGGGTTCAAAGTTCAAAGTGAGTGCTGAGAATTGAGTGTGTTTGTTGATGTGTTGGAAAGGGTTGGGTATGATAGAAGTGAAATGATTGGTGGTGAGGTTATACTCATAGGGATGTGACCGTTGTGGATACATAATTTTTCTCAAAATGTCGATCATAACATAATCATAACAGAAAATTGTACTTTAGCTTAAGTATTTTAATTCAAGACTTTTTAAGACCTATCCATAAATAGCCAAAATAATGACCATTTACATTTTAAAAAAAAGGGAGAGAATTAAGACTTTTTGAAACTTATAAAAACACACCTTATTCCTATGCTATTGCATTAGCTCATATTTTCAAACAAATTTTGAATTCCTTCATTTGTTTGCTTCGCTCAGCAGAGACCTTTGTATCAATTACTTAGAATAGCAATGACATAAAAAAAAAAGAAGAAAACTTACATACTACTTTGCTCTAGCTGTTCTTCTATAAATACACCACTCCAGCTTCTGAACAGACCCACCTCCCATGCAGTCCTCCAAAACCACTGGTTTTACTCTAAATGAGGCGTCCCAGGTGGCGAAATCATAAAAATATTTCTAGACAGGTTTTCCCGGCCGACGCCTCTCACTGCCGACGGTTGCCATAGTAACTGCTTTTAAAACCTACTATTAGGGCAGTTTAAGAACGGCGCCGGTGGTTATCTATATTTTTTCTTGAGTAAGGATTGGCAGAGGGATGCTTTTTTATGATTTGATGGTAGTGAAACCATGTTTTTAACATTTTCATTTAATTATAGTCGTACTCCAGCCCATCTAGTTTACATAGAGTGATGCTCTTGTTGCCAAGTGAGGCCATTCTACATGTATAAAGTGAGCCTGAGGTAGGTGTTATATGATCTGTGACAGGAGGGTGTAAGTCAATGGTAGGTACTTGTTGACTGTTCTTACCCTTTCAATAACCCCGTTCTTGTTTTCATAGATAGTGTGCATTAGACTTAAATATGTGTTCTGCGTTGTGTCACAGACAAACAACTATTCAGAATGGCAATTGTAGTCAAAGTGCTGTTAAGTAGTATTTGAGCATTTACATTATGAAACAATAGGTATCGGGCCAAGGTTTTGAGAATGTGCGCCAAAATTGAACGAAGATTTCAATACAGAAACAGTGTTCAAAACTAACTTTTTGGGACGTCAGCCATCTGGGCTGACATTCATGTAAAAATGTCAGCCCTGATAGAAAACTGTCAGCCCGAAATTTGTTTGATGAAAAACTTAAAAATGAACATTACAACTAGATGTCTCAGGTACATGATAATGATTGAATTAAATTTTCAGTCACATTGAAAGACAAAATGTTTTAAAAAAATCGGCCTTTTTTCTTTCAAAAAGCTGTCAGCCATTCGGGCTGATAACTCAAAAACTGTCAGCGTTGATCAGGAAATGTCAGCCTGGGGCTGATGGGGTGACGTTAATTTCGAACCCTGCTGAAAGGTGCTCTGTGCACTGTTTGAAGAGAAGTGCGCCAGGATGGCACACAAAATAAAACCTTTTGTTCAAACACTGAAATATGACAGAAAACCATAGCCAATTTCCGTCCCTAACAAGTCTTAATGTCTGTCCTGGAGCAGAGCTTCCATGAGAGGCGAAATAGTCTTAGGAATTAGTCATTAAGTATGAATAGAACTATGTAAAAATGTCTATCAAATGTTGTTGTGTCTTGACATGACACTATTATGCAGTATGAGGTCGATATATTTAACTATGGGTCCATTGGACCACATGCAGCCACTAGGCCAAGGTCCGAAATGGACCCAGAGGTCTAACCAAATATGACATAAAAGTGTCTTTTTTATTTTATGTAATTATTCCAATGTGATTAAACATCAATTAATTGAATTAAAAACCTTGATGTGGGAGTCGCAACACCGATGTGGGAGTCCTGACACAATGACAACATCTGGTTTGTTTAGATCTAAGCCTACATACATCATTCCGATGATGCACAATAAGCACCGCTGCTCCCACTAGCCATTACATAAAGTTCAAGTTCAATGCACAGGCTAGGAAAATCTGCGTGTCCGCGTGTCCTCGACGTCCAGAAAATGGGTGTGGACGACCAGAAATCGCTTTTTGGTCGTCCTCCTGACCACCAGATGTTTTTAAAAAAAATACTGAAAATGTTCCATAAAAAAAAAACGTTTTGGCCTATTTTGATATTTGTTTGAAAACTTTACATGCGTCTTGAAAATGTGGACAACCTATGGATGTTTGTGGACAACCAGATCTTCAATATTGGTTGTCCTCTGACGACCAGAAAATTGGAGGAATTTTCCTAGCCTGATGCATATGTCACTGTTGCTGGGCGCCTCAAAGTCCCAAAGACTATCTCCAACCTTTAGTACACGTGTACTTGCACTGTTTCCGGGCGCTGGGTGCCGGCAGTTTCATTCATTAATATTCAAAATCTACGCCACTGTTACCGGGGGCGTCACTTTCTCCATCTACCAATGTTATTTAGTACACATGCACTTAGTTCTATATTCAAAAAGTAGGTCATCATACAACGTTACTGTTGCTGGGCACCGGCTGTTTTCGCCGGTTCAATGCATTTATGTCACTGTTGCCGGGCGCCTCAAAGTCCCAAAGCCTATCTCCTACCTTTAGTACACATGCACTTAAGCTGTTGCCGGGCGCTGGGTGCCGGTATTTTTCAATTTGCACCGGCGGTTTTTGAAAGCATCATGACTTGTCAAAAAATGGAATTTCTCATCATTTTCAAACTTAAAATGTGATTTTTATATGATGTTTTTGGGAAACTAGAAATCTGAAGATTGTCGGCCAGAAACTGGCCGATGTTGCGTTGGTGGTTTTTAAATGTAATATCTTGCAGTCGGGCTGACGTCACAAACACTATCTAGGTCGGGTAACCCCACGTTGTAACTGGTTAGTTGTAGCTGGCCCCAAGCTGGCACCAAGGAAGGGGGAAGGAAGTGGAGTTTCCTACATACATTGCACATTTCTTACTGTAATCATGAAAATTCCTATGAATTAAAACAGGTGCCATATAATTTAGATATTCACGTGTCACATAATAAAAGTTTTGGGTACTTTCGCTGAGGAATTTATTAATTTTTGTCACTTAAAAAATGTTGGGTTTTCAGCCAAATGCCCCAGCCATTCTCTGTGATCACTGACCCATTAAGTCACGTGATTTCCCCTTTGCGGGGAGGCATGGCCTAAGGGAATCCTCGTCAACTAGGCTAGATAGCAGGCTCGCACTAGTATTCTATAACCGCCTGTCTACAGATTGTCGGACAGAACCCCCCCACCTCTCCTCCTCCCCCTACCTGGCCTCGCACACCGCCCCGGCCGGTCCCCCCCCCCCCCCCCCCCCCCCCATGGTCGGTCGGCCGGCCCACCACCACCACCACCACACCGCTACCACGGCTGGTCGGTCGGCCCACCTCCCCACCCACCACCACCAGCCGCCGGGGGACAGGTGAGGCGGTGTCCGTAGCGGCTGGGGTGGGGGTAGGGTGGTGGGTGTGAGAGTATTGCAGGTGTCACGGTTGATTGGGTGCACGGACGGTGGTGTAGGAGGGAATCCTATTGGTCACTCAGGTTGACCAATGAGTGTACAGAGTGTACAGCAGGGCTGTGTGTGTGTGTGGTGGGGGGGGGGGGGAGGCGGTGTCTGTAGCAGCTGGGGTGGGGGTAGGGTGGTGGGTGTGAGAGTATTGCAGGTGTCACGGTTGATTGGGTGCATGGACGGTGGTGTAGGAGGGAGTACTCACTCAGGTTGACCAATGAGTGTACAGCTGCACTGACCACTGAACACTACTGGGTTGGGTGGGGGCCCAACAATTAAACAATTACACTGTCCACTGGTCCACAACAATAGACCCACTTCAAAAACGGACCTATACCTTGGTTGCGTTGGTCACTAATACCTAGACCATCTATAGTTGTATGTACACCAACGCAACAAAAATGGAATGGACTATTCTTCCCTAGATCTAGAGCTGTCACCAGGATGTATCCATTTCTCTGTAATAGTTCACATGTCTGAGAAAAAAGGGCGGACATCACCAGTCAAATTCAATTTTTTTTGTCATTATTAGAGTACAGAGGCGAAACATCATTTCGCCTCTAAATTACCTTATTTAAAGTGTACTTACTGTGAGGCAGCAGAGGAAGACCATGGCGAAGGCCTGCAGGGTGCCCATGGAGCCGACGATCCAGGCGAGCCGTACAAACATGAGCACCCCGAAGATGTGCTGGATGGTGGGAAGGTACACGCCAAGCACCACGCCCAGCTTCGCCTTCTGTGAAACAATGAAAAAACAGAGGTGTTAACTAATGTACATAGTCTTTGTAATATCTCATACAAACATGAGCACTCCAGAGATGTGCTGGATGGTGGGCAGGTACACGCCCAGCACCACACCAAGCTTCGCCTTCTGCAGAACGATGAAAAAAACAGGTGTTAACTAATGTACACAGTCTAATATCTCGTACAAACATGATGGTGGGCAGGAACAAGCCCAGCACCATTCATCCACCAGGTCCAGCTTCGCCATCAGCAGAACTATGAAAAAACAGAAGCGTACAGAGTTTCTTTAATATCTCACAAACTTCAGCCTGTGTTTCTTTTGAAATAATTTTTTAATCAGTCCATATTAATGAGTGCGTTTTTTTCTACATTATTGTTATCAAACATCTTCATATAATATTGAATACCGTATTCTCCCAGTCGTTTAAGAAATACAGCATAATAAAATGAATAGTGATCAACATGGATAAGACGAAGAACATGATGATCAATCATGTTATTTCAATTTGGAAATATCATAGCATTCTGAAAACAAGGGAGCAAAACTGATGTTTATCACATGATGGAAACCTTAAAAACTACATTATTGTAAGTGACTCTTGAATAGCGATTTCATCTGTCACAAAAAGTACATACACTTATAGATAACAGTAATAGGCCTAGTTCTCCTATGGTACCTTAAATGACAAATTTCCCTCATCATTAACCGAAATATTGGCGTTTTTTTTATTTATTTCTTTTTAAATATCTTTTAATTGGTATCAGAATTGGTTATGAAAATACCCCCTTGCTTGGGCATGCTTGTTATCAGTACCAGTAAGTGCAGGTGGTCAGTCGTCCTTTTTGTGATAGGATAATTTATTCAGTTATCAAGATAACATCCCATTCAAAAACTTGTCCCAATTAACCTTTTCTGCTTGAATAGAGTTATGCTGACAACTTAATGATTTGTTTTGTACAGACTTTAATGAATAACCTAATATGTTGAACAAATTACTTGAACTGCTTTAACAAAATGTCCCCCTAATATTTGTTTTGCCTATCTTTTATTATCTCATAGTTTTTGAGTATGAAATCTCACCTCAGTTACGAATGTCGATAGAATAAGAAAACATACTTATTGCCACTAAAAATGTATTTCTGCCTAGATAATTCATATTTCATCGCTCTGATCTTCAATCGCAAAGGGGCTGTTTCATTATTGAATATTGTATCACAGACGGATAATATTGAGAACCGGATTCAAGAAGTACTTCATTTCAATAGCCAAAGATTTGACATTAAAGTTTTGAGTGAAAAAATTCAGACCTGTTTCTATTAGCAGTATTTTGTTCTATCTTACCGCTAGTGCCTAAAATGTCAAAGACAAATAGGAAAACTTGGGTCAGCCGAAATTAGGTAGTCAACCGAAGATTTCTTGCCAAGAGTTTCATTTTATTTCTAACGGAAATGTATCCTGTTTTGAATAACGTGAGGAAATAGTCAGATCAGTTACAATGTTATGCTAAATCATCTATATACCCCTGAGGCCGTATCTTCGTAACTGATTTCAGTGAGGCCAGACAAAAAAAATTGTTGTGTTCAGGTAACCCTACGTACCCTAAATTTTTGGCCCCACCCTAACTTTTTTCTAGGAAATTTTTAATTATTTTTTTTCAGAATCCAAAGAATTGACCTAAAGTACCATGGAAAACCTTAAAACAGCACATGGATACTCAGGGCATGTTTTTTAGATGCTAAAAATGCTTTTTGAGAATATTTGGAATATCTTTTTTATTTCCAACTCTGGCTGGGTCTGTTTGGCAAGTAAAAAAATAAAAGCAGAAAAAAAAAGTTTTTTCGACCTACCTACCCTATTTTGTTCGACCTGTTACCTGAACACAACAATCTTTTTTGTTTGGCCTGATCAGGCTAATCATGCAAATTTTGATTAGTGTCTCATTCATATTTATCGTCTGTGAATCAAAGTGACTTTATCTAACAAACCCATTGCAATGTTTTTTGAAATAGTATCCCTAGTTTTGGCAACAGACAGAATTAGGCATTTTGAGATACTAATCAAATTTTTGCTGATTAGCCTAATCGAGAAAACCAGTTACGAAGATATGGCCCCTAATGTAGACAAGGTAAGGCAACTTAAATTAGTTGGTTATATTGTTCACATGATTGTTGGGCTACAAACAATTCAATACTAGTCGGATATCAAATCAATGTATTTCCATCATACTAATATCATATATAGATCAGTATGCCTTTATGAATGAGATTTTAAAGAGCCAGCTTTTCTTAAATATTTCATCATTTATGCACGCAAAAGACGCATACATTGATTTGATGACAAAGGTCCTAGTTTTGTCTAATACAAGGCTCCTTGGAAGTATGTTGTAACCATGCAGTCGTAACGGTTCTAGGACACTTACCCCCCGGACAGATACCCCCCGGACACTTACCCCCTGGACACTTACCCCCTAGGACACTTACCCCCTAGGACACGTACCCCCTAGGACACTTACCCCCTGGACACTTACCCCCTAGGACACTTACCCCCTAGGACACTTACCCCCCGGACAGATACCCCCCGGACACTTACCCCCTGGACACTTACCCCCTAGGACACTTACCCCCTAGGACACGTACCCCCTAGGACACTTACCCCCTGGACACTTACCCCCTGGACACTTACCCCCTAGGACACTTACCCCCTAGGACACTTACCCCCCAAACCTATAATGTAGAGGAAATTATGTGGTAAGAACTTTGTCTTTCTAATGGAGAGTAAACTAAATATATATCCCTCTATTCTGATAGTTCTTTAGGTTTCATACATAAAAGGCTAACTCGTCCCTATTCCCAGTCACTATTTTCCACAGTTTTTAATAATGGGGAGTAAACTAGATATATATCCCTTTCTTCTGATATATATATATACTTAAATTCAACATGTGACTGTTTCACCTCACCCTCGAGAGCCCTCTCCCAGGGGAGGGCCACCGGTCGCCCGGCCTAAAGTAAACATATGCATGACGGGATTAATGGACGTCCATTTCAAGACTTCCCGTCAAAACATCATTAGAGAAACTTCTCCAAGGTTGGGGGGTAAGTGTCCTAGGGGTTAAGTGTCCAGGGGGTATGTGTCCTAGGGGGTAAGTGTCCTAGGGGGTAAGTGTCCTAGGGGGTAAGTGTCCTAGGGGGTAAGTGTCCGGGGGGGTAAGTGTCCTGTCACCAGTCGGAACTCCAGAAGCTTTTGGCGTATAAGAGCAAACATTGGCCACTGCCTTCGTTAGGGTACAAAGGCTCAAGTGGCCTTGCCAAAAAAATTATGGGTCAGAAATTGGATCTATTTAAAACCTCAATCATAAGTGTATCTCTTTTGTAAAATATAGTCATTATAAAACAGTGGGGAAATAGCATTGTGTCCTTTACCAATATGGCACATGAAAAATTAATTGATATTAGTCACCTACTTCAACCTATATATTTTTTCTGTTTTTTTTCCATTCATTCTACTAACCTCTTGTCTTTTTTCTGTTCTATCCCTTCATGTTAGTCACCTACTCCAATCAGTATATCTCGTCTGTGCTATCCCTTCATTCTACTAACATATATCTCTTTTCTGTCCTATCCCTTCATTCTACTAACCTCTATCTCTTTTCAGTTCTATCCCTCCATTTTACTAACCTCTGTGTCTTTACTGTAACACTCTGAATGCTATTGAAATCCAACAGAAAATATTGTTGTTGCTGTCAAATTTCAAGGGTAACTGAATGAAGCATAAAATATTATATTGAAACAGATATATTGTATCTATTAAAGTGTCCTAGAGGCAGTATACCGCATTGAAAAACAATGATTTTCTTTGATATACAGTGAAAGTATATTCTCGGACTGATAACTCAAATATGCTTAATAAACATATTTATACATGAACAGCAGGAACATGGTTAACTCTCTGCCTCCCAGACTCCACCCCCTACATACACAGCCACCCCCGTCCCCTCTCGCAGTGCGCCTTTTGCCCCGGGCTCTCCATTGGGGGAGCGCAGCCTATTAGGGTGGCTGGCATTTAACTTAAATGGCGGCCTGCTTGTGTCTGCTGCACCGCGCGACAAGTGTCAGGATGGTGTTAGCATCACACGCGGAAAAAGTCCAGCCAACCTGCTCACGGCAATTTGAGGCGCTGAGTGTGAGCACATTTATTGGGTTATCTAAAGAATGAGTGATGATTGAATACTGATTTGTTGGTTTTAGGGGTTTAATGCTAATGTCAGGTCAAAGAGAGAAAAGTTCATATTTTACTCATTCGTTATTAAATTTTGTTGATTGTACATATAATGATCCAATCTATGACAAGAGAGACACCCTCCAGGAACAACCTACCCCTACACCCCTAGTTTTGCGTAATCTGGTGTAAGTGAATCGGTCAGAGAGCTGTGACATGGTTTCCGACAGATGCGTTCTGCTTCAGTCAGCAAATTTACAAGAACCATGTAAAGGGGACATGGCTTTTATAATGAGTGTCTTAGGTACCATATCAGGAGCCATATTATCGTAACTAATTAGGGTAATCACATGAATTTTGATTACTGTCTCATTATTAGTTATTCTGTGCAGGGCATGAAATATATATACACATCTAATAATCCCTCTTTTAGGTTAGTTTGCAATGGCATCGAGACTTTTTGTGAGATAGAGAATCTCCAAAAATGAGACCCTAATCACAATTTATGTGATTAGCTTTACCAGTTGCGAAAATATGGTCACAGGTCATTAAAATACCCTGCAAATTATTGTCTCCCTCTACCTTCTACCCTTATCGTGAAACAAGGCAAACCATTACTCTAAATTAAACATATGGTGTTTTAACTCCAGAGTCTGTAATTAATTATGAATTAATCTTTAATCGTTCAGATACAAAGTAAACAATTTGTGTACAAATGAAAATGGAGCAATATTTCCATCTGCCTTTGAAATTGATGTTGAGATATCTATTATAAAGAAGGAGGTAAATGATGCTGTAAACGAGATATCAACACGAGGTACCTAATAGTAGCAGTAAGGGCATTGCACTGGGCGGCTGACGGCAGCCAGTCAGTCAGAAAGTGAGCCACCTATCTAAAACCCCGCGACATAATTTTCAGGTTGCGATGCTGCCAGCGACACATTCTCATAGGGTAGCCAGGCTGAAAACCTGTTAGCTATTCTTTATTGCCTGCCTCATTGCTACCCCAATTATTGCAAATATTAACCTGAATGTTGAAATATTATTATGAAAATTGAAGATGGAAGGGACAGGCATTTACATACAAAGTACATTGTATTGAGCAGATGTGATATAAATCAATCAAATTCTAATCCCGAATATAAATTTTGAGATGTGTTGTTTTGGGTTGAATTTTTTTCATTCTAGATCTGTTTGAAAAGCAGAATGCTGCAGTCGGTCAACTTGTAAGATGAAAGAACTATAACTGCTCTCAGGACTGTAGATATTGGAGTTATAGAGGGAGCTAGCAATGACCTCTGCAAATATTGTGATACAGGTCAAGACATCCTCCATATACTCACCCAACGTAATCAACCAGATATTAAATGAAAGAGAGAGTCCTTTATATTAAAGTAGAGTGTTTATAATGGCAACTTTGATGTACAGAAGTATGTGAAATCTTGAATGTAAACCCTAAGTGTACCAAAGATCTCAAGGAAAAAGCAACAAATGCAATCTGTTCATTTGTTTGTGATGTATGTATATTGAAAGTATATTATCTTTGTCTGACTGACAACCTTGTGGTGACTTGAATGTAAACTTATACATTAGTCAATAAACCATCTTGAATCTACGACGCTAGGCAAGGATATTCTTGGTTTTCAGCATACTTTTTGATCTTCTATCGACCTACATGTGCTTCCTATATCACTGATCCATGTAATACCCAACATACATTGGCCAGGTAAATGACAAAGGGTAATGATTACTTCCTTTCTCAACTGAAAGATTATTTGAACCTGCTCTTGCTTTATATAGCACACCATGGTTAATACGCAGGATTTACTGTAAGTGGTACATAACCTCTCCGTCCATAGGTCCGCTCACTCACATGTTACAGCATATTACATACATTTAGACCCTCTCTATTTCCTTCAGTGCCCTTATCACATGGCTCATTGGCACAGTTTACTTCTCAGCAGGGGGTTACCCCTACTCTTATGCCAGAGGAGATTGCGGTGTGGGAGTTGAAGGTATGACTCGGGGAAGAGGTGACTGGGTAGGAAAGGTTACTGGGCCATGTGAGGTACAAGGAACAAATAGGATAGATTGCAAAGTTATGGGAGATTTGACGTTGCAGCATTTCCTCTTTTAAGTCAGCTTGTGCGTCCAAACTTGACAGGGATTCTAGTATGCTGTACAACACAGGAAAAGAAGAATAGCTATGTATATATATCAGAAATCGTTGGAGACACAAGACAAAACAGAAGCCACATTCAGAACAGAACCATACAGTGGCGGATCCAGGATTTTCAAAGGGGGGGGGGGGGGCTTTGGAAAAAATTGGTCTAATGACTTTTTGGCCGAATTTTACATTAAAAAATGTAAAATTGGTTCCAAATGGAGAGAGTGCCCCCCCCCCCCCTCTAAATCCGCCACTGCTATAGTAGATATACAGTTAGAAGGCCACGATAATAACAGTGTGTCATAATATTATGGTAGATCACTGAAGAGGTCATTGATAAGAAAGCAGCGAAAATAAAGGCCACGTATATGGAGAGAATTATTGTAAAGAAAAAGAGCTACAAGAACAACAATGTATATAAATTTTGGTGATCATGACCAAGCGGTGATGGAATCACTTAAAAGTGTATCATTCTTAATGGTTATTATTGTTCATAATGATTCAGTGAGTTTGTTTAAAGTAAATGGGGCATAAATATTTGTTTCAACACTGTGAGTATTGACAATGATGAATTGATCTCCAATATGGCGGACGTCCCATTTTGGCAGATGTGACGTCATCTGCACAACTGATAACGAGGAACATCAAGAAAGTTCATAAAGGACAGATTACAAGAAATGTAAGTATATGGTTGAACTACAAAAGGGGGCATGTATATGCACTGCAAAAAAAAGAAGCAATGAATAGGTCATAAAGCTACCATTATCTTAAGACAGATAATATCAAATACATACACATGTATAGGCCAAAAACCTGTATACAAAAATTGTATTGAGAAGAAAAAGAAGAAGAAATGAAGACATTTGTAGGACAAAGGCAAAATATAAGTTAGGAACGAGGCAGAATAATACTTCAAAGTGGCATATGTAGGACAATATAAAAAGGTAGCCGCAAAGAGGATACACATTATCAAAGAAGTCTTGGAAGGACACAAATACAAATATGACAGAAATAATCTGAAAATGAAGCTAGATTTAGGGCAGAAATATATCGATTTTACTTATTATTCTATATGTTTAATCATATTCCCAATAACAGCACTGCACAACAGGCTTCTAGGCTCAAGAGTCTCTGTGAATCATGTCACTACAGTTTGTTGCTAATGGTCTTTTATTTTGAAACTCAGCAGTAAGCAAGTTTGGATAGGTTAATTTATCATGTGTCTCGAGCGGTAGGAGGAGTCCGCTTGTGAGTCAGCGGCCATTAACTCGTCTCAATAGGTAGCCAGCTTAGAGTGTAAATGGTATAAACTGTTTACTACAGGTCTTCTGCTGGGTCATCACTAGCCTAGGTGACTAACTCACAACCTTTAAAAGTATCTGTCCTTCACAATAAGGTTATGTGTATAGTTGATATGGTTTGAGTTAAACTTAACACTTGGTCATAACTTACAAAGATGTTTTAAGAAAATATGGACCTCTATCTCCATAATATAGAGATTTCATTATATCATTTGTATTATCTATTTTGATTTGATATGAATTGTGTACTAATTAAATCCTTTACCTATACGGAAGATCATTTACCGTAAATGAGCATGTTTAAATGCAAAGATGTTTTAAGAAAATATGGACTCCTATCTTCTTGTTATAGGGATTTCATTATATTACTTGTATTATCTGTTTTGATTTGATATAAATTGTGCACTGATGAAAATCTTAACCATAAGGAAGGTCATTTGCTGTAAATAAGTATGTTTAAATAAACACAATAAAACATATTTGCCACATACAGTGTTACAATTAAACATGACTGTTGCAGCAAAAGACACAAAGAAAACTAACTATATGGAAAATGAGAATAGTTCTCTGCCCTTGTTCCCAACCTTGCCCTATTTCCAAACCACCTTGTCCCCAGCATCTGACTGGAGGAATCCATCACACCTGCCACCCTCACCTTCCGGCAAACAGGTGGGAGCCTTATGGTGCACCTTCACAGGTAGGTGGCTACTCAATGAATCTAAAGGCCATGAGTAGACTGCCATCCTCAGAATGTTGCAGCTGAATGGCTAAGGCAAATAGTATTTTTTCTGCTACATGCTTTCCTTTGGAACACAGAAAAAAGAGTTATACTGCTGGCAGTTAAGATGAAAAATCTAAAAAAGAACTTATCAAAAGAAAAAAAATCACTAAATAAGCTAAATCTTCCAGGCATAAGTGACATTGGCCATGAGGCTCACTGAACTCTGCAGCCGTAAGCCTCTACCATCTATCCATTATACCACTGACTGGTGTATAAAGAACAATGAAAGAAACCTTGAAATGCTAGAACCAACCAAGTGAATCTTACCTATTAAGTAAATGCCCAGGGTAAAGACTTTCCCCATGATGGGCAAAGATGTCACCTTCCAGTATGTTCATATTCTCACCTTTTGATAGAAAGACATTGACTGTGTTGCCCGCCCCAACTATTTTTATATTCTTGATCTTCTCTTTTTAAAGGTAGCAATCACTATATTAGCGCTCTATACATTTATAGCCTTTATAACAAAGAGTATTGCGTTAAGCATTATGTTATTATAAATAGTTAGATCAGCAGTTAATATGAACCATGAATACCTCATACTACCACTGAATCATGATCAAAAGAATGCAAGCAGCTGTTTAATAAAGAAAATTATGACATTATGACATTATAAAATTGCATAAACACTTCAAAGCCTCATATGCACTAGGGCACCCATAATAATTGGCCGATTCGTGCATCCATTTATTCAAGTGGTTATGAGCCTCATGACATTGGCAAATGAGCGTAAAATCAACAAAAGTTGAAAAATATACATATGTTACTTATATGCATCAGACTGTCAATTTAAATCGACAAGTCAATCATAGTATTATCTACCAAAATAAGCTTGGTCAGTGTCCAAAATTAAAGATTTAATTTCCTCTGCTAACTGGTGCTTGACCTTTACAATCCATTAAAATCGGAGTCATTTATATAATCCAAAAGTGTGTTCCCAAAAGATGAATTGGTTAAAGTGCACATCTCTAATTTTGGACACTACTTCTTATTATGTGGGTAGTCTGTAAGTACGTAAAGCCCAATTCTCTAGCTATGGTACTCTGCAAGTACTGTAAGCGGCACATGTAGACAAACCTTGGCCGTCACTGAAGTCCATCTTGTCTGAATGGGAAGCACAATGGACATGTAAGGTTATATAGTTATTTGGCATCTTGAGAAACAGCATATGAATAAATCCATAATTCATATATTATTGGGATCAACAATTCTAAAGCTCAATAGGTGCACAACAGGAAAAAAGACACTGCTATATTCAATAGAGTATACATTTATTATGTATAGCTAACGCAATTTTATGCATATATGACATTATAACAAATAAATGGTGCATGCAGCACCAATTTTAGTGAATGAGTGAGTGAGTGTTGGGTGTTTTACGCCGTACCGACAGCCAGGGTCATTTTCACGGCGAAAACCAGTTGGGACGAATTCTGTCTGTGGTGATCGAATCTATGAGTTGAAGGTGACAGGGCGGGCAAACAGCAGGGGATCAAAACCCAGCGATCATTTTTGCTGTACCTCATCCCTTAGTGAACCAAGCACTGACCGGGAATTGAACCCAAAAACCACTTGGTCAGTGCAGGGTCCCCCCTATCGTCGCCTCTTACGATCAGCAGGGGGTACTGAGGGCCTATTCTTACCCGATTTTAGTGAATGAAGTATGACACGGAAAGTATTAGATTAGTTGGGAACACCATAAAGTCTAAGATTGGTGTAAATCAGCAGTTTTTGGAAAAATAAATCAGTATCACCTAATTGATACACAGTAAGAAGCGGCACCATAGTGGGTACAACCCAGTTCTATGAAACAGTAAATTTATTATGTAGTATGGAGTGGCAACACCGTGGATACAACCCAGTTCTATGAAACAACATATTTGCTTCGTAGTATGGAGTGGCAACAAGATGGGTACAATCCAGTTCTATGAATGAGCAACATATTTGATTCATAGTATGGAGTGGCAACACGATGGGTACAATCTAGTTCTATGAATGAGCTTCATATTTGATTTGTAGCATGGAGTGGCAAGATGTTGGGTACAACCCTGTTCTATGAAGCAACATATTTGATACGCAGTATGGAGTGGCAACACCATGGTTCTATGAAACAACATATTTGATTCATAGCATGTAGTAGCAAGATGGTGGGTACAACCCGGTTCTATGAAGCAACATATTTGATACGCAGTATGGAGTGGCAACACGGTGGTTCTTCTGGTACAAACAGGTTCTTTCTGGTCAGCTGTACGACCACATGTTTACCCCTCTACATAATACTGTTATGAATGGCGGCCTTTTTGTGCCTACACACCTTTTTACAGGAGGGGTAGTATTTTCTCCCAGTCTGGTATTTGCAGGGGAGGCAAGGAGCCAGTGGTGGTTGTGGAGTGGTCCAATTTCAGGTAGGCTACAGGGCTCGGAAAAACAGCATGTCAGTCAATCTTTGGATAAAGGGGACAACAAACTGACTGAGCATCTGACTGTGGGCTACTCTTCAAGCAGTTCATTCTTTGAGCAGCTCAGTAATTTCACGTAAACTACCCTTGTGCAATCTCCAAGCAGAAAGGGGCTGCTACTGAATGGACTTTTCGGGTTTGCCTGAGCAACGTTACCCTTAGTAGCTATGGTGAAAATGCCAGTAACTTTGTTTTGATGGTACCTGCAGATACAGTTATAACTTATGATCTGTTTTTAACAACCTGCTAAGTCCCTCGACCTGCTGGTTGCCTAGAAATGTGAGTGTTCATAACCAGCCCTTCTCCAAGCCGTATAGCTACAACAGAAGGAGCAATTCAAATGCCTTCACATCTTAATTGCTCACATGCTACACTCCAAGCCTATAAACTCTATATGAGTTTATAGGCTTATCATCATATTTGGGTTTAAGAAAACCTTGACCCCCTGAGGGAACATAGCCTCACTGTTTGGCCACCAATAAAGATGTAATCATTGGGGTTGGCGTCAAGTTCGTGAATGTGTGATATTGGTTGTGTTTAGTCAGGCCAATGAGAGCATCTTTAATCAGCAAGTTTATTTTGAATGAGCAGGTCATTCAACCCCCAATGACTCCTTCCCAACTCACCCTCCATAGGCTGGTTTGTGTGAGAAGCTCCTAAAGACCTTTATCACTCTCCAGCCCGAGTGTCTGTTGAGTCGTTTATTGTTGTGTGAAGGGGCCTTATGGAAACGGCTGGTCAATCCCCAAGCAGAGGTGGCAACGTGCAAACAGCCCCATTCTCCTCCTAGGTTTAGTTTTTAATCACTCTCCAAGCAGAGTGTTAGTGAGCAGCTCACTCGTCGTCACGTGACCTGCCCTCTAACAGGTTGGGGTGAGGGGCTCCCCACGTGCTCTGAGCACCTCCTACCCCACCTGCCACCCCTACAGGCCTGCAATGGACTGGTCTTGACCTCAGCAGGTAGCTCAGGCTGGGACCAGTGGAGGCTGTGGTTGTTGTGGGTTCACCAATCGCTGAGGTCTGTGAGTGTAAATACAGCAGTGAGGCATATAGACTGCCACTGGGGGCCATACCTCTTTGTTAGAGAGCACTGGCTGATTTAAACCAAATGTCCGATTTAAGGGACGAAATCAAAATTTGTATTGGTTGTTGTGGGTTCACCAATCGCTGAGGTCTGTGAGTGTAAATACAGCAGTGAGGCATATAGACTGCCACTGGGGGCCATACCTCTTTGTTATAGAGCACTGCCTGATTTAAACCAAATGTCCGATGTAAGGGATGAAATCAAAATTTGAATTGGTGGAAAATGATGGTTTAACCGTGGGATGCCCAATACAGATTTTGGTGTGTTTGCCAGGTGAAGGTGGTGAATCTAAAGTCACTGGCATGTACCTGTACAGAGATAGCAAGCATTTGGATGCATGCGTAAAACTCATTCCTATTTATACTCCCATGCCGTACTGATGAATAACAAACAGGCCACCTTGCAAAATACATGTACTTCATCATACTCACTTGGTTTAAATAGCATCAAAAGTGGTTAGGAGTACAATGAGTTTTGTTGCCTTCAGTTTATCACTTATAAAATGATGGACAACAAATTTAGTTTGAAAAGATTCAAAGGGACGAGCCATATCTTACTTATCGTATTTTTGAGTGGTCACCTGTTATTATGCAGTTTAGAACAAGCCTGACTAAATCGCCACAAACATCGGCCAGTGATTTCTGTGACAACTGATATAAAAATGTACGTGTTGGTACGTTTCATCATGGAATACTCATAGGTAATTCTCCCTTAAATTAATCACTGAGGTACAAATGGCCCAAGTAGATTTCACCGCCACCTTATTTCCTCCCAGCCTGAACCTGGCACCACGTGCTGCTCACCCTTGTTTATCACTTAGTAAAAAAAAGTTGGGGAATGCGGCGCATAAAACGGCCGCAGCAGCAGCAGCAGCCCTGACGTCACGGCGGCTTGTTTACACGGGCAGTGGCCGTGCGCCGCACAGGTAACTCTTCTCAGATGCTGGAGTTGGCATATGCCGTCTGGATGCAAAGAACTACTGAAGGCTCTTTACAGACTAATCTTATATAATGTCGGTGTATTGAAAGTTCAAAACAGACATAGTGCGCATTTTGGGGCTAGTCTGTAATGGGTATCATACCGTTTACAGACTAGCTTCATATTCATAATGTGCTTATAGACATAATACAGACAAAATGCGCATTCCGGGGCATGTCTGTTACAGGTATTACCCTTTACAGACTAGCCTAGTAATGTGTATATAGTAAAAGTTCAAAGCAGACTGGATGTGGAATTTAGTGATAGTCTATGATAATTGCGCATTATGGGACTAGTCTGTAATGGGTATCATACCCTTTACAGACTGGCTTCAAAGTGTGCATATATACTAAATGTTCAAAAAAGGCACAAAGAGCATTCTTGGGCTAGTCTGTCATGGGTATAATACCATTCACAGACTAGCTTCAGAATGCATATTAGGTCTATTTTGGGCCATCTATATATACATCCTTGACTGTTAAGAATACCAGAACGGTACACCAGGGGCAAACCTATTATACTCCAGTATCGTGCAACCTGGCGGTTGAATAGATCAAATAGGGGCTGACTATAATAGAGTGACAGACTCTATTTGATAAGATCACCAGACATATGCAAAAGACGTCAATAATGACAGGCCTACTTTGTCACAATGTAGATATACTAAAACCATGTTTTGTTTAAAGAAACCTTTAAACATCTTTATTTTAGAGCTTATATCTCTGAAACCAGAATGGTAACATGATTTGGTTTATTCTCTACACCGTTTCCATTTATGATATAAACAGGAAGGAATCTGTACATAAATGGAAATCAGAGTTCACCAGAATGACATGCCCGGCCGACACCTCTTTGTGCCGAGGGCCTATTCTCAGACATTCTCATAAGATGACTTTTTATTCAAGGACACCTTAAGTCTGTACCGACTCGCTGACATTGCCACAAGAAGAGGCTTTGGAATGTACCAACGACATGTCGCTGGACGCACCAAGCGTGACCACTGCATTGATTTGGCTAATCAGAGACCCCGGTCGGCCCGCTGAACGGCATGCGTACCGGGTACTTTGGAACCAATTACACTGTATTACCTATTTCTTTACCTGAGATAAAAGCCATTGATCCAGTAATGAATACTTTGTGTTATCAAAGCAACATATTTCTCTCGCGATCCTAAGTTGTGACATTGTGTCACTGAAAAGCTATGAAATTCCCTTTGTAAATAGACTTAAAAAAGATATGACTTTTAGATATCCAGTTGATATCTGGCAGAGCAACTAGTATCAATTGAATGACCACTACATTCTGGATGTTTCATAAGTGCAGATAGTTTGGAAAATACCAAAGACCAGGTTGGACGAAGCATGACCATTCCAGTGATTTGGCCAATCAGTTCACCTGATTACGCTTAGTTTCTGAGCAGTACGTGTGGTCAGCACCTCTCTTGGAGTCCACACCCAACTGCATGTGGTAATGTTGAGAGATTTTCCCAGACACCGGTCAGCGTTTCAGGATATTTGGGGAGTATGTGGACCTGAATATAGATGCATTCTCTTTTTATTTTTCTTGCCTTGTCATATACATTTCTATTATCTATGATTTTGTAGTTAAATGTGGTGAACAGTAAGGACTGAGTATTTTCCCTTTTTTCTTCACTTCTTAAGTAACATGTCATTTAAGATATTTCATGATGTACTATTTCGCTGTCTTTTCATGATAAATATCTGCCAATATTCTTGTCCAAATATATAGGACAGAACGTCATCTTTCACATTACATCTACAGGGGTCAGGTTCATGTCAGCAGATGGTACCTGCATGTCAGCGCGGTCCTGTCTACTCCTAGAATAGATCCATGTCTGGTTAACAGTCACTTCTTGACCACCTGCTTCTCCCTTAGAATAGTAGTACATGGGAAAACTTCAGAGCAAAGACAATTGCTGAGATCAGGTATCTGATGAGCACGCAAAGTATCCACTGGTCTCCCATGGATGATATGATGTCAGACATATAAATGAGCAGGTCTAGCACAAAATACATAACTAATTCAAAACAATTTGCTCTTGCCATCCTTGCAAATACCAGCAAAAAGAGAAAGTTGCTGGTGTGTATTTTCATAATAATCAACAAACTGAAGAGGTCAAATGAACCCCACCTGTGTATTCTTTATCTATAGGACTATGATCTATAAGCCCAGCACAACCCAAAACAATTATTTTGTTTTAGAAAATGTCATAACCATCTTCACAGTGACCCCCAGGTTCTTCAGATAATAGCCTTCTGCCTGACTACATGTAATATTCATCTGCCATCTCTGAGGCTGACAGCTGACATTTTGGTTGGTCTCTCTGCTGAGGCTGATGCCCCATGATGTTTGTTTAGTCCCCTCCTCCATCGTCTCTGTGCTCCAGGGTGGTGACAGACCAAAGTGACCAGCCATCATGCAGACAACGACACGCCTCTCAGAGGGGCAGGTGGGCTATCGACTACATGGGAACCAAACCCAACCTTCTCTCATTGAAGGCTTGTCTGGAACCCCGATACATAAGTGGTTGGAATACAAAACAGGAGAGTGGTGCACAGATAGTAATCAGAATTTTACCTATCCAAAATACATTCTTAGAGGGGGTTGTCAGTTTGAAGTTTAGTATAAACAAGTTGAACAAAACACAGATTTTCCCCTTAGCTTCTACCCATTGAAATATAAAGTGGTCTAATTTGTGTTTGGTCTTTTTGGCAACTGACCAGTGTCTTCATATTCAGCACATATAGAACGACCACTTGGCCATGTGGAAGAATTTCCTAAATTTTATTTGCCAAGACCTCAATATTCAGTGCCATTGCAACACCTTTTCTAGGTTTTAACTTTACAGTAATCAGCATGTTCTCATGCATACAATTACAAAATCCATTTGCCATTGTCTGTGACATATCATTAACAATTTCAGAAGCACAAGACTTAAATCACAAAACCCATAAAGCGTATTTGAGTCATGAGTATTCAGTCTTTCTTCTCATAAAAACGACAATTTAACTAAATGTTTGAGTCTTATAAGGTACACATCGTTGCATTATACCATCCCTCCCAATGAAGTTGAATCCTCGGTATTTTCAAGGAGAGAACAAGTGCCATAGTTCAACCTTGCCTGGCCAAGTCAGTTATGACTGCCCACCAACAGGTATTAGGCTCCTCTTTTGGCACCTCTGACATTTGGGTTATAAATATTACCTCGTTTTTCCCTATCAGTATCTGGGTGGGATTTTGGTAAACAATCTACTTAACCATCATGTTACCACACATTACAAAAACAATAACATACATGCTTAGTTAAATGTTCATAAGGGTTCTGATGTTTGATTGTTATATCAAATCCAATGGAGCCTTCCAGTTAAGCGCGAATAAAAAATAACTGCATAATTAACGAACCTCGCGTCTGGCTGTTGGTGCCAAAAAGCATGACTGCCCTAAGAAAAACCTTGACCACGTGCATTCTTCACTGCAAAGGTTTACAAAACAATCTGCGACGGAACCTGATTAATGTTAGTTCCACAGGCAGATGTACCGTGCAGTGTTAGCCGCCAGTTGGCCATGATTCAGGTAGATCTACGTAAGGCGGTTGGAGTAAGCGCTTCAGCTAGGTACCTGGTTAGTGGCATATGTATTGGTTTTAGAGACCTCTCTGGTTCGTCTGGGGAGTGGTACTGCGGTATATGAAACATAAATATGGCTGTTCCATTAACTCTAACCCTCAATTGGGTCCTAACCTTTGCAGTGCAAAGTGCTCCCCAACCCGAATGGCCAAAATATGGGCCGATCTCACCATTATCTTTAAAGCAGAACACACCAAAGAGTGATAAACCTACAAAGACGATCCATGCATCAAACATAAAAGTTGGTTATGTTCTTCACAAAACACTTGTAATACAGCTCTTTATCATTTGGGTTGAATTCTTATGCAAAAAAAGAATCAAGCAGTCCTCTTAAGTAAAGGTAGATGTATTGCTGCTTAACCATGTTTGCAATTCTAAGCAATATGTTCATAATTTTTAATCCGTCGTTTATTCAACATCCGCAGCTGATCTTCTTTGGAGTAACCCCCTCCTCCTCACCCCAAAGCTGAAGTGGCTAGTCCACCTGTTTACATGCGTGGACCAGCTACCTGAGGCACTGCTCACCATACCACCACTCCAGGCAGGGGCACTTACCCCCATACAAAAACTGAATACATGTATTCAAACCAGTCCTTTGATCTACAATCTGCATGACTTCCGTGTTTACTTTTATGTAGAAGGTTGTGAGACAAGTATAGACTTTGTGCACAAGTATAGACTGTGTGCAGACAAGGTCGCCTGGAAGCGTTTACTGATTATTTGATTATTCTGATCACAGATCTGTCATATATGTACCAGTGTCCTCTAGGCTAATATTCAATTGGTAAACTAGTATAAGATTATCATTAATTTTAAAACGAATATATATATGTGTGTTTGTGTAATTTGAAAAAGAAATATTCCGAACACCTGATGAACTGGTTATCAATATGGCCTCTATCCCATTTGAATTTCTGGAAAATTTGGCGTCATCTGCACAAGGTCTTTACATTGTTTCAGACAAGTCCTTCTTACTTCTCTAACTTAATTGCATTTATGTGTTCTTTTGTGGGATATGACCGTAAGGTAGCAGACACTGTATCCGCTTTATGCCATTTAGCTCAACTGTTCTGAAGTGATCTGACTACGGAGGATTGCTGTGATATGATTTCATCAATAGTCTTACAAACATTGCCTTTCATGGTGTATAGCTGTATTTCAATGCATTCAAAGATGAGTTTAGGTGTGCTAGGCTGGTATAATTTTCAATGAGACATGCGTTACTAGTATTTTAGAAAACTTTCTATCATTGGAAGCAAGAAGCACGGTCAGACAAGATATAGGTCAGACCCACATACCCAAGGGCAACCCTACATAAAATCCTCAAAGTTGCAGCCTTTTTTGGGTGACCCCTAAAAGGTGCACCGTGCTTGAGTTGAACCGCTAAAGGCTAAATGTTGCACCCTGTTGAGGTGAACCGCTAAAAGGTGCAACCCTGCGTGAGGCAAACCCTAAAAGGTGCACCTTGCTTGAGACGAACCCTAAAATTGAGGGGAAACCCTAAAAGATGCACCTTGCTTGAGATGAACCCTAAAATTGAGGGGAACCCCTGAAAGATGCACCTTGCTTGAGACGAACCCTAAAAGTTGCACCCTGCTTGAGACAAACCCCTAAAAGTTGCACCCTGCTTGAGGCAAACCCCTAAAAGTTGTACCCTGCTTGAGGCAAACCCTAAAAGGTGCACCTTGCTTGAGACGAACCCCTAAAAGTTGCACCCTGCTTGAGGTAAACCCCTGAAAGGTGCGCCCTGCTTGTGGGGAACCCCTAAAAGGTGAACCCTGCTTGAGGCAAACCCTAAAAATTGCACCCTGCTTAAGGAGACCCCCTGAAAGTTCCACTCTGTTTGAGGTGAACCCCCAAAAGATGCACCTTGCTGGAGGTGATCCCCATATATACTGCATCTTCCTTGAGGGGTTACCCCTAAAAGTTGAACCCTGTTTGAGGTGAACTAACTGGGAATGTGCAGTTAGTCACCAATTACTACCTACAGATTTATCTGGTAACCTCGACAATCGTTAGTTATGTCTCACACGTTATTAGCATTCCCTAACCCCAGAGGCTATGTTATCTATCTTATGATACAGCCTCGTATCCGAGACAGGTGTATCCCCTTCTCTATGAGAAACCCTTCAGGCAAAATACTGATATATCTGTGGATTTAATATGCTTGAAGCATGAGGGGCTAAACAAATTAATGCATTTCATTAGGAGACACTACAAATCAAAGAATACTAGATGAAAAATCATAAATGGTAGGCAAACTACAGATTCTCTTAAAACAAATGAAGGCTAAAAATAAGCTCAGTGATACATGGCAGTGTTGAAGAAGGACTTGATGTATAAGTTAATTAATTGATCAAATCTGCCCATAACAATACAAATGGACAATTTTCTGTAGGCCACACTTCCTCTTTAATAGAATCCTAGAACTGCGTGCAGGCACTGTTACTGTCACTGCTCATGACACAATACATACTTGGGACTCTTGTGAATCAATGTGACCATTTAGCTACTGATTTGTTCATCACAAATTGGAAGAACAACCAACAGCAATGCTCCTCAACATCCGCAATAGCCTCATTCCATAAAGACCTGCCATACACTGGCCTTCATGTACCCACAGGTGGCCTGAGTCTGAGCCAGCACCTTGAAGGTTACGGTGCTAGTCTGTAACACTAACAAGCAGCTCATACTCACTCAAGTTGTCTGGGGCAGTTTACAGGTACATAGGATTCAGCGACTCAAAACATGGGGCTGAAGAAACAAAAATCCCAGATCTGGCACTGTTACTCCCGGAACGAAAGTCAGTGTATACTTCTTGAATCAGTATGTCCGAAATATTTAAATGAGCTACTGATATACCACTGATTGTACACTGATTTCTACTGCCACCTCATTTACATATTTCGGACATACTGATTGACCACTGCTCAACCACTGTATACCCACTGATTTCTACTGATTTAACACTGAAGTACTACTGCAAGCTCGCACTGATTATCCACTCAGTATACACTGATTTACCACTGCTATTTGCTCGGATCACTACTCATGATACAATATATACTTGGGCTTTTCAATTTAGCCACTGATTAGTTCACCACACATTAGAAGAACAATGAATAGCAATCCTCCTCAACATGGGCAAGAGCCTCATTCCATAAAGACCTGCCATACGGTGGCCTTCGCGTACCCACAGGTGGCCTGAGTCTGAGCCAGTACCTTGAAGGTTACGGTGCTAGTCTGTAACGCTAACAAACAGCTCAACCCCACTCGAGTTGTCTAGGGCAGTTTACAGGTACATAGGATTCAGCGACTCAAAACATGGGGCTGAAGAAAACAAACTTGTTGAAGTCAATGGTTTTGATATTGTCCTGATAAAGATTCCTAGCATGTTTTATATAGATGTATAAGTTTGTTTTAATTCTCTGCACATTGTTTTCTGACAAGTATTTAGAAAAATGTCACAGATAAAACTTGACCAATCGTATCGCGATGTACAGGTGTCATGGTAGTCCTTAATGGAAATATTTTCATTATGAATTTTCAGTCCATTTATCTGTCTATATTTATATATGAAATCTATATAAATATATAATATCAGGCATACCAGACTTCCGCGGATCCGCGGAATTCCGCGGTTTTTGAAATTATTTTGGTCATTTTTGAGATTCGCCCAGATCTGATGAGAAAATATTTTTGTATATAGGTGGGGTTGGGCCACCCTGAAAATTGTGTGACCAAACTGAAAAATATGATAAATTTCAATAGGCATATCTACCTTTATTTTAGGATGAAACAATTGTTGGTATCGTCATAATCACATGATAGGTGTATTTCTTCCTTTAATAATTGGTTTAAAGGTGTTTTAAGAGATTTAAATGGTGCAAAATGAGGAATTCTCGTTTCTCTATTGAATTACCTGAGCACAGTCACAACCTATGAGGAAAGTGTAAAAAGGAGGAGGAAATATAGAAAGGAGACAGACTTCTGCATCTAATGGAAGTGGCCTGCCCCTAATGTACACTCCAGCAACCTGTAGCTGTCCAATTTCCTCCAGTAAGACCTTTAAGTAGCTGTCTCTATAGCAGAAGTCCGGATACGTGTCTGCCTACGGTTTTTAAAGAAGGGTTTTTAGAAAGATAATAGAAGTGGAAAGTTTTGTTGGGAAAGAAATTTGAGGCATAATGATTGAGAGAGACATAATATGTTTCATTGTTTTTACATTTACAAACCGACCTTTTCAAAAACAATCCAAAACACAGGTAACGTATAAGAATCAATCGTTAGAAGTTTATGTTAACCACACCTAAATTACTGATTGCACAGTGATAACCGAAAAAGATTAAATTAATTTAACCATATAATTATCTGCACATAATAAAATTCGAGCCATACGAATACTCTTAAAAGACCAATCTTAGAGGTTATATTTCCACGTGAAGCAATGTAACTTTTTTTCTCAATAAACCTAACAAACAATACTGTTTCCTCTCTATAAGACAGCCGATGTGGTTAGTGATGCCACTGCCTACTCTTTAGAGATGATTGTAGAGGAAGTGACTGTCTCTTTACATGGCCACAAGCGCATTATGTGAAAGACCCGGGAGAAAGAGGATTATGGCATCCTCAGAAAGATAAAAGATATAACATGAGTCAGCATCAGACCATTGTTAAAGCGTTCCCTATATAAGTCCTTGTACAAAAATTTTGAATAATTTATGAACTCGCAGGTATTTAAAGTCATTTTAGAAATAATTACTCGATTTTTTATCAATTCATGAAACGTGGCAAGGGTGGCGTGCTTCTTTTTCATGCTAAACTTCATCCTTAACTTTCCCTTAAAACATTCATATTTGGTAACCAGGTGACGTTGCATGCAGTATGAGATATTGGGGCGATTACGCAAAAAAACACACTCTAACGCATCTCGATACTTCAACGTATCTCAAAACTTCTTGGCTCTGCACAAGACCACGGGTACGAAATGCCTAAAAGTTGAGTGCATATCAATTCTTGTTACCACGGATAGTCAATTTCCTACAAAATACCTGCAGGTTAGCCTTAAACAAGATGCATGCTGGGTAATTCGTCGACAAACCTCAAGGTTTTGGTATAGGAATTTTCATGAATTGCATCATTATTCTCAGATTAACTTTGTGAAAAACTAGCCATCATTATTTGTTTAAATCATTATCCATGTCTATCAATATTTCCTGAGTTGTTGGAAAATTCATTTAGGTAGATGGATTCACAACAATAATTTGATAATTTTCTATAGGGATTCCAGGGGTTTTGTCGACAAAATTAGTCCAAATTAGCCTGCAGGTGCTCAAAATACTGTAAATCAGCTATCCGTGGTGGGGAGAATTGAATATGTGTAAATTAAGACTATTGTGCAATTTGTATCCAGCGAGTGGTAATACCCGAGATAGGAGATATGTTACGTTTACGTTCCGTGATATGTAGGGAGTGCTTAAAATCCCTAAAACCTATCCATATTAACCTAAACGTAAATCATGAGACTGGAATGTAACTATATCTGAGACTAAATGTAAATGCCCTTTATCTTATTAATCAAAGGATCCTCAAGACAGAACTATTTGTAATTTGTACATCTAATTTGGTAAGAGGCAATAAATATTGGAGTCTGTTGGAATTAGCAATTGAATTTTGCAAGTACAGTTTAGAATTAGATGCTACAGAAAACATCCCACCCCATGCAGCCCCTATATGAGCCCCTATAATTATTGGGTCGGTACTGGCCTCTAATTACCTATCCCCTATAGGTAATATCCCTTCTCCTCCCAACATCCCAAATGAGATGAGATGTCAGTTCTGGGGCACACAGCCTTGTGTTTTGGTAACAACAAAGCTGTACGTATATTGTAAACATATTGTAAACGCATCAACATCTGCGCTACACATATTTTTTTTTACAATATTGCACAGTGCCATTAATTCTATGCACTAAGATAGTATCATTTTGAAACAAATAAATACTAAGTACTCCAAATATGTGATCATTACTCAAACATTTCTCTTCGGTATTACTTCTTTTCTTCTGAATAGGATTATTACAATTAGGGAGACTATGATATTGTTTCACGCGCATACACATTTTCGTATAATCTTAACATCGCAGTTTGATTGTTATAGACCCTATTCAAACTTTCCGTGTATTTACATTATTCTAAAATATTCAAGTATTACAAGAGACGAGGTTGTTGGAAATTAAGCAACCACACAGGAGGCGTGTGTATGGAAAAACTACGGAAAACAATATGAAGTATGTGCTGACACTCAACTTAACCATGTCAATTGTAAAATCTTAACTTTTTTTAATATGCTGACTACTGTGAAAAGATGGCCAGCTATGCTATATGCGTCTGGCAGTCTCCAGTGCATGATATATTGCTAATCATGTCCTGCTAATCATGTTAAGCCTGCATTCCACGGACCGATTTTACTACTGCCGATTCTGTATTTGCATGTTTGATATTTTCCAAAAGCATTGCCTATTACCATACATATCACATCATTCGAAATAATTTTATGACACCTTTCTCATGATTTCTTTTTGTAATGACTTATAACATGCTTATACTCAACCTTTATTTTCACTGCCTCTTAATGGTAGCAAAATCGGCATATAAGATATAGCTTTTATGCTCTCATGTCAGGTAGCGATTATGGACTCAGAAATAGACTATTAAGTGCTAGTTACGTTTGAGCCACGCTCATTTGTTATTTTTGTCAAATTATTTTGTATTTTACTTATTAAATCAGACCCAACATGCAGTTTCTCATGACACCAGAGTATGAAATACCCAAATTGTCACGTTTTCCCTAACGTTAATAGCTCTTGCTGTTTAGTACTAATTATCTGAAACACGCTCGGTGAAAAAAGAATCGCTTAATATCAGCAAAGGTAATTTGTAAACTTGGGAACAGGATCCTCGACCCTAATAGGTGTATTTTCTGCGCAAAGTCTAATTTAATGGGTGCTATATTTGATAGGAGGTGTTAATTATATAAGTATTTGTCAACTTGCAGCAACTATCTTAGAAATTGATTCCCAAAGCGGTTTCAAATCAAAATGGTTCGTCATAGCGTTTATCATTTGACCTGTTTTGGATCCAAGGTTCTTGATACTAACTAAGCTTGTTCATGTGTTTATGCATAAACTACAAAAGACACTCTGTGTGAAAAGTAGGAACTCCTTAAATTGCGAACCCCTTATATTATGAGAATAAGGAAGATAAGAACATTGCCAAATGATATTTCCAGTGTTTTGGAAAAAATTGCAAATTCGATGTGTTTTCCCTGTCAGGGGATATACTTTGCCATTTTCCCTGTTTCCCCTGTGTAGTGAGGACCCTGTGTTCAATTCACAAATATCCCTTTTCCTCCCGTTCATAACTCGCAACGGGTGAATAATAATGCCGTAGCAGGAGCTATGCTTGTTATATGACCTGCTATAGGCAATAGATCCATACATACAATTTCTCGCTTGACAAAAAATGAAAGCAGAAAATATATCTGAAAAACATGTTTTTTTGTGTGTATGTTTTATTTTCTTAATTAATGAAATGAAAACTCGGTCTAACAGCCTTGGGAAATACCATTAGGGTCCGTCAATTTCACTTGTACAATATACCACTGGGGGTGTTCTTATTATGAAATATATTCAACTGTCAATATGACCACCAGCACCTAAGCTACCCAAACCGACAGTTGTGAGTGAGTGGGCGAGGGGCCGTTAGATGGGACTCATCAGTTGTAAATAGCATCCCGCATATCGCGTTATGGTAAAGCGCCTAACATGATCGACTACTGGTCAGCGGGTTCACTTCGCCCCCTGAACCTCCCAAACTGTGGTGAGTGTGACATATTAGAGTCTAGGTATTTATAGCAGCAGTATTTCTACCTACTGATATGTACAGAAAGCATGTATATTCTCCCTTATTACAGCTTAGGGAGCTTCTTTTCACATATTAACCACTGATTTGATCTATCATTTCTTTCCTTCATATGGACCTGTGACTCAAAAGCATATTTCTTTCACATAATGCATAATGTCTAATGCAATGGATCTGCATGGATTATGAATCTCAGATTTGTAAAGTTTGTTGAGAATGGATATGCTATGCGAAACAGTCCACATCGCCGTGAGTTTGCACCAAAAAACACAATCAATTAGCCAAAACAGTCATTGAAGTGAACAGCTAAGGTCTACAGTCTATAGAACTAATACACAGAACTAACCGAGGGGGCACGAAGCAATAATTATTTCCCCGAGTCTCCGTGGGTCTGTGGGTCGAGGGCCTACGGCCCGAGACCCACAGACCCACGGAGACGAGGGGAAATGATTATTGCTGAGGGCCCCCGAGGTTAGTTCTTGTTTTATTATATATCAAATACCCGTCAATGTTGAAGATATGTGAAAAAATAAGACGAATTCTCTTTATTTACCGTTCGTGTCCGCTGCTGGGGGCCGCCATGTTAACTGTTTGCCTCCTCCGTAACCGGAGAGTTCTCATCCTGCTGCCATGCCGCCTGGCGTTTTATAAGATAACTAGAACAAATATGGCGGTGCAAGCAACGTTTTCGGAGACTTTTGACGGTAATTAAATCGATTTCACATTGTTTTTTCATCAAATGAGACGATTTAGGCGTGGTTTGAGGATTGTTTACGTAGTTTCCACGCCGGCAAGCATTGTTATTGCCCTACGATGACTTGCGGGGCAATAATTTTTGATTATTGCACACTGTGGCATAACGCCATCAGTTATTCCACCTTTGCTCGCGGGGCAGTACAATGCTGAAGGTATGGGCACTCCGAACTTGGTATATAATAAAGTGTACATATTAGATAGCTGCCATTTTCTCTAGTTTTCTGCTCCTTATGTTCTCCCCTCTTCCCTTATCAGTGGATTTCCTTAACCCGTTTGTCCACTATAGCTGGTCCACCAGGCTAGTAGTACTACTTAGCACTAGCCCAGATATATGAAGTTATCATCTAAATTTTTTACGACTTTCACGATTTTCACTCGTCCATCGGGCCAGTTTCTAACAAAATACACTATATAGTCTGGCAGGATTTTCACTAGTACACGGTACAAGTAACTCTAAATTCCTGATACTAGAACAGCACACACCCTCAACCAGGTCTAATGATCCCACATTACTGCCTATCACCTGCCGACCCATTGTTAGCCCGGCCAACTGACCTTCTACTTCTTCCGCTCGGTCGTCATCGCCTCAATCGCAACTACCCTGGCTAGATCCTCAAAAAGACTCAAATTAATCAAACACTATTTGACATGTAGAACTTTGCCTAATTTCCCTGGCACTGCCAAGAATAGCAGCTGCAGTTACTTTTTTCCTCGTGTGAAGGTTATTACTGAACCATAATTAGAAGAGCAATAACAATTTTATCACTTAAGCAATAAAAGCTGTGGTTCAATTCCTGCTGTTTTGTAATTTCCTTCATAGAACTTTCCAAGTACTGAAAGTAGGCTAGTAGGCTAAATCCGTGCAAGTGGAGATGGAGAATAGTACATAGTAAGAGGTTGGCAGAGGATCATGAGAAGCCTCTTTGTAAAGATTTTCAATGCACAAAGAATTCTGTAATTGCTTTTCATATTCATTATGTAAGGTCAGCCAAAAGATTAGCCAAAAGGGTAAAAAGAAGACAAATATATATCGTCTGGAACTGCATAAAAAAATCTTAGCATTTAACCATTACCAGAGCATTAAACATTGCACTAATATCCAAACAAAGACAGGGACACTAGTCGTATTGGTATACTCATAAATTAGGTCATCTCTCTATATGTAATGACACTTTATGACGTTCTTCATTTTGTAAAAACAAAACCCAATACACCAATTGCTCTAACAGGAATTCTCATAGGTAACTTGTAGCTGCCCATCCCTTTGACAGTGTGAGCATTACCAGGCAGTGGGTATGACCTTCACCTGAAGGCGCAGGTGAGTGCGAGCGACTCCAATGCGGTAACAACTCGCAAGCTGCTCAGAGTAGGTACAAGTTACGCCGAGCAGCGCCTTACTCACTGACAGTAAGGGGCCTGACATTGGGGGCCTGTGAGTACACCAGGTATGTGTGAGTGAGCTACTCTGTCCCAGTCACATCAGGGAGTCTTAAGCCCCATACCCACTAGGCAATTTTGACCAAGTCGGCCAACGAGTCGGTGGTAAAATCTGCCAACTCCTATGATCGCCTATAGGTATATCATATTGATGTGTGTGTGTTTGATATGAGCCTGCACTAAAGTCAGCCAATTCTACCCTTAAAATTGGCTGATTCTATAGCCAATTATTCGGCCGACTGTATACAAATCGCCTAGTGGGTATGGGGCTTTAGTGAGCAGGGGATGGGTGGGGGAGCCATTGACTGAGGTGGAGGAGGGAGGGATGGGGAGGGGAGCCATTCACTGAGGAAGCCTAAAGGGCAGCAGTAGAGGCGCAGGGGGACAGGAGGACTCAGGAGGAAGAAGGTGAAGTTCAATGGGCATGATTAAGGAAGGCTGAATGGGAGGGAAAGGGAAATGGAGGATAATTTGGGAGAATGGACAATTGGAAAGGATGAGAAAAAGGAAGCGTGTTGGAACACGGAAGACAATAACTACCGGAGGGGAGGGGATAATTTTGGGTTGACTATAGGGTAAAATCAAGGCAGGAAATATGTAGGTGTGTGGTTAGTTGTTATATGACGCTATATCAACAGCTTAGGTCATATCAATAGCAAGAACAAGGGCATCTTGACAATTTGTATGATGCAATCTATGAGATGACATAGAAGAGGCACGTCATTGAGGTCACTACCCTAATCTTTTTGAAGGATGGGAAGGGTTCTTTAATGTGAACAGCCCCATATATGGGGCACCACACATGTTTTTCTTTTTGTTTTTTGTTTTAATTCTTTTATTGCTTCTTAATTTGACATCGAGATCTACCAGCTTCTGGTGTAGTAATTTTAGTAATAGAATTGTGAATACTTAACATCGTGGCCTTTGATAACCCAGTAATTGATACACTTGGGGAAACAAAGTACATGTACCACCAAAGCAGAACACTTGTCTTGTCTGGAAGAATAGCATAAATTCCATTATCTAAGCTCCTATTCTCAAAACTGACTGAACACAAAAGACAAAAACCTTCCAGTTCAAGCTAACATTTACGAGCAAAATTGTGCATTTCAATAAACATTGATACTAATCTTTGCTTGAAGATAATTTCTGACAAAACCACTGTGTTATCTCTCTGTTATTTCAGACCTGGCAACAGAATACCATGACTCATATGGACATGACATTATAGTCTAGGTGACTTTACTAAACTAGTTCCCTGCGGCGCAGACAAGCAGGTACCCCGCGGGCCGCCCGGTCCAGACACATCTACCTGGTGATGGACACACCCTCTGCCAGCATCCAGGTTACAAGGGTACGCTTCATTGGTACTTGGACAGGCACCAAACTGAAGTGCAAAACTAACTCATCTCTGACTCGGGCTACTGAAATGAGTCCTTCACAATAAACAAGACTGAAATGACCTACTGCTGTTAAAGTGGTGTGAAATGATTTAAGTGTTTAACCTTGTATTGTTACTGAAATACAAAGGTGGCTGAGGAACATTTACTAAATATATAAATTGAAAAATATATCATATAAACCCTTTTTACTGTGAACGAGACAGTTCTTAGGGAAAAAATATACAATCGAGGCACACCCATGGCATGGCAAAGTACTTCTAAAATAACAAGAACTCAAAAAGAGTGCACTAATCAGGAATGTTTTTCCGATCTGACGCAGATTTTAATGTTAATTTTGAACACCGGTCTCTCCACTGTATCAAAACAGATATTTATGGCCATACTATAAACATTACAATTTATATACTGCCTAATGTGGTGAGCTTACTATACAAATTTACAATAAGTAAAAAGAAATCGGACAAATCATACTAACAATCTTAAATGGGATGCATATTACATCATTTAGGAAGCTTACTTATTTCAAAGATCTATAATTGGCTACACATTCTCTCTTTCCCCCTTGCTTAACTTAAGCTAAGTATTCACTATGTCTACATGAGTCATTAAAAACAGATTGTGCACATATGCAGCTTATAGACGGTTTCAGACCCCTGAGTTGGGCCTCTGAGTCCCCAGCTGCCTGCAGCCTCAAGTCTCCTTACAGGAGGCCTCCGAGGCCTGACCTTTCCCCGGCCGCACACCGTCCCCAAAACAGACCGCGCTGAAGTGTCGCCGGCCACCTTAACAAAGGCTACCGTGTAATTATGGATCAAGGATCCAACCGATCGCCACCGAAATAAGATGTGAAGTGGTAACGGTCGGATCACCTGAGAGATGTGTGGCGCTTAATGGGTGCTTCATAGTTGGTGGTATTAGCTGAAGGGTTATACTCTCAGGGATTTTCTTGAGGATTCATGGGTTCAGTAATTATTGAGCAATTAGTCTGCTACTAACGGAATATGTTATGGGTAAATTGGGAAAACTATGATTTACTTCAAGGTGCAAGCAAGGAGGTATGTGTCAAGGAGGTATGTGTATGGGTCTGTGTAATTAAGGGAGAAGGGGGGGGGGGGCACAGACCCCCACTCCCACCCAACACTGCTTAACGACATTTACGTTTTAAGATTAAATCAAAATGAATACTATGCCACTGAGGTAGCTGAGATAGTGTTCCTACGCCTGAACTTGTATAACACATAAAACCATAAGAATTGTCAAAGTGAAACAAAGTGGTAAACTTAAGAATGTTCTCTGATGTGATCAATCTACTAGTATGTGATCAGTAAGTACATTAATTTCAGTGCAACATAAAATATACCAAAATCTATACTCGGGGTAAGAGGATCAGTGCCATTAAACTTTAAGATTATATCTGTATTCCCTCCTTTACCTATGAGCATATGGGCCACAGCACGAATATCAATGTGCTCGAGAAGTGGTTTAATGCCCACCAACTTTGGGAAAGTGCGTTGCAACAACTTTCAGATCTCAATTACATCTCCAAAGCTGCTTTATGTTAGTAGGCAAAACCTCGGAATATATCTAAAGGGCCGATTTGTATCTCCTTATGCTACTTATGTTTGATCGTATAACCTTGGATTCCTACTTGAGCGTTGAGTTTACCAAGTTACAGATTTTCTGCCAAATGTAATTCACAAGTTTATTCTACCCAATCTTCAAAACCATATATCGCGAACTAGATCTTTATGTATTCATCAAATACATACAATTTAAAACCAATTTTATTAAGCCCTCCCCCCACCCCAGACTGTAAGAATTTGTTTGTTTGTTTATTGGGGTAGTTTAACGTCCGGCCAACTTCTTGCATGCATCCGCCATATTGGGGTATCCCAGGGAATTCCGTACCTCAAAACGAGGCAAACTGCTTTCCATACTTCTTATCAATGCTATGTCTATGTACGATAATAGGGCAAGAATTGCTTTTACATGGACTTAAAACCCAAAAATAGTTACTTTTTATTCTGAACCTGATGGATAATGTGTTAGTATACATATAATTAAAACATTCAGACAAAATGCTTGACTATCCAAGAAAATATGTTTGATTTTGTTACATTAGATTATAGGGAAAATGAACATGCAAAGTTTGAAGCCACTACAAAGAGTTCTTTCTCAATCTATGCTCATTATAACTGCAATAATTACATTCTGTTGACATAATAATGGTCCTGTGGTTGACTACAGTAACATCAACAATGTGTCATTCGCGAATTTTTAACACATGCATGTGCTATTGGCTATTTTTACTGTGGCATTCACACCTGTCAGGGACAGCCCAGAGAACTTAGCCTCGTTCTGAGGTGTGAGCGACAGTGGCGCCCCAGCCCCGTGCAAGTAGTGACATTCCAGACTGAGACCGTAAGAAAATGCAAACCCCAGTGTTGAATGTAAAGGGAACGTTTACTGGTTGGCTATGATCCTTGCTTTCTCTGAATATTAAAGCGTTTTCTTGAGACGACCTGGGACCCAAAACACATGGGTGTTATTAAGCGCAGATCTCTGATTATATAATTTTTATAGGGAACATGTGTGAGATGATATAGCAGCATCTATCTGTATTACATTCCAATGTCTGCATACAACCAATTGCTTCTTGGATATAGTTGAAGTGCAATTGCTATATCACTCGCTAACCAAGGCACATGTTGGTGGCCTTTGACGTCAAAAACAGACGAAAATAGTACAACTGAATGGGTGACCCTACCTTTGGTTGTTTCTTGGAGTTCTCGACATCCTTGACATTTGGTATAGTGGTGTGGTAACTGGCGATCGTCTGGAGGAAGGTGGAGACGCGGGGCATCTGCTTCATATCCTCCTGTGGGTAAATACACAAATTTGAATATATAAAAGTATAAGAAGTCCGACTGAGTAGCCATTCAAATAAAACTTTCTAATTCCCTGTGCTTCCACTGAGATTTCTCAAGGGATGCAAGTCAAAGTCAAAGAATAAAATGCCAATATACCCAACCTGAAATCATCATTCATTTACTTTCCCCAAGACCTTTCAGACTTTTTTTATAAAGAAACTCTGAATTTAGTTGGACACATATCAATGTCATGTAATAACTATTTATCTGACATTTGGTCATAACGAATGATAGTCCCAGTGGTTTAAGATTTCCTTTGCCCATAATTTGGCAACAATTTGGCATATTCTTAGACAAGTCTTATTCTAAGGAAACAGTGGTAAAACTTAAAACAATCCAGTCCTATGTGACTGGAGTTTATGTTTTAAGCCTCAGATACAGGGGAGGATCCGGGTTCATTCGGGGGGGGGGGGGTTAACCGCCCCTCCCCTTTTTTTCTTTGATGGACCCCTAAACTACAAAAAGATGGGAAAACGTTGCATTCGTACGTGCGAATGCATCCGTATTTAGCCATTATATTAACCCCCCCATCCCCACATTCGAAAATCATGTATCTGCCCCTGAGATATCGTACCTAAGAGTAAGAGTAATCCTTAAATATCGCACCTAAGGATAAGATGTAGCTACCTTCTGGACTAGACACCGGTGAAACAAATTTTGATGAAAATGTCCATTTTACCCACCCTTGGATGAAGTAGTGAATCAGCTGCCACCAAATGTGGAGTTGCGAAATCGGTCAAAGATGAAAATTAATAAGGAATTTTCCAGAACGCAACAAGTGTTTAATAGTCCATATCACAGTGTTTGCCTCTTGTTGGGAAGTGCTGAATGTCAAAGGTCAATGACTTAATCAGAATTCAGTGGGAAGATGAAGGCGATGGATTTCACCACGCATTAATGATGTGTGTATTTGTAAAGATTGTTAATGTAGTTTTGTTTGAACGTATGTTTTCACGATCCACATAATTTAATATTCATAATTTTCTCCTCCTCCCCCCCCCCTAAATTTGTTTGGAACCTTCAAACTAGTGGTTGTCTGATATGGAAAATAAATATACTTAAACCTATGCTCATTGGTGACTGCGTTAAGTTTTCCTGTCAAGCTTTCACTTACTTTGTTCAATCAAATAATGTAGCACGATAGAGAATGTCATATCATGGAAGTATAAAGTTGATTTTGAATGAATGCCATTGATTAATCTATTTCTGGGAAAGATACAAACCATGGGTTCCAAGAGTTCTCTTTCCCAGAAGATTAAATGTAGCGAGTTACAATGCGGGAGGATGGGGAGTGGGGTGACAGAATCTACGTACCAGTTCTTATTTGGATTGTCACCCATTCTAACATTCAACGTCTTCCTTTTTTCGAATAACAATTTATAAAGTATATTACGTATAATTCAAAATACATCTATTTGCTGTAGCCAATTTCAGGTAATCGTGAGTACAAAATTGAACAGAAATGTATGGCTTTAAGGAAGCAGAAACTTACAGCCTTAAACAAGGTTACACTTACCTCAAAGAGGTAGAGGTTCTTGTCCGTATCATCCTGCAGGTCCTCGGTAGATGCCGGTCCGACATTCGTATCCTCAGCGTGCCCTCCGGTGACGGTCGGGCCCTCACCGTCCACCACTGCCGAAATGAGGGACAATTTAAGACTCTCATAGCCATCCACATTCATCTTGGTATCACTCACAACATCAGCAGCCCTCTCAGGGCCAACTGAGCACCTTGTGAGCAGATCTTAATCACTCTTTAACTGTTGTGAGCCACTCTGAGCAATTCAGACTGCTATATGTACTAACATGTAAAGCTTATGGGAAGAAGTTAATCCTCTGAGTATGTGTAAGCAGTTCAGATTGTTCTACTATTACTGCTAGTAGACCAGCTACCAGCTGACTGCTTGTGGTGGTCCCAGAACGTCAGAAATATCATAATTTGCCTCCACTCCCACTCTTCACCGAGAGCAGCTCACTTTCAATATTGACAGGCCAGCCATCACATAATCCTGGGACAACAATAACGATAACATCCACCTGATATTATCCAAATCAAATTCAAGTAAACACTCTTTAGTCCACACCTCTATTGGTCAAGGCCTTTTTTCCCCTTTGGTCTGTTTCAGATCTTGACCTTTTTCCCCTGTACCTAATCCAGTCTCTATTTCCAATGGATCCTGTGGCCCATTAAAAAAGATAGCTGAGTTATTTCTGGTGCTAATTATAAATTCCTGACGGGCCGTGACAGAGATCTACTGTTGAGTAGCTCTGCTGGGTCTTTGTCGTTGCCACGGCCAATTATAGCTGCAAAGTGTAATCCTGTGACACATCTATACCCATCCTCCTGGTCCCCAATAGCTGGTGTATCCAATTCAATTTCCCAAATCAAAAATCAATGATAACTGATGAAAATCACTCCAATTAATCCTCCAAACATTTGTCATCAATCCACCAAATCCTCATTTGATTCTGTAAGTTCCATGGAGAAAACAGTTAGCGATGGGAGAAAATCTTTCTCCTTGAAGGCTTAGTGGTCCGGGTCCGACCGGGAGGAACAAAGTGAAAAGACGCGACTGAGTCTGTGTGTGCGATGAAGAGGTGGTGGTGTATGATGTGGTGGCGGTGGTGGTGGGAGGTGGTGGCGGTTGGCGGTGGGAGCGATCAGAGACTTAGTCCTCCTCCTGGAGGAGATGGCAGTCGCAGGAGGAACGGAGAAGAAAGAACCTTTGGGGGCAGGGAGGGAAGGGAGTGTGGAGGAGGGAGGGAGGATGGGAGAGTGGGGGAGAGGGAGGGGTGAGGGAGGAAGTGAGAGGGGATGCAGTAGGATTAAGAGGTTGGGAGAAGAACTGAAGTGGGTAGGAGAGGCGCGGAGGGATAGGGGTGGTGGGAATCGTGGAAAGGGAAAGAGAGTATTGGAAAATGGAAAGAGAGAGTGGAGGAAAGTTATGGGATGGGAGATGAGGAAGGGCATGGAGTAATGGAATGATTGAGTAAGTGATTGAGTGAGTGAGTGAGTGAGTGAGTGAGTGAGTGAGTGAGTGAGTGAGTGAGTGAGTGAGAAGGAGTGAGTGATTGATTGATTGAGTGAGTGAGAGATTGATTGATTGATTGATTGAGTGAGTGAGTGAGTGAGTGAGTGAGTGAGTGAGCGAGCAAGAGTGAGTGAGCAAGAGTGAGTGAGTGAGTGAGTGAATGAGTGAGTGAGTGAATAATTTAGTTAATGATTAAATGAGTGCGTGTGGGGAGGGAGAAGGAAGGAGTGATGGGGGGAGGGAAGAGAGAGGGAGAGAAGGAAGGAGGGAGGGCGGGAGGATGGCTTGAGGGAACAGACAGTGGAAGTTTAAAGAGCCGCAATAAAAGTTCGGGGAAAGGAGCAGCGAAGGCTAAAATTACAGATCATCACCAATATAGGCCATACACAACACTGAAAGTCTGACATTTATCACTCTGCTCAAGGAATAAAAAAAAGGCTGGCAAGGGAAAGGCGGGGGCTAGCTGGCCTTGTATGATGTTTGAAATGTCTTGGCTTAATAAGCCGATCACAGCTAATGCTGCAATGGTTCAGGTAGGCAGGCAGCAGTGTGGATCTAGACCTCTAAATGAACATTTGCAATACTGCTCTTTCAGAAACTGGGCATTTTGGTTTAGATCCCTAAAAACTGTTATCATGGATATTGTAATGGGCAAAACTTTTAACTGAAGTAGAGTATAGAAGGCAATTGGCGACTTCTTATTGAAACTAATAAATGTTACATTTCCTCAAATTCTTAGTCGACATGAGGTCCCATATGTATATGGCCCCAGTGCAGGGCCACTCCTGGCAGCTATTAACGAAGCGCCTTGTTAATGATCGGAGAAGCATTAATGAATGTTGACTCATAACATGCGCTTTAAAAACAGGCCTGGCCGCTGCTGTCGGATTTAGGTCTGGGCGTAACAGGAACTGCCATGTCCACCAGCCAAAAATTACCCTTTTCTTACCAAAACAAAAATAAGGCCTGCAGATTTAATGGAATAACGGAATGGAAAAAGATGAAAAGTCACAGGAATCATTGTAATGAAATGCACCTCCCAGAATTGTGGATAGTGAAGGCCAGCATAGCACTTTCTTAGTTTTGCAATTCCTTTTAGTTTTTTTTTTCTTTTTTATTTAAGCTTGTTTTTCGCATTCTGGCCTGTCATTTAATAAGAAAAAAAAATTGTTATTTAATTAGAGGTGAACGTGCAATCTCCCTACGTCATAGGGGGTAAAAGGTTGCAGGCTGGCGACAAGCAGGGTTGTGTGAGTTAAGATGAAAGCAACAGCAGGGAGGACGGGGAAATGGGAGTGGGCCGAAGGTGCCATAGACTCAGTCACTCCTTATATGGCTTCTCACCTTTTCTGATGCTATACTTAAAAGCACAAACACCAGCCACTAAGGAAAAAAACACCAACCTGATACCCGAAGCAATTAGATGCCAAAAGAGGACCTTCAACTTCAGGGACCACTTTTTCGGTTCCTTATTTCTATTTTCTTACTTGCTATTTATCCTGGTTTTTTTCCTTGGAGTTTTTGTATCTATTCATTTTTCCTAGTTGCTCTGCATCCCTGGCTCTTACAACCTAGATGGCAAAAAGTGGTTCTAACTTTGGTCTGGATGGGATGATCTGGGTATTGAGAGGGGATCATCTGAGCGGCTTACGGCCCGCGGACTAAGCGGCTGGTCTAATATGGGGCGGCACCAGGTGATCTATGCTCCAGGTGGTCAGGGGGGTCAGTTCTCTATGGGATACAATACCCCACCTTTATTGACAATGAATTAGTTTTGATACTATCAGCCCCTTCCTACACACCAATACTAGGTACATGTCAGCTGAATAATATACATTTTTGTGTTAGAAATCTAGGCTGGTTATCTGGTTTCCTATTGTAAGGTTTTATATTTTGTGACTGGCGAAAGTCTGTGTGGTATATATCTTGCTGTCCGTTCAATAAAGCTACAGGTGACAAATATTACTAGTTATAGGTGTACATGCCCTAGGCGCACTCAATATAAAACAGATCAGTATTATAGCTCTGAAGGATTCTGTGTTGATGCTCGTCCTTGATTTAGCCGGACTACAGTGCCACTACATGGTTGTTCTCAACTGTTTCGACACATGGGAATTATGGAGGGAATTCCTACATTGTATGGAAGAGGTTAGAGTGGAGAAAGGGACAACTTAGAAACTTCTGATCATGTTAGAGTAACGAGTCAATCCAGCAATTTTCAGCTTTATGATACCAGACCTCTATAGATACGCTTCGACTTGTACCATGGACAATCCTGTAAGCATTTTGTTGGCATTTTTAGACGGCCTTAACTCTGATAAACCATCCCTGTCCAAGGCAGTTGATTACAATACACTATGACTTACTCCAGATTAATCCCATACTTTTTATACAACAATGACCTCCACTAAAGTGTGTGATTCAATGCGGTAAGAATGATTCAAGTGGTTTGGGTGCGGTAAAAATCAAAAGAAATACACATTTTAAAGCTGCACTAAGCACAGGGTGGTGTGGACTAGCTGTTTATTTGTATGCAATTTGACACAACCTCAAATGATATACCCGATGTGCAATGTGAACAAGCTGTGAAATTAGGTGTAAGCACTAAGTAGCTGTCGATTTACCTATCGATTAGGGAAAGGTGTCAGGTTAATTATTTAGGGTACGGCTCCCCAAGAGGACTCCCCCACAGATCCCTCCAGTGCCAAGTAGCCCTCCCTGTGCCAGGGTAAGGTGTTAAGTACAGGTATTTAGAGGTCCACAGAACCGGCCGTATGCAGCTTACAAGTTACATCTAGATCCCTTCAGCGGGGTTTACGAAAGTGCCAATAAAGGTACAGTTTATGGACACACCAATGGAGACAATTCAAGTATGGTTTGCTACAATATCCCCTTGGCATGGTTTATGTTAAGGCCAATAAAAAAAGTTCTAACTGGCCCATTCATAATGTTTTGCCATTGTAAAACATTGCATTCAGCAAAACCAATTGGGAATAATGACCGGTCTGTTTTCCAATCAGTTAAGGGGAAGCAAAAGCAACGTTGTGTTGAAAAAAAAATCTAAAAAAGGAAAAAAAGATAACATAGCAGGAGTATACATTAAACTAGTCGTTATGTAAAAGGAAAACCTTTTAGAATTCCTTCAAACTGATGTAATTTTGTTATTTGTTGATAAACAATTTTTTTTACAGAATTTTTATGACAGAATTGAAGGTATTTTCATTCAGTTTAATCGTTATCTTATATTATATTTCTACCACATACCCTGAGTTAAACTTACGGAATATACTCACAAAATGTTACATTTGAGCGCTATATTGCTCTTGGTTTCCTGTGAAAGGGTGATTTCTTTTCGAGTAATCTTACATAACCGATCCACAGGTAGCTAGGCCCTCTCACTTAATGTAGCATTATATGGAACATATTTTCCCACCAATAGAAATGATATATTTTCTAGAGGATGGCCTGGTTACTGACCTACCTATATGCCAGTGTAAAGTAATAGGTTATTCAGAAACTGCCCATATTTCGATGCAGCAATTCCTAGTAAGACTTTCTAGGGTATAATCCTCCACTCTGTTTTGGTCTGCTCCACAACTTATCCCCTATACAAGGTCACAGGTGGAATTATGGAAGAAAAGAATCGGTTAGAAAACCGAAAAAACCCGGGTTATTCGTCTTCTTTTTCTATATATGAAAGGAATTGTTGATGTGATATCTGGATAGGAAATACGAATTATCGACCGAATTATCGATTGAATGAAACAAAAAGATGCACATGTCACCGCACCGTCATCATCCTCTATTATCGTTCACCTACAGGCAGAGGACACCAACCTTTTTTCCGATGCCGATCGTATATATCGACATAATTCTTCACAACATATCGACCCAGACCAGCTCATGATATTAGTAATCCATAGTATATACTCCATTTTGCTGGACGATGCCGATTTAAGGCGTAAGAGGCTATCACTCGCGGAGAACGCCTACACGTGTCCTGACCGGAGGGCGCCATCTTCGGCGTGTGACGCTGTGGTTTGACAGTGTGAGTACGCGAGACGCGCTTCGGCCGGAAGTGAATACGCATGAAATGAGTCCGCAAAGAAATGCGAATTTCTGGGTTTATATCGACATATAGCTTCCCAACACATCAGCATCATCAATAAAAGATCGGCATAGACCTCTATGGCGCGTTAAGTCGACTGAAACGCGCGGGAAATATGCGAAATAGGCGAGCATTCCCGGCTGACTTTCCGATCGGAAACCGGGGGCCGCCATCTTCGCCGTCATCACCCTCATTAACATAATCATACTACATGGCAATCCAGCACGCTATAGGTCTTCGAATGCTGAGACGTTGATGTTATACAGTTTGAGCACTGTCACTCTCCTACCCGATCTCGGCTAATGCTTTTTCAATGGTCAATTTCTGGTATAGACTTTACATAGGCTCAGCATTACGACCGGAAGCAGGTCCAAATTTGCGATCTTGTTTCCGCTGGTTCTAATATCGTTCAATGGCGTTTCCCACCTAAATGTTCAAGTCATATACCCGGGCGAGATTCGATAAATCAATCATACTTCGAAGATGACTGGATAATACAGCGAGCCCGGGTAACAAACCATGAGTTGATTAACCTGCTACATGTGTTCCAATTAATAGGAATACAACATTTGCTCACCTACCTATATGCTTACGTAAAGTAACATGTCCTTCAAAAACAAAAACTGCCTATATTTCAATGCAACAAGTTCTAGGGCAATCCTTCGGACTGTTTTGTCTGCTCCACACATTATCCCTTAAACAAACCACGCATTACCGAAGTGCCACACTCTCCAGGACATATCATTTTCAAAAAGCCTTCACAGTAGATTTTACAACACGAACAACTTTCAGTCATGCAACAAATGATTTAAGTATATCAACCTAATGGGCAAGTCATTCTTCCAAGCAAACAATGTAGAAATGGTGATATATTGAGGAGCATTTTGCAAAGGTCCCTGAATTGATTTTGTGAGACGAACATGCACTTTAGCTTTACCCCTCAAGTATCTAAAAGCTCTACTAGAAGAGAACCTTCCTAACTTAATCTCGACTCTAAAATCAAACCTATAAGTTATAAATCCTCTTATTTTTCAATCTCAAAGTGATTTGGCCACTGCACCGCATGTAGTGATGGAAACAGAATCGAATATCAAAACGAAAGAGAACCTTCATTTTTCCTTTGATGGCAACGACTTCATTTTTTTATTCGTTATATCGTTCTTTGTCAAATCTATTGGGGATCTAAATTTCATTGTCCCAACACATAAGGAGTTCCGTGTGGCTGTTTAGCTGGCTGGTGGGCGCTGGCCAGAGATTCCTACCTCCTGCTGAGACTTTTAATCCACCAATTTAGACCTTTTCACCTAAGCTTTATCCTTCTCTCTTCCTTCATTCCTTAACCTCAATAGGTTTTAGCTCCTTATTGTTCTTACATGGTTTAGGCTTATCAATTTGTCAAGTTAAGTGCTTATTTCCCACATGTCTGAGTAGGTGTATTGGACCTGCTTATGGTTAATTGATTTGAGTCTTTATTGAAATTCATGAGACAGAATGAAAATGGATTATCTTTGAGATTTTCCTAGCATCTAGGGTATTCGTAATAGTATATCGTAAATCATGATGCTAGTCGGATGAGCATTCTAAATTGTTATGAATAGTAGGAAAACTATAGAAATAATTGCCAAATAGACTTGGAAGTAATCTAATAATGGGACATTATGCTTCAAAAAGAGATTTCCTGTGAGAGAAGCTTCCCAGCTGACAAAATAACCTAACTGATATTCCTGTTGTGAAAAGGTAAGAAATCTTTATTGAACAAGAAGCAAATTAGCAACAGAGTTTTGCACATGCACGAGCGATGGTTGTCCCTCAATGAACTAAAAGTAAAAGAGCTAGGCAACAAATGCAATATAATGTACTACCACCACCAGGACCCCTTTCCCTAAACACACCTTTCCAACCAAGAGTAGTGTGTATATATGGCATGAGTTCTGACTGCCACCACTATACTCTGTTGGGGGAAGAGTTTAGGAAAGGGTTACTCTGAGTCCCATGCATGCACTGCCATGCACCTAGTATTGAGTGACCTCTCACTCACTCACCTGGACCTGCCCACCTACAGGTGACAGTGGTGGTCCTTATGTGAAGGGGTGAGGGCTGTTTGGCTAAGGCAGTGTAAGGAACTTCTGGTCTCTTAAACTGCTTGGTTCTAACAACTGCAGGACAATGCTCTTCAACTGCTGAATATGACATTGGGTAACCAGTCATTCAGAACAAAGTGGAATAATGACTGAAGGAAGGGAGCCCCCACCAATAGCTACTGTACTATACAAATATATATCAAGCGAAACCAATCTTTTCACATGATTGGGGAAATTAAATAAAATCTCCCTTGGGCTTTGCAGGAAATGTGATATTATTTTGTCCAATACATCCCTGTCGGGGGTCTTATTATAGTAACTCTCCGTGACTCGGTGAGGGTCCGTGTCTTATACATGTATATATGTATGTTGCGCACGGCATGCTATAAAAGAGCACGGGTATCTGCCCAAAGAATTGTACAGGTATATGTAACTCACTATAGACCTTGTGCAGACATGGTCAAGTAATCACCATGTTATAACTAATACAACGTGCCCTTTTAATAAAACTAAAATAATCGAATTTTAGATAATAATCTTGGTTGAGAGTGTTTACATGATTGTTCTTCCGGTAACTTGAATATAAATAACTGATCTAAATGCTTGGAATTTCGAATGACAACACTTTGAAACTGATCCCAAACATGGCGTCCAGCCCATTTTGTGGAGCTGTGACGCCATCTGCACAACGTGTATAGCATATACATTGCCCCAGGGCAGGAGCTAATCGGATAACGCGCACGTACACGTGAGTGGTAAAAAATAAATACAGACTTAGCAGGTGTGACTCAACCTTACACTAGTAGACCTTGGAGGTAATTCAGGGCGCCAAAGTTCGGCCACCCGTCACCACCCGTTTATTTTCAGAAATAAATGTCACCGCTTCAACAAATGTAATGGAATTGGTATTTTCTTACTGTCTTTCATCCTTTACAATGACAAGTTTAATTGTAAAATTCCTTCAATTGTTTTTACATTTGCTCTTTTGTTAGACGAGGTTTATATCTCAGGTGTGGCAGTAGAACAGATCTCTGAAACAGAACTGTGAAATGGTCATTATTTATAAATCGTTCACCCAATGCTCCAAAGCCTTAGGCTGTGCAAATTAAAAAGGCCGCGCTCAGTCAAAAACTCGATCCTTCCTGTTCATGCACCCAACTTTTTTTTTTTGCTGTTGCTGCTTTTTTTTTAATCCCAAACTGTCACTTTTTTGTGTGGAAACTTCGTCAAATTACATTATTTTTTTATTTTCCATCATTCATACCAAAAATTTTATTGCAGAAGAAATCCCTTCGCCAGAGTGGTGTTTCTGACCTGCTAGAAATGCAACAACTCATTAACTTAGATCGACCTATTTAACACCAGAAATAACTTTACAGAGCACCACCATGAGAATATTATCTAAATAGCTTCACGAGTTTTTGTATCCAACTCTCCAAACAAATATCAATTTCATGGCGCCATCTGAATGCAAGTGCATGTTTATTATCGTTTGATCGATGTATACATAAAAGATCATTACGCCATCAACAATCGCCAACGGACGTCGGTGGTCGCATAAGAAATGTTATTGTATGCAGTTGTTTTATTCAACAAGCGCTCAAAAGTGAAATTACTTGTGGAGGGGATCGTTACTATGCACATGCAATCCAAACCAAAACCTTCAACCACGTCGGTCAGTTGTCCTACATCCAGTGCATTTTTTAACACCTCTGACACTTGGAAAGAAAGAACTAGTTTCTACTGCAGATTCTTCCCTCTCATCGCCTTTATCTCCTATTCCCTAAAAGTGTGATTTGCCCTTATAAAATAGAAGGCAGTTATCAGTGGGCCAAAGAAAACAACTTAATCCCAAAACATCACTGTATCAGCAATGTCCATTACCTCTGGCTAATTTCAAAGCACTTCACGTGGAAACGTGTTTCAAAACGTTTAGATCATTCTTTAGATGGCAAATAACGTCTTGGCCTTGAATCTATAAAGTTTATTAGATAAAAGAGTGACTTCGGGAAAAATCCTCTTAAATTACTAAAGAAATAAGTAGAAAATCCGGGTCAAAAACAAGCGGAAAAGCGGCAATTCTCCCAGATGTGGCTCGCTGGTTAGTATTACTTTTGGTCTATATACCTGCAGGCTAAATCAAGGTGCATTGTGGGAAATATGTCGACGAAATAAGTCCAATTCCTGTTATAAGCCTTTAACATAATTATCACAATTATTCACTTTCCTTTGTTTGAGATTATGAAAAGGTAAAATTGGGTATTTTTCTTTTTTGTTACTGTATGTACTTCATTTTAAGTTAATTTTAAAACATTTTTATTTCATATTTTTATTTTGCCATAAGCTTCATTATTTCTATTAGTTTTTTATACTTTTGGGTTCAAAATATGCGAAAATTAGACTGCAGGAGGATAAAATACAGAAAAACTTGGAACGGTGACTGCCTGAATTCTGATCCTGAGCCCAACCCCTGTCCGAATCTAGGGGCCGGAGCACTGACCTCTACACACTTGTACCTCAATTCACTCCCTGCTGATTTGTAATATTTGTTCTAGGAGTAGGTAGTACGTAGAACGCCTCTTACATCGCCTGGTGACCTAAGACCTACAGGAGTTCTTAAAGCCGACGTGTATGTAATCCATTCACCACAGACTAATGACTAAACCTGAATCAGCCAGGTAACTAGTGGGGGGTACGGAGGGGGGGGGGGGGGCTGTCCAGGGGCTAATTTTCTGAAGGAATTAAATAGATTTGGTTAAATAGCACGGTAGAACAATCGAGCAATTACTTTATGTATATCCCTCCATTGTAATGGCTATGAAATGAAGTAATTCACCTGTAAATTGAACTATTATTGCAGGCCAACAAGAAAATGAAAAGCCTTTATTAGCTAATTGCAGGAAACCCTTAATCCGTAAAAATCTTCTTTGTTTAGAAAATTCATATTCCAATGGATAATATACCCCCCCCCCCCCCCCCCACCCCCCAAATGACTCGCACCCTTTTCCCTCTAAGCCAACGCCCCCAACCACTGCCCTTCTGAATGCCCTTCCGACACTTGATCATAAAACACCTAACCTTGCCACTGTTACGATACGCTAACGGTTGCAGCTAAATAAAAGATCGCCGGCCTTGCCTGGCCCTTAGCACTGGGCGGCTTGAGTTACAAGGCCTCTGGGCCAGGTGGGTGGCCAGGTAGGTATAATACTACTACTACACAGGTGTAACGGGCAAACGGTGTAAGACTCCCAGAGGTGGCATGGTGTACACCTTTACCTGCCACCACTTTGTGCTGCTAAGGATCCTAATAGCTTTGGTTGGAGTGAGTGAGTGTTGAGTGTTTTACGCTGTACCAACAGCAAGGGTCATTTTCACGGCGATAAGCAGTTGGGACCAATTCTGTCTTTGGTGATTGAATCTACGAGATGAAGGTGACAGGGTGAGCAAACAGCGGGGATCAAACCTGGAAATCATTTTTGCTGTACCTCATCCCTTAGTGAAACGAGCAATAACCGGGACTCAAACCCAAAGAACCACTTGGTCAGTGCTGGGTCCCCCCTATCGTCACCTTCTACGATCAGCAGGGGCTACTGGGGGCATATTCTTACCTGGAACCCCCATGGGGTGCTCTGGTTGGAGGGGACAGAGGCTGTTGGAATCGGGGTGGAAGGGGGGGGGGGGGTCAGGACCCCTTCCTCCCTGCTGATTCCTTATGGGAAAAATAGAGGGTCGGGGAGGAATTGGGGAGGAGAGCAGGGGTTTTCTTTAAGATTTGTTTCCACTAGTCCAGCGGGCTAGTGGTCCTGTTTTTACACTAGCCCGGGTCAAAGTTAAACTAGTCCATGTCAAGTCGATATTTGCAAATTTAAAAGATTTTCACTAGCCCAAAGGGCTAGTTGCTAACAAATTGCACTAGCCCGACAGGAGTTTTACTAGTACCCGGTACTAGTAACTCTACGTTAAGGAAAATCCCTGGAGAGGTAGGTGTTTCTTTATATTTTGGTCAACATTATTTGGGAGGTTCAGAACTTTGGTATGTATACTTTAACATTCTTCAAGACACCTTGCAAGGTTAGGGGTCGAGGGGTCAGGACCTTTCTGTTTTCATTAGAAAACAATTAAGGAAAGCTTTAATATTGAGAGGAACCCTATGGAGTTTTGTCTTATCATTGAACCTACCTGGTATACAATATACTAGCAGGTGTTAGCAATACTTCTACTTCTAGAAAAATATAATCATCCTGACGTCTCTTAGAATGGTTCAAGTTGCACACATCGGTTATTTACAATGAAGTACTTTTTGTTTTGAAATTCAGTGCACCCCTATGCTCTATAAATACAAGTACCTACCTGAGGCTAGTTTATATCGTTTGGTCATGCTGCTCGCGTATAGTGGAGAATCCCAGGTAGATCTTTAACAACTCCTCAGAAGAATGTAAGGCAGGCACGAACCAACAGTACCAATATATATCATGTAGTTTTACTCCAGTGCTTCCCTCCCCCAATAGTGATCCGGAACATATATATGTATGTATGTATATACCCTCCCGGGCTGTGTGGGGGGTTGGTTGGCAGGGGCTATATTATGGCCAGCTCTGCTCTGCTGTGTATACCTATAACTGTAAAGACGGTAGGTAGCCCCTCCTGTGGCCGTGCTCCTCCTCCTATACCAGCAGCCCCCCTACTGGAGGAGACAAACCATTGCCGACTACTGCCGCCCGGGCCTCAATATCCCACCGCCACTGCCACCAGTGTCAAATTGGCACCGCTCCAGCTTTAACTGCTGGCAGCACAGGTGGTGGGGGTGGGGGTGGGTGTGGGGGGGTTTGGGTGGGTGGGGGTGTGTGGGGGTGGGGGGGGGTGGGTGTAAGGTAGTTGTGGGCGTGGGGAGGATTAGGGAGGGAGGAAGGGGGGAGGGAGGAAGGGGGAAGGATCTGGGAGGTAGGGATCGGGGGAGGGGGACCAGGGAGGAGGGGGAGGGAGGAGGATCTGGGAGGTAGGGATCTGAGTTGTGGGTATGGATGGGGGGGGGGGGGGGGTGTCCAATGTCCCTTGTCGAATTTAAAAAACGGTCCTGTCGCCTGTCCCTATATCTCAGTTTAGACCAATGTCACTTGTCGAATTTAAGAAATAATCCTGTCCCTTGTCACTAGCATTTTAAAGCCCCTGTCCCCTGTCGAATTTAAGAATAACCCCGTCGCCATGTCGAATTTAGGGGTCTAGAGCCACTGAGTTGGGAGGGTGGGGGGGGGGGGGGGGCGGGGCTGGGTGGACTTAGGGGGAGGCGGCTAAACATGTTGGGAGGTGGGTGGCGGATCCTCTATAAGGGATGAAATACATGCAGTGGGCAGGGAGGTACCCAATAGCGGGCGTTGCCGCCGCCGCCACAGTCGCAGGTAAAGGGTCTAGAACCTTTATTCTGATAGCCCTGTATGACTTTTCTTAAATAATGTGTTTTCTGTCAATGCTACCTATAGAATCTTACCTCGTTCATGTCACCCGATGTCACAAGTAAAAAAGTTAACAACCTTTGTGTCAAGAAGTTTTGAATAATTTTCTTTCGCTTTGATTGTCCACAATTAATAATGCTAGAATACTGTATGATATCTCATAATGAAAGCTTTTTTTCTGTGGTATCCGAATATGAAATCCATGTACGGTAAAGGTCAAAACTGATGAAGCTATATTTGAAAACTTTCATTTCTCACTTTCAATTCAAAATTTGTGCTAGTACAGTTCGATTAATATCAAAGTTCGGGGCAAATAGAAAAAAATATTATCTACGCAAGATTCAAGATTTTTTTTATTATATAGGTCCCAGTACCTGCTATGCGCACAAACATTTAAGTAAAAAGAAAAGTTTGTAATCCTACTGTAAACTACAAAAAACAAAAACTAGGACCTAAACAGAAAATGTGACCACAAAGTGACATAAGTCTATGCTAGCCAAAATGACATCAATTGGCGGATCCAGAATGTTCAGCTTCAGCCAATTCAAGTTAGGACAGGGGGATGTGTTTCGAATGTTTTTCCTTAATGGATTTTGTGTCGAACTTAATACAATTAAAAGAGGCAAGTTTCAAGTTAAATGGAGGTGCCCCCCCCCCCCCCAACTCCTCATTTTCACTCTTTCCATGGGATTCAATGTAAAACGCAGGGTACCCATCAAGAGCCCCTAACGTGGGTTGGGACCAGGACTGGGGGCGGGGGAGGGGATGTGCGTTCCAGCCACAAAGGGTATCGAAGGCTGGGGGACGGAGAGTCTGGGGTCGGGTAAAAAGGGGACAATAAAGGTGGGCTCTTAGTGGTATAAAAAAAAAGTTTGATAAATCAAAGATATTCAAAAAAAAAAGAAAAGAAAGAAAGGTGAATAAAGGTAATTAGAGGGTTGGTTTGTAAAAAGCTGTATCTGGGGTTGTTATGACCAGACGATGTTATTCCGTTTCACTTAAAGTTAAATCCTGCGTTTATTTCATATGGAAGGCGGTTATGGTTGGGATGCATGGAAAATACTATATTTATATTTAGAATCAAAGGTTGTTGTGAACCTAGCAAAGAAGAACGAGAATTGTGAGAGCTGATGAAGCCACAGAAGGCCATCATGACAAACTTGTAAACCCGCTTGTAAATATATCGATCAGTTTAAAAGTGTGTGCCTTATCATCTCCAGGTTCAATAGGTTGCTAAAGTCTTCCCACATCATTTAATAAATTGAAAAAGAAAATCGTAGTAGATTCAAGGGAGCAGGGACGGATCATCCAGAGTTGGTAATGTAGGGGGGGGGGGGGGGGCAGACCAGCCCCCCTATAAAAAAAAAAGTAAAAAATGTCAGATTTGAATGAATCAACAGAGGTAGATTATTCGAGAAAAAAATCCACAGTCTAGGGGGCGGGGGGGGGGGGGATGGGGGGGCTTGCCCCTTTTGATTCTAAAGGCTTAAAAGAGTAGTATTACTACACTTTTAAACCTAGTAAAGAAATATACCAACGTACATAACATAGCTAAATTCGTACTAACAAATATGATTTTAGCCTATTTCACGGCCGCCTCCTGTTCTACACAGTGGGACGCACTCGAAAGTCTAATATGATTTCAGCCTACTATCCATTTACCTAAAGTGCGTTAAACAACACAAAAATCGGGGACATGAACTGACAAGTGACATGTTTAGTTAAATATATTTCTACCATTTATAAGCAATGTAGATTACTAACGGCCAAAAGAGGCTCCAGTGGGAATCGAACCCACGATCTCCTGTTTACTAGACAGGCGCTTTGCCAACTAAGCCATAGAGCCGGCTGGGACAATGAGCCGGCCGGCCTCAACTCAACCTTGTGGCGGGTCGGACAGCACCTGTTGGTCGCTCTATTTATAGCACGGGCCGCTACCGTAAAACTGCCAGTGAACGCCCCTCTTAGAGTGAGGGTCAGGGTTGACTGGTAACTAAATTATCATGCGTACACGCGTGTCCTAGATATCTACGAGTACCGTAAAACCGTAAATTCAAGCCGCGGCTTGAATTAGGATTAGTATCAGAAAGTAGATCAAATAAGGCCTCAACTTTAAGGGTGCGGTTTATAGGGTTTTAGTACAACCTTGCACACAATTAGATCTCTGAAAAATTATGATAAAAAAGTGTCTAAAGATAAAGTCTAAGGTCTGGGTGCGGCTTAAATAAGGGTTCGGCTTAAATTAGGGGTTTTACGGTACATTCACTTGGACCAACAAAAATAGTTTTGTTTGTCTATAATTGTATTTTCAGAAGCTGATTTATCTTATAATTTTATAATCGTTTTTTCTTTAAGTTATATTCTCCTAAAAGACGAAAAAAAAAAATGAAAAAAAAAAGTAAACACCCATTTTCATGGTGGGCTGTGCTGGCCAAATGACAAGATTACTTACTAAAACTAAATGCATGGTTTACGGTAGACCCATCGGTCGCCCTGATCGGCCTATCACAGTATCAGGGCATCGATTCCACGAACACTGCTCTTTTGTCTTTGGTAGATACATGAGTCACTAAATAAGGTATTCTAGTACGCGCGGTATATATAACATATTGCATCAGAACACTTTATATGAGTAATGTTATATTTACTCATCTTCATTTCAACAGATAAGAGGATATATGAATATTTAATTTCTACCCCGTAAAAGGCTGTAAAATGGCAAAACATATCGGTTAATAAAACTGTCTAATTCAGTAATTGCATCACTTATCCACTCTTCAGGTTGATTCGACAGTTATTTCAACGTTTAATTTCTACATGTATAGACCTTGTGCAGACGTGGTCACGTGACTACTGTTTGGTGATCACCACGTGGTTGTGGAATAAATTAGAAATAAAATTCTAAGGTATAATAATCATTGATAATGATTCAGTGAGACTGTAAAAGGTAAATGTGACATAAAAGATTGTTCTAAATGATGCAGCATTCTGAATGATAATGATGATAAATTGATCACCAATATGGCTGACATTCAAATTTAGCAGTTGTGACGTCATCTGCACAATGTCTATAGAGTTTAGGTCTTGGGCCTTCTGCAAAAGATTCTCATGACAAAAACCTGGCTGGTTAACAGTTGGGTAAAGCCACAGTTTTGTCAGTGAAATTGAGATAATGCCTAAAAAATCTGTTGTGTTCAGATACCCTAACATTTTGCCACTACCCTAACTTTTTTTTTAGGATTTTTTCAAAAGTCTTTCTTTTTTCCTAAAAAAATAAAAAATGACGAGAAAAGCCTTGAACAGCCTGGGACATCATCTAGATACTCAGGGCATCTATTTTAGATGCCAGAAATTGTTTGAGAGAAGGTTTGGAGTATATTTTTTTTAAACAAAAAGGGAAATATCAAAAAATATTTTTAAAAATTGACCTACCTTCCCAGTTTTTTCGAGCTCTGTTACCTGAACACAACATTTTTTTTTTTTCGGGGGTGGGGGGGGGGGGGTGGGGCTTAATTTGATAGGATGTAACTCTCCGACAAGCAGGCCAAATTTGTGCCATGACCAATAACGTTGCCATATTATCTTCTTGAACTATAGAGGTTAATTATCTATTATTTGTAGTGTGCGTAAATTGTTGCAATTAGGTTATAAATAAATAATAACTAGCTCCATATGCAGTCTCCTCCTCGTCGACTGCTGTCATCCAATACATAATTATAGTTCCCACATCATGTAAGACATGAACACTCGCATGAAAGGATATTGTTTGTTTATTATCCAGGGCTCAACATTAAGGGTTTAAAGCTTGCTGCCTGTCGGGCAGGTCTAGGTTAATTTACACCTGCCCGACCCTCAAATTCATCTGCCTAGCTTTAATAGATTAGTATATCTCAGAAATTTTGCCTGCCCTTTGGGCAGGTTCATGTCAGAATCTACCTGCCCCACCTCAGATTTTACCTGCCCCAGGCAGGCAGGCAGTGCTTAATGTTGAGCCCTGTTATCCAGTGTATAGTCGCTTTGTGACAAGAACTCGATTGACCATGATCAGTCCCGAGGTAGGAATCCCCTCAAACACATTCAGTCAACACTCCCGCGCTCTTACACGATTTCTATGCCTCCATCCAGAACCAAGACTGCAGATTAAAGTTCCAACCTTTCCAGGATGTTACTCACACAGCGTTACAGCGAACTCTGACTAACTGAGAGCAAACACGCTCTTTTTGTATGGTACGTCACCCCGTGACTCGTCCCCCATTGACAAAGTGAAACATGGCTTGCATGTGTGCTTCTAAAGCTCACGCCGTAGTGCCTACAAAACATGGACTGGCCACCCGCGTCAGTACATTCTGACATTGAAAAACACATCGCCACCCACGACGTCATCAGCTTTAGAGCTGGAGACCTCAAAGGTGAAGTGCAAAGGAGAAAACGAAAATGCCAAATATGGTACAAACCTCTTATTTGAATCATATTATCAGCAGCATTAGACTTAAATATGCATATATGGATAATATAATAAGTTAAATAAACTGTTGTTAGGAGGTGAATACATCTCCCAGCTTATCTCACAGGGCTGTGACATTATCTAGGCTCTCAGTGACAGGGGTCTGTGTGTGCAGTCACCCATAGCAAGTACCTTATCAGCTTGAACGAATTAATTAAAGGTGGGGTATTGTCCATGTATTTCTAATGTTAGGGGCTCCTAACCTTAGTGGCCTAACAACGTTGCAGCCGGTGACGTGTTTTGTGACATTAGATAATAATCCGGCGACATTATTGGTCATGTAATATATTTGGCGCAGCGGGATGGGATGTTACAAAATAGCAAATTACGTCTGCCACATGGACGATACACTACACTGGCTTTAAGGAAGGTTTTTTTTTCATTTCTAACCTGTATATCTTTATCATTCAAGTTAAAAAAAAAAAAAATGACACCTGAACACAACTATTTATTTTTTTGGCCTAATGGTCTAAGAACAGGGTTCCCACAGACTTGGAAGAATCAAATTCCATGACTTTTCCATGACTTTCCATGACCAATTCTGATTTTTCCAGGTTGAATTTCCAGGGTTCAAACAATTAGAACCATTAAAAAAATGATACAATCAACAGCCTCCCATCATTCCTATACAGCCGTCCTATCCACACTAGTATGTGACAATTCAATGAGTGCAAGTACCTTCCAAGAAAGATCCAAATACCTATGGAAATAATGCAATTAAAGCTTGTTCTCTTCTATTACGAAATCACTCAAGCTGATTTTCCATGACTCAGGTCAAAATTCCATGACTCTTGGTCAAATTTTCAAATTCCATGACTTTTCCATGACTTTCCATGACCACCTTCATTTTCCATGATTTTCCAGGTTTTCCAGGTTGTGTGGGAACCCTGAAGAATGGCTCATCAGTCTCTTTGATTTTCACATTTTGAAAAATGATAGGCAGAAATATTTATATTCTGTTCAAGACCAGTATGCATAGTCAGAAATTCATTTCTTAAAGGAAAGCTAGCACATAATCAAGGGTTAGATATTTGTCAATAGAATTCTTTGTGCATGGAACATGCATCAAGAACTAATGATGCTAGAAATATTTTAAGCATATTCCAATTGTGGCCACTGTTGTAGGACTTTGATGTATGGTCTATTTTAATGGGTTTTTAAGGGAAAGCCCCTAAATTGTGATGTCACAAGGATTGTAATTGAGATTCCTCAGCTTTAAAAAAAGGGAATCCCCAATTCTCAATTGTGTATACAAAGAAATTTTTGCTGTAGTATCAAATTTTCATATTAAGCCATGTGCAGGCTATACATACTTGTATCCTTTACTCACCTTAAATTTATTCAGTTTCCTAAGGTTCCAAAGCTATTTTGAAAGGGATTCCCCTTCATTATTGATGCTTATTTCTATATCTTATGCTGATTATTTTGAAGAAGATAATTATTTTAGCACATCTCCTTAGTGAATTTGATGTATTATGACACCTATTTGTCAATTTGATCAGGAAAAAGGACCTATATGTATTTACCCAAGTCCCCTATTTGCCCACCTGAGTCATGGGCTTTGAACCTTTCAGTTTCACTCAACTTTTTTCCATGGATAAAAGGAAAGTGAGTAAAATTCTGTGACCTTTGAAAAATTCCACGATTTTGGGGTACTTTTTCAAATTCAAGATATTCCAACACCTTTGTTTGGCCATTTTACATTTGCCATTTCAGCATTCAGGATCATGTGGGAAACCTGTAAAGAGTAACCCCCCCCCCCCCCCCAAACTTTCCAAACAATTAATTATTCCCTCAGGCTCAGTCCCATCATTTATTCCATCAAATGATCGATAACCTGAGAGATCTTGTTCCTTCGGCTAGTAGTGCCTGGTATTCTATGTCATGTGTGGCAAACTTTCAGTAGATCTTCTATGAAACAGCTAACAATATTGTTGTTCATTAGCCTTCAGGTTTGTTTGTTTTTATGTCCAACTTTCCCCTCAGTCTTCACTGGGACAGGAGCTGCTTTCAAAAAAAGTGAGTTGTTGGCAACAATAAGCACGAGGTTCTACGGCTCTAAAAAGCACTGTATCGGCACGAAACTCAACTAACTATACAAAAAGTAGTAAATCAACCTGACCTATTGTTTGTGTCCAATAATTACCTGTGTCATTTGCGGCACGTGGGTCTGGTTGAAGATCAACAGTCTCCACTTGGGTGTCGTCGTTCTCGCCATGAGAAGTTCTTGAACTTTGTCGGTCTATGCCATTGTCGTCTGCAGGGCTCACTTGAAACTTCGTCATCGCGCAAATTTACACTTGAGCGCTAGACAAATGTGGGAAATACACTTTCGAGTTGTCTTTGACTGTTTTCGGCGTGTTTTCTGCTTCAGAATCTAGACATTTTGGACCGAACTTGGTGCAAGGACGAACCAGTTCAGCCTCCCCAACATTCTGTTCTATTTTGGTGGCCGAGTCTATCTTGAGTTTTAGAGGGGTGGAAGGTGACGTACCGACGAGCTCACGAGCAGATCGTGGAACTTTCAAAGTAAAAAAATATTAGCTATTTAACTAATATTTAATTGATATACGTATTATTGACAGTTAGATATCATAAGCATATCTTTTACTAAAGAAACTTTATAATACTCAGCGTTCGTGACCTACAAAAGTGGGCTCGCTCAACTAGATGCCGTAACTAGGTCACCTTTGCACTGGATGGGGGGTGGGACTGGGACCGGGAGGACTTCTAGGAACAAAAATACACAATTGTCTTGATGAGCATAAAATGGTGATGGGTGAAATTCTTTAGCCCTATTTACAAATTTATTCCTGAGCGATTGGATCGTTTGTTCTCTTCATGATTTTGTTAAAATTCAAATTTGTAGTCTAGATCTATTAGATAATTATCTGATAAAAAAAAAGTTATCCACATGGGTTTATTTTTCCCTGGGAGTGGAGGGGGGGGGGGGGGGGCAGGGACTTGCTAAAGTATTTTTCTCTTAATATAGGCACAAATATAATTGACTGAATTTTAAGGCTGGATTTAAATATCAGGGATGTAAGTCAGGGTTAATGAAAACATCTGAATCCCCAGAAACAAAATTTAGAATAATCATAAAATGCCATAAAACGTCATGTAAGGAATTCAGTTTGAACATTATTATTTGAGAAGATGATGCGAAAAACATCTAAAATCTGAAAAGTTACATCCCTGAAATATAAAATATCCTATCATCATCCTGTCAGTTTCCTATGAATTTTTTGCTGTAAGATATAGATGAACAATAAACCTAGCTAGTTTCTAGGTCTACCACAAATTCTGTAACTCATTGAAATAAGTTTACATGTAGACTAAAACAAGAACGTTAACACAATACTTCATTAAATCAAAGAATTTGAATTTTCTAACATCTAGAGATCTACACATTCAATTAGAACGAATAACAAAAATGTTTTCTATTGTCCGCTTATCTTTATTATTCTTATATACAAAACTAGTTTACATTTTTTATTTTCATTTTATTTATAGGCAGGTACAGCTTCGATGTCAGTTGAAAATAGTTCACTCGGACAGAACGGACTTGTCAAATATATTCGACTTTTCTGCAAATTTTATCGTATTATTAAATTACTTTCAATGAAGAATCCGATTATTTAAGGAAAATTAAAAGCATATATCTACTAAAGGTAATTTGCGTTGATAAAACAAATTATATATGTAGATCTATTATCATAGTTGTTTTTTTTAAGAGTATAATTTACAAAAGAATAACAATTTCAATATTGCCCAAGCTTTACATAGTGAGAGAAATTCATGCTAACCCTCAATTTGGGCATACCTTGTGTGAAAGTTGCATCTTTCTTTTATTAGAGGTATTTATTTAATTTGAAGAATTCGGCTCAATGGCTCACGCCAAAACCTAATAGAATGTCAGTTTTCTGTTCCTTTTCAGATACAGAATAAATCTTGGCCAATGTTTTCGCTCGAGGTAGCAAAAGGAACATCTAGAATTTATTCTCACACTGACAAAAACTGCCAGTTACCGTAATTATGAGCAGCCGACATTTGGAACAATCTCCAAACAGAGATAGAGGCAAACAAATCTGTCTGGAGAGTTCCAGTAGCGACTTGAGCGACACCTATTGCCGTGAATAAATCAAAGTAAATCTACAACGAATCCCTTTAGCGTGGTCTCTAATTCTTGAACTAGAACCGTTTGGCAAGTTCTCAAGTCAAGGCATTGGATATAAATGCACTACATTTGTGACTCAATTTACACTGAGGCTAAACCCTTTTTTGCGTAGTCTCAATTGTAAACATTATCCATGTAACGCAGGTATTTATTTCACAATTAAACAAAGGTACTGCAAACTTTCCTTCTGGACGTCTCGATATTGTGAAAAAGACCAATACAAGTTACATCACGTGACATCATCCTCTAGAAAATCGTCATTCTTTATGGCTAAAAAAAAACATTCAAAGTATTTTGACTCGCAGTTTCTACCAAAATCTGAATTGGTCAATAGTAGTACAATAATGGCAGTACTTATTTCCGCGCTATTGTCTTAAAGATATAAAATTGAATTCAGAGGATACAATCATACCTTACAAATCTGTAACAATTGGACACATATGAGAGATTCCTTGTGATTCAAAAGAGTACGTATCTTATTATATAATGTTATAGTTAACCAAGTCCTTTGCAGGTTCCTTATTGGAATGTGACCAAACCTTTTTTTACTGTGAAATGGAAAATGCGTTCTCGTTCATACATATGTAAATATACATGTATCAATAAATGGAAATATCCGTCAATAGAATTCATTTCATCACTGTACTTTAACTCATCTTAGAATCATCTTTACTTTGCATATGGATTTTTTTTAGGAATATAATAAGGATTAGAAAATGTGCATCTATTTACAATTTCTCATGGAAAGGTATGACGAAAACTGTAAGTGACAAACGACATTATCACTGGAATATGTTGGCTCATTTGTGTGGGAATATTTGGACCACTGAAGAAAGTAATAATAACTTGAAAAAAGGGTAGAACTTGTATAATCTAAATTCTAACTAAGAAAGCCGTTTTTTTGTGAGACTGCATATTAGGAAACATTCATCGATAAACATGATATAAAGCCATCACAAAATCATTTGGATTGTGTGGCGGTTTAGTTACATAAGCAGAAGGGTGATACATAGTGAGGGACTTGGCATATATAGCGATTATTTTTCCGAGCGCCCATATATCATCAGTGCAAGGGTCTAGAAGTATATATAACAATTTGTACATCCCCCCACCTCACATGCCTATATCATGCTCTAATGTTATCCAGTTTTGCCAACCAAGAATCTACATTTATCAGGAATTTATTCCCATATCCTTTTTGTAAATATGGAAATGAGTAACATTTTCTGGAATAGCAGGCCAAAAAGTCAACAACAACAAATCATGAACTTTTGACCGCTTGGAACTATTGCAATATACATGCACATGCTATAACACAACATTGCATTTTACTCTAGGAATGTTTTCTTATTTTTTCGAAATCTCGCATATCGTGGTACATATTGCTACAATTCCCTTTTTTATTAAAATAGGTTGGCAAAACTAAATAATCTTTAACGTTCAATATACAATATACAAGGTACTTTGATGAAATGATGCTTTCAGTATCTGGGCCTCAATCAAGTCAGGCTCTTGTGATATATGATGAAAAACTCTATTTTCTCTCATCAATGACACACACTATTTAAAGCATGTGGCCTTTTGGTCAAAATATCGACGTTTTGCATCCTAGCCGCTACGTTTGCTGATGGTGGTGACGTCTAGTGGATAAAGTACGAACTCCTCCCATGCGCACGAACCCTGGTGGCGATTTTATACACCAAGAGAGGTCTCTACTTGTCTTCATAAAAGGTAGGCTGAAAACATAAAAGTTGACAAGGTTAGAGGCCACTCAACTGTGACAAACGTATATTTAATTTCGTCTTTGACAACTTATATTTGTAATCAATATATATACAGGGTACTACCGGTAGTAACCCAAATTCCATTTTCAAATTCCCTGTGTTTTCCCCGAGATTTCTCTGTCCTGCGGCAATTTTTCCCTCTGTTATATGATAGACATACAAAACATCTTATATATGTCTATGGTTAGTTATATCCCTCAAGTTGCTCAAATTTAAAAGCCACTGCATGCAGAAAAAACTTGGACAACCCAACAGCAAAAAGTATCTTGCTCTAGTATCTTGAGAATCAGGAATTCAGAACTTGGCCAAATGAAATTCCCTGTGTTTTGGCAAAATTTGCAAATTCCCTGTGTTTCCCCTGTCAGTGATTTTCTTTTTTGTCATTTTCCCTGTGCTGTTGGTACCCTGAATATATCAAATGTTAATCTTTGGATGATTCAACAGCTGACACTGTAAATTCTAAGGTTCATGATGTGAAGATGTTATGCCTTGTTTATAAAGGGGGAAAACACATATAAAACACACTCCAAACATAAACAAAAATCAACGGTTTTAAACTGCGGTAAATCAAAGGCGAAATCGAAAATAAAACGTTTTATAAGTTATCAGTTTTTATACCCAAAACAGTCTACTAGTGTCTAGTCCCATGCATTTTTATGCAAACCATTCTTTTTATCCATCGGAGAGTTATAACCACTTAACCCAGAAATCATGGAAAGGTGAAACAGAAACTAAAACAGCATTAAATCAGATATATTCAGGCCCCTCCCGCTCACAAACAAACCGGAATTACGGATAAAAATTGACTCAACATCAGCCTATAAAAATCTGATTTGCCACTGGATAGAGACCTTTTGCATCATGCTTCACACACGACTGTGACAATGCTTTGAACCCTGGTGTATGTTATCAACTTATTCCCATTTGCAAATCTAAGTTTCATATACAATTCAGGTTCGGCCTCTCACGGAATATTGAATCAATACACAGACAGAGATGGTCTGTGATGTGGTCTTTGATCAATAGAAGGACTGGATTTCTTTCTATGTATTCTATATTAACATATTAGATTCACTCTACACCTCCATTCCACATACTAAAGGTCAAAAGACAAGGTCACAGGCAGATCATATAGATTCAGGGTCGGTTTCAAAACCGAAAAACTCTGGGTTATTCGTCTTTATTTCGTATATCTGATAGTAAAAAGATTGGTCATCTATGAAAATCTAGAAGAATAATCGGGTGAATTACCGATCGAATTAAAGAAAAGAGAAGCACATGCCGCCGTGACCCCACCATCCCCAATTACCATTCACCTACACAAAGACATTACTTTCCTGGCGGCGTCGGTATGGCTGCCAGGTAATACCGACGTATCCAGGGTTTGACCGTAGCATAGAGTTACTAGTACTGGGTACTAGTAAAAATCTGTTAGCAACTAGCCTGGTTAAGCAGTGAAAATCTTTGAAATTCCAGTAAAAATGTAGTATGGACTAGTTGAACTTTGATCCGGGCTAGTGGAAAGACAAGGCAACTAATCCAGTGGACTAGTGGACCAAATAGTTAAGGAAAACCCCTGGCATTCCTGACCTACTTTCTGATCAGACCACCGGTGCAGGTTGACCCAGAGATTTGACCAAATATGGACATGCATCAATCTTCGAACAGATGACTAGGTGACCTAATTCTCATAGGAGCCCTATATTAAACCTACAATCTTCACCATATATTTGGTTTGGCTCTGCCAACAGGTCCAGAATCTGAATCTGGTACCTGAGATTTCGACTGTATGTCTATGGGGACATCAGCCTAAATTACCAAGGTAACACTCCGGGTCTGACCGATCCCGAAGGGATCGAGACAGCGATCCCAGAGAATTAGAGGAGGGAACATTTCAATTCATATCCAGATTCAGCATTAAAGGGATTTAATTAATTGCATTAATGATCCCCTGGGGGTGAATTACCATTGGCGGAGAGACGTGAACCCGTAACAGACAACAACCAATCAGCGAGCGGGATCCGTGTTTGAACTAACGGTCACGTGTAGCCTCAGGCTGATGCCTGGAGGAACACACTAAACAAGGGGGACACACTGGGAACCAGCAGAATCGGGTCATTCTCCAAGCAGATAGTATGATAGACTCAGCTCTCCTTGGAGAAGTAACGAAAAAGTGAAGGGGACTTTTTCCCCCATTTATGGTATACAGGGATCATATAGAAATATAATTTAATTGGTATGAAGAATGTACATATATGTTTCATGGGAAATACGCACTTTCTAACACAATGCAACAGGTTTTTGGATTTGTGTTAGGAACTTTGTAACTCAGAAAGAGGAACTGGTTCAAAAATATAACTATACCATTTGCAGCTATTTCGGGTAACCAACACTTTATATTTCATCATATGACTTCATGTCTTATGATTCGTATGTAGGAAAATTAATTACCAACAATGTAATGCTAGTCCCAGGAAAATCCACATGAAATAAAAACGTCAGGGAACCAAACAATCATTCAGGGATTATATCCATGCCAAATCTACCTCCATATTTCTACTGGGAGTCGACCACTCGGTAACCATGCCAACCCACAAAAAGACAAAGTTTTCAGTTACCGCTGGGAGGGGGAGCTAACGCTATAGCCGCGTGTACCGCTCCATTTGCTGAATATATCAAGGATAAATCATAAACTCTAACTCGAAAACTTCATGAAAAACAAATATAAGTATGCATGTCTTGATCACCTTTCTAAAATTTCATTAATTTTGTCTCCTCATTTCCTCTATTCAGGTTTTCGGTTTCTTTCCAAATCCTGATTTACTTTTTGAGATAACGTTTACCTTTCTTTTCTTGCTATCAGGCTTAACTAATTAATAAATATTTAACAGCAACTTAAACAAACAACTTTTCCAACATTGGATGTAATTTAACATACGTATTTTCAATGATAAAATAACCAGCGTAACAATTCTTTTAAGCAAAATTAGACAGTTACCAATACAGGCTTCATTCTTATTTGCCAGTCCTATGAGAAACGGATCAGAAAGAACCTCGAGTGTAATGTAAGGTTATTATTTAGACTTACTTATTCTAAAATTATACAAATGAACACATCTTCATTTTTAACGTCATTTCAAACTTAAGTTTTATACAATTATAACCCCTAAGCTCGGCCAAACTCTGAAGAATGGAACATATTACCGAAGTTTCATTTTGATGTTTTAACTTGATAAAGGAAAAAAACAATACAAATATCTTTAATACACATTCTATCTTTAAACGATCGATTCTCAGAAAATCACTTCCGTTTCTACAAGACCGTATACTTAGCCTTATGTCAATGGCAAATGTGTCTTTAAACCCATTTAAATGTACGGACCTACATTTCTTTATATATATAGATTAACGATAAATGGTGTGTATTTGAACAGGATATATTATTAGATCGCCTGAGCCACCATTTATTCAGATGGAATGAGGGGAATGGTGCACTCCAAAGTCACAGTAACTTTAAGGTCAATTTACAACCTCATTTAAACGTTAAAATTGTATGGACTGTTCTAAAAAGAACTCTGACCAGATGTTGAAGCCAGAGTTTGGAGCTCCAATGACTTGATTAATATCGGTCTTTTCAATACAGACATGGTATCCTGCTCTCTTTCGTATTCTAAAGAAGGCACAGTAAAGGGGTGTAGGGTTACAAGAGAACAATTTTTGGAGTAAATAAAGAAACCTTTTTTATTTTTTTCAGAAAAAACTACAAATGCATATTTTGATAAATAGCTCATAACTAATGTTAAGGGCAGAAAACCGAACTACTCTTTACCTGGTTGTTTCCCTGGGGCGCAGTGACTTCATCTTCATCATCTGACGAGTCTTCTCCGGATGAGTCTTGTGGACCGGCTGCACCATTACGGCCTGCACCTGAATTGGGGCGATAAAAGGAGGAGTTTTAGAGGTTATAAGCATCGAGTGTGATAACAGAAACTGACTAAAATGTACTAACTTAATTGCACATGAGATTTTGCCAGTCTATATTGTTAGATCTTTCTCTTTAGGAAAGATATGATTTCGTACATTCATATCACTCTATAACGATTACATCTTAATGCAATTGCAGAACTCGTTAAAGATAATAGTGGTGTTATCAAGAAGTTTACTGTAAAAGTGTAAACTAATAAACATCAAAATCTGTTTCTCTTTTTTTTCAAATGAGTTTACAAAAATATAGCAGGCATCATACCGCCCTCCCAAAAAAATAAAGGAATTTAAAGGAAGTTTTTTTTCGTAAAAATAAAGGAATTTAAAGGAATTTGCAGGGATTTCTAGGAAAAATAAAGGAATTTTAAAGGAATATTTAGAGAACTTTTAGAGAGTTTAAACATGAAATAAGGCAAATAATATTGTAACAGGACTGCCTTCCTGTTGATTTTTTCTGTGCAGCACTGAGTTGACCCACGCCGATCAATGCTTAGACTCATGCCAATCGACACTTCGACCTGGATTGATCGACAGTTAGAAAATTTTGCAATTTTATCGCTAATAATATGGAATTCTATGCATTTTATGAGATAATGTGATATTTTCTTACTCTAGAAAAAAAATAAAGGAAAATAAAGGAATTTTTCACGAAAATAAAGGAAAATAAAGGAATTTTGCCTATTTTCACAAAAATAAAGGAATTTAAAGGAAATTCCTTTAGAATAAAGGAACGGTATGATGCCTGATATAGTGTCCATTGCTTGATTAGGCAGACGCAGACAAATACTTTGGAACCATTCAAACTCTTAATTTTTCATGTTACTTTTCAAAGCAAATCTCTGAAATAATGACTTTATACTATACAAACCTTCTGCGGGTGCTGAGGTGGCGGAGAGCTTGTCGTAACAGGCCATGCAGACCCGGAGCGGTTTTGACGACTGCTGGGGTAGTAACCAGCGTTTGGACGAGCACGGACCGCAGACAACGTTACCGCACTTACGACAATGATGCTGAAAATTAAAGAAACACGCTTATAGATTAACTGTGTAATTTTGTTCCTTTATAATATGAATCAAGATGACATGCAAAAGAAATTATTGACCTAGAACTGGGCATAAATTGTTTTGAGTAATGCTATATTCTTGACCTGTCACATTCTATTAATGTATGACTACCTACCACAGGTAGATAAATTTAACAGCTTTTATGTTATGTACAGAACTTGATACAAATTAAAAAAAAAAATCAAATTAAAAAAAAAAATTGTTTCAAAAGACTGCGATGATCATAGGGTGCTGCCTCTTTTTATAGTACTTTCATGTATGTAACAATACTATTCACATACATGATTACCTACCCACCAGGTGATCATGATCAATATTGCGTTTATCAGTTTATATTATATTGCATCATATCACATACAATACATACATGTATGTATACATATCATACCCATGTATGATTACCTACATACATGAACGTTTACATGGTATAGTACCCGTGTATGATTACGTACCCGCCGGTTGATCATGGTGAACTCGGTCTTTTTACAGTTCTGGCAGATGCTGGCGTCACTATCTGGCACCCAAACGGGTGAGGCGTCAACTTCTAATCGCTTCTTGCCCTCTGCAAATAAACATAGGATTATTGAGGTTATATCACGATTGATATCTTACATTGCAGGTATGGCCAAGCACAGTAATTTATACAATACTTTGTAAGTATAAGTCTCACGTCGGTTCTTTAGGTTTAAAACATTCAAAAGAGAAAAACCATTAGGGGTATTCCATTGAGATGACAAGTTCTGGTTTGATCGACTTTATAGATTCTCGATGTGGTTTAGTAAACCAAAATCTCCGTCTTATCCATTCTTTGGTTTATAAAACGAAATGAAATGTACTTGAAGTTTTGCATTCCCCGAACCTGAACCCCTTCTGAACCTTTCCTGAAACCCTTCTGAACCCCTCCTGACACCTTCACAATCCCTCCTGAACCACTCCTGAACACTTCCTGAACCCCTCCTGACCCATCTCTGACCACTTCTCAACGACCTCAGACTCCAATTTATTGGACTATTGATGTTATCGACTGGACGAAAACGGAGAAACAGGAAACCAGCATATTTTCAATATGGCCGCCCCCAGTGGGTGATGGGGGCATTCCCGACCTACTTTCATTCTATTTTTAGAATATTATTATGACATCATCTCGTCAATCTCCAGATACAGACTTATTTATGCTCATTTCTACACTCTCAAGGCATTTTCTATGAGGACAGCTTCAATCTCCAAGCAGATTCTTTACTCCAGAAATAGCACAGTGTCCCCCCCAAATTTTTAACACTGATTCCTATGGGACTTGGGCCAAGTTAAGACTCTGATATATCGGACTATCGACGTTATCCCCCTAGTGAGAGACCGAGGAACCAGCAGATTTTCAATATGGCCGCCCCCGTGGAGGAAAGGGGTATTCCCGACCATGACAATGCAATGACATCCCCATGACATTGCCATGACAATGCCATGATAGTACCATGACAATGCCATGACAGTGCCATGACATTACCATGACAATGCCATGACATTACCATGACAATGCCATGATATTGCCATGACAGTGCCATGACATCCCCATGACATTGCCATGATGATGCCATGACATTGCCATGACATCCCCTTCACCCTTTTACCCCCTTACCCCAATACAGCATGGATTGAGAGTCTGAGCTCATTTGTGTGAGGAGATTGTATTGGTAATATGCAAATTTATTCAATATGGCCACTCCCAGTGGTGATGGGGGCATTCCCGACCTACTTTCGTTCTATTTTTAGAATATCATTATGACATCATCTCGTCACTCTCCTGATACAGACTTATTTATGTTAATTTCTACACTCTCAAGCCATTTCCTATGGGACGACTTTCAATCTCCATACAGATTCTTCCTATCAGAAATAGCACGATGTGTCCCCCCCCATTTTTAACATTGATCTCTATGGGAGTTGGGACAACCTATTACTCCGATATATCGGACTATCGACGTTATCCACTCATCGAAGACGGAGAATAAGCACCGAGGGGGAGTGAGGGGTCTGAACTTTTTGAAAATGTGTGTACATCCCATCAGATTTTGTTCCAAGGGGAGAGTGCGGGGGGTTCTGACATTTTTGAAAATGTGTGTTAATAGAAGCCCCATATGGGGCAATTAACCGAGGAAAACATCGTATGTGATTGCACTCGTGGGAATTGATTTATTTGTTTTTCTGATTCTTTTCATAAGTCATAGACCCCTTAAATATGATGATTATTTCGAACTCAAGTTTCCTTATTTGCGTTGATCCATACTGACACTGACTCCCATCCCAGGGGAGTCAATTTGTTATAACTTATATCGCTGACCCTAGGCAGTTAGCCTGGGGCGACAGGTTAACATGATTAATGATGTAACATTCCCCTTGTTCATGTTTATAGTCCAGAGACAGGTCCGTGTTCAATACGTCTGTCCCTAAAATTAGCACCAGTGGGAATGACCTAGATTAATTGTGCAGTGTAGGCAGAATCGGTCAGTCGGACTCTGGGAGATTACACGATTGTATACATTATTGAGTCGTATGAGTTATCTAGGATAAGATATCCCCCCTTAAATAGGCTACTGGAGAACGATGTAGAGAACTACTATCACTTTTCTGAGTATTTGTCATTTGTTGAAAAGGATTGTTTTTCTTTATATACTATGTCCAGTAACTTTTAATTTGCCCTATCAGTAAGCTATTTTAACGTACCTAGCTGATAAAGCCGATAAGGGAATGAGAATAGAAACTTATCAAAACATTTAAAGACAGATGAACATAACAAATCGTCTCGCAATAATTCAATATTCTCAGAGACGCCACTCAGGAGAGATACAATCAGGAAATGTAGCAAGGGCATTTCCAAATTTTCACTTTTATAATTAAAAGGCTGAAGCTATTCACATAGAAGGGTGTGTTGAATGGTTAGAGAAATAGGGATTTAGACAAATAGAAATGTAAATTTCATTTTCATAATGAGCTGATCAAAATCCGGAAATCCGGAAAAGGTCGGAAAAATGGCATCACTTTATTACTTCACCAAACCTTTCAAGTATATCTTGCAGTTAATTTTACGGTTTCAACCTATACTATTCTGACCATTCATAAACTCTTTAATTAGTCAGGTTCTTCTATATACAAGTATACTTACGTTTTTTGAGTAGGTCCTGTACACACTTGTTGATGTGCGCCATCCACTCCGTCTTCTCCGTTGAGGTAGCCGCGTACACCGTGAACGACTTGCTCGGATTGATGATTTGCCAACCGTTACGTAGGTCTGTGTTAGAGAAAATATAGAGTTCAAATAGGTTGCATAACATCTTTTGAATGTTGAACTGTTAGTCAATCAATATAGGCGATGAGAAAATTGAATAAAATGTATATTGGGAAGTGTTTAAAGAAGAACGATAACGTCAAGACTTGTTAAAGATATGCCTGCAAATATTTTTTTTCTTTGTAGTATTGTAAACCATACTTTGCGTCAAGATAAGTTAGTTGAAAATTGAAAATGGTTACATATGCAGAACAAATTATTGGCAAGCAATCCACCCAAAAAAACTTTCGATATAAGAACCATCATTACATCGATATTCTTTCTAAGTAAATGAGAATAGCTGTTCTAAGTCCATTATTAGATTTAAAAAGGAAAAAAAAAAAAAAAAGTTCGACTTACTGCCTTCGTCGGCAACAGACTGCAGACTAACATTTTCCAAGGGTATAATGTGTTGTTTGTTATACTGAAATGAAAGGTAAACAGAATCAATCACAATTTGATAAATGAGTATGTCTGAACATTTACTTGAACATAATTCTTTAGGTCAGTTTTAGAACAAATGCTAGATTTGAAATTAGGTCAGTTTTAGAACAAATGCTAGATTTGAAACCAATTTATGTCTCATTAAGGAAAACTCGGTAAATGCAAAAAAGATTTAGATAGTTAATTTATTATTATTATTATTATTATTATTATTATTATTATTATTATTATTATTATGTTGTGGCCATTTAGAAATTGTATTATTTCACGTACCATATTCTAAAGATAAGACTATGGAAAAAAGTTCAGGGAGGTTGTTATTACTTACCTTTTTCTTTTGGACTAGAATGTTTCCGTATACGAGTATGTCATTGAAGAGGAAAAATTGTCTCGGTTTGGGCTTCTTTCGACACATTTTCGTTAATACGCCTTCACCTACTAACACTCGATGTGGCATCGCCAGAGGCTACAAGGTGGAAAAAAAGAAGCAAAGTTTACAATGATCTTATATATTTTACATTATTTATGGTGGGTGAATGCTATATTATATATCTTTTACATTATTTATGGTGGATGAATGCTACATTTGATATCCCGACGTTATCATAAGTTCAGCTCATTTTCACTAAATTTGTATTTCTTTTGAATACACGTGGCAACTTATTGTCGCAGAGTGATTTAGAGTGGATCACAGAGTAGCGATTCCACTAGGATAAATTATGTGACAGTCCAAATTAGTGTTGTGCCTTCTTAGGGTCGCGACTTAAGAAAGTATTAACAGATTTTGATTAGCCACAATAAAGGTTTAAAGTTATGCACTCGCTATGTACATAGCTTTCTAAACTGCACACCCGGGAGCCGTTCCAAACACCCTAAGTGATACAAGGCTATCTATTTTATAAAAGATATGTGCATCTACTGGGTGCAGGTGCACCCTTAATTTGGATGTATATTATATATTGAAATATATCAGTTGGCCAAATGAGTAAATATCTTTATCAACAAGTTGTTGTCACAACGAAATATGTGTTAACGATTTAACGAAAAGATCATTTCTTTATTAAACTAGGAACAGAGCGAGCTGTCAGACGTCATCTCTTGCAAAATTCTGCAAAAATCTAATTATAAGGGAAAACAGAAGAAAATGCGAAAATGGGCGGCTGCTTTGAGCCAACAGTGACTCTACAAAACAAGTCCTATGATTGACATGTCAAAGTTCACTCTTACGATGCATGGTTTTATAGGAGATCTATATCTGAGTACCCAGTGTACTATTTTATGGACCTAACGTGAAATCTAAATAACAAAACTGTCTGTTCATCTTATATTACTGAAACCAAGGACTACGGATATTTTTATTGCAACTTATCTCCTATGCTGTTGAAGCAAAAACTAAATCTAAAATCTGACTAAAATCTGGAAAAATAACACCCCTGATTCTATCACTCAGCCTCCACGTAGGGTTACTAATGGGCAAGATATACGAGAGAGCATACATTTTTTTCCGAAAGATACAAAGTAAGCGTATGGAATCATACAAAATAACTCACGACTCCTCTAATAATAGAACCTAAAACCGCCCCCGTGAACCATACCTCTGGGCAAAGGGCAAACCTAATTATGTTACAAAAGACACAACAGTCTATTTCTTGAACTAAGAGCTTAGGTCCTTAAAAACGGCCCCATAGACTGTGACATTTCAAAGGTAGGCGGGATAATGAAACTGCAGGAAGTGTCGAGTGAGGAATTACCATAAAACTGTTCATTGTGGGCTGTCATGTTTACAAGCTAGATGTAATGTTTATTCAATTTTATTCATTCAATTTTAATTACTCTAAAATTAAGTACAATTCTTATTTTGGGGGAGTTGAAATATGGACAAATTCATCAATCTGATATAAAACCAGAACTTTTTTTTTCTCCCGAAATAAGTCTAATTTCCGAACCGATGAACAAGTTCGACTTCTTATATAATTCCATGATTTTGTGTCCCCTTTCCCCCCAAATGCCCTGATGTTCTGTCCTATTTTCTACTCTCTAGAGTTTTCAATATCAGCAATAAATCAACATCCCATAACCAAGCATCACTAAATTGTTACTTTAAATGGGAATAGACTGAATTTACGGTAACTACGCTAAAGAAAACAATACCTATTTTTATTTCAGTGGTCTGGTAGTAAACTTTGGAGAGTTTACGGTAAAGGAAGAGGAGAATCCATGTCACAGACTATTTTGTGACGGCTCATGACCTTTTTGAGCTGTGACCTTTGGATGGACAGGCGTAGAGTAAAATATAGGCGGGACGCCGCTTCAAAAAGGGCCATGAAGGCTCTCAACAGGGGGTACACATGTCGGGCCGCAACTTTGGCTTTAATTAGTAGGCTATTTTGTAAAAAATAAAAAATAAAAAAATAAAAATGGAAGCATTACGACGACTCCCGTTACGAGAGTCAATTTGGAATTAAGCTATTTCTATTCGCGCTTACAGTGCCTAAATTCGACAGCCCTAACTTGAATTTCAATTATTGTTTTCTTGCAACATTGTATTTAAATATTATAGTGTGCATAGAATAGTTGTGCCAGCTAGTGTCCGACATTTGAGAACCATGAACCCAGCTTCAAAAATATGCATGTTGGGTACAGTGTGCACACTTACTTTCGGACACTATGTGCACAAGGGAGAAGATTAAAAATAAAAGTAAATACATATTTCCATTATACCAGTTTGTACAGGCAATACTTCCGCATCTTCCCAACTTACCTGGCCTGAACTGCCGAAACATTGCTCGACGAAGTTGATTCGCCGCCCGTTGGCCGCACTGTTCACTGTAATGGGAAAGGGAAAATCATGTTCTTAGGCTAGACTTAATCGTTCATGTTGTAACAGAAGAAACCCTGTATCATTATTTTTTTGTATGGGAGTAGTTGGTTTAGCTTAGTTCTTAAATTCCAAATAGATATTTCAGAAATTAATCCAGGAAACCTCTGAAAGGAAAAATCTTTATATATCTCCGACTGAAAATATGAGTCACATATGCAAATGTTAGCTATAATTCATATGAGCAATGTATCTTTTAAACATCCTTTGTACATATTGAGATTCAAAGGGCTACTTGTCACCCTTCACCTATTTTGAAGTTTTAGTTGATATGGCAAATCTTAGATATGGTAATATATTCCAGTCCCATCCTTGATAACACGCTAAATTGAAGTACACTCTAATTTTCACAAACTGCCAAATAACATGTTGATTTGGTACAAGTTTTGGCACTGATTTCGGATATGTGCACTGATGAAGCCTATTACACGACACTGAATGATCTTTTGCCAAATTTTTATTCAATTTCAAATGTCAGCTGAATTATTCTGTTTTGGAGGATGTAGTAATGCTGTCACCATACACATGGCAGAAGTGGTACAGGCAACAAGCCTCACTTACTGTTATATAGTAATGCTGTCACTATACATGTGGCAGAAGTGGTACAGGCAACAAGCCTCACTTACTGTTATATAGTAATGCTGTCCCCATACACGTGGCAGAAGTGGTACAGGCAACGAGCCTCACTTACTGTTACAATAATGATGTCCCCTTACACGTGACAGAAGGAGTACAGGCAACAAGACTCACTCATTTTCATATAGTAATGCCGTCCAAATACACATGGCAGAAGTGGTACAGGCAACGAGCCTCACTTACTGTTATAGTAATGCCGTCCCAATACACATGACAGAGGTGGTATACACTATATACAGTCAACAAGCCTCACTTACTGTTACAGTAATGCCGTCCCCGTATGTGGCAGAAGTGGTAGAGGCAACAAGCCTTACTTACTGTTATATAGTATTGCCGTCCCCATACACATGGCAGAAGTGGTACAGGCAACAAGCCTCACTTACTGTTATATAGTAATGCCGTTCCCATACATTATGCAGAAGTGGTACAGGCAAAGATCCTCACTTACTGTCATAGAGTAATGCCGTCCCCAATGCTCTTCCAACACGGAAAATCTCTACTGACTGGTATATATTCCTCCTTCAAGCCTGTGTTATGTGTTACAGGAAGTTTAGACCTAAATCAACCTAACAAAATGGTATAATCTAAACTTGTATTGTACACCCACGAACAGATGTTGATTACATCCTCGTCCTTTTTTTCCCTCTGATAATTCGAGCACGTACTCAGTGACTGGTGTTTGTAGGCATAGTGCCTTGCCTTCTGTATTTTGATAGCCTCATTATGTGTCAATATTCCCCTACTTCTGGGTGCGATAAAACACAGCCAAACCGATTATAGTTAGTTTATTTGAATAACTGTAAGTCGCTGATTCGGTTGTACGAAAAATTTCTTTTTTTTTGGTACATAAAAACCATAACTTTTCCATAAAAAAAAAGTATCACTTGAAGACTATTCACAAAAGCAGGAACTGGATAATATTTTTTTTAAAAAAATAGAAGAATATATCTTATATTTGCTTGCGAGATATCAATATTTCTTATTCATCGAATGAAATCGTTCTTTCTTCTTTAAAAAAAAAGCCCCTAAAAACTAAACAAAGATGCTATTCAATGAACATGGAAAAAAACCCACAGAAATGTGCATAACAGAGTTTACTTACAAATGTGACTTTATAGGAAAACTACATGAGGATGTGGGATGAGGCAGAATACGAGCTGGTAGTAAACAATTTGCCTGCACGAGCCCGAAGGGTGAGTGCAGGCACATGGTTTACTACCAGTGAGTATTCTGCCTCATCCCATCATCCGAATGTAGTTTTGCTTTTATTATATGTCGAATTTCATCAGTAAATGATGAAAATACCCCAAAATCCATAAATATTCAAAGTGTGTGGTATCACAGAATACTCAACGGCCTGCTTGTACTGCTGCAGAGCTCCGTGTGGGATGAAGAATACTCACTGGGCTTGTTGTTCTGCTTTCCCTTAGTAATATGTGCAAAATGGTGCATTACTGTGCAATTTCGTGAATCTATAGTGCATCAAACGTTCAGGAATAACATTTCTGTGAGAAGATGCTGCATAGAAACGCTACATGATGCTAGAAAATAAATGCAACAACTTTTGTCTGAAAATAAGACTTTTGAAAAATGATGGTCAAACTAAAAATCCGGAAAAATAGCATCTCTGAATAAACAGGAATAAGATGTCACTGGGCCGAACAAGGCAGCTGCGGTGCGCCTATACCACCAAAACTAACACCCTAGTTAGTGGCCACTGTGCCATGTTATCATAACACGGAACAGCTCAAGTCCATGCCAAAACTGGGAAGGCCATAAACCTGCAAAATGAGGCAGTTTCTGTTAGAAAATGTTTACTAGTTTTTTCCCCCCTCACATTTTACTTGTACGAAAAAAAAAAAAAAAAGATTATCATTCCATATTGGCTTGACAGTTGGTTCATGATAACACTTATTTGCCTTGATATGTTGAAAACGAAAGGCTCCTACATCCTCCAAACGGCTAATTTGCCTTGATAGTATCATCTGTTTATATTTTTTATCAAAATTCTTAAAATGGTGTTACACCATTAAAGAAAATGTAGAAGTTTCATCTCACTACGATTATTTGGTTATATTGTTTCCTTTTGATTCCGTATATAACATACAATCCAATATAGTACAATGTCTATCTATAGTCGACCCATTATAAATTACTTGGAAGATCAGGGTAGCTAGGCTAACCCATTTTTTTCTGACACTAATTCGTTTTAGCATGGCAAAAACTCAGCTACATTCAACAACAGAGAATTTACGGTATTACTCTCTGGGCATCAACAGAAATTGTGTCGCATTTTTCCTGTGTATTCTTTTTTATATTTCTTGCCCCCTGGCACCCGTCCCCCTTCCTCCAGGCGTGCCTGGCGTACTCCTGGTGATACCCCGGGTCAGGGCTATTAACCGCACTGTTAGGTTTGGGGACAGCCCCAGGAGGAGGAGGGTGGGGGGCACTTGGGTCTAGAATAGGTACCCACTGCCAAACGGCCCTGGCAGAACACTTCAACAGGCAGGATCAAAATTGAGGGACGCCCGGCCCTTTTGAGGCAATATGGGGGCCGGTGAAATACTTCTAAAGAACAATATAGCGTCAACGTGAATTACATGTACTTGCATCTTGGTATTTTGTTTGTTTCAAACAGAAAAGTAATAGAAATTTTATCAGACGTTTCCGTAAAGCATATTCGGTTGTTTTTTTTCTATTCAATGGTAAGGAGATACTTTTTTTATGATGGCGGTCATCTGTATCCTTCCAAAACAAGGGTGTGTGTGTTGGGGGGGGGGGGGGGTCGAATTAAATTCAGGATCAGTTGGTAACGAAAAGTTGAGACGTTTTGCAGTGGGTAGTATCATTTAAAGAGTCAGTGCACCCCCACCCCCACCCAAGGGACGTCTCTGTAACTGGTGTTTAGATGAGGTGTACCCAGCCACCCCCAGCCTATCGAGGGATATGTTTGGGGTATACTATATTATATACCCCGGTAGTCTATCTTATAGGCTCATTAAATACAGAAAGTCTCATAAATATGTTTATTACTGATGTTGAAATAGCGGCATACATATAGTAGCCCTGCCGAGTGCAGCGCATCTAAATTACCAAATTGAAGAATACAATTACAATGGATTTATAGATACGGTATATATTGTGAAAGGTCCGAGTTATCTTGAAGCGCTATATGGGGTTATAAATCAGCTGTATTTATTGCGAAAACCAAGCACCGACTTTCTCGTATCGCGATGCAAGGCTATTATAGTCGATATGTAAAGTGATAGAACATACTGCCAATACTCTTAGTCAATGAACAAGGAAGATCCGGGAATTTATGAAATGGAAATTCCGGATTTTAAGAAGGAAAAGTTAAATGGAAAAGAATTTTATGTATGTACAGACTGAAGTTAAAAATACCATGATAATTCAATCTAAAACCAAATGCACCCCCCTTCCACCACAATCAAAACATCATCTCTGCTCAGCCTATGGTATAATTTTCTGTTTTCCTATTTGGTAATTTTTCTCGAGCCATTTTTTTCTTTCCTTCCCATGGAAAATTAAGTTTTGAATGAGTCCCATCCTCTACAGAAACGTAACAAACAAATACGTAGAAATAAGCAATTAAAAAACAAAAACACGGTTGGAGCATACCCTTGACGCAGAAGTAGAGGTGGAGAGAGGCGTGACCCCAAGGGACGGGATCAAGGTCGAACACGGGGCACGTAGGGTCAGACGTGCCACGTACACGTAACGTAGGCTCCGACCGCGTACGTGACCTCCTGACGTAGCCTCTGACGTCATGGATCAACGTCTTCATCTCTGACGTCATAATGGACTGGTGACGTCAGCAAGTGTTAGCATGCGACCGTGACAAGTTTGTGGAATTTGTCATTTTCAATTTTTGCTCCTCATTTTGTCAACGTAAAGATATTCCTCTTGTTAACCTTGATGTTATTTTCTATAATAGTCCGTATCTTTGTGGGCTAGTCCATGTATTATTTTGACATTTGTCCTCGCTAAGGGCAGAAATGCCATGTAAACATATGTCTGAAGGGTGGGGAGTTGGGCTCAGGACAACGAGATTTAATTTCTTATTTTCCTTTTCGTTTATAAAATCAAAGAATAAGTCTCGCCAGGATTTCTGAACCCCTGAACAAATGCAAAGTCATAAGAGTCACGAAGATTACCCGTAGACCTTACTCAATGTAAACATTTCTGTTTAGGATTAGTCCTTTTTGGCACGTGCTAATCAAGTCACAGAGTGTTTACAACCTACACCACAGGCTGAGTCAACCATTGTGGATCCCCCCTGAGGTTAGCCTTGATCACTCAGGTAGGTGTGACAGTGAGTCGGTGGGTTATTAACCTACCTGTGATCACCCCACACCTGAGACAGTCACCATCACAGGTGGGGCCAGGTGTCACAATGTCAGGTGGGTCGAGCCAAACTACAAGTCCGACTAACACTGTTTGTAGTTATGGTCTCATTGACACAACGTTAACGACTCATCTCTCCAACTTTGTTTCTGTTTTTTTTTTTTTTTTGGTCAAACAAACAGCAGAAAGGTGTGTCTAGGGTGGCTGACGAACGAACTTGTGCTCCAATTAAAGACTTATTTTCATTAAAGTTTGATTTCTATGGGCACAGCTGATCCAGGTGGCTCAATGTTAATAACTCACATACAAAGTTTCCCTCTCTCTGTTCCTTCTTTAATTTCAGAGAATCTTCAATGAGTCTCTGTACTGTTTGATCCTGCCTTCTCCACAGTGTCATAAAATCATCTTAATGGCCAGATGTCTTGGGCTAAGTTGAAGATATATAATTGATATATTATCGGTATATCACTATTCCTTTAGAGAGGTAGGTATATATCACTGTTCCTTTAGAGAGGTAGATTCCAAAGCAGAGTGAACAACTATGGATTTCCGATTGAGTTCGGGGAAAACCCATCGAGGTCCGACAGACTTAATCCTATGGGCGAGTGTATGGCCACATCATGATCTTCTGTTTGTTGTTGATATCAGACTGATGCTCTGATTCTCTGACAAACTGGAGATTGTTGTTTTTGTTTGTTTGTGTTTTTTTAAAAAGAGAGATGTTCAACTTCATGTGTTTGTTCTTGTCTCCTTGGAACGACAAATTCAACTGGCTTGGTTATTTTGACAAAGCAGGAACCTACATATTAAAAGATGACCTAATATCTAATGAAATCAGCTGTTTTTTCAAGGCTGACTAACATAGGACGTGACAACAAGTTGACGAAAACATCTTGAGCATGACTTTTAGATTTGGGTAGGGTAAAACGCGGGGCTGACGAGATACGATGCTTTAGTGTAGGCGGTATATAGCTGAGGTGATCGAGATTCGGGACAATTTGTTATTTGTACAAGGATAGATCGTGTTCAATACGTGTTCTTTTAATCATGTATCTTGAAAACGGCGGGGTTTCCGCAGGCAAATATTTTCATGAAATTCTAGAACTTCTAAATAATCTAAACATATGACAGCTGGTAGTACATATCAGACACAGTGGACTTTCTAAACTATTGTCTCGATTTTTAATGTTAGTTGAAATAATTAATGTCCTCAATTTCCGGAGAAAAAAGAGAAAATTCTATGATTTTGCTGAGAAATTCGATGTCACTTTTTCAAATTCATTGGTTATTACAAGGCCACTTCCTTTTTCCATGTGTACAGGGGTTTCCTTGAGTGTCTGTTGGAAGCGCGATATGTCAGTCAATTTTATAATTTTGGAAGAGGATAGCCAGGGGGGCTACTGTTCTATATTCAGGCACATATCATACTCTTCATTATGTCTCATAAGCTCTCATCCTCCTACGCTGGGGCTAGTACAAATTCGGCAAGGACTAGTACAAATTCTCGGCCACGAGGCCAACGGGAAAATAGATTAAGAAATTAGGGATATTTATCCCCGACGAATGTATAACATGGATTCAGTAATTTGTCCAGCTATACCAGGACCTTCCCATGTTTTTCGTGTACTCAGTGTCAAAGATTGGGAACCCAATGTAGTTTAGCCATCCCAATCAAGCCCCAATCCAGGCCATGGGCTGCTTCCCTGGTTCGTTACAAAGTAACTCCATTGTGTTAGTAGTGTACTCCACACTTAATCCTTGCACGTGGAGGAAACCCCAATTGAGTAGTCCTACAATAATGTGTTTTCCCTTGCTATCAAGTCGTATCAAGGCTGGCGTCTTTATGACCAGGTGCTATGTGGGAAGGTTGGAGGGGTCAGGTAGTGTCAGGTAAAAATAAACAGTACTACAGGTGAGCAGTGATCACCTTATCTCCTGATATAAAAGATAACGTGACGACCTACATACATAGTACTAGTATAGGGATCACCCTAGGAGGAGAAACCTTTTGAGTTATCACTTACATCCATCTAGGTCAATGGAAGATATTAGAGCTACTGTCTGCCCATGCACTTCTTGAAAAGTTCTATTATTACATCCCACACTACGCTTTGGGTTTACCCTATTTTTTATGGTAAATAGTTTGTTTGTCCTATATAACAAAATTCTATTCAATTGGACGAGGCTAGGAGCTCCGTGAGTGCGCTTCGCTGATACAACCTTGAATTGGACAGGATTGCCTGTCAACCGCCCTGGTGATGTCGCTCATGACGTCATGACGTTTCTGTGATGTCACAGTTTGTCAGGACCTCTTCCCAGGGGCCAGGCACTGAGTCCTTGGCACCTACCCAGCAACCCTAAAAGGGATGGTGGGGGAGGGTGTTCAAAGTTTCGCCTTGTGAGGCTCATCAGGTATCATAAGTAGCGAGGGAAAGACAAGGTGATCTACTTAAGTAGATTCTTCAAAGAGCGACGTGCCTAAAATTTCCAGTTGTAGGAAAGATGACTGGGTAAAACCTACCTTCTTTTCTTTTAGACCTATCGTATCTAAGTTTGTTAAATCATTTTTCTCTACTTTCTAAAGATTCTAGAATTGAAGAAATGGCCATCTTGACAAAAAGGGATATTTTCCTCTGCTTCCCCCCCCCCCCCCCCCCAACAGACAACGTATTTTGGAATGCGCACAAGCGTTGCAGCGGATGTGCCAGTAAAATCAAAATTGTGCATTACTACCATAAATGATGTTTGACAATGATCATTACTAAATTAGTCATAGCTGTGGTACCCTATTTACGTTGAACAATATTACCTAAAGATCCACTTTTTCGCCTAGTCTACAATATTATTAATAATAAATGGATTCGGTTAGGGCTAATAAAAGTAAGGCCTAAAGCATCTGAGCAGCTGATCCCAGGGATCCCCTCTAACTAACACTAAGTAGGGTAATGTAAAACATGCTAGGTTTGTAACCTGATGTCATACCTTAACTCCAGCTAACTATTACACAGAGCAGTGGACTTCGCACTGAAGGCGTACTATCAAAGTTTATTAATATAGATTTACTTCTGTTTGACACCAAAAGAAAGTTGTGTTTTGTCTACACATTTTGCCATAACAATTGTTCAAAATTGTATTTTTAATAGAAGTACTTGTATAGACATGAGCGAAATATACTTCATTTTTTACTGAAAAGTTGCCTATAAATTGGAAAGATGAAATTCGGAAAATGTTATCCTACTGAGAGGCATTTTTGCGAAATATAACAAGACAGTCAGTTTAAAGATTTAAAATACAACAGTTCAATCATACAGGGATGTAAGTGGGGGCACATGAAGAAAATCTGTATGTATCTAAGAATATAAGTTATACATTTAACCTCATGGAAAGATTCATTTTTAAAAGTTATCATCAGAAGTGTTTAAGTCAAACAATCTGAAATCAGACTAAAATCTGAAAACTTTCATCCATGATCATATCAAGCTGGGATAATCAAATGAAGTACCGATACTTAATTGTATATTTCCAAGATTATTACGTGACTATCTAAAAAAAATATACAGATTTTAAGAATGACAACAGCGGAGATTCTGATTCTCATATGAATTAAGGAAGTTTAAAAAATAGTCACGAAAAACTACTTAAATCTACCCTGTTAAAGTTACATGATGTTCTGCTCTAAGCAAGAAAGAGGAGATATATATGTACAAAATTAGTATCATGAAGTTTTATTGCCTTTTTCAGGTGCTCCTTGTGTGTTAGATTTTTGCAAAGCTAACATGAGAGTTTGCTGATGAGTGAAAGACCTAGAAGGTTAGAAACACGTCATAGAGTAAGAGGGAGTGCATAGGATGCATAGAGAATACACGATGGAAAATGAATTAGGGCAGTTGAAAAAATAGGGAGGAATGAAATTACAAGTATTGAAGTCATGAACATGACAGTTTTAAATCCCTATGCCTAAATTAAAGCATGATTCTTAGTGAAATTGATTCAAGCTTCCTTTTCTGCTGATCTGTGAAATTTCGTGTTTTGTTACAGAGAGAGAGGCCGCCAGTAAAGATTGCATAGGAGTTAAAAGAGTATGAAGCATGACATTTGCACCAAGCATGTCTAATAGGAAGCAGAGACGGTCTTACAAGTCACAGGGCAAATTTGTACAGTGATAGTTTGCATCTGTGTGAGTGCAACTGCAACTTTGGGTGAATTCTAAGAACAAACTTCTGACGTTCCTAGCCCTGTTCAACCTTCCTAACTAAATTAAGCAAGCTAGTTTATTTAAAAACAAACTGTTTTACCTGATGGAAATAGCTTAAAACTTAAACATTCATTTCCAAATACACCATAACATTATTCTGAATTCTGACCTCAACTCATAAACGTGTAAAACTTTGGAGTTTTCCTTGTTTTTTAACACCCAAAAGTGTCTTACGTTAAAATATCTGGTACTATATATATAAGTGACAAGGCACTGTCTTCGATATTTTCTCCTTTTTTTCTGAGGTCAGAGCGCTCATTGCTATAATAATGAACATTTTAAAGAAAAAATATAGGGAATTTGAGCCGGTCAGTTGATGGGAGTGTTCTATAACATTGTGTGTATTGTATCTGGCTGAAAAATATTATATTTATCTGGCTGAAGGTGTGCTACCGCGGCACCAGGCACTGACATTTGGAAACCCAGATCTACAGATTTTTTGAGAGGGAAAACACATTCCCATCATAAGAAATACAATTAATCTTTTGTATTAAGAATTGCTTTATTCTGGTGATACGGGTACGACGTGTTGCTGGAAATGATGCAAAGAGAGCCTTATTTTACCAGACATTGGAAATATAGCTAGTAAAGACGGCATAATGGATGAAAGACTTGCACCCAGATATTATCCGAGTAAATTTTGTATAAAATTTCTTTTATGAGGGGTATGTTCTTATGAACTTTTTTTTAGAGAAAAAAGTGACAATTTACTTAGAAAAATTTAAGTGCCTATCATGTCCTGTCATCGATAGTTTTGTATGGCCTTATGATTACGAAATTGAAATATCTTATGTCTTTGACTTCACTTAAACTAATACTTTTTGTTGTCTTTTAAAGCGAAATCTATGATAAGAAACTATATTCAAATATGGTTCCAAATAAAATTATTAAGCCAAGCATATCAGCCAATATCTACTAAAAATAATCATGCATAGATTTCATTCCACAAGAACATTTTTTTTCTGTACAATTTTGTTTTACAAATGGTAACATAATCTTCTGATGGGGAAAACATTTAGAGTAATGTGTGCCAATCATATCGCTTCTTTTTGTATAATAAAAAAAATCATATTCAATTTCAGGAAACGGGCGAAGCAAGACATACATGTTACAAACATGTACCACTACCAATGAGGAAGAACAAAAAGCGATTCGGTTAGGCTGCAAAACCAGAAAGTTTTTTGGGGTTAAAGGGGGAAATGGGTTTCCAAATGTTGATGTTGAAAGACATTTAGGGACTGACCGATCGGGCTCCATGCCTCGTCAGACTGCGCCCGGCCTGGAAAACGGTGAAAACGGCACACATTGTTTACACGGGGGATGATATAGTGTGTACAAGGCCACCCTTAAAAAATATTTGTTTCCTGTCCAGCGCCCGACTGACACTTTGAGGGCCGACTAAAGACTTTTTTTTCGAGATTTTTAGATTATTATTTTTTCATCAAAAGTTATAGATTACCAAAAAAAAAAAAAAAAGTCCCGAGCTCCCAACTGTTTTTTTTCAAGCCCACCCGCTGGACAGGAAACAATGTATTTTTCAAGGGTGGCCCAATTGAGATTTACAGTTTACACAATACAAACCCACAAAGGCAATACCATGGAGGAACAACACTGTTAACACAGGAAACTTACGTGTATGACTATTTACATTGCTAGAACATTAGTGAAATATGAGATTCGGCAATGGCCTAAAATAGTTTTTTGGGCTTGCCTTTCGATCAATGGGCCTAAAAGAAAATACCCTAAATTGTTATCCCTACCCTAACTATTTCTGTTGAATATTTTACATTTGTTTGCAAATGTGCCACAAAATGATTAAAGCTCACTCAAAATTATTTGGCCTTACCCTAACTATTTTTTTATGAACATCTTAAATTTTATTTGCAAATGTGCTACAAAATTTAATATCAAAGTCACTAAATTGTGTATAAGGACAGTAAATGGCATTATTCAATCAGGAAATGCACTTTAGATGCTAGGAAATGTTGAAAACGGTGTTTGGTCAAAGATGTATACATCCAAGTTGACATGTGTATGGTATAAAGAAGAATTAAAAGAGATATAACCGACCTATCTACCCCATTTTTCATCGAAGTTTACCTGAACACAACTTTTTTAAGGCCTCAGGGCCGATAGATCTTTTATCTATGCTTGAATCGTTGAAGTAAAACGGTCTTGGGGGCAGTGGGGTATTTGATGTCAAACAGGAAAAGTAATAAATTATACGTAAAATTTGCCATTTCTGTTTTTTCTCGCTCACATGATCATTGACTCGCTCATATTCACCGTCCGATCTAGTGTTGCGAATTACCTAGTTACACCGTAAATCACACACGTGATAGGAATCTGCTACTAGCCAACCACAGGAACCATAGAATCCCACAAAAATCTAGGGCTCCCTCACGTACACTCTGAATGAGGATGTGCCACTACTGGGTCATGGGAAAATGGTTGCATCACTGCCGGTTCACAGCTAACAGTAACACCAGAGCTCCACACTCACTTTTTAGGCCGAGAGCCATCTACACTGATTGCTATTGAAATATGTTGTAAGTGTTAGAAAACAAAACAAAACAAAACAAAAAAAACAAAACATTTTATTATAGAGTTATCAGCACTGACTTACTGTCACCTTGTCGGGGGTGATTTTAATTTCAGGAACTGAGAAAGCCTTGAAGAACTTTCGAAAGTACTGGGAATAATCACGTAAAATAGAGATCGATGTCATCCGACCAGCATACAAGATAACAGTTTGAAGTGGATAAGAACACATTCAACTTCACCAAAGAAAAATCAATTGTCACGAAAAACACCTAAGCCATCATAAATGATATTAGTCAAAAAAAACTTAATGAGAGTGCTGCTATTTCATTAGGAGAACAACTAAGAGTAAGACTGAATTTGCAATTCAGAAGTATATTATTCGGAAGAACTTGAAATCGAACGACCTGGTGATCAATGCTAAGGGTATCAGTAATATAATTACTGGATGTTTTTCTTTACCTACACTTACTCAAGTTACTGTTGATTCTTTAAAAAAAAATTAAACACGTAATTATGTGTACACGTCTTATTTGGAGAGAACTTCATTTTTACTCCATTTCAAAACTAATAACGGGTACAGATAATTGTAAACAACTATTCTACTCTGCTACTACAAGGGCACACTTTGATCTTTGACCATTGAGTGACTGACATAATTTGTGGGCGGGAACTGATGTTGGATCTCTTGCTCAACATCAAAACAAAAGCACCCAATTTCCTTCTTTAAATGGCTATCAGGTAACCAAAGATAGTGTACAATGTGTGCATGAGTATACTTATGTTTTGTATGGGTACATATTATATACTCATGTGATAGTACATGTAGGGTGTGTGTGGGTGTATGTATACACTGGGCCTATATATGGCCTGAAACTAAAATAATTCCTTCGCATGATCGGCGCGCTTTTAGGCCAAAGACTTCTGACCCCCCCTAACCCTGTGTAGTACACCACAGAGGTCCGTCAGTGTATTAATTACTAATCCATAAAGATCGCGCGGATCTAGGTTAGGGCTGATCAGGGAAAATCACAGCACGCCAATGTATCACTCGAATTTAAAAGCATATCATTCGACAAGTAAGGGTTCATCTTATAAAATATTTCGACCCTCTGTCAATTTTGCATTTCAGGCTATTGACCACTGGGTCTCTGACCTTTGAAAAAAGGCTTATAGCCTGAGAATTGTTTCATTTGTTCAACATCGCAGTCTAAATAAAAGTAAGTGGGTGATGTAAAACAACTCGCTTTTTAAGTAAATTATATTAAAGAGAGGGGCCAGTGAAATTTTTATTTTGTAAAATTTTCATCTTATACTATAGATGTAATGGTTAAATATGACTACAAAACAATTCTATAACTACAAAATTGATAAATTGCATAGAAAACATTGTCTAAATACCAGATGACATTTTTAAACCCTACACACCTGACCAAGGATGTCTGTATGTGACGTCACAAAATGACAGTTATATTTAAATTTCAAATTTCTGAATTCCAATAAAACTATTTCTTTTCATATTTTCTTTTATAAATCATTCAATTTTGTGATTTAAATCTCTTTTAGACTTATAAAGAACATTTAATAAATTTCTTATTGCATTTTATTTAGTTTTATAATTTTTCAACTGTTCTGCTTGTGACGTCACAAACAGATAAATGCTTTATGCAGGAATTGTCAGATGCAGGAAGAAAACCTAAGTTTGGGATACAAAAATGTGAATAAAATAAAAACTATTAGAGATAAATGTATAAAATTTGGTATGATTATTCCCTGAATGGTAAGGATCACGGCAGTATAATAATTTTGGGTCACTGGCCCCTCCCTTTAAGTATTTTCTACACATTTGCCTGTATTTTGATAAACAAAAAGAAATCGAGAATTACACGGCTGAATTCCAGTTATCAGGAAGAAAATGATACATACAACTGCCACTCGTAATTTTTGTAAAGTTTGCTAATGAATCTATGATGGTGAGTGAAACTTTGCAGAACTAAAAGACAGACGAATACGCTTTAAGTTTTACTTGGGCATAGGCACTTTATATAGGGGATATTTCTTAGATTATGACCAATACTTGGAAGTTGGAAGTCTCTGAGGTCAAAGATTTCTATGACTCATGGGTGATTTGTACTCGTAGGAGTCACAGACTTGGAAAGACCGACAACGAGACAGGTATATGTATTGTTCTCCCATCAGTATACAAAGATTTAGGTCACACTCACACGTATAGTGTGCACTATAGAGATCGAGCCCTAAAAGTACCACTCATAGTATAACTTATTGTGTGGGGAAACTGAACATGACATGGTTGTATGTGAAATCAATATACAATGTGAAAGAAATACTTTATTTCCCAAGGAATTATAGTTCAATGGCTTTATTGATAAATTACTTTTCACTCATAATAATATGAGTATGAGCTAGATAATGATACTGACTTGGCTCCTGAGGGAAAGCCTTATTTCATATTTATCAATATTATTATAATCAATCAGTGCATGGGGTGGACTTATTTATTCAAAAAGGGACCGGGGATCCTATGATACAGAACACCCATATCATACGCTCTTAACGATAATAGTGAGTGAGTAGTCTACTTCTCCTGAATTTATGTAACAAACCATAATCCAAAGGCATTGTTCAATGTAAGCATGAATATTCACAATGGCAAATAATCAGGGATTCCATTCAAACTGCAAGTGTAATAAGACACTGCAAATATGAACTGGTTTTGATCCTCAACATAGAGTCTAGGGATAATTGCGACTGTTGAAGTTGAATAATTATACTTCAATATCTAGATCTGTCTTTTACTTTATTGTTGAGACTGACAGGTGTCAATGAAATGTAACATTTCAATACAATAGTTCAAATTACAATAAATCGTTGACAGAGCCCGTCAGAGATATCAGAGACAGAGAGGTGTCTAAAGTTTAACAGTAACGTTACGAGTAGTCAATGACAGTTGTGATCAAAATAATTGGGCTATTTCATATTGGCCAGCAGCGATATAGTAGCCGTAGGTAAAATATACAGCAGATGGGTGAATTGTCAACTTCTGAATGTTCTGACATCTGAACATAGTTCATAAGTTACTTAGGCTATAGGTCTGCAGGGCAAGAAAGGACCGAAAAACTTGAAATATCTGGTCTTTCTACCTGTGTTATAAACGTAGCGCTGTTAATATCATCATTATAAAGATAAAAGTGGTATATTCAGATTCGGTATATTTTTTTCTATCATTCAATACCAAAATTGTTTGTCAGGCACAAGTATTTCAATAAAGAAATGGCAGAAGGATCTGACAAAGTTTTCGAAATATGAGCATCCTCCCATGTGACATTGCTAATGAGTATAATAATTAATGGTAACAAAGGGGCAAAAATATAAAATACGTTCAGATGATAAATGGCCACAAATGACACACAAAATATGTTTAGAAAATACACAAAGTCATCAATCAGGTACTCCCCCACCAGTAAACTTATGTGATTGATATAAAAAAAACTTACTACAAGTACAAATCTTTGGAAAGTAGAAATCAAAATAGAACTGTAAAACAAAACCAGCCCTTTCTTGCCCTGCAGACCGTTACTGAAAAGGAATGTTTCCTTCTAAAAGCCAAAGGAGGGCACATAATTACAACATTCATGATCCACCTAATTCCAATATTGTGATCCACGATAACCATATGAAAATTTCAGTCACACTGTCACAGACTTTGCCAGTTTGGATGCCATTCTGCATTTCTGACATTCAGTGATTCACGTTGAATCAAGGCCAATCCCACGGCAAGAGACTAGCACTTTGTTATTCATTTCAATTTAGGCTTTTTCATAGAATTACCGGATGACAGTGCAACAAGACAGTCCTTACATACATAGGGGACATCAAAGAATTAGCATCCAAAACATCGATCAGCATCCAAGTAAACAACATCAACTTTTAACCGATATCCGAACCTGACAGTGCCATAAAATAAGTGGAACATCGAGGGTCTAATTTGGGAGGTGGAAGTAAGTTGACCTCCCACAAAACCACTTACCTAGTTGATCCGCCATGTTCTAATGCGACTGGCTCCGTCCACACGCCTCTCCAGGAATACTTCCACTCTCCCTCTGACTTTCTGGAAACTCTTTGAGAAGTAAATCCAATTTGAAAAGTTGGTTTTCAAATAATCGTTAGTGACGTTCCTCACACCCCTTGAATCCACAACACCCAACCGGAACTGAATGACTCAGAGTGACGTCACTTCCGTGAACGTCTCCACTCTCCCAGCACATACTGCTCTCCTTAACGCTAGGTGGCGCCACCAAACCTCTGCTTGAAGACTGAAAAGTCACATGACATTCGGACGTCGCCATTTTGGACGAAAGACATCTGGCTGTTTTGGGCGGAGAGAGAAGATAAAAATGGCTTTGTGTGGTCCTAAATTGTCAATATGTGGCATGGTTATTGGCGTATGGGGAATTATAATGCTGGTAAGTCTTTTGAAGTTTTTAATGTCGAATATGACCGTGGGATTGAGAATATACTAGCTTTTGATTATCAGTTCACCAGGCAGAAGCCAACCTCTCTGACTGCTCCATCTCTAAATCTGTAAAGTGTCACAAGACACTCTATCTCATTGAGACAGAGTTGAGAAGCTTACTAGTTTCATGTTCAGGGGTCATAACGTTCCTGTATTTTCCTATATATTTTTGGCACTCCTATATTTTCCTATATTTTGCAAAAAATTCCTATATTTCCTATACTTTTCTCAGAAAAGTCCAATTTACTGTGCATAACTGCAATGTTTTTTGAAGTTGATCAGAATAATATCACAAAAACAAGAAGTGTGGATCGTGAATTCAGTAATTGATTTGAATGTTATCGGTCATGGTAGTGTATCAGACAAAAATATTTGCATGGTAGATTGTACTCCTGAAATATCTGTATTATTTTTATTCCACTCATTTCTAAATGGAAGATTGTCTGTAAATTGATACCAAATGCTGATGAAATGGCTGTATCTATGATATATAATCAAAGAATATCTTCAAAAAAGATTTGCCGAAAATCCCTATATTTTTTCTATATTTTTGCCCTAAAACCTCCTACATTCTCCTTTATGTTTGCTAAAAATTTCATATAAAAATTCCTATATTTTTGCTGAAAGCCGTTATGACCCTGCATGATAGGTAATTCAGTTTTAGGCTATTGTTTGAGCTTTATTTCTAGAAGTTAGTTTTGAGCATAAACGCATTGATACATATATTTGGAATTGCAGTTATAATAGTTTTCAATTGAAATTTTAAAGAATTAAATTTTGAACTTTCTCTTTAGTTTAGTAAGTCTAGTCTAGTTGACGTGGCCAAAAAAAAAAATAGTTTGCACGTTTGTACCCAGTGGCCATTCTCAATTGAGAGGCTTGAAGTTGAAGGCGATCTCCAGTCAATTTGAGTGTTGACTATTTTTTTGAAAAGTAATCTGTGATTCGTCTGGTCATTTCTTGTCAGGCTTCCTGCATGGTCCAAGTGTATCCCTGTACTTGTAAATATGTTTCATGGCATTTCAAAATCTTTGTTTTTCTTATTCAACCCTTGTGGTGGACGTACGTTTACAAATGAAGGGGTCAGTCAGGCCCCCACCTTTCCAAATCTAGGGGCACTCACCTTAATCTAGGGGCCATTCGGGCCCCTAGAACAAAAAATTCTAGGGGCCCGACCTGCACAGCTAAACTTTTTACTATAGAAGTGTATGGAGACTGAAGAAGGGGGTTTCACTAGGTCAGTTCGATCGGGTGCGCCGCTATCCCACAATGCATTGCAATTTGGTACATAAGGTAATCATTATGGGATGGCGGCGCACGCCGGCGCAGGTCAAAGAAACTCACGGACTTTGTCAAAGCTCCGGCTGGTTCAAACTGTTTTGACATTCTCCAAGCATATTTTCAGTTTTGATATAGGAATGAAGAGAATTAACAATTAGAAACTGGTTGCAATTGTTAGCATGATTGTGCAATCATACAAAGTGCTTGTTTCTCTGCAAATTCACAGTTACTGCTTTTTTTCGCCTCCCTCGTTTGGTTTGTTAGTACCCCAATATCTTGTACCAATCTCTATGTTTGGCTTCCAGGGTTTCCTCGGCATTTTCTTCCGCATCCACAGCCCAGCCCTAGTGGAGGATTTACCAATTGATGAGGCAAAGTGGGAGAAGGAGGATTACTCGAGCGAGTACATTTACGGGCTGTACAACCAGGCATCGCTCAACTGTTGGATCGCTGCCGGACTCTATGTGCTCGTCTTCGGCTTTTCCTTCATCCAACACCGGATCAACCTCCGTGCCAACTATGTCATGTCTTAATTACTGGAGAACTGATATGTTAATTATAAAGAAATTGTGATTGTTTGTTTGAAAATATTGAATTTTACTTTAAATTGTTAAATAATCGCTTATGAGGAAAATCCATGAAGGCTAGATGTTTTGGATCATCTGGAGTTAAGCCTCTTCCGTTCAGTGGGAATGCATCATTGTACAATCAGGGATTTACTTCAGTTATCTGTTCTATGGCAACATTGTCAATTGACCTGAAGTTTACATTTATTGAGCCTGATTGACAAATTGAATTATTTCTGATTAAGAAAACCGACTGTCATCTTGAACTGGTTTCAAATTAAAAAAAAAAATACAAAGAATAAAGTCAACCCTTACTTGCCTACGATAGGTGATATACGACAAAGACACGTTGTGTTATTATATTGGTAAAACCCAAACTTACAAAACAAAAAAACGTACTAGTTGTAAGGACATGATTTCTCACTTACATGTGGAGAGATAATTGAAATTTGAATAATATCATGCAAAATGAGAAATTCTAAACATTGTGTTCACATCCAGAGTGAAAGTGTGTCCAAGGTTGAATCCAAATCAATGTAAATAATTGATGCTATTCAGTATGTTTTGTTTCAAGTGTTGAATGAACTAGTGAACATGGGTTAATGAATGAAGCTATGGAATATATAGAGAAAGACTATATAAATATGCGAAGATCAGTGTGACTACTAGAAACCATTCCTAAGTGTTTGTGCATGGTGTTGTGGAAACAATTATTGTATATTTCCCGATAAATTCAAAAGAGTTAGATAAGAAACACAGAATCCAAAATATTTCAGCCGAATCGCGTGATTACTTTCATTTATGTTGGATCCTGCTGTAAATAGTTGTTACTTTTTCTTCTGTGATTATTGCAACAAAGCGTAAATATGTATGTAAATGAAAGAAATACACATATATAAGCAATTGTTTTGGTGCATATTATGCGAGATGTTCAGTGTGCTCACCAACTGAGGCCAAGTGTTGGAAAACTCACTAAATCCACCTAGTATTGTACTGTTTGTAGCGAAAGGCCGTTACATGTACAATGTATGAGAGTTAAATAGCAGCGTTAGCATTGTATGCATTATTCTTATTCTGTGTCCCCCTAATGTAAACCATCTGGTGGTTAGACTATTGATGTGTCTGAATGTAGCAAGTGAATACAGTCTCCCAGTGTACATAATGTTAATAAATTGTCTCGTGTCAAAAACGAAATGTTTTATTCATGATTTAAATTATTAGATCACCTATAAAGAACAATATCAGGGATCTTCCTAGACATGCGGGATGCAGCATTTCTGCAGCAGGAATTTAATTCCAGCACTAAGTTAACTTGGAGGTGGCCATTCGCCCATTAAAATCATAGAAATGTTTAGAAGATAGTAAAAATAGTCCACAATTTTCAGAAATTGCCCCCATGAAGAGGGAAAATGGGGCTTTTGACACGTGAAATCTTTTTTCTAGGGAGAACCCAGAATATAAATTTCAAGAATTCTTTTTCTAGCAGTACTATATATTGTTATCAACTGATTGATTATGTGACCTAAACTTGAAAGTAAAACCGACTAGAGAGACCTCTGGTGTTTAATACTAATATCACATCGCCCTCTAGGTGGCACTTCAGGAAAACTTTTCAAGCAGAAAAATGAATTCTAATGTCTGGTTGGTATCATACGATGTACACAAATGGAAGCTTTACTCAAACACACCTGTACCGTTAAGCATTAGGCTATTACGATTTGTAGCTCTAAAAAGTACAAAGAAAGGGTTTTCTATTTGAACTTCAAATCGTTGGGTTGATGGTCTATGCCATGGTCATATTTGAATATTTTCGAGCCCAGAAGATGCCAATTAATTTAAAGACACACTGCCAAAACTTCAGGGCTCATATCTTCGTAACTAATTCACCCTGCCACGGATAGCCAATTTCTTAAATTTTGCTCGCAGGTTAGCCTTGAGCAGGGTGCATGCTGGGTTATATGTTGACAAATCACAAGGCTTTACTATAGGAATTTTCATTAATCATGTCAGTATTTTTAGTTTGACATTACCAAAACCTAGCCATCATTATTTTTTAAATCTGTATCCATATACATTACATATTTTTCAAGTTCTTTGAAAATGAATTCATTATAGGTGGAAATATCAAAATTGTTCATCAATTTCCTATAGTTTTACCAGGGGCTTTGTCGACAAAATTGGCCAAAATGAGCCTGCATGTGCTTAAAATACTATAAATGAACTATCCGTGGTAGGGTGAAATTGGCTAACCAGGGAAGTTTTGATTAGGATCTCAAGATTGCCTTTAATGGAAGTTGATGGTGTTATTGCAAAAAAAGTCTCAAAAAGGGATCATTAGGTGAAAAATATATTCATGATAGACAGAATTTCAAACCATGACACGCCAATCAAAATTTTCCTGATGAGCCAAATTAGTTAGGCAGATGTGGGCCATGAGCCCATATCTTTGCCAGTACGATAGAGTTTGGTAAAACAGAAGTTTGAGCGCCGATAGCTTCAGAGTGTAACCTGTTAGCAGATGGGCATAACCTCGTGGAGTATAATTAAGCGGGACCATGAACTCAGGTTACTGTTGGGCGAGTGAGTGGGGCTGAGCTAGTGGAATAGGCTAGGGGCGTTGGCCGCATGTGGTTGAGTGGACAGCCTGGTCAAATTCATTATTCATTTATGTAACAGCTTATTCTAATTGTCTGGAATCATAAACAGAAATTAAAATCTTTTTGAGTTATAAGTAAGGGGCGGTCCATAAATGACGTAATCCTATTTCTTACTTCTTTTGACACCCCTCCCCCCTTTGTCATGTTTTGTCATGCAACCTTTGACCTCTCCTCTAAAAATGAGATCATTTTAAGAGAACCCCCCACCCCTCGAAATTGCAGAAAAAGTATAAAGAGAAATGGATTTGTTTTGGCTAGGGACATGAGTGTCTGTTAAAAAAGCTCTGATCTTAACTAAAAAATAAAAGATTCAGCCTTCAATATCCGGGCCAGGCCCATATACAGGGGGGTGGCTGGCCATTGCCCCCAGAGGGAAATTCTTCCAAAAAGTTCCACCTTTACCTCGAAAATTCAATATAAGCCCCCCCCCCCCCTCCCCCCCTCCCCTAAAAATGGGAAGAACGTGTGGAAAAGTTCCACTTATTGATGATGATGATGACGAACTTTTATTGACAACTGAACGATCTACAAGATCCATGTGTCACATGAACATATATAATACTACAGCCAGTATGAGCAGGAACATTATGACTCGAGAGCACCATCTGACAATTAGTGGGGTCTGTTAACAACATTTTCGTTACGTGGCGGATAAAAGCACCAAATTTTGCATGAGGCACCTCTGAGGCATAACTATTGAATCTAGAAGGGGAGCCATCTTGAAATACCAAAATGAAATTTTGACAAATTTGGTATGTTTTTAGCATTTGAAATTTAAAGTATTTAACCAAAACTTTAGGCTAGCTTCGTTTAGACCTATTGTATAGATTCGAAAGGTAAATAATTGAATTCCCTGACCTATAATCTACCAATTTGGACAATAGCAATGTGTTTCTAGGCATTTCAGAAGCTGAGATATAAGATTATTTCAATAAAAGTCAGCCATATTGGATTTTTGGCCCCCCTCCAGGTTATATTGATATTTCAAGGTGGCTCCCCTTTCAAATTCAATGAAGGGGTCCCAGGGGATCATCATACCAAATGGAATCAAGAAATCTTGTGGCAAAAGAGTAAAGTCTATATCCTTTCTTTTGAATTATTTTGGAATCAAGAGGTCATTATCAAAGGTGTCATGCTAATGAATTCAGCCATTTTGAAATTCATGGTATTGTATTGGATGAATTTCATATTTATTGAGCCCTCTAGGCTATTAAATATTAATATTGGAACCATTTTCCCTGGCCTTATGCCTTAATAGCTAAAAATCATGATATTTCTCAAAATTGGTCAGCCATCTTGGATTTTGGATTTCTGCATTGACTTGAAACATAAATAATTGAATTCCTTGACCCATAATCTCTCAATTTCGACACCAACCATGTCTTTTTAGTCTTTTTAGAAGCTGAGATATAAGAATTTTTATAGTAAAAGTCGGCCATATTGGTTTTTTGGCCCTCACATCCGTCCTATTGATATTTCAACATGGCTCCCCTTCCAGATTTGATAGTTATGCCTCAGAGGTGCCTCATACCAAATTTGGTGCTTTTATCCGCCACGTAACGATTTCTCAAAAAAATGACCTTAACAGACCCCACTAAATACAGTGTCAGAGCTCACTATGTAGATTATGTTGTTTCCTGTTAGAAAACTGTTTTTAGGATTTTGATTTGAGCTCTAAGCACGTTTCTATCACATCAAGAGCGTGGACATTAGCACCTTTCTAATACATCAAGAACGGTTTCTAGCACCTGTATACACTTACATGTGTGTACGTATTGCGTATTACAGAGTATTGAACTATAGAGAGGTTAATTATCCATTTAAAGTTAGTGCGTGTAAGTGGTATTTAGTTGTATAGATAATAGCTAGCTCCATTCGCAGTCTCCCTCCTCGTCGACTGCGGTCGTCCAATACATAATTATAGTTCCCTCATCATGTAAGACGTGAACACTCGTTGTGAAAGGATTTGTTGTTTATTATCCAATGTATAGTCGTTCCGTGACAAGAACTCGATTGACCATGATCAGTCCCAAGGTTAGAGTCCCCTCAAACACATTCAGTCAACGCTCCGCGCTCTAACACAATTTCTATATGCCTCTCTCCAGAACCTAGACTGCAGATTAAAGGTCCAACCTTCACAGGATGTTTACTCACACAGTGCGTGCAGCTACTCTGGCTAGCTAAGAGCGGAACACATTATTATATGGTGGTACGTCACACCGTGACTCCTCCCTCATTTCACTACTGTCAAAAGTGAAACATTGGCTTTATGCTGCCCAAACATGGACTGGCCACCCACGTCAGTACAGTATAAATACATATCTATACAATAAAAGTACATATTCAAGCAAGGGGATTTGTGTAGTAACCATGCATAGGACATAGGTCAGAACTATAAGATATCAGGCGAGGTTTGTCACAGTATTATTACCTAGTGTGTATGACCTGAGTTTGAAGCTATCCTTGATGAAGACTGCAAGTGCCTTTATTACACATTCCTCTTTAGATGTCATAATGACCATGTATTTGCATAATGTGTCCATACTTTCAATATCAAAAATACCATTTATCTGTTTAAAAAAGGTGCTCCTCCTCTCACTTATTAAAACTTGCCATCCCCTTTTGAAGTGGTAATAATTGCATTTATAAGCAAAAGTTCCACTTCATAAACCTCGCCACCCCCCCCCCCACCCCCGCCCCCAAAGCTAAATCTGTATAAAGAAAAGTAATCTAAAATTTGGAGAGAAAAAACTGAGAACTACCCCCAGTCTACATCCTATTTGCAATGACGACCTGAAAACTCAAGCTATTGAATGTATTTGTACCTTTGTTAAGAAAACTTACGCTTCTGTACAAGACCTGCCTGCCATTGTTGTGACATACATGTACTGCTCTACATTAGTCAATAAAATATTCGTTTTCTTATTTGTATAATCTAAAATTGTCTCTGAAATTCTTGAAATTGAAATTCTATCAAACTTGATGTCATGCACCACATGACCCCCACCCCTTCCCCCCTTGTCATGCCTGGTCATAGAAATATGTCCCCCCTCCCCCCTGCTGCATGACGTCATTCATGGACGACCTTTTACTACTGTGCATAGTTTCATTGTACTGAAAGAAATAACATTCATGTTTCGTATGTGGGGCCAGGTGACTGCCATAAAGGTTACAGTTTTTAGTGTTCCCTAATTTGGCAATGTTTTACAGGGGGAACTTTCCGAACAATATCATAAAACATGCAATGGAATATCCTTAACCCCAGCATAAGGTTCTCATCAAAATTACTAGCTGTGTGGAGCAGAACATTTATAAAACCTTGGAGTGACTTACTGTTATCAATATGTAATCAACCTTAACTTGCTTTCCCTCCTATGAAGTTACAAGTATTTGCATATCACTCCTAATTGTGTACAGCAAGAAACCACCGCACAGTTAGACACGAGGTCATGCACATTCATATAAGAACATGCAATGGGTGGATACACTTAGTTTCAGATGGATAACCAAGTATGTCAAAATAGAACTAAATATTATGCCATGTTTTGTAACTGGAGTGTGGTACAAAGATTCTTCATTCAAGGACACACAGCGACACTTCTATTAGATTATACAATTTTAAGCGATCCATGTGTCTGCAGGTCACGTGTGAGAGCTATGTGGCCAAAATTCTTGGTTGAAGGAAATCCTCAGGTGTCATATTACTTAGTGATAAGCTTGGCATTGTCATTTGCCAAAATCGAAATATTGTGGATACATGATCACCAACGAAACCTAATTCCCTACCTTAACCCTTGGCTTACAACACAAAAATGTATTTTAACAAATATAGTTAGCATGAAAGATTTCACTTTCAAATTGCTATTCTCTAAATGAGTGTTTGTTGATAAAGGTTTCAGCCCTTACTAACAGGATTTAGAAATTCTTTTTTTTCATATTAAGAAGGCGTCGGCGAAGTCACCTTCTCAAAACACTATCACACAGTGATCAAAACACTCTTAGTTCCTACAGCTTCATACATTGTGACATCACTGTGACAGGTGATCTGTGATGTCATCAAACTGGCAACATGTCTCACATCCAGGTTGTTAAGGGGAGTGACTTGTCAATCTGTATAACAAATGTTAAAGCAATTGTGACTATAGTTAAGCTTAATTTTTCAGGGTTTTATCTTGGTTCATATGTGGCTAGATATCGCCCTTCTACTTGCTGTTATGATCCCAAACTCAATCGTATTGGCACTGTCATTGGTCACGTCACTGGTAAAATATACAACACATATATATATATTGGTGTCCATATTGCATCAGAAGTATATAAAATCTGCACATATCCACCTGTCCAACTACCCACCAGTAGGTCCACATTTACGAATATTCGTCTAACCAACACATTAAAAATAGCCATTTGACAAGTGTAAATGCTGGTAACGGTTTATACCACTTCTTCGATCATAATATGTTCTTAATCTTGGATGGAGATCCTGGATACCACAGTCCCGTTGTGGGACACGACATACTGTCCTTTTTTTGGTTTATAGACATACACTGTAAAAAGTTAATGTTTTTTTACAGCAAATTGTACAGTTCGTTAGCAGCAACCTTTGCTGTCGGAAAATATACAGTTTAATCTTCGGTAGGATTACAAATTATGTTCTGTAAATAGGAAATAGCATAATACGTATGAATTTACAGTGAATTCTCCTGTAAAAAGCAATGTCCACCAGGAGAGCAAAAGTAGGCCCTGTAAAGAATGAAAAGTGTTTAGCATATTACCTTAAAATGCTTTTTCCAGGATGAATTGATTAATTCTAATGATGTCAAATAATGAATGCCATTCACATTGAATGTACAAATGTGTTAAATAATTTAGATAAGTATAGATGTTTGTGATAAGTGTGAGAAAATGATAATTTTTATGCATAGACACCTTTTCGGTTTCGAGTTCAATTGATGATAAAAGGCTTTTGATTCAAGGCGCTGTGAAATAACAGTGCACTATAAATTTACAGTAAAGTTTGTTGGAAACACTGTAAGCAGCAAACTTTAATGTACAAATACAGTACAGTGGCCCCCCTCTTATGCGGCCACCCTCGGGGAATCACAAAAGTGGCCGCTGGTCAGGGGTGGCCGCTGGTCAGGGGGAGAAGTCTCAGGGTACCATTGCCCCCCCCCCCCATGACATTTTTTATATATATAAATGGTGGGTTGTGTCAACTTTGTAGAAGGACGAGTTGTTGTAGATAACAAATAGGTCGCGAGTTGTTGTAGATAACAAATAGGTCGCCATTACAGTATTTTCAATGTAAATATTTTATTAATTCTGAAATATTCATATGATATTAAACGACGTTATGTGACTTAATGAGACCTTGTAAGACTGATTAAGACCTTATGAGACTCTATTTCAAATATATTCATAAGCAGACTGAGATGAATGGTGAAGAACGCCTATATGCTAGAATAAACCAAAATTGACAAACCTCACATCAATGTACTTTTTGAGCTTTAATCCCAACACCTCCTGGCCTTTCTGCCTTTGTTCTAAGTGCGACCACTCACCTCCCGTTCCTCTCAACACCTCCTGGCCTCTCCCTCTTTGTTTTAAGTGCAACAACCAACCTACTAAACTTCCCGACACCTCTTGGCCGCCCCCTTTTTATTCTAGGTGCGACCACTCACCCCAGGCTCTCCCAACATCTCCTGGTCCTCTTGTTTTGTTCTAAGTGCGACCACTCACCTCCCGGTCCTCTCAACACCTTCTGGTCGCCCCCTCTTTGTTCTATGTGCGACCACTCACCACAACCTATCCCAACACCTCTTGGCCGGCCCCTTGTTCTACACCTCTTGGCCACAATTTAGCTTTTCTCTGGCCGCTGATGAGTGGTTTATGGACATTTTGGGACCCCAAAAATGTGGCCGCTGGCCGCGTCAGAGGGGTGGCCCTTGGTGAGGGGTAAATATAGAGAGAAACTCGTCCGTGCTGCTGTTTTGCGGCCGTATAAAAGAGGTGGCCGCTGGTGAGGGTGGCCACATATAGGGGGACCACTGTACCTGGTTTGCTGTATACTTACAGCACTGATTGCTCTAAGACATCTACGGTACTATGTACTGTGCAATTTGCAGCATATCATGTGCTGTAATTGTACATCAAAGTTTGCTGGAAAATGAAAATGTCTCCAGTAAAGTTTGCTGTAAATTTACAGCACTTAATGTTTACAGTGTATTTGGTTATCCAACTGAATCTTAAAGTATATCCACCCCTTGCATGACCATATAATGTGCATGGCCCCGTGTCTAACTGCAGCTGCTTGAGAGAGTACAGAAGCATATCGTTCCAATCGTGTCCAACTGTAGGGCCACTTTTTAATGTACACTATTCGGAGCGGTATATATGTAAACAACTTGATTAATGGAAAAACCTGATGAACGTCGATTGCACGTCGATTGCTTTAAGTCATATCAGGCTGTCTTAGAGAATAGGACTGTTTCGTCATCAAATCCTTGTGGAACTTACAGAATCCACATTTTGCATGTCCTTCCTGTGCAATAAGAAATTTATCACATTATGGCTGTGAAGGAGTCATGTGCCAGGAGTTCCAAACAAGGATGTGACGTCACACAATATTCCTATAACATCCCAGAATATCAGAAAATGATGTTACAATGTCACAAAGCATTGCCGTTAATTCACTCCTTTCCTAGGCCGTAACCCTATTTAGATAGATAGTTAAATAGAAAGACAGAGTGGGGATATGTGTATTGTTGGATAGTTTGCTTTGTGTAAAGGTGGGTGTATTAGTGAATATAGGTGGACATATAAATAAACATATATACTTTGTTTTTCACATTTCAGAGCTCCCAGTTAATAGGTTTTCTTATTCTTAATTGATAATTGTTGTTTTCAATTTCACTAAGTATTCTGAAACAAGCTTGGTATTCACAGGTTAAGGAATGATTAAGGCGATTTAGGCGAATGCAAATATTTTCTATTAAAACAAAATGTCTTTTCTATACACTTTTGAAAGTGGAGGATTCCATTTTATAGAAATATCCCAAATTGACCCCCTTGTGACTGAACGAATCGGGGAAGTTCCCATTAAAAAGGCAAATAGAATGAAAAATTGTAAGGTCCCATAAGATTCTTGTTGTTGTTGCAATGGTCTTCAGACATCAATTTTTTCTACACAGTAACATACGGATTAAATAATTCAGAAAATTCATGACATGTGAACGGATTTGACAATTGTACGGATGTAAGGAACCTCCGCAGTTTGTTATCCAGCAAATCACCGACCCTTTAGTTGGCGTTACTAGGCTGTAGACATACCCCAACTATCCATACGGGTACAGGAGCACGATTCTATACTGATCAATTTATAAATTGTTGATGTCTAAACAGCACCATTTAACATTGTCAGGCCAATCCTGGGGGTTTTATGAGTTTGTGAGAGAGAAAACAGAGGTGTTCATGGATATTTTGTAGAAATACGGACTTGGTGTCTCAAATTAAGATCACTGACGCGTTCCAGGGGCGGATCCAGCAGTTCAAAAAAAAAAAAAAAAAAGGGGGGGGGGGGGGGGAGAGGGTTGGTGGCTGGGCCAGGGGGGGGGGGGGGGGGTCAGTGGCGGGTCCAGGGGGGGGGGGGGGGGGGGTCGTCAGTGGCCGGAAAATTAAAATCAGTAGGAACATGCGAGGCTCATGTCGGATACACAATAATTGCCGCCAGAATATTATGTGACCTCATAAATATTAATTTTAGATAGCCTCTGATTCAATCGTGCATGTTCCTAAAATATATACAAATATAATAATTTAACTCAAGTATAATAATTATACTAATCAGAAAATATTTGATAGTAGCCTTAATCCTTTCTAATTAATCATTTTCTTATCAATTGAAAATCTCCCAAAATGTAATCCTTCTATCCCCCCCCCCCCGGGAATACCCCGAAAATATCGGGGGGGGGGGGGGTGTAGAACTTTCTCCCAAAATTTGATACTTATTACCCCCCCCCCCCCCCCCGAATAAACCTTTTATTTGGGGGGGGGGGGTAAATATTAAAAATCTATTTTTCTATGTAAAAGTCCCCCTCTTTGAAAATGTCTGGATCTGTCCCGGTATATATATGGAGGTATGGATGACCACCCTGTACAGGGAAATGAAGTCGTAGTGACTGCCCCGTTGTCACAAGTGCCCCTACTAACCATCCCAACACCCACCCACCCCCCGTCCCACCTAACTTTTTCTTTTGCAGCAGCCACGGTGTAGGAGTGCCGTGCAGGGCTCACACAGTATATCATATGGATAGGCTGCGCGTCCGTGATGCGCATAAACAAACGGCGCGATTGCCCTTAAGGATAGACCCCAGGAGAGATTGGCCGTTTTAGCAAAGTCCCAACAATTCTATGACTAATTAATTCATTCACACAAAGTCAAATGAAAGGAAATAAATGCCTCTATCGATTGACATGAATAAAGTCACCTTGTAAAAAGGAACGTCAGAATAATATGTGCTAAAATCTGAATTGACCGACCTTACTTTTTTGAACATATGTTCCTTACCTGTTAGATAATACTTTTGAAACTTCAGGTATAGTCACTAACATTCTGTCTTCAAAATTTTATATATTATATGCATGTGTATACAATATTGCCGTATGAGGATGTAGGAGCTTTTGTTTACAACAATTTTGAATTTTTGTTTTCAATATATAATGTATGTAGGCTCTTAATATATTTCAGTTTTAAAAACAATAGTGAAAAACTACTCCTATTTACCATACTATTAACTGTGTTTATATTAATCATTAACCATTAAGCATCCTACCTCATAGGCCCATGCACCAAGAAAGGATGACCTTTTCCTCCTTGCACAGCCATTTATGAAGCATGTAAAACACATTATAACTCCACATTCATTGATTGAATGCCTATGATTGAAGGAGACATCTTATGATCTTTAATACATGGGATTTTAGAATCTGACCAAACATTGCTTTATTAGTATTATAAGTAGTATGAAAAGACATCTTATTCTTGTTGTCTATCTTTAAGCATGTCCCTTCATGGCTAGACTGGTATTAAAGAAGGACCAGTTCCTATTGGTCAAAACATGCCATGTGACTGGAATATAGTAACTATAAAGATTAATGGGAGTTGAAAGCCCAGTGCTTCAAGAAACGCCTATAGACATAGAAGTTCAAGTACATCCCTACGGAAGAAGCACAGAAAGTGTTTTGCAGACTTCTGAGGAGGTTTCCACAAAACAGGTATGTAAGCTTACAGATATTTTTGAGCAAAAGATGAATTTGACAGCCTTTTTACCTGAAAATATTGCTGAAGAATGAAAGTAAGACACATCTCACCGGATCAACTACTCTTCCGTAGCCCCAACCTGAAATCCTCAGTTTAATGCAGATAAATCTAGGCTTTTGAAAAGTGGGGAAGGCATTCTGGTTTAGTTCTCAAAAGAAAAACAACCCTTTTGTGAAAACAAGCGAGGGATATGCTTCTAATTCTAACATTTGTCAATGTATACTATTCTGTTAAAGTATGGAATAACTACTCTTGTGGGATAGAGTCATCATGTTTCATATTTAGGACCTTCCATTAATACGCTGTATAAACCCAAATAACGCTCTCTGATGAGCTCGAGGCAGTTTTCGCACACACCCATAGCCAAAATGAACCATTGTCAATGTATTTATTTTAAGAAAAATGTCTAAAGTGATCACAAAACACCAATACAATCATTTTTGTGGATAGGATAGGCATGTATGTCTACTTACCCACAATGTCAGATTTCACCGGGCAAATTGTTTTATTTTCACAAGTGAGATGAAACAAAATGAGACGGCTTCTTTGCTGATTTAGTGACCCTCCTTTTTCAAACTTTGAAACTATGTACCTTCAATTCCAATGTTTTTAATTATTATATGGAAACAGCCACATATACCATTCTGTGCAAAGCTGCCCGTCATGCATAACAATCAATTATCCTGCAAAATGGATGCTTTATGGTGACAATTTAGTCACACGCTACCCGTTGCTTCTGATTGCTACGAAATTTCACGGTAGTCAGATGGTGCGGAAAGGAGCTCTTTAGTACAGTTTGAATTTAGTCATTCAAAAATAATATCAGTCAGTTTTGCATTTGAAGCCATGCTCCAAGTATGTGCGACATAGATCTGGTACCCCCACCTATAGTCGCTTTGGTTGTTCCGTCTTTACTTGAAATAGGTACTTATAATAAAAAGCCCCAATAGGAAGAAAGTATCGAAAGGTTACACTCAGCACTGCTCGCCACCTCCTTCCCCCCGTAGTCCAAATTACCCCCTCTATAAAACAAACAAGTCAAAACAATGCAATATCGGATTTGGACATCAACAAATAAAGGGGAATCAATGACAACTGCTCCTTTTGACCCAGCCCCCTGGATCCTGGATCCCCCATTACCAGTGGCGGATTTAGAGGGTGGCGTGTGGGTGTGTACCCTCACCTTTTATGGCCAAATTTTTTAAATGTAGAATTCTGGCAATTCTGCACCCCCCCCCTTTCTATAAGTTCTCCCCCTACACCTTTTCAAAAAGCTGGATTACAAGCACTGTTCATACAACCAAGTGGAATCTGATTGTATCAGGTTTGTGGTGCTATATCGATGTATTTGTGAATAATGTGTTATTATACCATCCCTGAAAACAACCAGACTCAAATAAAGTCCCGTCTTATTGACAGAAAGGATAATTCATGTGCTCCTGTTTCCAACTCTCAATTATGCTGGAAGAACACATGATAATGTGAAGCCTGGAAACAAATGATCAAAAAAACAAAAAAACTAAACAGAACAAAACACACAAACAAAAAACACAGCGCCCTGTGCCGCGTTGCATAACAAAACTTTTGCATCAAGGACGTCCTTAAACAAGGATGTCGCTGTAGCGATGGGTCCCGCTGTTGAATTATGGCTGTTCTAGTGGGCGGATTTTGATTCTGTAAATGGTTCTGTAAAATAGACATTTAGATCTAAAATAATAATTACAACTTTATTAGAAACAAATTCATAATTGATTAATAGGGGAAAACATACTAAATCTGACAAGAATTATGCATGGATTATAGTACTGGGCCTCACTCTTGACAAGCTGCAAGTCTATGGGTGCATGATCAAATGGCGCAATCGCCCTTAAGCTGTGTCTCAACTTGAGCAATACAGAATTTTTTCACCGGGCAATAAAAATGTAAAGGAGAACCGCAAAGGCAAATTAAATCTTAATATTATACTAAATATGGATTTCTTTAAATATCCATCTATAAAAATCACTGTTGATATATCATAAATATAGGAAATATTGTTATCTGAAAATTAAGTTGTACAGTGGCTTCTACTGAGTCCAGGTGACATCATCTAGGCTCTTTTAGACATGTAGGGGAAGCTGATAAGGTACTTGCTATGGTTGACTGCACACACTGGTCCTGTGATTGAGAGCAACGGCCCTTTCGGCCCCCCCCCCTTCGATCCACCACTGGCACTAGTCACACTTGATGCAAATGATTAATTCTTTCTCACTCACGTGAAGACATGGCCTTTAATGGGCAATGAAGACTTTAGTCGTCAAGCGATCAGTTAACCCCATCCAAGCATGCGAACCAAGGCTGCAAAGAAGCCCAGCTACTTCCTAAAATCTTTGTCGCTCAACTGGACATATGGCTTTATAACGGTATAGCTAAGGAGCGACATAACATAAATGTTTTGAAATGTTCTAATAACCTTTTGCAATTGGAGGGTGAGTCGATGACAAGTTGGCAACACTAGACAAAGATGTGTTTTTCTCATCTGAACTTTGTCTTCTTTTACTAAAAGAGTGACATGAGAAGCTTGACAGGGATTGGCACACAGACAATGCATCATGCACGCGGTATCAAAACTTCGTGATATACATCTGACCTTCTGCCCCTCCTACACACTCTGATGAGGTACTTCCAAAAGATATTTCTTTAGGCTTATATAAGGGAGAGAAGGGGAGGGGGCTCAAGTCGTGAGGATGTTTTGGCAATATCAGTTGTGCGTCATACTGTGAAATTCCATTAAACATCTTTGTAACTCTTTTTGTTCTCTATATGTCATAAATTCAAATCAATTAATCTGAATATCAATATAAGTTTAAACCATAACTACAAGTTTAGACTGCAAATCTCTTTTTCCAACGTTGCTTGCATCTCCGTGTACACAATTCTAGGGACAAGAACCTCTTTTCTGGACATATAATGAGAAATCTGTTTGCTGCATCACAGTTAGTCTGCAGGGGCGGATACAGTATTTTGGAAAGGGGGATGTGTAGGATAATGGACGAGTAGTAGTACATGGAGTGGTAATAATGCATGAGCCCTTAGTACATTATTCCACCCCATGCACTACTGCGAGTCCATTATCTGACATAAACCATGAGAGAAAGTATCTCATGCCCCTTTGTACCTTTTGAACTTCTGAATTCACTACTTAATACATGATCATTGATATAAAAGTTCACTTTGTCTCTGTATGACCCTAGTGGATGGCCCTAGACCCCTATATATGAAATGGGCTTTTTTAAAAATTTGACAGAGCCACACATGCCCTAGTGACAACGACATAGTCTTTATAAATAAAGTGAAAAGGGGCATGCATTTCTTAAACTACACATACAACATAAGAAAAAGATAATTTACAATGTCATGTGACATCAGCATTTCTTAAATTTGACATGTGACATTGGGATCCCCACATCAAGAGCCCCCACCTGTGCTTTGCCCAGCGCTCCTCCACTCTGAGGTGAATCACCCTCCCCACTAGAAATACGTACTAACCTGTGATCACTCTAGTAGCTGAGGTGTCACTGTGGCAGAGTGAAGCTCCTTGCCAGCAGAGGGGGAGGGGAGGGGTGGAGGGAGAAAGGGGAGGGGTGGAAGGGGTGTCACGACCCCCTGGACACCCCCACACTTGCATCAGGGGGGTATTTCACAACAAAATAATAAGAAATGGGTAAATATTTAAAATATTCTTAAAACAAAGATCAAGTATGTTGGGTTCTAAAGAACCCAAAAGCTCCGTCTTATCCACCTTGTTCAATAACAGCTGAAAGAGAGGGAGAGGGAAAGGGAGAGGGAAGGGGAGAGGAAGAGGGAGAGGGAGAGAGATTTATTGCCATGACAATGCCATGACATCCCCATGACATTGCCATGATGATGCCATGACATCCCCATGAAAATGCCATGACAATACCATGACATTGCCATGACAGTGCCATGACATTGCCATGACAATGCCATGACAATGCCATGATATTGCCATGACAGTGCCATGACATTGCCATGACAATGCCATGATATTGCCATGACAGTGCCATGAGATTGCCATGACAATGCCATGACATCCCCATGACATTGCCATGATGATGCCATGACACTGCCATGATATCCCCATGACAATGCCATGACATTGCCATGACAATGCCATGACAGTACCATGACATTGCCATGACAGTGCCATGACATTGCCATGATATTGCCATGACAGTGCCATGACATTGCCATGACATCCCCATGACATTGCCATGATGATGCCATGACATTGCCATGACATTGCCATGACATTGCCATGACAATGCCATGACATCCCCATGATATTGCCATGATGATGCCATGACATTGCCATGACATCCCCATGACAATGCCATGACATTGCCATGACAATGCCATGACAGTACCATGACATTGCCATGGTATTGCCATGACAGTGCCATGAAATTGCCATGACATCCCCATGACATTGCCATGATGATGCCATGACATTGCCATGACATTGCCATGACATCCCCTTCACCCCTTTACCCCCTTACCCCAATACAGCATGGATTGAGAGTGTTTGGAGATTGTATTGGTAATATGTGACACTCCACGGGAAATGCAAGCTTTTTGCAGGTATAGATAAGCTTGGATTTCCCATGGAATGTCACATATGCAAATTTATTCAATATGGCAGCCCCCAGTGGGTGATGGGGGCATTCCCGACCTACTTTCATTCTATTTTTAGAATATTATTATGACATCATCTCGTCAATCTCCAGGTTACCTCCTTACTTGTGTTTTGCCATTGATATAACATTGACTATATTGGGTCTTAGATCAGATTTTAGGTCTCTTTAGGGAGTAGGTACTTATTATACAGAACCTTTACAATGAATTATCTTCTTTTTCTTAAAACCTATCTTATCTTCAAGAAAATCTAATTACAAGAAAGAAAACGAATCTTTAATTACGATTTTATTCTGAAATTGCCTCCTGGTCTGTTTTGTCAACAATTATGTCAAACAAGGCTTGTTTGACTGGAATCCTCATTTCATTTTTAAGGATTTCTTATCACCCCTGTGTTATCGTTAACTTAGATTAATGAAAAAAGAACCTGTGGCCTGTTTCATAATAAATCTTCATAGCTACGGGAGTTTTTGGGTGCTAACAAAAACTGTATGGGAGTTTAAAACTGTTTCACAAGGAAAGCCAGTCTCATAAGTGCACCTCAAACTCTCGTAAATGCACTCCAAACTCGCATAAATCCACCCAAGCTCATGTAAGCGAAAATATATCTCACGTAGCTATGATGGCGAAAATGTGATTGTAACTTTAAGAAACGCAAAACTCACATAGCCGCTCCTTAAAGCACTAATCTATGAGTGTTGATAAAGTCCACAATCACTTTACATATGGACCAAGAGTGGGTGCCTTTAAAAGTTATGGAAAACGTCCATAACTTGTGGATAAATGAACAATTTATGAAGATTGGTTTTGCAAAGAAATTTCATATAATGAAAACGTTTTATTCAGAACCAACATACGAAAACTGTAAACTTTTACAATAGGGTGAAACTATCTAACTTTGTACTTAAAGAAATGATGTAATATTTATGATTCCTGTATATAAATATACTAGACAAATCTGTCCTTGTGTAAAGATTACAATTATGTATTCACGGTTTATCTTATTACATTTTTTTCTAAAGGAATTTTTATATAGTGTATTTATTTCTAAAGTAAAGTTTAAAATCTTAAAAGGAATTTTAAAACATTAGTTGTGCTACCAAATACATCAAGGATATTTGTATCACGACTCCAAAGATGGAAATCACGCTGAAAAGTGGATGCAAGCCAAGAAGAATCTAGACATTCATGTACCTACAGTACAATGTCACAGGGGGCACAGGAATCTATAGACATTCATATACCTACAGCACTATGTCACTGGGATCACAGGAGGCAGACTCTGCCACTGCCTTCTAGGATGGAACTGGTGCAGTACTACTAGAGCATGCGACAACCTGTTGGTGTAATGGGAAAGCATAGCAGATAATCAATTATCCATCAAGTGTCTGTCTATATAATTATTGCAAAGTCGATTGATTACTCTTGCTACCACAGATAGTATTTTGTCTTCACTTTACCTGTAGGCTAGCCTAGAACAAGGTGATTGCAGCCAACACGCCATAATCCTTAAGCCTGTATTCCACATGCCGATTTTGAAACCGATTTTGACAATTTTGGACATTTTCAGTTGGTTTGGAAATTCAAGTATTACAAATGAAATTATGGCAAATATTTGTGTAATTTCTATAGATTGTTTATGTTTTTGTCGACAGAATCAACCCAAATTAGCCTGCAGATGCCAAAAATACTGAAAATCAGCTATCCGTGGTAGGGAGAATTAAGCTTTCAAATTAATGTGGTAAAGATAAGCCCATCCCACATTGTAGATATAGGCTTAAGGCCTATAGCCCATGGGTTGGACAAGGGTTACACAAAAATTATCATTATAAGCCATCTCAGTCTCAACAAGTGAGGCTTTATCACAAAATTCTGCTTAAAATCTTGAATTTGATCATATAAAAGGTTTTACAGCTTTGCTATCCAATCGAAATGGAGGTTGTGGTTGGACATAGTGAGTTGGACCGACAGGCTTTAGTATTGGTTTCCCATGGTTAAATGAGTTGGGCCGACAGGCTTTTTAGCGTACGTTCCCATCGGTAAAAGGCTATTATAATTGGCTGAGTTTCTGATATGCTGGTACCCCTTCTCTCTCAGCTAGGAGGACTTGGCGTGAGAGAGTGCAGGTAGAGGCCATTTTTTCCAGGGATCTGATTGGTCGAGAAGTGGTCACGTGACACAGAGTTAGCCAAAATCTGGCTTACTCGGGGTTGGCTTGTACCTGCGCTTATTCATGATGTACAGCGAACGAAGTGGAGCATGAGTTTGAGGTGCGGGTACCAGCATAAGTTTCAGAAAAATTAGGAACAAATTGTTGACCAAATTGATATAGTTGATTTGGTTTTATGCTATTTTCTTTGAGAAATAATCCAGAAAGCAATTTAAATTTTATTTCACGGTAAACTTTAATTTTGGGCTTATTTTGAGTTTCTATAAGGCTCATAGAGGTCCTGAACAAGCCATGGCCAATCAGAGAAACCATAACTTAATTACTCCTGACCGGAACAAGTTTGTGAAGCCACTATAACACGCATGGACTTCTGTATAATGAATATGACATCTAAAGGCAAAGGCAGTAGGAAAGACATGATTTTTCTGCCATTGGGATGTCATGTTATAATTTCAGTTGCTCATCTCATCCTGGCTGGTGGGAGTGGTTCGGGGACTGCCCTTTATCTTTATGGGGGGAAATATTCATTTCTTGACATAAAGCGGCATACCAACTAACCGATGAACCGACGGCGTCAAATTATCAAACATGCTTAATATGGGTTTGCGTGGCCGTTGGCATGGCCGTCGGAGTGGCTGTTGGCATCATGATCCGCCCCATCTGATAGTACAAGTCATACACACACAAATAGCACGGCCGTCAGTGCGGCCGACGGTGCGGCCGTCGGTGCGGCCGTCGGTGCGGCCGTCGGTGCGGCCGTCGGTACGGCCGTCGGTGCGGCCGTCGGTGCCAATACAGTGCCGACGGCCAACGGCGACTCTGATTCATACCAAAATCAGTAAGTGGGTATGGGGCCGAAAAATTGGCCCAAGCCCACGATGGTGAAAATGTCCAGTACTTATAATAAGCACGCACTCCTCTTTTTCATATAGTATCACTACTAAAATCAAAGCACCTTCCAATTACAAGGAGCTCATTGGGAATCGCTAGAGGGCGGACGGAGAACATGTGAACACGTGACGAAGTCCAGCAGTGGAGCAGAACACCTGCCACCATTCTTCACGATGGTTGTGCCATGAGGTCTATTGAAGAATGTTGGCTGGCTCTCTTGCGCTACATGGAGGGGAGGTGAAAAGGGGAGGGTAGACGTCATGCAGCGGGGGAGGGGGGGGGGGGGAGTCCAGGTTACATGACCAGACTTGGCAAGTGGGGAGGGAGGGTCATGGGGTGAATAACATCACGTTGGAAAAAAAAAAGATAAAATGAAAAGAGATGAATAGGTGTAAAACATGGGGAAAAGAAAAGTGAGTGGAACATAAACTAGAAGATTGGGGCTATATTTTTTGCACACCTGTTACCTATTTCCTTGCACTCTAGAGCTATGTTTTGTATGTAAAATGGGTAAAGTAGTTATTGCAATTTCAACATTATTATTGTGGTATGCCCCTTTAAATGAATTTTGCGCTAGATATAGATATAATGCGTTAGGTCTAAAAGTAATGCATTGTAAGTGTGCCAGGCAGTGGCAGTGAGCATAGAATGAAACAACTGGTAGTGCCCGAGTGGGCTCTATTGGAACTAAATGTATATCAGGCTAGCCTACAGGTAAAGCATGTAAAACAAACGAGGATGAATGATCGGATGAGTCATCACAGTAACACCGGAAGGGTACAAGGACATTATGTATTCTACCAGTATGAGGACATTGTGTAAAATCATTTAGGGGCCTACTTTGATGAAGACCTCAAGACTCAGATGAAGCTATTGTCTTGTATTGTAAAGGGTTTAACTTAGTGAACACGGATTTTGTAATGAAAATGATAACAGAATTAAAAGCTTTACTTGGGCCATGGCTTTTATATCTTTAGGTACTATGTATGTATATAGGTAATGGTTAGTATATAAGGCCTAGGGCAAGACCCTATAGTGAGGTGAGCATTTAAAATTGAGCCCATCTTGCGGAATGGTAATCTCAAGAAGGGCTGCATATATGAAACACCTCGTCTATTATCATCGTTCCCTGTGCTGCACCCCATCCCTCAATGGTGATAATCCAGGGTTGGACGAGGGTCAGACAAAATTACAGTATAAGCCATTCTTGTCTCCTAGAGTTGGGGTTACTAAAACAAGCAACAATTATAGTTTTCTATACCCCTAAGTCTTGCTAAAACATTCTGTTTCTTAAATTTCATCAAGTGCCAGATTTGCAGGTTTACCAGCCAATCAAAATAATGTATTTCAGGGCAAAATAAGGTTGGGAATTATAGGCTAGTCTGACAGGCTTAACCCCCTCAACCCTCTATTCCTGAGGATAGTAGATAAAAATATGTGTAGACTACAGAAGTAATGCTTTCTAAAGCTGCAAACCATTTGAAAATATTCCTATTAGAAGCTTAGATATGGTCCTTTGAACTTCCCTACTTCATGTACAATAGAAACCCCCCAGTTCTGATAGTCATCCTTGTTTCCATGTTATGGTAACTTTAACTTGACCTTGTATATTTAGAATAAAAAGCATTTCTTATTCAGAGAAATGTTTAAGATACAATAACTTTTGCTTGACTTGGTCTTTTATCTAACTGTTTGAAATATAAGGCAGAAAAGGATATTTCCCACAATACACACGAAAATTTTTCCATTGACTCGGAAACGTTCTTTTTCTGTAACCATGGCAACCTAACAACCTTGTTTTATGAAGGATTTCTGTGAAAAAATCATTCCATTGCAAATTTCCCAAAATGCATCATTTGCAAAAGATTTTATATTTTTATGAAAATTATTGAATTCTCAGGAAATTTCTATCCAAGTCAAACTTTTCCACAAAATTACATGGAAAAATGTTTTTTCACCAATAATTCCTTAATTAATGATTTCAAGAGGCTGATTTCCCAGAATAGGCAGATTTGCCCTATACTGGAACACATGTTCTCAAATATCTAAGCATCATAGAATAATGATACAAAAAGTGTAAGGTTCCTTAGAACTTTGGGAATGTTTTGATATTGACCTCATGAGTATAGGTAAAATACCCATTTTATAATCAGGATAAAACCATAAAAGAGGTGCCATTTTATGGGTAACACTCATGTGGTGGCTAAATATGGCCTTATGGGGTGGAAGGGGTTAAACATTGGTTCCTAAGGGGAAAAGGCAAATATATAAAGCTGCAATTTACAATTTTACATGCAATTTGTCAACCAAATTGCTTTGGTCAATTTTCTGTTATGCAACTGTCTGCACTGAAGTCAAGTGCAAAAGAATTATTATATTCTTTAGAAATTAATAGTAATTATTGTAAACTCCTTAGTACTGGCAAGGGTACATCGTGAAACAAGTAATGCTAATATGTAACGCTAGGTGCCAAGTGGCGCCGTTGTCCTGTGGCTTAGATATAGTGTATAGAGTTGTCGTGAATGATGGCGCCCTCACGTGGAAAAGATTGTAACTGAGTTAGTTCGCTCTTCTACAGGTACGCACAGGTACGAGAGGGACACTAATGCAATAAGAAAGACTGTTAAGGAGCGTAATGAGTTCGGTGTACGAAATACCCAGTTTAAGAGAGTAGTATGGGATAAAGGGTCTTGTCATCTATGATAGCTTTTACGTAGAATTAGAAATAGAATTAGTTTAATGTAAGTAAGATTGAGAAGTATGAAAGAGGGAACAATGTCATAGGTGTTAAGAGTATATGCGTATAGTGCCAAGCCTTTGGCTGATGCTATATAAGCAGTATGAAACTTAGGATAGAAGAGCAGACCAAGATAGACTTCGATCAGAACACATGGGAGCAATAGTCTAACAAACGGATCATGACGGGTAGTGTGGAGACTATAGTAACAACTATGGTTAGGTGATAGTAAGGATTGGGATGGCTTAGGCTTAGCCTTACGGACTGAGTACTGGACATGACGGAGACCCTACCGATGGTCTCTGGCATCGGTCGACAGGAGGTGACTCTCTCAACAGTCGCGGAGTGCATAGACCTTGAGAAAGGGGAAGCTTAACCATAGCTATACCTGGTTAGAATGTTAGTGATGTTGTTAGCATTATGAGATGGAAAGCATGCATTGTATGGATGGAAGAACTATATACTTGTATCTTCAGAATGTCTACATGGATATAATAAAATTACCCCTTGCCATGCGTGTTTTCTTTGTATAGGAATGAGCCCCTTTACTTAGAATCTCTACCATTGAAGAACGAACGAATATCCAGGATAAAGATCTACCTGAATTAAGAATGAAAGCTAGCTAATACCCCGGATAATAATGAAGAACTCCCCTTAACTTCTAATAACGAACATTTATTAACACATTTCAACTCATATAAATGTAAGTGACATGCAACCAATATCACGCAGTCTAACGAATGACTCTACATACACGAACATACAAGAACAATATTAACGAAACATCATTGAAATCAACTAAAGACGAAATAACACTGGTCAAGGTCATGTCTTCATGGAATAAACACAGAAGCAACTTTGAAAATATTTCATGATAATCTTTAATCTTGGTCTAAGCTGGGATGGGCTTATTGATATCTTATTGTGAAAGGATTATATTAGGAGTCAGCAAAGAGCGCCTGTGTATGTGTAGTTGAATGGATTAATAAACCGATTTTACCTCTATCAATGAGTATTCTTTGTGTGTGTGAACCTCCATATAGAGATTCCTCTGCCACTACGCAAATAACGCCAGCAGCGAAATTAAAAACAAACAGTTAGTCGAACTGAGAATATATCCAATATGAACCAAAGAACTAAGAGGAACCATGTGATAGATGAGCCAGTGACAACTCCCCATTCTATTTAATACATAAACTATTAAATGATAACGAAATTAAGTATATACCTGTATAAAAACATAGGTACGACATAAGTTAAATATAAACCCAATCATAGTTACCACCAAAACGTGTGGGGCTGTTGGGGTTTGGGATTCTCCCTATCCAGGTAGCATGCCAAAATCATGATAATATTGACAGACATCTTCAAAATGTACATACATCAGCTGCACTTAAGAATGTGTAAAAAACCATTTATATTAAAGGGGAACACCAGTAACAAACTACAACAAAAATATAAATAGACCTTGCTTTTCTGATTTCATCAGTCAAAACAGCATCAAAATTGAATAAGCGGTTCAAAAGTTATTGAAGAAATAAGATTCTCCTGAGCTCTCCACAAGGGGCAGCCATTTTGAATAGATTTCCCAGCATGCACTTCACCATTCAACCAAATTGTGGTTCCTGTTTAGATTTCTAAAGGCTTAGCTATAGTATTTCATTCATTTTAAGAATGCTTTTGTGATAATGTTTTTCAACAAAACATCATGAAACTTCATATTCTAAAGCCCCATACCCACTAGGCGATTTGGGTTTCAGCGACCATATTTTCCTCTGATTGCCCGGTAGTATGCTATATTGAAATGTACATGTTCGATCCGATTTGCCAGGCAATTTTATCAAACTTGTTCATTTCAATATAGCATACTGATGGGTGATCAGAGGAAAACACAATCGCTGAGGCCAAAATCACCTAGTGGGTATGGGGCTTTAGTGGAGATACATTGAGTCAAATTTCTAACAGGGATTTGATAGGGACTTTATATCTAATATGGTAAAATTGCCATGGCAAGATCAGTTTGTATAGCAACCCCACTATAAGTCTAACAGCCCCTATTAACCTATTTATGAGGGATCTAAACTTACCAAAACCATTTAAGTCATGAAAAAGAAGATACAACAGTATCATTTCAATGGTTAAGATTTAATCTATTGTTACTGGTTGCCTAGCAACCCAGAGTTTTTATTCTCAGTAGTATAGATACCAAACAGGAACAACCATTGGATAAGCTAGTGAAGTGCATGCTGGGTAATAGGAACAAAATGGCTGCCCCCAGTGGAGAGCTTGATAGACCCCAATTTGGTCCATAACTTTTGAACTGCTGCTCCGATTTGCATTCCGTTTTCACCATCGGTTTTGGAATTTCATATTCTCTGTGCACAAAACACTTGTTTTTTCATTGTGCCCCTTTAAAATATGCATAAGGGTCAGGCTTTTGACTTTGCATCGATTATGAGAGATGTGTCAGTTACTCCATGGTATAGCACAGAACAATACCGGATGGTTTCCCAAATTTTTACATAGTATGCCATTGTGGTCATCATAACGACATTGATCTGGTGGGAAATCTCCTTTAGGTCTTCCTGGGAAGAACAGTTCTTTGGAATCCCCTGATGTAAAAAGTGACAATAGGGGTTGAACCCAATACCAATTAGATGTCTTTAATTTCTGGTTGGTACGAGGTCCACCAAAAGTCAGAGAACAGCAAAAAGGTTTTCTGGGTTTAGATTCCCTGCTGTCCAACTTGGTCACCATATTGCCCCAACAGTGTAATGAAATGCTTGGTGGGACATTGTACATAAAGGACCCCTTGCCACTCTTTGAAAAGATAAGAGTAGTGAGCTCAGTGGCAGGTACAATCACTCAAAGCTGAAGGCATTACCTTGTGTAGTCTGGAAATAGCCCTAAATACCCCAACAAACAAACACCATAAAGGTGATCACGTGATCACATCTGCAGAAGGTCTTGTAGGAACGATATGCATCTGTACTCTCTCAAGCGGCAACCGTGAATGTGTAACTGACTATTGCATCTGCAGAAGGTCTTGGTTTAGATCACCTGTGTATAGAATGATCATAATATATATGGTTATGTGATGTTCTTAGGGAAAATTAGGAGCCGGGACGAGTGAGTGGATCTTCCACGGTTTCCCTGCCTAAATATTCGTACTCTTGACCGTTCTTGTCCAAGTCGTGCTCGATCTCTCGAAAGCACGAGCGGGATGAAATCATGTGAGCACTCATCTTGGCCCACTTTGAAGCTATCGGTGGATAAGTGGTCGTGTGGTTCTCAGAGACGTGCCCTGCACATGGGGGTCAACAGCAGTTGGGATACAGTTCGTGACGCTCACAGGTAGGGCATCAGGGCTTTTGATCTGGGAGGGGTCAACACTGGGCAGATATTAGGGGTAGATCGGGCCCAGGGCCAGAGTCTCGTACGGAGCATCTAACAGCTGCCTCGAACCGACAATCCTTGGCTCGCGATGGGGACCATGCCCAAAAAAACAAAAAAAGTGGTAATGTGTAGGCCGATGTCCCATGTCTTTACCCATAAAACCATTGACAACCTAAGCTAGTGTTTCTGGCCAGTTGTTATATATAAAGTTGTTATATAAATTGGACACGTATGTAAATAGGCTGAATATCGACGAAAACCATACTTGTATGAGAAATGTTCAGGATAAATAAACTGAATCTAAAAAAAAAAAAGTTCATCCCCATTTTTGTGTGGCCGAGTTTGTCCCTGGGTGTTCTGTTCCCTTATTTCTTCTAAGTCCTACTTCCCCTTGTTGGCCAAACTTCAATATAAATCTATCTCGTGGATCTTTATCTCTAGCTGTCCTGCTCTTCTAAGTCTTTTTACGGTCCAGTCCCAGGAAGAAAGGAGTTGTGAACAGAGTGAGTACCAAGCGGGACTGTTTATTTTCCTGCAATCACTCTCTTATATAGTCATATCCCAGCTCCTGATTGGTTACATAACATCATGTGGTCACTTTGACCTTTTTGCCGAGGTCACTTCTTGTCACGATATATCATGAATTACGACTTTGTGTTTCATAACTCATGCATACATTTTAGTGCAGGTCGTACCATAGGAGCTCGTACCACATGATCTTGTATACTTCATGATCACGTCAAAACATAACTTTAAAGGGTTCCTTGCACATAAATTTACAAGACCTATTTTTTGGGGGAATTCATTTCAGTTATGTATTACAAAAAAAGTGTGAAACTATGAGAGAACGATTTCAGAAATAAAACTAAATTTGGGAATTCCATAAATTCTGGGCTTTCAGTCCTGTCCTTGCTACGTCATAATTAGGGGAATTCCTTTTCAAAAGACATTGGTAATCCCGGGTTATTGAGAACATTTACAGTGTTGAAAAATACAATTAATGATAGCCTGTATGGGCCTAGATTAAAATATTGTATGCCTAACTTTAATGTCCTTCCTATTTATTTTTGAGGGGTGGGATTCCCTTTTATCAATCCATGGGGTTCCCCAATTACTCACCGTGTGACGTCACAAATATGGGGATTTCCCTTAAAACATGATATAAAATGCAAGTTTTTTAATCTTCCCTAATTGTGTTCAAATACAGTATTTTCTTTAGATTTTCTTGATATTAAAAGGGCAAGGTGTGAAGAGCATGCTGTCCTTGTTTCATTATAAAATAACGGTTCTGTACTTCCCAAGGTTCCCTTTAACCATAACTTTACCAGAGAACATTTCCTTGTCTTTTAACCTCTATAATTAATTGCACGAACATGTGTCATGTCATTGAAGTGATTACTAAAATTCCTCACAGTTATTTCAAAGCTCTTTCAATGTTGCCTTAATTTGATTATTTTCAGCCTCCATGGCATATCGGCCAGGGGGGACTGGTCCCCATTGGTCAGTCCTGTTCAAACTGTTAGCACTACTTCTCATCAACCACTGTCTGTATGCAAGGGGGCAAGGTAAGATTGATCTTATTTCATATCAAGATATGAGCAGGCATTTCAGTATTTATAATTTTGCAAGTTAACTTGATGGAATGTATATGAATGTATTGTTATATTTCCATGCCTTCCCCTTCCATTTATCACATTATTGGCATTGATAAGCACCATTAAGGTTTACTTTGAAAAACAGCCTCATATTATTAGAGAATTAATTTTCAAAATTTTTGGAGCTGTGACACATTTTCTTTTATATTTGTTGATAAAATCTTCTTATTAAACTATTTGAAGAATTGATGAAACACTTGGGAAAGGTTCACTCATTTCCAGCCCCACAGACACATTTTCAAACACTATCAGAATATCATATTTTGTATGATGAAAATATAAATCACTGGTATTTCACATATCCAAACATGACCAGAAATTGTCTTTATAGTGTGTAGTATTTGCTAAAGACACCTTTGATTGAGAGAAATAGTCTGACCCTCCTGTGTACCATCAAGGTTGATGGCTAATAAGAGAAGAGGTGCGAGTCCCTAATACTATGGTCACTGTCATTTTTGTGTAGGAGGTAGAAGTAAAGGTAAAGGTGATGGATGTGAAGACAATCCCTGTGAGAATGGAGGAACATGCATGGACGAGTCCAGAAGCCGTTACTCCTGTATCTGTGATGGAACCGGATTCGAGGGGGAAGACTGTGACGGTAAGTTGGAACAATCTTTTACATTTTTCTCATTATCATTACAAGTATCTAACTGTTTGGGAGAATGGAAAGACATTGTTGGTGAAAGCTACCCATTAGGATGGTAGAAGACGATGATGAAAGAAGTAGTTCTTTAGGTTGGCAAACCATAAACACATTTCAATGCGGTAAAACTTTTCTAAATGACGACTTCATAATGACAATGTATGATACTTCTAGTTAATGTGATAAACTTGTCATTTGTATGTTGGTGTTTCTTGAAAAAAGTTGAGGGAGGGGAGAAGGGGATGTAGGGTGTGGGTTAGGACAGGCTGGTGAAACTACCTTTTATTGGAGAGTTAATTGAAGAAACTATTCCTGGATGACAGGCTAGCCTGGCACCTGAAGCAAGAAAATACTTCTTGCAAAAGAGGGGAAACAATCCATTTCACAATTTTCTCAGGTTTACCTATCATACAATATGACACTAAATTTGGACATGACATGTGTTGACAAACAAAAGCATTCTGTTTGCATCCTAGTAACCCTGAACTGATGGGTGTAACAGGATAAAAAAGAATTATGACATGAATAATATAAAAATATGAGAATAATTTAAAATTGTATAAAAAAGTTTAAATATAGCAAAGATAAAATAACCTAAAAATCATTGGCTTTATTAAGGTTCATGATAGTTTATTTTCTCTTAAATTTACTTTGGTTAAAGACAATGATATACAACACTTAAGCCCTGGTGGAACTGGGTATTAACAAACATGAAGAAAAAAAATCAGGAGTGTGATTCCGAAATCTGTTGCATTATATATATATGTATATATATATGTATATATATATGTATGGATATATATGTATATATATATATATGGTCATTGTGATCTGTGTATTGTAGAAGAAATCAATGAATGTGATGACAACCCCTGCGAGAATGGAGGAACATGCCAAAATACTGAAGGCTCTTACTCCTGTCAGTGCATGGGAACTGGATTTGAAGGGCAAGACTGTGATGGTAAGTTGGCCAATGTCCAATTCCTTCTTTTACATGAGTTCAATCTTTGTACAGGTATGGAAATGAATATGGAAAGGGAAAGTCAACGCTGGTGAAAGAATTAGCTCCTGTACCTATAACATCCACGAAGACATTTTCCTGTACTGTAACTTTCCCATATGATGAGTTCATCCTGACAATGTAAGATCCAAATGCTTCCTGTGATGAACTTGTCATTTGTATTGAGGAGTTTCCTGGAAAAGCTTGAGAGGGAGGAGTAGGGGATATAGGGTGTGGGTAAGGCCAGGCTGGTGATACTCCCTTTAACGGTGGAGGTCATTATGGGAACTCTGCCCTGATGACAGAACTTCCTGGCACCGCAGGGCAGAAATACCTATGCCCAAAGAGAGGGCCATATTACTTAGACTATTTTCTCAGGTTGGATCCATTATCAAACCTGACACTAGACTTTGACATGTGTTGACAAATAGAAACATTCTCTTTGCATCCTGGTAACCCTGAAATGATCGATGGAAGAAGATAAAAAGCATTGGTAACTTTAACATTATACACAACTGTGATATAAGCATAGTTAAAATAGAATCAACCAATGTTTTCTGACAGCAAAGCTTCAAACACCCGAAGATGACGCGATCAATTGGGCCTCCTGATGGTATATTTTCTCCTACGATTATCTTGGTTTGAGACCCTGATTTAGGACACTTACGCCCTGGTAGAACTGGGAGTTAATGAACGAGAAGAAAGAAAAGAGAAGTGTGATCCAGAAATTGGCTAAAGTATTGATAGGGTCACTGTAATCTGTGTATTGTAGAAGATATCGATGAATGTGACTCCAGCCCCTGCCAAAATGGTGGAACATGCGACAATAATGTGAACTCTTACTCCTGTCAGTGCGAGGGAACTGGATATGAGGGGCCAAACTGTGGAGGTAAGTTGGTCGAGCTCTGATTCCTATTTTTGACATTTGTTCATTCCTGTTACAAGTACCCAACTGCCTATGGCAATGGAAAGACATTGTTGGTGAAAGCATGTATAACAACCACAAAGGCATTTTCCTCTAGTGCAACTTTCCCACATGATGACTTCATGCTGACAATGTAAGATCCAAATGCTTCCTGTGATGAACTTGTCATTTGTATTGAGGAGTCTCCTGGAAAAGGCTTGAGGGGGAGGAGTAGGGGATATAGGGTGTGGGTAAGGTCAGGCTGGTGATACTCCCTTTAACGTTGGAGGTCATTATGGGAACTCTGCCCTGATGACAGAACTCCCTGGCACCGCAGGGCAGAAATACCTATGCCCAAAGAGAGGGCCATATTACTTAGACTATTTTCTCAGGTTGGATCCATTATCAAACCTGACACTAGACTTGGACATGTGTTGACAAATAGAAGCATTCTCTTTGCATCCTGGTAACCCTGAAATGATCGATGGAAGAAGAGAAAAAGCATTGGTAACTTTGACATTATACACAACTGTGATATAAGCATAGTTAAAATAGAATCAACCAACGTTTTCTCACAGCAAAGCTTCAAACACCCGAAGATGACCCGATCAATTGGGCCTCCTCATGGTATATTTTCTCCTACGATTATCTTGGTTTGAGACCCTGATTTAGGACACTTACGCCCTGTTAGAACTGGGCGTTAATGAACGAGAAGAAAGAAAAGAGAAGTGTGATTCAGAAATTGGCTAAAGTATTGATAGGGTCACTGTAATCTGTGTATTATAGAAGATATCGATGAATGTGACTCCAGCCCCTGCCAAAATGGTGGAACCTGCGACAATAATGTGAACTCTTACTCCTGTCAGTGCGAGGGAACTGGATATGAGGGGCCAAACTGTGGAGGTAAGTTGGTCGAGCTCTGATTCCTATTTTTGACATTTGTTCATTCCTGTTACAAGTACCCAACTGCCTATGGCAATGGAAAGACATTGTTGGTGAAAGCATGTATAACAACCACAAAGGCATTTTCCTCTAGTGCAACTTTCCCATATGATTACTTGATGCGGACAATGTAAGATCCAAATGCTTCCTGTGATGAACTTGTCATTTGTATTGAGGAGTCTCCTGGAAAGGCTTGAGGGGGAGGAGTAGGGGATATAGGGTGTGGGTAAGGTCAGGCTGGTGATACTCCCTTTAATGGTGGAGGTCATTATGGGAACTCTGCCCTGAAGACAGAACTCCCTGGAACCGCAGGGCAGAAATACCTATGCCCAAAGAGCGGGCCATATTACTTAGACTATTTTCTCAGGTTGGATCCATTATCAAACCTGACACTAGACTTGGACATGTGTTGACAAATAGAAGCATTCTCTTTGCATCCTGGTAACCCTGAAATGATCGATGGAAGAAGAGAAAAAGCATTGGTAACTTTGACATTATACACAACTGTGATATAAGCATAGTTAAAATAGAATCAACCAATGTTTTCTGACAGCAAAGCTTCAAACACCCGAAGATGACCCGATCAATTGGGCCTCCTGATGGTATATTTTCTCCTACGATTATCTTGGTTTGAGACCCTGATTTAGGACACTTACGCCCTGGTAGAACTGGGCGTTAATGAACGAGAAGAAAGAAAAGAGAAGTGTGATTCAGAAATTGGCTAAAGTATTGATAGGGTCACTGTAATCTGTGTGTTGTAGAAGATATCAATGAATGTGACTCCAGCCCCTGCCAAAATGGTGGAACCTGCGACAATAATGTGAACTCTTACTCCTGTCAGTGCGAGGGAACTGGATATGAGGGGCCAAACTGTGGAGGTAAGTTGGTCGAGCTCTGATTCCTATTTTTGACATTTGTTCATCCCTGTTACAATTACCCAACTGCCTATGGCAATGGAAAGACATTGTTGGTGAAAGCATGTATAACAACCACAAAGGCATTTTCCTCTAGTGCAACTTTCCCATATGATGACTTCATGCGTACAATGTAAGATCCAAATTCTTCCTGTGATGAACTTGTCATTTGTATTGAGGAGTCTCCTGGAAAGGCTTGAGGGGGAGGAGTAGGGGATATAGGGTGTGGGTAAGGCCAGGTTGGTGATACTCCCTTTAACGGTGGAGGTCATTATGGGAACTCTGCCCTGATGACAGAACTCCCTGGCACCATAGGGCAGAAATACCTATGCCCAAAGAGCGGGCCATATTACTTAGACTATTTTCTCAGGTTGGATCCATTATCAAACCTGACACTAGACTTGGACATGTGTTGACAAATAGAAGCATTCTCTTTGCATCCTGGTAACCCTGGTATGATCGATGGAAGAAGAGAAAAAGCATTGGTAACTTTGACATTATACACAACTGTGATATAAGCATAGTTAAAATAGAATCAACGAACGTTTTCTGACAGCAAAGCTTCAAACACCCGAAGATGACCCGATCAATTGGGCCTCCTCATGGTATATTTTCTCCTACGATTATCTTGGTTTGAGACCCTGCTTTAGGACACTTACGCCCTGGTAGAACTGGGCGTTAATGAACGAGAAGAAAGAAAAGAGAAGTTTGATTCAGAAATTGGCTAAAGTATTGATAGGGTCACTGCAATCTGTGTATTGTAGAAGATATCGATGAATGTGACTCCAGCCCCTGCCAAAATGGTGGAACCTGCGACAATAATGTGAACTCTTACTCCTGTCAGTGCGAGGGAACTGGATATGAAGGGCCAAACTGTGGAGGTAAGTTGGTCGAGCTCTGATTCCTATTTTTGACATTTGTTCATTCCTGTTCCAAGTACCCAACTGCCTATGGCAATGGAAAGACATTGTTGGTGAAAGCATGTATAACAACCACAAAGGCATTTTCCTGTAATGCAACTTTCCCATATGATGACTTCATGCGGACAATGTAAGATCCAAATGCTTCCTGTGATGAACTTGTCATTTGTATTGAGGAGTCTCCTGGAAAGGCTTGAGGGGGAGGAGTAGGGGATATAGGTTTGGGTAAGGTCAGGCTGGTGATACTCCCTTTAATGGTGGAGGTCATTATGGGAACTCTGCCCTGAAGACAGAACTCCCGGCCACCGAAGGGCAGAAATACCTATGCCCAAAGAGCGGGCCATATTACTTAGACTATTTTCTCAGGTTGGATCCATTATCAAACCTGACACAAGACTTGGACATGTGTGGAGAAATAGAAGCATTCTCTTTGCATCCTGGTAACCCTGAAATGATCGATGGAAGAAGAGAAAAAGCATTGGTAACTTTGACATTATACACAACTGTGATATAAGCATAGTTTAAATAGAATCAACCAACGTTTTCTGACAGCAAAGCTTCAAACACCCGAAGATGACCCGATCAATTGGGCCTCCTGATGGTATATTTTCTCCTACGATTATCTTGGTTTGAGACCCTGATTTAGGACACTTACGCCCTGTTAGAACTGGGCGTTAATGATAGAGAAGAAAGAAAAGAGAATTTTGATCCAGAAATTGGCTAAAGTATTGATAGGGTCACTGTAATCTGTGTATTGTAGAAGATATCGATGAATGTGACTCCAGCCCCTGCCAAAATGGTGGAACCTGCGACAATAATGTGAACTCTTACTCCTGTCAGTGCGAGGGAACTGGATATGAGGGGCCAAACTGTGGAGGTAAGTTGGTCGAGCTCTGATTCCTATTTTTGACATTTGTTCATTCCTGTTACAAGTACCCAACTGCCTATGGCAATGGAAAGACATTGTTGGTGAAAGCATGTATAACAACCACAAAGGCATTTTCCTCTAGTGCAACTTTCCCATATGATTACTTCATGCGGACAATGTAAGATCCAAATGCTTCCTGTGATGAACTTGTCATTTGTATTGAGGAGTCTCCTGGAAAGGCTTGAGGGGGAGGAGTAGGGGATATAGGGTGTGGGTAAGGCCAGGCTGGTGATACTCCCTTTAATGGTGGAGGTCATTATGGGAACTCTGCCCTGAAGACAGAACTCCCTGGCACCGCAGGGCAGAAATACCTATGCCCAAAGAGAGGGCCATATTACTTAGACTATTTTCTCAGGTTGAATCCATTATCAAACCTGACACTAGACTTGGACATGTGTTGACAAATAGAAGCATTCTCTTTGCATCCTGGTAACCCTGAAATGATCGATGGAAGAAGAGAAAAAGCATTGGTAACTTTGACATTATACACAACTGTGATATAAGCATAGTTAAAAAAGAATCAACCAACGTTTTCTGACAGCAAAGCTTCAAACACCCGAAGATGACCCAATCAATTGGGCCTCCTCATGGTATATTTTCTCCTACGATTATCTTGGTTTGAAACCCTGATTTAGGACACTTACACCCTGGTAGAACTGGGCGTTAATGAATGAGAAGAAAGAAAAGGGAAGTGTGATTCAGAAATTGGCTAAAGTATTGATAGGGTCACTGTAATCTGTGTATTGTAGAAGATATCGATGAATGTGACTCCAGCCCCTGCCAAAATGGTGGAACCTGCGACAATAATGTGAACTCTTACTCCTGTCAGTGCGAGGGAACTGGATATGAGGGGCCAAACTGTGGAGGTAAGTTGGTCGAGCTCTGATTCCTATTTTTGACATTTGTTCATTCCTGTTCCAAGTACCCAACTGCCTATGGCAATGGAAAGACATTGTTGGTGAAAGCATGTATAACAACCACAAAGGCATTTTCCTCTAGTGCAACTTTCCCATATGATGACTTCATGCGGACAATGTCAGATCCAAATGCTTCCTGTGATGAACTTGTCATTTGTATTGAGGAGTCTCCTGGAAAGGCTTGAGGGGGAGGAGTAGGGGATATAGGGTGTGGGTAAGGCCAGGTTGGTGATACTCCCTTTAACGGTGGAGGTCATTATGGGAACTCTGCCCTGATGACAGAACTCCCTGGCACCGCAGGGCAGAAATACCTATGCCCAAAGAGCGGGCCATATTACTTAGACTATTTTCTCAGGTTGGATCCATTATCAAACCTGACACTAGACTTGGACATGTGTTGACAAATAGAAGCATTCTCTTTGCATCATGGTAACCCTGAAATGATCGATGGAAGAAGAGAAAAAGCGTTGGTAACTTTGACATTATACACAACTGTGATATAAGCATAGTTAAAATAGAATCAACCAACGTTTTCTGACAGGAAAGCTTCAAACACCCGAAGATGACCCGATCAATTGGGCCTCCTTATGGTACATTTTCTGCTACGATTATCTTGGTTTGAGTCCCTGATTTAGGACACTTACGCCCTGGTAGAACTGGGCGTTAATGAACGAGAAGAAAGAAAAGAGAAGTGTGATTCAGAAATTGGCTAAAGTATTGACAGGGTCACTGTAATCTGTGTATTGTAGAAGATATCGATGAATGTGACTCCAGCCCCTGCCAAAATGGTGGAACCTGCGACAATAATGTGAACTTTTACTCCTGTCAGTGCGAGGGAACTGGATATGAGGAGCCAAACTGTGGAGGTAAGTTGGTCCAGCTCTGATTCCTATTTTTGACATTTGTTCATTCCTGTTACAAGTACCCAACTGCCTATGGCAATGGAAAGACATTGTTGGTGAAAGCATGTATAACAACCACAAAGGCATTTTCCTCTAGTGCAACTTTCCCATATGATGACTTCATGCGGACAATGTCAGATCCAAATGCTTCCTGTGATGAACTTGTCATTTGTATTGAGGTGTCTCCTGGAAAGGCTTGAGGGGGAGGAGTAGGGGATATAGGGTGTGGGTAAGGCCAGGTTGGTGATACTCCCTTTAACGGTGGAGGTCATTATGGGAACTCTGCCCTGATGACAGAACTCCCTGGCACCACAGGGCAGAAATACCTATGCCCAAAGAGCGGGCCATATTACTTAGACTATTTTCTCAGGTTGGATCCATTATCAAACCTGACACTAGACTTGGACATGTGTTGACAAATAGAAGCATTCTCTTTGCATCCTGGTAACCCTGAAATGATCGATGGAAGAAGAGAAAAAGCATTGGTAACTTTGACATTATACACAACTGTGATATAAGCATAGTTAAAATAGAATCAACCAACGTTTTCTGACAGGAAAGCTTCAAACACCCGAAGATGACCCGATCAATTGGGCCTCCTTATGGTACATTTTCTGCTACGATTATCTTGGTTTGAGTCCCTGATTTAGGACACTTACGCCCTGGTAGAACTGGGCGTTAATGATAGAGAAGAAAGAAAAGAGAAGTGTGATTCAGAAATTGGCTAAAGTATTGATAGGGTCACTGTAATCTGTGTATTGTAGAAGATATCGATGAATGTGACTCCAGCCCCTGCCAAAATGGTGGAACCTGCGACAATAATGTGAACTCTTACTCCTGTCAGTGCGAGGGAACTGGATATGAGGGGCCAAACTGTGGAGGTAAGTTGGTCGAGCTCTGATTCCTATTTTTGACATTTGTTCATTCCTGTTACAAGTACCCAACTGCCTATGGCAATGGAAAGACATTGTTGGTGAAAGCATGTATAACAACCACAAAGGCATTTTCCTCTAGTGCAACTTTCCCATATGATGACTTCATGCGGACAATGTAAGATCCAAATGCTTCCTGTGATGAACTTGTCATTTGTATTGAGGAGTCTCCTGGAAAGGCTTGAGGGGGAGGAGTAGGGGATATAGGGTGTGGGTAAGGCCAGGTTGGTGATACTCCCTTTAACGGTGGAGGTCATTATGGGAACTCTGCCCTGATGACAGAACTCCCTGGCACCACAGGGCAGAAACACCTATGCCCAAAGAGCGGGCCATATTACTTAGACTATTTTCTCAGGTTGAATCCATTATACAAACCTCACACTAGACTTGGACATGTGTTGACAAATAGAAGCATTCTCTTTGCATCCTGGTAACCCTGAAATGATCGATGGAAGAAGAGAAAAAGCATTGGTAACTTTGACATTATACACAACTGTGATATAATCAAAGTTAAAAAAGAATCAACCAACGTTTTCTGACAGCAAAGCTTCAAACACCCGAAGATGACCCGATCAATTGGGCCTCCTCATGGTATATTTTCTCCTACGATTATCTTGGTTTGAAACCCTGATTTAGGACACTTACACCCTGGTAGAACTGGGCGTTAATGAACGAGAAGAAAGAAATGGGAAGTGTGATTCAGAAATTGGCTAAAGTATTGATAGGGTCACTGTAATCTGTGTATTGTAGAAGATATCGATGAATGTGACTCCAGCCCCTGCCAAAATGGTGGAACCTGCGACAATAATGTGAACTCTTACTCCTGTCAGTGCGAGGGAACTGGATATGAGGGGCCAAACTGTGGAGGTAAGTTGGTCGAGCTCTGATTCCTATTTTTGACATTTGTTCATTCCTGTTACAAGTACCCAACTGCCTATGGCAATGGAAAGACATTGTTGGTGAAAGCATGTATAACAACCACAAAGGCATTTTCCTCTAGTGCAACTTTCCCATATGATGACTTCATGCGGACAATGTCAGATCCAAATGCTTCCTGTGATGAACTTGTCATTTGTATTGAGGAGTCTCCTGGAAAGGCTTGAGGGGGAGGAGTAGGGGATATAGGGTGTGGGTAAGGCCAGGTTGGTGATACTCCTATTATCGGTGGAGGTCATTATGGGAACTCTGCCCTGATGACAGAACTCCCTGGCACCGCAGGGCAGAAATACCTATGCCCAAAGAGCGGGCCATATTACTTAGACTATTTTCTCAGGTTGGATCCATTATCAAACCTGACACTAGACTTGGACATGTGTTGACAAATAGAAGCATTCTCTTTGCATCATGGTAACCCTGAAATGATCGATGGAAGAAGAGAAAAAGCGTTGGTAACTTTGACATTATACACAACTGTGATATAAGCATAGTTAAAATAGAATCAACCAACGTTTTCTGACAGCAAAGCTTCAAACACCCGAAGATGACCCGATCAATTGGGCCTCCTCATGGTACATTTTCTGCTACGATTATCTTGGTTTGAGTCCCTGATTTAGGACACTTACGCCCTGGTAGAACTGGGCGTTAATGAACGAGAAGAAAGAAAAGAGAAGTGTGATTCAGAAATTGGCTAAAGTATTGACAGGGTCACTGTAATCTGTGTATTGTAGAAGATATCGATGAATGTGACTCCAGCCCCTGCCAAAATGGTGGAACCTGCGACAATAATGTGAACTCTTACTCCTGTCAGTGCGAGGGAACTGGATATGAGGGGCCAAACTGTGGAGGTAAGTTGGTCGAGCTCTGATTCCTATTTTTGACATTTGTTCATTCCTGTTACAAGTACCCAACTGCCTATGGCAATGGAAAGACATTGTTGGTGAAAGCATGTATAACAACCACAAAGGCATTTTCCTCTAGTGCAACTTTCCCATATGATGACTTCATGGGGACAATGTCAGATCCAAATGCTTCCTGTGATGAACTTGTCATTTGTATTGATGAGTCTCCTGGAAAGGCTTGAGGGGGAGGAGTAGGGGATATAGGGTGTGGGTAAGGCCAGGTTGGTGATACTCCCTTTAACGGTGGAGGTCATTATGGGAACTCTGCCCTGATGACAGAACTCCCTGGCACCACAGGGCAGAAATACCTATTCCCAAAGAGCGGGCCATATTACTTAGACTATTTTCTCAGGTTGAATCCATTATCAAACCTGACACTAGACTTGGACATGTGTTGACAAATAGAAGCATTCTCTTTGCATCCTGGTAACCCTGAAATGATCGATGGAAGAAGAGAAAAAGCATTGGTAACTTTGACATTATACACAACTGTGATATAAGCAAAGTTAAAAAAGAATCAACCAACGTTTTCTGACAGCAAAGCTTCAAACACCTGAAGATGACCCGATCAATTGGGCCTCCTCATGGTATATTTTCTCCTACGATTATCTTGGTTTGAAACCCTGATTTAGGACACTTACACCCTGGTAGAACTGGGCGTTAATGAACGAGAAGAAAGAAATGGGAAGTGTGATTCAGAAATTGGCTAAAGTATTGATAGGGTCACTGTAATCTGTGTATTGTAGAAGATATCGATGAATGTGACTCCAGCCCCTGCCAAAATGGTGGAACCTGCGACAATAATGTGAACTCTTACTCCTGTCAGTGCGAGGGAACTGGATATGAGGGGCCAAACTGTGGAGGTAAGTTGGTCGAGCTCTGATTCCTATTTTTGACATTTGTTCATTCCTGTTACAAGTACCCAACTGCCTATGGCAATGGAAAGACATTGTTGGTGAAAGCATGTATAACAACCACAAAGGCATTTTCCTCTAGTGCAACTTTCCCATATGATGACTTCATGCGGACAATGTCAGATCCAAATGCTTCCTGTGATGAACTTGTCATTTGTATTGAGGAGTCTCCTGGAAAGGCTTGAGGGGGAGGAGTAGGGGATATAGGGTGTGGGTAAGGCCAGGTTGGTGATACTCCCTTTAACGGTGGAGGTCATTATGGGAACTCTGCCCTGATGACAGAACTCCCTGGCACCGCAGGGCAGAAATACCTATGCCCAAAGAGCGGGCCATATTACTTAGACTATTTTCTCAGGTTGGATCCATTATCAAACCTGACACTAGACTTGGACATGTGTTGACAAATAGAAGCATTCTCTTTGCATCATGGTAACCCTGAAATGATCGATGGAAGAAGAGAAAAAGCGTTGGTAACTTTGACATTATACACAACTGTGATATAAGCATAGTTAAAATAGAATCAACCAACGTTTTCTGACAGCAAAGCTTCAAACACCCGAAGATGACCCGATCAATTGGGCCTCCTCATGGTATATTTTCTCCTACGATTATCTTGGTTTGAGACCCTGATTTAGGACACTTACGCCCTGGTAGAACTGGGTGTTAATGAACGAGAAGAAAGAAAAGAGAAGTGTGATTTAGAAATTGGCTAAAGTATTGATAGGGTCACTGTAATCTGTGTATTGTAGAAGATATCGATGAATGTGACTCCAGCCCCTGCCAAAATGGTGGAACATGCGACAATAATGTGAACTCTTACTCCTGTCAGTGCGAGGGAACTGGATATGAGGGGCCAAACTGTGGAGGTAAGTTGGTCGAGCTCTGATTCCTATTTTTGACATTTGTTCATTCCTGTTACAAGTACCCAACTGCCTATGGCAATGGAAAGACATTGTTGGTGAAAGCATGTATAACAACCACAAAGGCATTTTCCTGTAGTGCAACTTTCCCATATGTGACATTTTCTGGGATTTCCAGTCTTATGGAAGTGCCTATTCATGGCTCTAGAGCCTTTATTTAGCTTAGAAATCATAGAAATATGAAAAATAAGCTATATCCATGCTATAAATTAAATTTTTCATAGTTTTCATTTCTGGTGAAAAAATTTGTTTTTTTTGCATTTTGTTGCCATGGTAACCGGAATGTCGATAGAACGTCCAAACCTGCTGATACTACAGCTATGCAAATGCTGGTTTCCATGGTAACTGTGGAACAAATTAATGTTTTTAAAGTTTGAAATTCTGAAGCAAGGGACTGCTTGGCCATATTCAGCAAAAAATAGATTCTGAATATCTTAAATAGAAAGAGGGTGAAACCACGTTAAGTGTGGACTTTGTTGTCTTCAGGATATAAAGTGCTGTAACATTTTCCATTATCATAATTGAATACCACTGTTTGTTTTGCTAAATTATTCATATAAAAATCAATCTTTGCATATACAATTTATTTTTGTAGAAAATAATTAATTATTGGATATTTAGAAACAAAACTGGCCTATACCCAATAAATACTATGTCCAAAGGGAGAGTTAAAATTTCATTTTGATCAAAATATTGATTAAAATACAGTATGAACAAAGGAAATGACTTTTATTACAATCTATGCATTATTTTTTATTTGATGATCATTTTTGAAAATTTATATCTATAATTCTTCATTTTGATTTAAATCAATGAAAAGTGTCCACAGAAAAAGGTATCTACAAGACTTTTTCATTAAATAAGGCATTTTTATTAAAAAACAAATAAAATATAGGATTTTTTTAGTGTCAATAATTAGAATTAACCAGGACCTTCCAACTAAAACCTTGAAAATATCAAAAATTCTATACCATAATGGAAATACAGGGGTGCAAAATGCATTTTTTTGAGAGATTATTTAAGAGGGTATCTACAAGACCATGCATATATCCCAAAATAAAAATAAATTTCAACATTTTTTACGAACAAAGGCTTGACCTCCAGCAGAGTAGACAGTACACCAATTTTCAAGCCAATGGATAAATTATTAAGGGTCTGAGAGGCAAATATGTAGTAAAAAGTATCTACAAGATGGTATCTACAAGACTTTTATGGTATCTACAAGACTTTCATTTTAACCCTTTTTATCCTAGATTTGATAACAAAAATTACCATAATGCTATATTATATCAAAATAAAAGGACCTAGAACCATTGTGCAATTGCCAAGGGAAGTTTTTATCATACATATTGCAAAATTGTCTTTATTTTAAGATAATTATTAAAATATTAACAACTTATCTTGGAAACAGTCACAAATTTGTCAATATTCACCATAAGCAAAGGTTTGACATTTGCAGTATAAACTCAAAATTGATAGCGTTTGTGCCCTTGAAGTTTATGGCCAGAGTAGTAAAATTTCAGTATCTCTGTAACTTAATATCCGATTTCAACGTTCTAGATATCATCTGAAAGATAATTTCGTATTCTATAAGGTGCAATACACATCCTTACATTTGCTTAGAAAGCTTATTATTTGTATGCAATTGAATATTATTGATTCACTTTATTTTTATTAGAAAAAAATAGGAGAAAATGAGTGAAAATGTTAAAGAAAAGGACCTGATTTGAAATCATTCTAACTTTTTAACAAAAAAACTTAACGTTCTAGTTTTTTAGAATAAGTTTGGTCCTTACTTGTATATTTGGGAAATACAACCATTGGTTCAATAAATTAAATTCTAATTTTTGACTTTTTTAACACTCAAAATCCACACTTAACGTGGTTTCACCCAAGAAAATGGCAGTATATTTCCTGAAATCATATTTAGGATTTCAACTTTTGGCCTAGATGATAATAAGTTATATCTTTATAAATACCAAAGACTGGTCTGTTTTAGCATATTTAGCGGATCCGACCTTTGTGTCTTCAAATAATATAACTTTTTTTCTAATAAGAATATTTACCTAATTTTTTCAGTATTAGATTCCCCAAGACACCATCTTAATTTAATATTCCAGGCCATAAGACTGCTTTTCGCAGAGCATGTCACATATGATGACTTCATGCGGACAATGTAAGAACCAAATGCTTCCTGTGATGAACTTGTCATTTGCATTAAGGAGTCTCCTGGAAAGGCTTGAGGGGGAGGAGTAGGGGATATAGGGTGTGGGTAAGGCCAGGCTGGTGATACTCCTTTTAACGGTGGGGGTCATTATGGGAACTCTGCCTTGATGACAGAACTCCCTGGCACCGCAGGGCAGAAATACCTATGCCCAAAGAGCGGGCCAAATTACTTAGACTATTTTCTCAAGATGGATCCATTATCAAACCTGACCATAGACTTGGACATGTGTTGACAAATAGAAGCATTCTCTTTGCATCCTGGTAACCCTGAAATGATCAATGGAAGAAGAGAAAAAGCATTGGTAACTTTGACATTATACACAACTGTGATATAAGCATAGTTAAAATAGAATCAACCAACGTTTTCTCACAGCAAAGCTTCAAACACCCGAAGATGACCCGATCAATTGGGCCTCCTCATGGTATCTTTTCTCCTACAATTATCTTGGTTTGAGACCCTGATTTAGGACACTTACGCCCTGGTAGAACTGGGCGTTAATGAACGAGAAGAAAGAAAAGAGAAGTGTGATTCACAAAATTGGCTAAAGTATTGATAGGGTCACTGTAATCTGTGTATTGTAGAAGATATCGATGAATGTGACTCCAGCCCCTGCCAAAATGGTGGAACCTGCGACAATAATGTGAACTCTTACTCCTGTCAGTGCGAGGGAACTGGATATGAGGGGCCAAACTGTGGAGGTAAGTTGGTCGAGCTCTGATTCCTATTTTTGACATTTGTTCATTCCTGTTACAAGTACCCAACTGCCTATGGAAATGGAAAGACATTGTTGGTGAAAGCATGTATAACAACCACAAAGGCATTTTCCTGTAGTGCAACTTTCCCATATGATGACTTCATGCTGACAATGTAAGATCCAAATGCTTCCTGTGATGAACTTATCATTTGTATTGATGAGTCTCCTGGAAAGGCTTGAGGGGGAGGAGTAGGGGATATAGGGTGTCGGTAAGGCCAGGCTGGTGATACTCCCTTCAACGGTGGAGGTCATTATGGGAACTCTGCCCTGATGACAGAACTCCCTGGCACCAGAGGGCAGAAATACCTATGCCCAAAGAGCGGGCCATATTACTTAGACTATTTTCTCAGGTTGGATCAATTATCAAACGTGACACTAGACTTGGACATGTGTTGACAAATAGAAGCATTCTCTTTGCATCCTGGTAACCTTGAAATGATCAATGGAAGAAGAGAAAAAGCATTGGTAACTTTGACATTATACACAACTGTGATATAAGCATAGTTAAAATAGAATCAACCAACGTTTTCTCACAGCAAAGCTTCAAACACCCGAAGATGACCCGATCAATTGGGCCTCCTCATGGTATATTTTCTCCTACGATTATCTTGGTTTGAGACCCTGATTTAGGACACTTACGCCCTGGTAGAACTGGGCGTTAATGAACGAGAAGAAAGAAAAGAGAAGTGTGATTCAGAAATTGGCTAAAGTATTGATAGGGTCACTGTAATCTGTGTATTTCAGATGATATCGATGAATGTGCCAGCAACCCCTGCCAAAATGGTGGAACATGTGACAATAATGAGGGCTTTTACTCCTGTAAGTGCGAGGGAACTGGATATGTGGGGCAAAACTGTGGAGGTAAGTTGGTCAAGTGCTGATTCCTATTTCTGACATTTGTTCATTCCTGTTACAAGTACCCCACTGCCTATGGCAATGGAAAGACATTGTTGGGGAAAGCATGTATAGCAACCATAAAGACATTTTTCTGTAGTGCAACTTTCCCATATGATGACTTCATGCTGACAATGTAAGATCCAAATGCTTCCTGTGATGAACTTGTCATTTGCATTGAGGAGTCTCCTGGAAAAGCTAGAAAGGGAGGAATAGGGGATATAGGTTGTTGGTAAGGCCAGGCTTGTGATACTCCCTTTAACGGTGGAGGTCATTATGGGAACTCTGCCCTGATGACAGAACTCCCTGGCACCGCAGGGCAGAAATACCTGTGCCGAAAGAGCGAGCCATATCACTTAGACCATTTTCTCAGGTTGGATCCATTATCAAAACTGACACTAGACTTGGACATGTGTTGACAAATAGAAGCATTCTCTTTGCATCCTGGTAAACCCTGAAATGATCGATGGAAGAAGATAAAAAGCATTGGTAAATTTGACATTATACACAACTGTGATATAAGCATAATTAAAAAAGAATCATCCAACGTTTTCTCACAGCAAAGCTTCAAACACTCGAAGATGACCCGTTCAATTGGGCCTCCTCATGGTATATTTTCTCTTACGATTACCCTGGTTTGAGACCCTGATTTAGGACACTTCAGCCCTGGTAGAACTGGGCGTTAATGAACGAGAAGAAAGAAAAGAGAAGTGTGATTCAGAAATTGGCTAAAGTATTGATAGGGTCACTGTAATCTGTGTATTTCAGATGATATCGATGAATGTGCCAGCAACCCCTGCCAAAATGGTGGAACATGCGACAATAATGAGGGCTATTACTCCTGTCAGTGCGAGGGAACTGGATATGAGGGGCCAAACTGTGGAGGTAAGTTGGTCGAGCTCTGATTCCTATTTTTGACATTTGTTCATTCCTGTTACAAGTACCCAACTGCCTATGGCAATGGAAAGACATTGTTGGTGAAAGCATGTATAACAACCACAAAGGCATTTTCCTGTAGTGCAACTTTCCCATATGATGACTTCATGCTGACAATGTAAGATCCAAATGCTTCCTGTGATGAACTTATCATTTGTATTGATGAGTCTCCTGGAAAGGCTTGAGGGGGAGGAGTAGGGGATATAGGGTGTCGGTAAGGCCAGGCTGGTGATACTCCCTTCAATGGTGGAGGTCATTATGGGAACTCTGCCCTGATGACAGAACTCCCTGGCACCAGAGGGCAGAAATACCTATGCCCAAAGAGCGGGCCATATTACTTAGACTATTTTCTCAGGTTGGATCAATTATCAAACGTGACACTAAACTTGGACATGTGTTGACAAATAGAAGCATTCTCTTTGCATCCTGGTAACCTTGAAATGATCAATGGAAGAAGAGAAAAAGCATTGGTAACTTTGACATTATACACAACTGTGATATAAGCATAGTTAAAATAGAATCAACCAACGTTTTCTCACAGCAAAGCTTCAAACACCCGAAGATGACCCGATCAATTGGGCCTCCTCATGGTATATTTTCTCCTACGATTATCTTGGTTTGAGACCCTGATTTAGGACACTTACGCCCTGGTAGAACTGGGCGTTAATGAACGAGAAGAAAGAAAAGAGAAGTGTGATTCAGAAATTGGCTAAAGTATTGATAGGGTCACTGTAATCTGTGTATTTCAGATGATATCGATGAATGTGCCAGCAACCCCTGCCAAAATGGTGGAACCTGCGACAATAATGTGAACTCTTACTCCTGTCAGTGCGAGGGAACTGGATATGAGGGGCCAAACTGTGGAGGTAAGTTGGTCGAGCTCTGATTCCTATTTTTGACATTTGTTCATTCCTGTTACAAGTACCCAACTGCCTATGGCAATGGAAAGACATTGTTGGTGAAAGCATGTATAACAACCACAAAGGCATTTTCCTGTAGTGCAACTTTCCCATATGTGACAGTTTCTGGGATTTCCAGTCTTATGGAAGTGCCTATTCATGGCTCTAGAGCCTTTATTTAGCTTAGAAATCATAGAAATATGAAAAATAAGCTATATCCATGCTATAAATTAAATTTTTCATAGTTTTCATTTCTGGTGAAAAAATTTGTTTTTTTTGCATTTTGTTGCCATGGTAACCGGAATGTCGATAGAACGTCCAAACCTGCTGATACTACAGCTATGCAAATGCTGGTTTCCATGGTAACTGTGGAACAAATTAATGTTTTTAAAGTTTGAAATTCTGAAGCAAGGGACTGCTTGGCCATATTCAGCAAAAAATAGATTCTGAATATCTTAAATAGAAAGAAAATGGCAGTATATTTCCTGAAATCATATTTAGGATTTCAACTTTTGGCCTAGATGATAATAAGTTATATCTTTATAAATACCAAAGACTGGTCTGTTTTAGCATATTTAGCGGATCCGACCTTTGTGTCTTCAAATAATATAACTTTTTTTCTAATAAGAATATTTACCTAATTTTTTCAGTATTAGATTCCCCAAGACACCATCTTAATTTAATATTCCAGGCCATAAGACTGCTTTTCGCAGAGCATGTCACATATGATGACTTCATGCGGACAATGTAAGAACCAAATGCTTCCTGTGATGAACTTGTCATTTGCATTAAGGAGTCTCCTGGAAAAGCTAGAAAGGGAGGAATAGGGGATATAGGTTGTTGGTAAGGCCAGGCTTGTGATACTCCCTTTAACGGTGGAGGTCATTATGGGAACTCTGCCCTGATGACAGAACTCCCTGGCACCGCAGGGCAGAAATACCTGTGCCGAAAGAGCGAGCCATATCACTTAGACCATTTTCTCAGGTTGGATCCATTATCAAAACTGACACTAGACTTGGACATGTGTTGACAAATAGAAGCATTCTCTTTGCATCCTGGTAAACCCTGAAATGATCGATGGAAGAAGATAAAAAGCATTGGTAAATTTGACATTATACACAACTGTGATATAAGCATAATTAAAAAAGAATCATCCAACGTTTTCTCACAGCAAAGCTTCAAACACTCGAAGATGACCCGTTCAATTGGGCCTCCTCATGGTATATTTTCTCTTACGATTACCCTGGTTTGAGACCCTGATTTAGGACACTTCAGCCCTGGTAGAACTGGGCGTTAATGAACGAGAAGAAAGAAAAGAGAAGTGTGATTCAGAAATTGGCTAAAGTATTGATAGGGTCACTGTAATCTGTGTATTTCAGATGATATCGATGAATGTGCCAGCAACCCCTGCCAAAATGGTGGAACATGCGACAATAATGAGGGCTATTACTCCTGTCAGTGCGAGGGAACTGGATATGAGGGGCCAAACTGTGGAGGTAAGTTGGTCGAGCTCTGATTCCTATTTTTGACATTTGTTCATTCCTGTTACAAGTACCCAACTGCCTATGGCAATGGAAAGACATTGTTGGTGAAAGCATGTATAACAACCACAAAGGCATTTTCCTGTAGTGCAACTTTCCCATATGATGACTTCATGCTGACAATGTAAGATCCAAATGCTTCCTGTGATGAACTTATCATTTGTATTGATGAGTCTCCTGGAAAGGCTTGAGGGGGAGGAGTAGGGGATATAGGGTGTCGGTAAGGCCAGGCTGGTGATACTCCCTTCAATGGTGGAGGTCATTATGGGAACTCTGCCCTGATGACAGAACTCCCTGGCACCAGAGGGCAGAAATACCTATGCCCAAAGAGCGGGCCATATTACTTAGACTATTTTCTCAGGTTGGATCAATTATCAAACGTGACACTAAACTTGGACATGTGTTGACAAATAGAAGCATTCTCTTTGCATCCTGGTAACCTTGAAATGATCAATGGAAGAAGAGAAAAAGCATTGGTAACTTTGACATTATACACAACTGTGATATAAGCATAGTTAAAATAGAATCAACCAACGTTTTCTCACAGCAAAGCTTCAAACACCCGAAGATGACCCGATCAATTGGGCCTCCTCATGGTATATTTTCTCCTACGATTATCTTGGTTTGAGACCCTGATTTAGGACACTTACGCCCTGGTAGAACTGGGCGTTAATGAACGAGAAGAAAGAAAAGAGAAGTGTGATTCAGAAATTGGCTAAAGTATTGATAGGGTCACTGTAATCTGTGTATTTCAGATGATATCGATGAATGTGCCAGCAACCCCTGCCAAAATGGTGGAACATGCGACAATAATGAGGGGTATTACTCCTGTCAGTGCGAGGGAACTGGATATGAGGGGCCAAACTGTGGAGGTAAGTTGGTCGAGCTCTGATTCCTATTTTTGACATTTGTTCATTCCTGTTACAAGTACCCAACTGCCTATGGCAATGGAAAGACATTGTTGGTGAAAGCATGTATAACAACCACAAAGGCATTTTCCTGTAGTGCAACTTTCCCATATGATGACTTCATGCTGACAATGTAAGATCCAAATGCTTCCTGTGATGAACTTATCATTTGTATTGATGAGTCTCCTGGAAAGGCTTGAGGGGGAGGAGTAGGGGATATAGGGTGTCGGTAAGGCCAGGCTGGTGATACTCCCTTCAACGGTGGAGGTCATTATGGGAACTCTGCCCTGATGACAGAACTCCCTGGCACCAGAGGGCAGAAATACCTATGCCCAAAGAGCGGGCCATATTACTTAGACTATTTTCTCAGGTTGGATCAATTATCAAACGTGACACTAGACTTGGACATGTGTTGACAAATAGAAGCATTCTCTTTGCATCCTGGTAACCTTGAAATGATCAATGGAAGAAGAGAAAAAGCATTGGTAACTTTGACATTATACACAACTGTGATATAAGCATAGTTAAAATAGAATCAACCAACGTTTTCTCACAGCAAAGCTTCAAACACCCGAAGATGACCCGATCAATTGGGCCTCCTCATGGTATATTTTCTCCTACGATTATCTTGGTTTGAGACCCTGATTTAGGACACTTACGCCCTGGTAGAACTGGGCGTTAATGAACGAGAAGAAAGAAAAGAGAAGTGTGATTCAGAAATTGGCTAAAGTATTGATAGGGTCACTGTAATCTGTGTATTTCAGATGATATCGATGAATGTGCCAGCAACCCCTGCCAAAATGGTGGAACATGCGACAATAATGAGGGGTATTACTCCTGTCAGTGCGAGGGAACTGGATATGAGGGGCCAAACTGTGGAGGTAAGTTGGTCGAGCTCTGATTCCTATTTTTGACATTTGTTCATTCCTGTTACAAGTACCCAACTGCCTATGGCAATGGAAAGACATTGTTGGTGAAAGCATGTATAACAACCACAAAGGCATTTTCCTGTAGTGCAACTTTCCCATATGATGACTTCATGCTGACAATGTAAGATCCAAATGCTTCCTGTGATGAACTTATCATTTGTATTGATGAGTCTCCTGGAAAGGCTTGAGGGGGAGGAGTAGGGGATATAGGGTGTCGGTAAGGCCAGGCTGGTGATACTCCCTTCAACGGTGGAGGTCATTATGGGAACTCTGCCCTGATGACAGAACTCCCTGGCACCAGAGGGCAGAAATACCTATGCCCAAAGAGCGGGCCATATTACTTAGACTATTTTCTCAGGTTGGATCAATTATCAAACGTGACACTAGACTTGGACATGTGTTGACAAATAGAAGCATTCTCTTTGCATCCTGGTAACCTTGAAATGATCAATGGAAGAAGAGAAAAAGCATTGGTAACTTTGACATTATACACAACTGTGATATAAGCATAGTTAAAATAGAATCAACCAACGTTTTCTCACAGCAAAGCTTCAAACACCCGAAGATGACCCGATCAATTGGGCCTCCTCATGGTATATTTTCTCCTACGATTATCTTGGTTTGAGACCCTGATTTAGGACACTTACGCCCTGGTAGAACTGGGCGTTAATGAACGAGAAGAAAGAAAAGAGAAGTGTGATTCAGAAATTGGCTAAAGTATTGATAGGGTCACTGTAATCTGTGTATTTCAGATGATATCGATGAATGTGCCAGCAACCCCTGCCAAAATGGTGGAACATGCGACAATAATGAGGGCTTTTACTCCTGTAAGTGCGAGGGAACTGGATACGTGGGGCAAAACTGTGGAGGTAAGTTGGTCAAGTGCTGATTCCTATTTCTGACATTTGTTCATTCCTGTTACAAGTACCCCACTGCCTATGGCAATGGAAAGACATTGTTGGGGAAAGCATGTATAGCAACCATAAAGACATTTTTCTGTAGTGCAACTTTCCCATATGATGACTTCATGCTGACAATGTAAGATCGAAATGCTTCCTGTGATGAACTTGTCATTTGCATTGAGGAGTCTCCTGGAAAAGATAGAAAGGGAAGAGTAGGGGATATAGGTTGTTGGTAAGGCCAGGCTTGTGATACTCCCTTTAACGGTGGAGGTCATTATGGGAACTCTGCCCTGATGACAGAACTCCCTGGCACCGCAGGGCAGAAATACCTGTGCCGAAAGAGCGAGCCATATCACTTAGACCATTTTCTCAGGTTGGATCCATTATCAAAACTGACACTAGACTTGGACATGTGTTGACAAATAGAAGCATTCTCTTTGCATCCTGGTAAACCCTGAAATGATCGATGGAAGAAGATAAAAAGCATTGGTAAATTTGACATTATACACAACTGTGATAATAAGCATAATTAAAAAAGAATCATCCAACGTTTTCTCACAGCAAAGCTTCAAACACTCGAAGATGACCCGATCAATTGGGCCTCCTCATGGTATATTTTCTCCTACGATTACCCTGGTTTGAGACCCTGATTTAGGACACTTCAGCCCTGGTAGAACTGGGCGTTAATGAACGAGAAGAAAGAAAAGAGAAGTGTGATTCAGAAATTGGCTAAAGTATTGATAGGGTCACTGTAATCTGTGTATTTCAGATGATATCGATGAATGTGCCAGCAACCCCTGCCAAAATGGTGGAACATGCGACAATAATGAGGGCTATTACTCCTGTAAGTGCGAGGGAACTGGATATGTGGGGCCAAACTGTGGAGGTAAGTTGGTCAAGTGCTGATTCCTATTTCTGACATTTGTTCATTCCTGTTACAAGTACCCAACTGCCTATGGCAATGGAAAGACATTGTTGGGGAAAGCATGTATAACAACCACAAAGACATTTTTTTGTAGTGCAACTTTCCCATATGATGACTTTGTGACGTTCTCCGGTAAGTCGGGGTTGCCGATTCTTACAGCAGAGGAACGTGGGGATTGTTCGGGTCTCGGGGCGGACGGGGAATCCGGGCCAAGAACCGAGATGTGTTTTTAGAGTCGTGCCTCGCGCACGAGGGGGGGGGCTGAGCGAATCGGTCGGGAATCGGCGCTGGATGTCAAACGGAGGACTGCGGGGAAGGGAAATTATGGTAGGGGTACGGTTCGGCCGGGGCTCGTCTCGCTCTATCTCCCAGACCAGCATTCACCCCTACCGGGCGGTCCACCCCGTGGTTCCGGTCCGCGGGGCCGTCGGGCCGACGCTCGCCTATTGTTTGGTAGCGTGGGGCCGAGCCTGCCGCGCCCTCGTCCCCGCGGACTTCGTTCCTTCGTTCCGCCCTTCATGCCTTCGTGCCATGCTGCGCCTATGCTTCCGGGACGGTTTCGGGCCTTCGTGCCTTACTTCGGTCCTTTGTTCCTCGTTCCTCGGGCCGTCGGGCCCCTACCCTAAGTTTCTCCTATTTATCTCGAACTTCGACTATTTTATCCTAACTTCTGGTTAATTGCTCGGATCGGCTCACCTTAGCGGTTGTTTCAGGAAAGAAGACACGTCTGGACACAAGGAGAACTGTTAAAGAACTCTGTTTATTCGGGCCTCACCACCCCTTTATATACCCTAGAGGTCAGCCCTGATTGGCTGTTTTCAGTCACGTGATCTACAACTGACATCACTTCCGGTTTACATTCTCGTTTCCGGTTTACATCTCACTTCCGGTTTACATCTTTCCGGGTCTCGTTCCTTTACATATTCGTTCCTTTACACTTTCGTTCCTTTACATATTCGTGCCTCTTTTTCGGGCTTTTTACACTTTCGTTCATTCTTACATATTTCGTTCTTTTACACTTTTGTTCCTTTTCGAACATATATACCTTTTATAATATTACCTTATTTTCTCTTATTTTGATCTCTACATATTTGGATGAATAGCCGTTCATCACACCCTCCCGCACCTTCTTGAAAGGTGGGAAAACACGTCTTACAAAATTTCAAAGCAGTTCATACAGCAACGACAACAGGACATACTTTAAAACCAGAAACATTTTAAACTACCAATCCTACGCTCCTTATCGGTAGAGGAGGAGGTGTCACCCTCTGTCCTCTCCGGTCTACCTCGGAGGGCCCCCGGGGCCTATCCGGCTAATTTTTATTTCTCTTCTTTCTTCTTTCTTCGTTTTTCTCGCTTCTCGGTTAAGTTCATATAATTCGTTTTACATATCCTAGTCTCTTTTATCTTCGTCATAGTTCTTATCCTGGGTCTATTAGGACCCGTACTGCGCTTTTTCTCGTCTTAGGATGAGCGAGCCGGTCGCGGCTCTCCCACCCGGGACTGGGGATCGGTCGTGACCCCGTCGCCCCCGTTCCTTTCCTCTCGGCTCTATGTACTTAGCCCCTCGGCGTTTTTCCTCGCCTTTACCCTCGTTAGGACAGAGGGACCGGTCGCGGTCCTCCTGCCCGGGGCCATGGGTCGGTCGTGACCCGCAATGCCCCCGTTCCATTCGTTTTTCGTCGTCCAGACGCTCTCCCCTAGTTCGGGCGGAGAATCGGTCGTGATTCTCCCACCCAGAGGCAAGGGTCGGTCGTGACCCTTAGTCCTCTCGACTTTCTGTCCACTTTTCGTCGTCCAGACGTTCTCCGTTGTTTTTGGGTAGAGAATCAGTCGCGATTCTCCCACCCGGTCGGTCGTGACCCCTCGTTCTTCCGTTTTATCACTCTTCTCTGCATTCTTTTGGGTGATGAAGTTTTGTAGAAAGACTGAAGTTTTCTTGTAGAAAGAATGTTCTTTTCTAGACTTCGCGCCCTCGGTCGCCTCGGCATTCAGAGCCTCCCAATGACTTTTCACGTTTGGCAAGGACAACATGTTCGAGCCGGAGGCCGAGGTACCCAGCGGTCCAAAGAAGAAATGGCAATGGATGTGGAGAGGAACTTAGTTCAACCGTTAAAGTTCCAAGTGGAAGCTTCAGCAGATGACGTCGCGGGGTTCGTGCTATTGGTCACAGTGAAACTCTGGATGGAGTTTGGGGTGAAGGTAAGTTTGTGAAGACTGGAATTATTAATTGTTGATGAATTGTCCGTTTTCCGTACAGGAACTGAAGTTTGACTTTTGTGGCACATGTCCTCGTGGTTAACCCAGCACCAAGACGTTCAGTCTTCGACCACGTCGACACACTCAAAGATTTCAAAGGAAGATATTGGAGAGAGAGTTCAATGTAGTTAATAGGGTATTTCCGTCACCGTTCCGGGCCCAAGTGGCATGACAACAACCGGAACGGAGACCCGATAAGAAGACAATTTTCTTTTTGATGAGGTTTCTTTGATGACAGGAGCCGGGGTCTCTCATCCCTCCCCCCCCGTGAGCAACGGTAGGAAGACAATCCTTCTTGGGGCGAGAGGGAGGCTCCTTCGTTCTACTGATGAGATGATTTTCTAAGAAGAGGATTCCTACTCCGGGCACTCGGGCCCTCGTTCATCTTTCGGGCTCTCGGGCCCCGCTCTGCTTCGTAATAAAGGTAAGTTTAAGATTTGGTCTGGTTTGATTCTGGGGTAAGGCCACAGTCTTCATCGGTGCCATGTCCATTTACATGAAGCCACTTGAACGCCTTTGACACGCGCCGGGACAACAGCTTCGAATCGTTCCGAGCCGCTCCTAGGTACGGTGGTTCGAAGTAGGTAAGTTGAAGATATTTGTGAGAAAGGAGAAGAAGAAGTTGTAGAAAGGGAAGATGGACATCAACTGGGATCTGCACCCAACGTCAACGTTTGAGATCCGGAACGGGCCCATCTCAGCCGGCTTCAAAAATACCGGATCTAGAGAAGAACTCATCCGATGTCGAACTCCAAGTCAGGGATGAAGGATTGCTTTCCGTCGTTCTTTGCAGACCTCTTGAGTCGTCTATCGAGGCATCCGAGGCCGACGTTCCAAGCACCACCTCCCTATATGTTTCAAAGACTATTTTGTTCCGTTCGTCGGGAAGAAGATATCAGGAAGTACGACATGGAAGCAGTCACTGTCACTACTGCAGGTAAGGTATTAATATATAATTTAGTAAGTCTATTAACTTCGTTTATGTATTATTTCGGTGGGGCACGAGCGAGGGCCTTTCAGCTACCGTCCCTGCTCGTACCCCGGTCCTCCGGGAGACATCTACAATTCACCGTAGTCCTTTCACGACTCGCTGCATCGATCTTGGCACGCTAAAACCAGCATCCAGGTGGAGAAGTTTCACTCTACTGTTCTCCGTATGCGGTAAGAGGCTGAAGACAAGGAAACTCAGAAGATGATGGTACAATAAATCCGGGCCCATCCGGTCCAACATCCTGAGTGATCCATCCAAGATCAAGATGGTCGAAGCCCGAAGAAGTCCAGACGAGCCGTGGAAAGTTCGTTTTTTTGGTGCCGCTAGAGGACAGAGGTCGTTCTTCACTCGCCTCCAGATCCCTCAAGGCAGCACGGGAGAAGGGTTTCAGTCTTGGCCCGCGCCAGCCTTTCCTCCAGCGGCGAGTCGCCGGTCCACCGGTACCTTATTTACCCCGGCACGACCGTCGACTCAAGAATTACACAATACTGTTCGTTCATTCTGAGTTCCTTTCCTCGATTCCACCTCCTTGTTTTACTCTCGCTTCGACGTTCCGTCACTATCCTTTTTTTTCTCGTTCCCTGGGCCGCCCGGTCCGCTATCTGTCCAATTTCCGCGACCGGACGGTCCTACTCAACTTGCTTGGTCCCAACCAACGCAGCGGGGCTTCTGGGAAGAAGTGGAACAGCTACACACTTGCTTTTCCTCCGAGCGCCTCCTCCCGTTCCGTATCGCCCCGCAGGCTTGGTAAGTTCGTTCCAGACATGGACCTTCCAGCTCACTGATTACGATCAACACCTCCTAACACATGCGGTTTCGTTCAATTCCGCAAGAAGAAGATTCCCATGAAGAAACTACCGGGTTTATTTTGGTAAGAATACTTAAGATGAGAATATTCGAGCCCGCCAGTCCGTTCCCGATGTTTTAAAGCAAAGTTTCGGGCTCGTCCAGCGGTCTCCAGGAAAGTTTTTATCCGGGCTTCGGACTCCTGTGCGGCTCAGGTACCTCCTCCTCGGCCCGGTCCTCTCCCTGGGGGTTTGACACTATGGGTGAGGAGCCAATGCCCCGTAATCCCTCCCCACCCGACTCGCGACGCGCCATTTTCCGCTTCTGGTTCCGTCGCGCTATCTTCCGTGCAGGACTCTAAGCAGCATACACCGTTCTCTCCTTTTCGAGGCTTTTCATCCTTCTTCCTGACGTCGGGCCGGTAGAAGCAGCCTCTCCTCCCTGGCCGGGAGCTCGAGAAGTTGGTCCACTAGTCTGCTCTGCTTTTCTACCTCCCTCGTCGTCTTTAACAAGTCGTCTAGCTGGTCTTCGTTTTTATACAACACTAAAGTCTGAGCCAACTGGACGGTCCGGTTGTGTTCGTTAATTAACCTGTCGACTCCCGGGAACTCTCGGGTGAACGGCCCCATCGCTGCCGTCGGGAACTGTGCCATTGCCTCGTCGAACGTCTCTGGCTCGCAGCCCGTTTCCAGTGCCATCAGGAACGCCATAGACGCTGAAGCCATCGCTCTCGTCTTAGCCGTCATCCCTCGCACCTGCCTCGGAGGCCACGCCAGTTGCACCTGGATTGCCTCCTCCGCGTCCCAGTCCCGTACCGCCCGTGCCGTTACCGGAAAGTGTCCCTGCAAGACCTGTTGAATGGCCTGCGTTCGTAACAACTTGAGTCGTGGCGTTTCTCCAGATGGTCCTGCCGTTGGTGTCTCCATCCCTATGGACCCGAACACTGAGTCCGAAGCCGCCCCCGACTCGTCCAGTTCTTGCCTGTCCGGCTCGTATCCTTTGGTCTCGGCCTGTCCCAACTCCATGTCTTCCGAGTCCTCTACTTCTGTATCCATGGATTGAGCAGCCGGTATTTTCAGTCTATGCATCATAACTCGTGGTTGTAGTGCTCGTCCATCCTTGTCCTCGTCCTTAAGTGGGGTGTCCGGTCCTGGCGGCGATCTCATCCTCTCTGGTGACGGCGGTCCCGGGGTCTCTTCCGATCCCTGCGACCCAAAGAACGAGCTTCCCAGACTGGCTCGGGTCAAATTGTCTACAGCCGCTCGTGTTTCCGGCGTATCCGGTGCCACTAAGATGTCCCTCATCCGCTTCAGTCCCGGGGGCGGTACCACTGGCTGCTTGCATACCATCTTCTCCAGGGGTGAGTCCGCCCTCGTCGGGGTAGGGGTAGAGAACAACGGCTGCGTTGAAGCCATCGACGCCGTTTCCTCGGTCTTGACCGCGTGTCGAACATACTTCACTTTTTCAACTCGGCCCGATGGTTTGAGTCCTTGTCTCTCCGCCATCTCGAAGATGAACCTCCCCAGGTACAGCGCCTCTCTCTCCGCCAACCGGCATCCTTGCGCGTCCCGAATACTGTCCTCCAGCTCCCGGTCTGTTCTCGCCTCTCGGTAACCCCTGAACGCTCCTTCCCGGTTCATCGTTCCTTTTAGGTATCCGGGGTACCTCGGGTGCCGCGACTCATAAACAACCGACTTCTTGTGGACTGTCATCATAGTAAACTGCGCGTCGCTACAAGGTGGTTCTAGTCCCGTGGTCCGTTTTACTCCTGTCGAGGTCTCGGGTTGCGATGGTCCCAGCTCTCCTGCGCTACTGGACTCGGCGATGACCAAGGACCGATCGCTCCGAACTGACGTACTCCGGCCCGACTCTGACTGGTCCGAGCTCGTTCCCTCCTCAAGTTCTCTCGGGACTTTCTTGACCTTTTTCCACTTTTTCTTCCGGGACGGCTCCTCCGCCGTAGATCCTTGTGCCGGGGGTCTCTTGAAGGCTGGAGGCTCCTCTTCCTCTCCCTTAACTTTCGGACGTTGATCGTCGGACGAGCTCATTAATTCCACCACCTCAGCCCCCGGTGGTATCCCTGAGCAACCTGGCTTCGGGGCTGGTGTGGATCTTCCTCCTCTTCCTCTGCCCGGGAGTCCTCTGCCGGGGAGTCCTCGTCCTCTCGGTTCTCGCGGTTCTCCCTGGGCGTTTAACTTCTTTACTTGTCTTTGTACTATTCCAGCCACTTGGTCTCCTGTCAGGAGTGGTCTCGGGTTGATCACAGCCCGGCTCGCGCTTCGCGGTGACTCGGTGACTTCCTTCCGCACCCCTTTCGCGGCCCTCCGAGGGGAACGGTGCGTGGGCGTCGACCGTTCCGTTACTCCGGCCAAGGGTCCCTTCCCTGCTGCCTTGGCTGCTTGGGCTCCCTCGCCGGCCTCGTTGGCCTCCGGTTCTTCCTCTGTTGCTTCCTGCTCCGGCTGCTCGGCGTCGCTGTCGTCGGACCCTCTTGATGCCCTCGGGTAGCAAGGTACGCGAATCCTCCGCCGCGGCCTCTCCGGTGCCTCCTTGTCCACCGCTTTCTCGGGGGGAAGGAATCCCTCCGGATGACGCACAGCGTAGTCATGTTCCAAATCGGCTACCCGGGCCGCCGTTTCGTCTCCAGGAGTGAAACTGGTGTACGGCGGTCGTCCTTTTGGATCCAAGGCGAACGCCGCAGCATACTCCAGCCTCAGAAGGGGGTCCTGTTTTGGCATCCCTCTCAGCAAGTTTCCTTCGTGTGATTCCCACATGTGCTTTTTCCAGTCCTGGTGTGTCGAATATGCTCGGCTCGAACACACCGGGCACATGTAGTACTGCTTCCGTACTCTATCGTGCTGGCCTCGGATGTGCTTGGCTAGGTGTTTGAATTCCTTTCCGCGACACTGTCCTTCCCAACACTGTCCGCTCATCGCGTCCGTTTTCCGGGCTTTCGGGCCTCGTTCCAAACTCGAAGCTCGTCCCGTCAGCCTTCTTCGTTTCCGCCTCGTGGTGATGCTGCTCGTCTCACTTCTCTGCTTTTTTTCCTCTCCTAGCTTGGTCTGCTCGTCTGCGATTTGATGAATCCTGATCGGCTGACCAGAATGACCTGCTCCGGCGAGCGCTCTGCCTTTTGTAGCCGCCGCAGGCGGAAGTGGGCGTGGCCTGCACTAGCGACCCCTAGCGTCAAGCTCACCACCCACTTCAGCGGTGGCGCCCCCTACTATTTCCGGTCCCCGGGGCCCGCCGCTGGTCACCGCCCTGCCTGCCGTTTACCTCGCGGCCCCTCGCCGTCTGCGCATTTTCTTCCTAGGCCTTTTATTGCCCCACCGGACGTCCTCGGTCCTTTCATCTCTGTCGCCTCCTCTTGCCTTTTCACCTGGCCCTCACAGTGCTTCCGCACACTTCCCGGAGAACACAGGGGCTCGACGTTATTATCCTCTCGCCGCCGCCCCGTTCTCTTTGTCATCTTCACTTCTTTTACGACCTACTTTAAAGCCTGTCCTCGTTTCAGGCCTCGCCTTTTACAACCGTCCGTTCGTTCCTCCGGCGTTCCCGAGAGTGCCGCATCTACTCTCCTCCGGTCTCCTGGACGCTGTAAAGCGGTATTACCAAGTCAGCATTACTTCAAAAGTCTTCATCAGCTTGCTGCCGGGTCTGGGTTTCGTTGTAATCCGACCATCTTTTCCACGCCGTGGTTCCTCCGAACTGACCGGAAAGCGGCTACGTGGGACTACTTTAGACACTCGGGCCGTCGTGGCTCCCGAACGCCGTTTTTCGTTCCAACCCCGCATTTCCCACCTATATTACATCCGCAAGAGAACCAATCTTCAGCTAGGTAGCAAATCTCTACAGCCTAACGACCTGCACGCCTACTGTAGTGGTCAACACACCGCCCCGACTCAATGGCCCCAGGTTGATCAGTCCTTTTTGGCCAAAGCCTTTCTGTGTAGCGCCGATTTGGTCGTTCCCTTGGTCCTCTTCCACCTGCGGAATCGAGACACGAGAACGACTTCATCACAAAAAGGGGGTACCCCGCTTCCGTACGTGCCCTAGCGCGCCCCACCCCAAGCATCTACTGTGCAGCCTCGTATCCTTGCTGGTCAGCTACCATCCAGGCTGGCGCAGCGTGTCCTCGGTAGGGTTCCAGGCGGTCCACATGAACCACCCCCCCCGGTTTCCCTCGTTTCTTCCGAACTACCACCCGTCCTCGGTCAAGCACCTTGACGATCAGTGCAGGGCCTATCCATGGAAATCGCAATTTCGTTCCCTTGTCCCTATCCACCACCGTATCGTGCACCCAGACCAATTCTCCGGCGTGGTATTCCCGCCGAGTCACCTTTCCATCGTACTCGTGTTTCTGATGAATGGTGGCTCATTTCAGCCCTGCCCGGGCCTCCCGATAGGCCGCGACTAGCCCTCTCTCCAGGCTTTCCACGTAGTCGCCCACCCGTCGGGGTTCCTCCTCCGGTCCTAGAGGTCTCCCATATATCGCCTGTCGTGGCATCATGGTCTGTCGGCCCAGCATCATCATGTTCGGTGTCACTCCCGTGCTGGCTTGCGGCGTTGCTCTGTAGCTCATCATCACGAGCGGGACCATCTCATCCCATTCCCGGCCTGTTCCTCGGCAGCTAGCTTTCAGAAAGCACCCTAAAGTGCGGAAACTTCGTTCTATGTATCCGTCACTCCGGGGGTGGTACGGCGTCGTTCTCGTTTTGTGTATTCCAAACAGTGCACAGACCTGAGCCACCACCTCGGATTCGAAATTCGTGCCCTGATCCGAGTGTAGTTCCCGAAACGCGCCGTACCGTGCTACTACTTCTTCAACCAGCTTGTCTGCTACTGTCACTGCCTTCTGATCCGGGATCGGGAAGCACTCCAGCCACTTGGTGAAATAGCACCCCACCATCAGGCAGTACTTGTTTCCTCGTTTCGTGACTGGGTACGGGCCCGAAACATCCATGGCCAGCCGTTCCATCGGCTCCCCTACTATGTATTGATGCAGCGGCTCCCGTCTTCCTCGTCCTCTTTTCAGCAACGCGCAGTCACATTCTCGACATTCCTTCCGCACGTCCTCTCGGAGTCCCGGCCAGTAAAACCCTTGTTCCAACAGGGCCGTCGTTCTGGCGACTCCCAGGTGCGCTCCTGCTGCGCCTCCATGGTATTCCCTCACCAACTCGGCCCGTTCCTCTCTGGGAACGACCAGTTGGTTCCTCCAACCATGTCCTTCTAGTTCCCAGTACTTCCGATGCAGCACGCTATCCTTGAGGCTTAATCGTTCCCACTGCCTCCATAGGATCTTTGTTTCCCGGGATTCCGGAGATATGACCTCCCAACCTGGCCGGTTCGCATCCTCTTCCATGCGTGCGATAATCGGTCCTATATCTCGATCCCTCCTCTGTGCTGCTTTCATCTCCTGCGGGGACCATCCGGGCTCATACCCCCGGGCCCGCGTCACTACTCTCACTTTCTCGGTACCCTCGTGTTCCTCTCCGCACTGTTTACACGGATACCGGGACAACGCGTCAGCGTTCCCATGCTTCCTACCCGGTCGGTGTTGGAACGACACGTCGTGCGAGTCGATAATCTCAATCCACTGGGCAGCCTGCCCCATCGGTTCCTTACTTCTCTGCAGCCAACTAACCGCGCTATTATCCGTCCGGACTATTACGCGTTGACCATAGATGTAGCACCGAAAATGCTTCAAAGCTCGCACCACCGCCAACAGTTCTTTCCGCGTGGTGCAATACTTTCGCTCGTTCGACTCCAGGGTTTTGCTCGTGTAAGCTATTACCCGTTCCTCCCCTCTCTGCTCCTGTGATAGCACGGCTCCCGTCCCCACGTCACTGGCGTCCGTGTCAAGCCACCATTGTCCTTCTTCCTCCGGGAATCCCAACACCGGGGCCTCTGTTAACGCCCTCTTCATGGCACCAAACGCCTCTTGTCGTCTCGCGCTCCACACGAAAGGCTCCTCTTTCGTCGCCAATTCATACAAGGGGGCAGCCAATTCCGTGAAGCCGTTTATATGTCTTCTATAATACGAACACAATCCCACAAAGGCTCGTACCTCATGGAGATCCCAAGGGACCGGCCACTCGTTTACTTGCCGACACTTTTCGGGGTCGGGTTCGATCCCGTTGAATGAGACGACGTGTCCCAAGAACGGAATCTCCTTCTGGAACAACCTGCATTTTCGTGCCTTCAACTTCAGCCCTGCAGTGTTCAATCGGTCCAGAACCCGTACCAATCTTTCCAGAGTCACTTCAAACGTTGGCCCGAAGACCAATATGTCATCCAGGTATACCAGACACTCCTCCCACACAATTCCTCTGAGGATTCTTTCCATCAGTCTCTCGAAGGTGGCCGGGGCGTTCACTAGCCCGAATGGCATCACTTTAAACTCATACAATCCTCCTTGAGTTACGAAGGCCGTCTTCTCTCGGTCCTCGGGTGCCATCTCTACCTGCCAATATCCGCTTGCGAGATCCAGACTGCAGAAGAATAGGCTCCCGCCCAGGGTGTTGAGGCTGTCCTCTATCAGTGGGAGCGGATAGGCGTCCACTTTTGTAGCCTGATTCAATTTTCGATAGTCGATGCAGAATCTCGTTCCTCCGTCCTTCTTTTTCACCAAGACGGTCGGGCTGCTCCATGCACTTCCGCTCTCCTGGATGATTCCCAGATTTAACATATCCTCCACCAGTGCTCGTTCTTCTTCTCTCCTGGTGGCCGGATACCGTCTGACCCTTTGCTTGATCGGCATCTGATCCCCCGTACTAATTCGGTGTTGTACTAAATCTGTCCGTCCTAGCTCATGTTTCGAGGTCGCAAACATTTGTTCCCGGGCCATGATGGCTTTTTCCAATTCTCCGCCTTCCTCCGTGGTTAGGCCTTTCTTAGCCTCCTCTATCATCTCGACGAGCGCTCCAGGGGGTTCTTTTACATCGCTTCCCGTACCTCGTACTTCTTGTACGAAGGTGGCTTCTCCGAGTACTCTGCCGGTTTCCAATTTCGCGCTCTTGGTCCCTCGGTTGGCCACCCAAACTTTATTTTCCTCTCCTAACGTCACCGTTCCTGGAATCACTTCCAGTCCCATGGGTAATCCAGTGCCGGTGATGACAGCCAGCTGTCCACTCTGTCCCACGTCCACTCTTGCCACTATTGTTACTCGGGTCACCTGGAGCGGGGGTATTTCCGTCGTTCCCTCGATTCTCACGACCTGTCCTCCGACGGTAACTGCCCGAACCCCATCCGTTCTTCGTTCTACTCCTGGGATTCGTTCCCCCTCTCCCCCCCCTTCGGCGGGCAGGAAGACAGCACTCGCGTGGGGCTTAACTGTTAGCCGGTATTTCACCGCGAAGTAGTTTCCAAGGATTCCTTCATCTCTACCGATGTCTGCTACCATGAATGTCCACTGCAACACGCGTGTTCCCAATCGTACTGACAAGTTCGTGCATCCGTAGCACCGCAGCGGACTACCATCCACCGAGCAGAGGCGTCCTTCGTACCCGTCCAGGTCTTCCCATTTTCGTCCCCACTCTCTCCAGAGACGGTCTGACAGCAAACTAATCATAGATCCGGTATCAACCAAAAAACGGACGACACTCTCTCCTACCGTTCCGGCCACATAAAGTCCACATTCTCCCATGCCTACTACTTCTCTCGCCGCGCCCGAAGGGGGCCCCGTGCTTACTGCGACGGCGACTGTCCGTTTCCCTGACGCTGAGAACACTCCCTCGCGAAGTGGCCCTTCTGGTGACATTGATGACATTCCAGATCTTCCTTTCGTTTCTTGAACGCCTCTCTCCGGGCCGTTGCCTGTCTCCTGGCTTCTCGTTCTTCTGCCAATTCCTTCATCATCTCCTCCAACTTACCGTTTAAGGCCATGATTTGTGTATTGGCGTCCTCCTCGGGCTTCACTGCCCGCAGGAGGCGGCGTGAGTATCGCTCCTGTATTTCTACCACCTCCACCGCCTCCTCTAACGTCTTGCATCCCTTCTCTGCACACTTCAGCTGAAGGTCTTCCCCAACTGCAGCCTGGAACGCGTGTAATGCTGCTTTTTCCTGGCTGGCGTAGTCGTTGGAGAAGTAGGCTCTTGACGCCAACCGTCGGGCGTTATCGGCCAACTCCTTCGCTGTTTGGTTCTTTACGCGTTTCAATCCCGCCAATTCTTGCAGAGCATTGCACGTATCCTTTTCCTGACCGAACCTCCGACGCAACGCCTCTACCCTCGCCGGGTAACGGAGTCGTTCCCTGTCCGGGAGTCTGACAAAGTACATTCGTGCCGTTCCCGTCAGCGAAAGAAAGAGCATCGCCGCCTTCTCCTCAGTCGTCCAACGTCCCAAGTCTGCGTACTCCTCGAATTGGTTGATCCATCCCTCGAAGTCCGGTTTTCCATCATACTTTTCCGGTCGTAAACTAAACTTCTTCAAACTCGCTCCTACCTGGCCGGTCAGTTGTTGTTGAGCTCGCGCATTCTGCTCATCCGTCGGGGTGGACGTTCCCATAAAGTTAAACCGCCTATCCATGATGGTCGTGTCCTCCCCTTTGGCCTCGGGTTTCGCACCTCCTTTCTCCTCCCCACCTTCCTTGAAGGCGATGTCAGAATCCATCTGATCGAAGACCGCAGCTGTCGCCATGAGCATCCAATATCGACAAAACACTCAGGATCCACAAGTCCGTATGTGCTTATTTCAGCACCACCGCTGCCACCAGTGTGGCGTTCTCCGGTAAGTCGGGGTTGCCGATTCTTACAACAGAGGAACGTGGGGATTGTTCGGGTCTCGGGGCGGACGGGGAATCCGGGCCAAGAACCGAGATGTGTTTTTAGAGTCGTGCCTCGCGCACGAGGGGGGGGCCTGAGCGAATCGGTCGGGAATCGGCGCTCGATGTCAAACGGAGGACTGCGGGGAAGGGAAATTATGGTAGGGGTACGGGTCGGCCGGGGCTCGTCTCGCTCTATCTCCCAGACCAGCATTCACCCCTACCGGGCGGTCCACCCCGTGGTTCCAGTCCGCGGGGCCGTCGGGCCGACGGTCGCCTATTGTTTGGTAGCGTGGGGCCGAGCCTGCCGCGCCCTCGTCCCCGCGGACTTCGTTCCTTCGTTCCGCCCTTCATGCCTTCGTGCCATGCTGCACCTATGCTTCCGGGACGGTTTCGGGCCTTCGTGCCTTACTTCCGTCCTCCGTTCCTCGTTCCTCGGGCCGTCGGGCCCCTACCCTAAGTTTCTCCTATTTATCTCGAACTTCGACTATTTTATCCTAACTTCTGGTTAATTGCTCGGATCGGCTCATCTTAGCGGTTGTTTCAGGAAAGAAGACACGTCTGGACACAAGGAGAACTGTTAAAGAACTCTGTTTATTCGGGCCTCACCGCCCCTTTATATACCCTAGAGGTCAGCCCTGATTGGCTGCTTTCAGTCACGTGATCTACAACTGACATCACTTCCGGTTTACATTCTCGTATCCGGTTTACATCTCACTTCCGGTTTACATCTTTCCGGGTCTCGTTCCTTTACATATTCGTTCCTTTACACTTTCGTTCCTTTACATATTCGTGCCTCTTTTTCGGGCTTTTTACACTTTCGTTCATTCTTACATATTTCGTTCTTTTACACTTTCGTTCCTTTTCGAACATATATACCTTTTATAATATTACCTTATTTTCTCTTATTTTGATCTCTACATATTTGGATGAATAGCCGTTCATCACAACTTCATGCTGACAATGTAAGATCGAAATGCTTCCTGTGATGAACTTGTCATTTGCATTGAGGAGTCTCCTGGAAAAGCTAGAGGGGAAGGAGTAGGGGATATAGGGTGTGGGTAAGGCCAGGCTTGTGATACTCCCTTTAACGGTGGAGGTCATTATGGGAACTCTGCCCTGATGACAGAACTCCCTGGCACCGCAGGGCAGAAATACCTGTGCCGAAAGAGCGAGCCATATCACTTAGACCATTTTCTCAGGTTGGATCCATTATCAAACCTGACACTAGACTTGGACATGTGTTGACAAATAGAAGCATTCTCTTTGCATCCTGGTAACCCTGAAATGATCGATGGAAGAAGAGAAAAAGCATTGGTAACTTTGACATTATACAAAACTGTGATAATAAGCATAATTAAAAAAGAATCATCCAACGTTTTCTCACAGCAAAGCTTCAAACAGTCGAAGATGACCCGATCAATTGGGCCTCCTCATGGTATATTTTCACCTACGATTACCCTGGTTTGAGACCCTGATTTAGGACACTTCAGCCCTGGTAGAACTGGGCGTTAATGAACGAGAAGAAAGAAAAGAGAAGTGTGATTCAGAAATTGGCTAAAGTATTGATAGGGTCACTGTAATCTGTGTATTTCAGATGATATCGATGAATGTGCCAGCAACCCCTGCCAAAATGGTGGAACATGCGACAATAATGAGGGCTATTACTCCTGTAAGTGCGAGGGAACTGGATATGAGGGGCAAAACTGTGGAGGTAAGTTGGTCAAGTGCTGATTCCTATTTCTGACATTTGTTCATTCCTGTAACAAGTACCGAACTGCCTATGGCAATGGAAAGACATTGTTGGGGAAAGCATGTATAACAACCACAAAGACATTTTTCTGTAGTGCAACTTTCCCATATGATGACTTCATGCTGACAATGTAAGATCCAAATGCTTCCTGTGATGAACTTGTCATTTGCATTGAGGAGTCTCCTGGAAAAGCTAGAGGGGGAGGAGTAGGGGATATAGGGTGTGGGTAAGGCCAGGCGTGTGATACTCCCTTTAACGGCGGAGGTCATTATGGGAACTCTGCCCTGATGACAGAACTCCCTGGTACCGCAGGGCAGAAATACCTGTGCCGAAAGAGCGAGCCATATCACTTAGACCATTTTCTCAGGTTGGATCCATTATCAAACCTGACACTAGACTTGGACATGTGTTGACAAATAGAAGCATTCTCTTTGCATCCTGGTAACCCTGAAATGATCGATGGAAGAAGATAAAAAGCATTGGTAACTTTGACATTATACAAAACTGTGATAATAAGCATAATTAAAAAAGAATCATCCAACGTTTTCTCACAGCAAAGCTTCAAACACTCGAAGATGACCCGATCAATTGGGCCTCCTCATGGTATATTTTCTCCTACGATTACCCTGGTTTGAGACCCTGATTTAGGACACTTCAGCCCTGGTAGAACTGGGCGTTAATGAACGAGAAGAAAGAAAAGAGAAGTGTGATTCAGAAATTGGCTAAAGTATTGATAGGGTCACTGTAATTTGTATATTTCAGATGATATCGATGAATGTGCCAGCGACCCCTGCCAAAATGGTGGAACATGCGACAATAATGAGGGCTATTACTCCTGTGAGTGCGAGGGAACTGGATATGTGGGGCAAAACTGTGGAGGTAAGTTGGTCAAGTGCTGATTCCTATTTCTGACATTTGTTCATTCCTGTTACAAGTACCCAACTGCCTATGGCAATGGAAAGACATTGTTGGGGAAAGCATGTATAACAACCACAAAGACATTTTTCTGTAGTGCAACTTTCCCATATGATGACTTCATGCTGACAATGTAAGATCCAAATGCTTCCTGTGATGAACTTGTCATTTGCATTGAGGAGTCTCCTGGAAAAGCTAGAGAGGGAGGAGTAGGGGATATAGGGTGTGGGTAAGGCCAGGCTTGTGATACTCCCTTTAACGGTGGAGGTCATTATGGGAACTCTGCCCTGATGACAGAACTCCCTGGTACCGCAGGGCAGAAATACCTGTGCCGAAAGAGCGAGCCATATCACTTAGATCATTTTCTCAGGTTGGATCCATTATCAAACCTGACACTAGACTTGGACATGTGTTGACAAATAGAAGCATTCTCTTTGCATCCTGGTAACCCTGAAATGATCGATGGAAGAAGATAAAAAGCATTGGTAACTTTGACATTATACACAACTGTGATAATAAGCATAATTAAAAAAGAATCATCCAACGTTTTCTCACAGCAAAGCTTCAAACACTCGAAGATGACCCGATCAATTGGGCCTCCTCATGGTATATTTTCTCCTATGATTACCCTGGTTTGAGACCCTGATTTAGGACACTTCAGCCCTGGTAGAACTGGGCGTTAATGAACGAGAAGAAAGAAAAGAGAAGTGTGATTCAGAAATTGGCTAAAGTATTGATAGGGTCACTGTAATCTGTGTATTTCAGATGATATCGATGAATGTGCCAGCAACCCCTGCCAAAATGGTGGAACATGCGACAATAATGAGGGCTATTACTCCTGTAAGTGCGAGGGAACTGGATATGTGGGGCAAAACTGTGGAGGTAAGTTGGTCAAGTGCTGATTCCTATTTCTGACATTTGTTCATTCCTGTTACAAGTACCCAACTGCCTATGGCAATGGAAAGACATTGTTGGGGAAAGCATGTATTGCAACCACAAAGACATTTTTCTGTAGTGCAACTTTCCCATATGATGACTTCATGCTGACAATGTAAGATCCAAATGCTTCCTGTGATGAACTTGTCATTTGCATTGAGGAGTCTCCTGGAAAAGCTAGAGGGGGAGGAGTAGGGGATATAGGGTGTGGGTAAGGCCAGGCTTGTGATACTCCCTTTAACGGTGGAGGTCATTATGGGAACTCTGCCCTGATGACAGAACTCCCTGGCACCGCAGGGCAGAAATACCTGTGCCGAAAGAGCGAGCCATATCACTTAGACCATTTTCTCAGGTTGGATCCATTATCAAACCTGACACTAGACTTGGACATGTGTTGACAAATAGAAGCATTCTCTTTGCATCATGGTAACCCTGAAATGATCGATGGAAGAAGAGAAAAAGCGTTGGTAACTTTGACATTATACACAACTGTGATATAAGCATAGTTAAAATAGAATCAACCAACGTTTTCTGACAGCAAAGCTTCAAACACTCGAAGATGACCCGATCAATTGGGCCTCCTCATGGTATATTTTCTCCTACGATTACCCTGGTTTGAGACCCTGATTTAGGACACTTCAGCCCTGGTAGAACTGTGCGTTATTGAACGAGAAGAAAGAAAAGAGAAGTGTGATTCAGAAATTGGCTAAAGTATTGATAGGGTCACTGTAATCTGTGTATTTCAGATGATATCGATGAATGTGCCAGCAACCCCTGCCAAAATGGTGGAACATGCGACAATAATGAGGGCTATTACTCCTGTAAGTGCGAGGGAACTGGATATGTGGGGCAAAACTGTGGAGGTAAGTTGGTCAAGTGCTGATTCCTATTTCTGACATTTGTTCATTCCTGTTACAAGTACCCAACTGCCTATGGCAATGGAAAGACATTGTTGGGGAAAGCATGTATAGCAACCACAAAGACATTTTTCTGTAGTGCAACTTTCCCATAATGATGACTTCATGCTGACAATGTAAGATCCAAATGCTTCCTGTGATGAACTTGTCATTTGCATTGAGGAGTCTCCTGGAAAAGCTAGAGGGGGAGGAGTAGGGGATATAGGGTGTGGGTAAGGCCAGGCTTGTGATACTCCCTTTAACGTTGGAGGTCATTATGGGAACTCTGCCCTGATGACAGAACTCCCTGGCACCGCAGGGCAGAAATACCTGTGCCGAAAGAGCGAGCCATATCACTTAGACCATTTTCTCAGGTTGGATCCATTATCAAACCTGACACTAGACTTGGACATGTGTTGACAAATAGAAGCATTCTCTTTGCATCCTGGTAACCCTGAAATGATCGATGGAAGAAGATAAAAAGCATTGGTAACTTTGACATTATACAAAACTGTGATAATAAGCATAATTAAAAAAGAATCATCCAACGTTTTCTCACAGCAAAGCTTCAAACACTCGAAGATGACCCGATCAATTGGGCCTCCTCATGGTATATTTTCTCCTACGATTACCCTGGTTTGAGACCCTGGTTTAGGACACTTCAGCCCTGGTAGAACTGGGCGTTAATGAACGAGAAGAAAGAAAAGAGAAGTGTGATTCAGAAATTGGCTAAAGTATTGATAGGGTCACTGTAATCTGTGTATTTCAGATGATATCGATGAATGTGCCAGCAACCCCTGCCAAAATGGTGGAACATGCGACAATAATGAGGGCTATTACTCCTGTAAGTGCGAGGGAACTGGATATGAGGGGCAAAACTGTGGAGGTAAGTTGGTCAAGTGCTGATTCCTATTTCTGACATTTGTTCATTCCTGTAACAAGTACCGAACTGCCTATGGCAATGGAAAGACATTGTTGGGGAAAGCATGTATAACAACCACAAAGACATTTTTCTGTAGTGCAACTTTCCCATATGATGACTTCATGCTGACAATGTAAGATCCAAATGCTTCCTGTGATGAACTTGTCATTTGCATTGAGGAGTCTCCTGGAAAAGCTAGAGGGGGAGGAGTAGGGGATATAGGGTGTGGGTAAGGCCAGGCTTGTGATACTCCCTTTAACGGCGGAGGTCATTATGGGAACTCTGCCCTGATGACAGAACTCCCTGGCACCGCAGGGCAGAAATACCTGTGCCGAAAGAGCGAGCCATATCACTTAGACCATTTTCTCAGGTTGGATCCATTATCAAACCTGACACTAGACTTGGACATGTGTTGACAAATAGAAGCATTCTCTTTGCATCCTGGTAACCCTGAAATGATCGATGGAAGAAGATAAAAAGCATTGGTAACTTTGACATTATACAAAACTGTGATAATAAGCATAATTAAAAAAGAATCATCCAACGTTTTCTCACAGCAAAGCTTCAAACACTCGAAGATGACCCGATCAATTGGGCCTCCTCATGGTATATTTTCTCCTACGATTACCATGGTTTGAGACCCTGATTTAGGACACTTCAGCCCTGGTAGAACTGGGCGTTAATGAACGAGAAGAAAGAAAAGAGAAGTGTGATTCAGAAATTGGCTAAAGTATTGATAGGGTCACTGTAATTTGTATATTTCAGATGATATCGATGAATGTGCCAGCGACCCCTGCCAAAATGGTGGAACATGCGACAATAATGAGGGCTATTACTCCTGTAAGTGCGAGGGAACTGGATATGTGGGGCAAAACTGTGGAGGTAAGTTGGTCAAGTGCTGATTCCTATTTCTGACATTTGTTCATTCCTGTTACAAGTACCCAACTGCCTATGGCAATGGAAAGACATTGTTGGGGAAAGCATGTATAACAACCACAAAGACATTTTTCTGTAGTGCAACTTTCCCATATGATGACTTCATGCTGACAATGTAAGATCCAAATGCTTCCTGTGATGAACTTGTCATTTGCATTGAGGAGTCTCCTGGAAAAGCTAGAGGGGGAGGAGTAGGGGATATAGGGTGTGGGTAAGGCCAGGCTTGTGATACTCCCTTTAACGGTGGAGGTCATTATGGGAACTCTGCCCTGATGACAGAACTCCCTGGCACCGCAGGGCAGAAATACCTGTGCCGAAAGAGCGAGCCATATCACTTAGACCATTTTCTCAGGTTGGATCCATTATCAAACCTGACACTAGACTTGGACATGTGTTGACAAATAGAAGCATTCTCTTTGCATCCTGGTAACCCTGAAATGATCGATGGAAGAAGATAAAAAGCATTGGTAACTTTGACATTATACACAACTGTGATAATAAGCATAATTAAAAAAGAATCATCCAACGTTTTCTCACAGCAAAGCTTCAAACACTCGAAGATGACCCGATCAATTGGGCCTCCTCATGGTATATTTTCTCCTACGATTACCCTGGTTTGAGACCCTGATTTAGGACACTTCAGCCCTGGTAGAACTGTGCGTTATTGAACGAGAAGAAAGAAAAGAGAAGTGTGATTCAGAAATTGGCTAAAGTATTGATAGGGTCACTGTAATCTGTGTATTTCAGATGATATCGATGAATGTGCCAGCAACCCCTGCCAAAATGGTGGAACATGCGACAATAATGAGGGCTATTACTCCTGTAAGTGCGAGGGAACTGGATATGTGGGGCAAAACTGTGGAGGTAAGTTGGTCAAGTGCTGATTCCTATTTCTGACATTTGTTCATTCCTGTTACAAGTACCCAACTGCCTATGGCAATGGAAAGACATTGTTGGGGAAAGCATGTATAGCAACCACAAAGACATTTTTCTGTAGTGCAACTTTCCCATAATGATGACTTCATGCTGACAATGTAAGATCCAAATGCTTCCTGTGATGAACTTGTCATTTGCATTGAGGAGTCTCCTGGAAAAGCTAGAGGGGGAGGAGTAGGGGATATAGGGTGTGGGTAAGGCCAGGCTTGTGATACTCCCTTTAACGTTGGAGGTCATTATGGGAACTCTGCCCTGATGACAGAACTCCCTGGCACCGCAGGGCAGTAATACCTGTGCCGAAAGAGCGAGCCATATCACTTAGACCATTTTCTCAGGTTGGATCCATTATCAAACCTGACACTAGACTTGGACATGTGTTGACAAATAGAAGCATTCTCTTTGCATCCTGGTAACCCTGAAATGATCGATGGAAGAAGATAAAAAGCATTGGTAACTTTGACATTATACACAACTGTGATAATAAGCATAATTAAAAAAGAATCATCCAACGTTTTCTCACAGCAAAGCTTCAAACACTCGAAGATGACCCGATCAATTGGGCTTCCTCATGGTATATTTTCTCCTATGATTACCCTGGTTTGAGACCCTGGTTTAGGACACTTCAGCCCTGGTAGAACTGGGCGTTAATGAACGAGAAGAAAGAAAAGAGAAGTGTGATTCAGAAATTGGCTAAAGTATTGATAGTGTGATGAACGGCTATTCAGCCAAAATACATAGAGGTTAAAATAATAGAAATAAGGTAATAATAGAAATAGATGTAAAGAACGAATATGTAAAGAACGAAGAACGAAATAGATGTAAAGAACGAATATGTAAAGAACGAATAACGAATATGTAAAGAACGAATAACGAATATGTAAAGAACGAATAACGAAAACGTAATGGAACGAAACCCGGAAATATGTAAACCGGAAGTGAAATGTAAACCGGAAACGGAATATATAAACCGGAAGTGACGTCAGTTGTAGGTCACGTGACCGAAGGCAGCCAATCAGGGCTGACCTCTCTAGTATATAAAGGGGCGGTGAGGCCCGAATAAACAGAGTTCTTTAACAGTTCTCCTGGTGTCCAGACGTGTCCTCTTTCCTGAAACAACCGCTAAAGATGAGCCGAACAGAGTAATTAAGCCGAAGTTAGGACAAAACAGTCGAAGTTCGAGATAGGTAGTAAAAACATAGGGTAAGGGGCCCGATGGCCCGAAGAACGAGGAACGAGGGAACGGAGTAGGGCACGAAGGCCCGAAGTAGTACCGGAAACCGAGGCGTAGTATGGTACGAAGACATGGGGAGCGGAACGAGGGAGCGAAGTCCGCGGGGACGAGGGCGCGGCATGCTCGGCCCCACGCTACCAAACAATAGGCGACCGTCGGCCCGTCGCCCCCGCGGACCGGAACTCAGGGGTGGACCGCCCCCCGGCCGACCCGTACCCCTACCATAATTTCCCTCCCCCGCAGTCCTCCGTCGACATCGAGTGCCGATTCCCGATCGATTCGCTCAGCCCCCCCTCGTGCGCGAGGCACGACTCTAGAAACACATCTCGGTTCTTGGCCCGGATTCCCCGTCCGCCCCGAGACCCGAACAACCCCCACGTTCCTCTGTTGTAAGAATCGGCAACCCCGACTTACCAGAGAACGTCACACTGGTGGCAGCGGTGGTGCTGAAATAGGCACATACGGACTTGTGGATCTTGGGTGTTTCATCGGTATTGGATACTCATGGCGACTGCGGCAGTCTTCGAGCAGATGGATTCTGACGTCGCCTTCAAGGAAGGTGGGGAGGAGAAAGGAGGTGCGAAAACCGAGACCAAAGGGGAGGACACGACCATCATGGGTAGGCAGTTTAATTTTATGGGAACGTCCACCCCGACGGATGAGCAGAATGTGCGGGCTCAGCAACAACAGACCGGTCAGGAAGGAGCGAGTTTGAAGAAGTTCAGTTTACGACCAGAGAAGTATGACGGTAAACCGGATTTCGAGGGATGGATCAACCAGTTTGAGGAGTACGCAACATTGGGACGCTGGACGGCCGAGGAAAAAGCGGCGATGCTTTTTCTCTCGCTGACGGGAACGGCACGAATGTACTTTGTCGGACTCCCGGACAGGGAACGACTCCGTTACTCAGCGAGGGTGGATGCGTTGCGCCGGAGGTTCGGTCAGGAGAAGGACACGTGTAATGCTCTGCAAGAGTTGGCGGGCTTGAAACGTGTAAAGAACCAGACAGCGAAGGAGTTGGCTGATAATGCCCGGCGACTGGCATCGAGAGCCTACTTCTCCAACGACTACGCTAGCCAGGAAAAAGCAGCATTACATGCGTTCCAGGCTGCAGTTGGGGAAGACCTTCAGCTGAAGTGTGCAGAGAAAGGATGCAAGACACTAGAGGAGGCGGTAGAGGTGGTAGAAATACAGGAACGATACTCACGCCGCCTCCTGCGGGCAGTGAAGCCCGAGGAGGACGCCAATACACAGATCATGGCCTTGAACGGTAAGTTGGAGGAGATGATGAAAGAATTGGCAGAAGAACGGGAAGCTAGAAGACAAGCAACGGCCCGGAGGGAGGCGTTTAGGAAGCGAAAAGAAGATTTAGAGTGTCATCAATGTCACCAGAAGAGCCATTTCGCAAGAGAGTGTTCTCAGCGTCAGGGAAACGGACAGTCGCCGTCGCAGTAAGCGCGGGGCCCCCTTCGGGCGCGGCGAGAGAAGTAGTAGGCATGGGAGAATGTGGACTTTATGTGGCCGGGACGGTGGGAGAGAGTGTCGTCCGTTTTTTGGTTGATACCGGATCTATGATCAGTCTGCTGTCGGAACGCCTCTGGAGAGAGTGGGGACGAAAAAGGGAAGAACTGGATGGATATGAAGGACGTCTCTGCTCGGTGGATGGTAGTCCGTTGCGGTGCTACGGATGCACGAACTTGCCAGTAAAATTGGGAACACGCGTGTTGAAGTGGACGTTCATGGTGGCAGACATCGGTAGAGATGAAGGGATCCTGGGAAACGACTTCGCGGTGAAATACCGGCTGACAGTTAAGCCCCACGCGAGTGCCATCTTCCTGCCCGCCGAGGGGGAGGGAGAGGGGGAACGAATCCCGGGAGTAGAACAGAGAACGGATGGGATTCGGGCAGTTACCGTCGGAGGACAGGTCGTGCGAATCAAGAAAACGACGGAAATACCCCCACTCCAAGTGACCCGAGTAACAGTAGTAGCGAGAATGGACATAAGACAGGGTGGACAGCTGGCTGTCATCACCGGCGCTGGATTACCTATGGGACTGGAGGTGATCCCAGGAACGGTGACATTGGGAGAAGAAAATGAAGTTTGGGTGGCCAACCGAGGGACCGAGAGCGCGAAATTGGAAACCGGCGGGGTACTCGGAGAAGCCACCTTCGTACAAGAGGTACGAGGAATAGGAAGTGAAGCAAAGGAACCCCCAGGAGCGCTCGTTGAAATGATAGGGGAGGCTAAGAAAGACCTGACCACGAAGGAGGGCGAAGAGCTGGAGAAAGCCATCATGGCCCGGGAACAAATGTTTGCGACCTCGAAACATGAGTTAGGACGGACAGATTTAGTACAACATCGAATTAAAACGGGGGATCAGATGCCGATCAAGCAGAGGGTCAGACGGTATCCGGCCACCAAGAGAGAGGAAGAACGAGCACTGGTGGAGGATATGTTAAATTTAGGGATTATCCAGGAGAGCGGGAGTGCGTGGAGTAGCCCGACCGTTCTAGTCAAAAAGAAGGACGGAGGAACGAGGTTCTGTATTGACTACCGAAAACTGAACCAGGCTACGAAAGTGGACGCCTATCCGCTCCCGCGGATAGAGGACAGCCTCAACACTTTGGGAGGAAGCCTATTCTTCTGCAGTCTGGACCTCGCAAGCGGATATTGGCAGGTGGAGATGGCACCGGAGGACCAAGAAAAGACGGCCTTCGTGACTCAAGGAGGATTGTATGAGTTTAAAGTGATGCCATTCGGGCTAGTGAACGCCCCAGCCACCTTCGAGAGACTGATGGAAAGAATCCTCAGAGGAATCGTGTGGGAGGAGTGTCTGGTATACTTGGATGACATACTGGTCTTTGGACCAACGTTCAAAGTGACTCTGGAAAGATTGGTACGGGTTCTGGACCGATTGAACGCTGCAGGACTGAAGTTAAAGGCGCGAAAATGTAAGCTGTTCCAGAAGAAGATTCCGTTCTTGGGGCACGTTGTCTCATTCAACGGGATCGAACCCGACCCCGAAAAGTGTCGGCAAGTAACCGAGTGGCCGGTCCCGCGGGATCTCCACGAGGTACGAGCCTTCGTGGGATTATGTTCGTACTACAGAAGGCATATAAACGGCTTCACGGAGTTGGCTGCCCCCTTGTATGAATTGGCAACGAAGGAGGAACCATTCGTGTGGAGCGCGAGACGACAAGAGGCATTTGATGCGATGAAGAAGGCGCTAACGGAGGCCCCGGTGTTGGGATTCCCGGAGGAAGATGGACAATGGTGGCTTGACACAGACGCCAGTGACGTGGGAACGGGAGCCGTGCTATCACAGGAGCAGAGAGGGGAGGAACGGGTGATAGCTTACACGAGCAAAACCCTGGAGTCAAACGAACGAAAGTATTGCACCACGCGGAAAGAACTGTTGGCGGTGGTGCGAGCTTTGAAGCATTTTCGGTGCTACATCTATGGTCAACGCGTGATAGTCCGGACGGATAACAGCGCGGTCAGTTGGCTGCAGAGAAGTAAGGAACCGATGGGGCAGGCTGCTCGGTGGATTGAGATTATCGACTCGCATGATGTGTCGTTCCAACACCGACCGGGCAGGAAGCATGGGAACGCTGACGCGTTGTCCCGGTATCCGTGCAAACAATGTGGAGAGGAGCACGAGAATACCGAAAAAGTGAGAGTAGTGACGCGGGCCCGGGGGTACGAGCCCGGATGGTCCCCGCAGGAGATGAGAGCAGCGCAGAGGAGGGATCGAGATATAGGGCCGATTGTCGCACGGATGGAAAAAGATGCGGACCGGCCAGGTTGGGAGGCCATATCTCCGGAATCCCGGGAAACAAAGATCCTATGGAGGCAATGGGAACGATTAAGCCTCAGGGATGGCGTGCTGCATCGGAAGTACTGGGAACTAGAAGGGCATGGTTGGAGGAACCAGTTGGTCGTTCCCCGAGGGGAACGGGCCAAGTTGGTAAGGGAATACCATGGAGGCGCGGCAGGAGCGCATTTAGGAGTCGCCAGGACGACGGCCCTGTTGGAACAAGGGTTTTACTGGCCGGGACTCCGGGAAGACGTGCGGAAGGAATGTCGAGAATGTGATTGCGCGTTGCTGAAAAAGGGAAGAGGAAGACGGGAGCCGCTACATCAGTACATAGTGGGGGAGCCGATGGAACGGCTGGCCATGGATGTTTCGGGCCCGTACCCAGTCACCAAACGAGGAAATAAGTATTGCCTGATGGTGGGATGCTATTTCACCAAATGGTTGGAGTGTTTCCCGATCCCGGATCAAAAGGCAACGACACTGGCGAACAAACTGGTTGAAGAAGTAGTAGCACGGTACGGCGCGTTTCGGGAACTACACTCGGATCAAGGCACGAATTTCGAATCCGAGGTGGTGGCTCAGGTCTGTGCACTATTCGGGATACACAAAACAAGAACGACGCCGTACCACCCCAGGAGTGACGGGTACATAGAACGAAGTTTCCGTACTTTGGGGTGTTGTTTGAAAGCCAGCTGCCGAGCGACGGGTCGGGAATGGGACGAGATGGTCCCGCTCGTGATGATGAGTTATAGAGCAACGCCGCAAGCCAGCACGGGAGTGACACCGAATATGATGATGCTGGGCCGACAGACCATGATGCCGCGACAGGCGATTTATGGGAGACCTCTAGGACCAGAGGAGGAACCCCGACGGGTAGGCGACTATGTGGAAAGCCTGGAGGAAGGGCTAGTCGCGGCCTATCGGGAGGCCCGGACGGGGCTGAAACGAGCCGCCATCCATCAGAAACACGAGTACGATGGGAAGGTGACTCGGCGGGAATACCACGCCGGAGAACTGGTCTGGGTGCACGATACGGTAGTGGATAGGGACAAAGGAACGAAGTTGCGATTTCCATGGATGGGCCCTGCACTGATCGTCAAGGTGCTTGACCGAGGACGGGTGGTAGTACGGAAGAAACGAGGGAAACCGGGGGGGGTGGTCCATGTGGACCGCCTGGAACCCTACCGAGGACACGCTGCGCCAGCTTGGATGGTAGCTGACCAGCAAGGATACGAGGCTGCACAGTAAATGCTTGGGGTGGGGCGCGCTAGGGCACGTAAGGAAACGGGGCACCCCTTTTTGTGATGAAGTCGTTTTCGTGTCTCGATTCCGCAGGTGGAAGAGGACCAAGGGAACGACCAAATCGGCGCTACACAAAAAGGCTTTGGCCAAAAAGGACTGATCAACCTGGGGCCATTGAGTCGGGGCGGTGCGTTGACCACTACAGTAGGAGTGCAGGTCGTTAGGCTGTAGAGATTTGCTACCTAGCTGAAGATTGGTTCTCTTGCGGATGTAATATAGGTGGGAAATGCGGGGTTGGAACGAAAAACGGCGTTCGGGAGCCACGACGGCCCGAATGTCTAAAGTAGTCCCACGGAGCCGCTTTCCGGTCAGTTCGGAGGAACCACAGCGTGGAAAAGATGGTTGGATTACAACAGAAGACAGACCCGGTGGCAAGCTGGTGAAGACTTCTGAAGTAATGCCGACTTGGTAATACCGCTTTACAGCGTCCAGGAGACCGGAGGAGAGTAGATGCGGCACTCTCGGGAACGCCGGAGGAACGAACGGACGGCTGTAAAAGGCGAGGCCTGAAACGAGGACGGGCTTTAAAGTAGGTCGTAAAAGGAGTAAAAGAGGACAAAGAGAACGGGGCGGCGGCGAGGAGATGATAACGCCGAGCCCCTGTGTTCTCCGGGAAGTGTGCGGAAGCACTGTGAGGGCCAAGATGAAAAAGGCAAGAGAAGGCGACGAGGGATGAAAGGACCGAGGACGTCCGGTGGGGCAATAAAAGGCCTAGGAAAAACGCGTGGACGGGCGAAGGGCCGCGAGGTAAAAAGCAGGCGAGGCGGTGACCAGCGGCGGGCCCCGGGGACCGGAAAATAGTAGGGGGCGCCACCGTAGAAGTGGATGGTGAGTCTGACGCTAGGGGTCGCTAGTGCAGGCCACGCCCACTTCCGCCTGCGGCGGCTATAAAAGGCAGAGCGCTCGCCGGAGCAGGTCATTCTGGTCAGCCGATCAGGATTCATCGAATCGCAGACGAGCAGACTGAGCTAAGGAGAAGAAAATAAGAGGAAAAGCAGAGAAGCGAGACGAGCAGCATCACCACGAGACAAAAACGGAAACGGCTGACGGGACGAGCTTCAGGATTGGAACGAGCCCCGAAAGCCCGGAAAACAGACACGATGAGCGGACAGTGCTGGGAAGGACATTGTCACGGAAAGGAGTTTAAGCACTTGGTCAAGCATATTAAAGGCCAGCACGATGGATTACGGAAGCAGTACTACATGTGCCCGGTGTGTTCGAGTCGAGCCTATTCGACACACCAGGACTGGAGGAAGCACATGACGGACTCACACGAAGGGAACCTGCAGAGGGGGATGCCGAAGCAAGACCCCCTTCTGAGGCTGGAGTATGCTGCGGCGTTCGCCTTGGACCCGAAAGGACGACCGCCGTACACCAGTTTCGCTACTGGGGATGAAACGGCGGCCCGGGTAGCCAACATGGAACGGGACTACGCAGTGCGCCATCCGGAGGGGTTTCAACCCCCTGAGAGGGCGGTGGATAAGGAGGCACCGGAGAGGCCGCGACGGCATATCCGCATACCTTACTACCCGAGGGCGTCGAGAGGATCCGAGGACAGCGACGCCGAGCAGCTGGAGCAGGTAGCAACCGAAGAAGGATCAGAGGCCGACGAGGCCGGCGAGGGAGCCCAAGCAGCCAAAGCAGCAGGGAAGGGACCCCTGGCCGAGGTGGCGGAACGATCGACACCCACGCGTCGTTCCCCTCGGAGGGCCGCGAAAGGAGTACGGAAGGAAGACACCGAGTCGCCGCGAAGCGCGAGCCGGGCCGTGGTCAACCCGAAGCCACTCCTGACACCAGACCAAATATCAGGGTTAGTACAAAGCCGAATTAAGAAGTTAAACGCCCAGGGAGAACCACGGGAACCGAGAGGACGAGGACTCCCAGGCAGAGGAAAAGGACGGACATCCACACCCACCCCGAAGCCGGGTTGCTCAGGAATACCACCGGGGGCTGAGGTGGTGGAATTAGTGAGTTCGTCCGACGACCAACGACCGAAAGTCAAAGAGGAAGAGGAGCCGCTCGCTTTCAAGAGGCCCCCGACGCAGGGATGCCCGGCGGAGGAGCCGTCGCGAAAGAAGAAGTGGAAAAAGGTCAAGAAAGTCCCGAGAGAATTGGAGGAGGGAACGAGTTCGGACCAGTCGGAGTCAGGCAGGAGTATGTCGGCCCGAAGCGATCGGTCTTTGATTATCGCTGAGTCTAGTAGCACGGGAGAGCTGGGACCATCGCAGCCTGAGACCTCGACAGGAGTCAGACGGACCACGGGACTAGAACCACCTTGTAGCGACGCACAATTTACTATGATGACAGTTCATAAGAAATCAGTGATATACGAATCACGACACCCGAGGTACCCCGGGTATTTAACCCTTTCAAGACGCCACAAAATTTTCAAATATTACATAAAAGACACCAAATAATTTAGGGAGATTGCCCAAAAGACACCACTGATAGCATAATATTTTAGATTGTACCAATAAGAAGCTATAACATGATATAAATAATTATTTCCTAAATGGTAATTCTTAGATAGAATAAAATAAGGTTCATTTTCGTCTTTTTAAATGGAAAAAAAGTTTTCTAAGTTTATTAAGCATCAAATTGACAATTTTGACATATGTACTATGTATCTCTCAGGCATCTGTCGTCTAGGCCTGGTGATGCCTGAGAGATACAGGTGTCAATAGATGGTGATGCCTGAGATATACTGGCGTCCTTAAAGGGTTAAAAGGAACAATGAACCGGGAGGGATCGTTCAGGGGTTACCACGAGGCGAGATCCGACCGGGAGCTGGAGGACAGCATTCGGGAAGCACAGGGAGGCCGGCTGGTGGAAAGAGAAGCATTGTACCTAGGGAGGTTTCTACGCGAGATGGCAGAAAGGCAGGGACTCAAACCGTCGGGGCGAGTGGAGAAAGTAAAGTATGTTCGGCATGCGGCCAGGCCGGAGGACACGGCGTCGACGGCCTCGACACAGCCGCTGTTCTCTACCCTTACCCCGACGAAAGCAGATTCACCCCTGGAGAAGATGGTATGTAAGCAGCCGATAGTGCCGCCCCCAGGATTGAAACGAATGAGAGACATTACGGTAGCACCAGACACGCCAGAGACACGGGCGGCGGTTGACAACCTGACTCGAGCCAGTTTGGGGAGCTCGTTTTTCGGGTCGCAAGGATCGGAGGAGACCCCGGGACCACCGTCGCCCGAACGTATGGGATCGCCGCCAGGACCGGATACCCCACTCAAGGACGAGGATAAACACGGGCGGGCGCTACAACCGCGGGTTGTGATACACAGATTACAAATACCGGCTGCCCAGTCCATGGACGCGGAGGTGGAAGACTCAGAGGACATGGAGTTGGGGCAGGCCGAGACCAGAGGATACGAGCCGGAGAAACAAGAATTGGACGAGTCGGGAGCGGATTCAGTGTTCGGGTCTATAGGAACGGAGATACCGACGGCAGGACCATCTAGGGAAACACCGAGACTCAAGTTATTACGGACGCAGGCCATTCACCAGGTCTTACAGGGAAACTTTCCGGTGACGGCGCGAGCGGTACGAGACTGGGACGCGGAAAAGGCCATTCGGGTGCAACTGACGTGGCCCCCGAGGGAGGTGCGAGGAATGACGGCCAAGACAAGAGCAATGGCTTCGGCGTCTATGGCGTTCCTGATGGCACTAGAAACGGGCCGCAAGCCAGAGACATTTGAAGAAGCGATGGCGCAGTTCCCGACGGCGGCACTGGGGCCGTTGACCAGGGAGTTCCCGGGGGTCGACCAGCTAGTTAACGAACACAACCGGACCGTCCAATTGGCTCAGACCCTAGTGATGCACAAAAACGAGGATCAACTGGATGACTTGTTGAAGGCGACAAGAGAGGCGGAAAAACAGAGCGGAATGGTGGATCAGCTTCTCGAGCTCCCCGCTAGGGAGGAGAGACTGTTGCTGCCGATCCGGCGCCAAGAAGAAGGGTGAAGTAGATGCTGCTCGAGGTCTTGCACGGAAGAAAAACAGCGCGACGGAACCAGAGGCGGAAGATGGCGCGTCGCGAGTCGGGTGGGGAGGGATTACGGGGCGTTGGCTCCTCACCCATAGTGTCAAACCCCCAGGGAGAGAACCGGGCCGAGGCGGAGGTACCTGAGCCGCACAGGAGGCCGAAGCCTGGATAAAAGACTCTCCTGGAGACCGCTGGACGGGCCCGAAAACTTTACTTAAACTCATCGGGAACGGACTGGCGGGCTCGAACATTCTTATCTTAATTTATTTTTATTAGTTTCTTTATGGGAATCTTCTTGCGGAAGTGAACGAAACCACATGTGTTAGGAGGTGTTGAGTGTAATCAGCGAGCTGGAGGGTCCATGACTGGAATGAACTTACCAAGCCTGCGGGGCGAATACGGGACGGAAGGAGGCGCTAGGAGGAAAAACAAGTTTGTAGCTGTTCCTCTTCTTCCCTGGAGCCCGCTGCGTTGGTTGGGACCGAGCAGGTGGAACGGGATCGTCCGGTCGCGGAAATGGATAGCGGGCCGGGCGGCCCGGGAGCGAGAGTGAAAGTTGGGAGGCGGAATCGAAGAAAGGAAATCAGAATGGACGGATAGTGTTGTCATTGTAGTCTTTGAGTCGACGGTCGTGCCGGGGTAAATAAGGTACCGGTGGGCCGGCGACTCGCCGCTGGAGGAAAGGCTGGCGCGGGCCAGGACTGAAAACCCTTCTCCCGCGCTGCCTTGAGCGATCTGGAGGCGAGGAAGAGACGACCTCTGTCCTCTAGCGGCACTTCTACTTCCTGCAACTTTGTCTTCTTGATTTTGGATGGATCGATCAGAATGTGGATGAACCCGGATTCATGTACCATCATCTTCTGAGTTTCCTTGTCTTCAGCCTCTTACCGCATACGAAGAGCGGCAAAATGGAACTTCTCGACCTGAATGCTGGTTTTATCGTGCCAGAGTTGATGCAGCGAGTCGTGAAAGGATTGCGGCGAGTCGTAGATGTCTCCCGGAGGACCAAGGCACGAGCAGGGACGATAACTTAGGGGCCCTGGCTCGTGACCGACCGTAATATATAGTAAAAGCAATACATGAACGAGAAACGAAAATTAATAGACTTACTAAAACTTATATTAATCTCTTACCTGCAGTAACGACAGAGACTCCTTCCATGTCGTATTTCCTGATGTCTTCTTCTCGAGGAACGAAACAAAATAGTCTTTGAAACATATAGGGAAGTAATCTTTGCAATATACAGGGAGGTGGTGCTTGGAACGTCGGCCGCGGATGCCTCGATAGACACATCAAGAGGTCTGCAGAGAGCGACGAGGAGCGACCCTTCTTGGAGTTCGACATCGGATGAGTTCTCTATATATGCTATTTTATTGAGAATGGGCCCGTTCCGGATCTCAGAGGTTGACGTTGGGTGCAGGTCCCAGTTGATGTCGTCCATCTTCACTTTCTACGGCTTCTTCTTCTCCTTCTCACTAATATCTTCAACTTACCAACTTCGAACCGTCGTACCTAGGAGCAGCCCGGAACGGCTCGGAGCTGTTGTCTCGGCGTTCGTCATAGGCATAGTGGCTCCATGCAATGTGACATGGCACCGTGGACGACTGTGGCCTTACTCCAAAATCAAACCAGACCGGATCTTAAACTTACTTCTATTAACGAACTAATTGTTGGTATTACAGTCTCACGAAAATCGTCTAAAAGCACGGTCCTCCGGGAGGACGAAGAGAAAAACTTAGTAAACAGAGCGAGGCCCGAGAGCCTAGGAAACGAACGAGGGCCCGAGTGCCCGAAACAGGAATCCTCTTCTTAGGAAAATCATCTCATCAGTAGAACGAAGGAGCCTCCCTCTCGCCCCAAAGAGGACTGTCTTCCTGCCGTTGCTTACGGAGGGGGGGAGGGATGAGAGGCACCGGCTCCTGTCATCAAAAAGAAACTTCATCAAAATTATCTTCTTAATCAGGTCTCCGTTCCGGTTGTTGTCATGCCACTTGGGCCCGGAACGGTGACGGAAATACTTTACTATGGTGGACTCTCTCCGACATCTCTTTCTGAAATCCTGAAATCTTCAAATGTGTCGACGTGGTCGAGGACGGAACATCTTGATGCTGGGTTAACCACGAGGACATGTGTCGTAAAAGTCAAACTTCAGTTCCTGTACGGAAAACGGACACTTCATCGATAATTAATGATTCTAATCTTCTCAGTCTCACCTTCACCCGGACTCCATCTCAAAGCTTCACCGTGACAAGTAGCACGAAACCCGCGACGTCGTCTGCTGAAGCTTCCACTCTAAGCTTTAATGCATGAAGTTAAGTTCCTTTCCACATACAACGCCATCTTCTTCTTTGGGTACCTTGGCCTTTGGCTCGAACATGTTGTCCTTGCCAAACGTGAAAAAGTCACTGGAGGGCTCTGAATGCCGAGGCGACCGAGGGTGCGAAGTCCAAAAAGAACATTCTATCCACAAAAACTTCAGTCTTTCTTCTTCAACTCATCCTTAAAATCATCATCATCACCTAAGAGAACGCAGAGAAGAGTAATAGTTACGGAAGAACGAGGGGTCACGACCGACCGGGTAGGAGAATCACGACCGATTCTCTACCCAAAAACAACGGAGAACGTCTGAACGACGGTAGAACGGATCGAGGGTCGAGAGGACTAAGGGTCACGACCGGCCCTGGCCTCTGGGTGGGAGAGTCGCGACCGATTCTCCACCCGAACTAGGGGAGAACGTCTGGACGACGGAAAACGAAGGGAACGGGGGCACTGCGGGTCACGACCGACCCATGGCCCCGGGCAGGAGGACCACGACCGGTCCCTCTGTCCTAATGAGGGTAAAAAGGCGAGGAAAAACGCACCGAGGGGCTAAGTAAATAGAGCCCAGAGGAGAGGAGCGGGGGCGACGGGGTCACGACCGATCCCCAGTCCCGGGTGGGAGAGCCACGACCGGCTCGCTCATCCTAAAGACGGAAAAAAAAGAGGAGGTCCTAATAGATCCAGGATAGAGAACTCTGACGAAGATAAAAAGAGACTAAGATATATAAAAACGAATTATATGAACTTTCATTAAGAAGAGAGAAAAACGAAGAGAGAAAAACGAAGAAAGAAGAGAAATAATAATTAGCCGGATAGGCCCCCGGGGCCCTCCGAAGTAGACCGGGGAGGACAGAGGGTGACACCTCCTCCTCTACCGATAAGGAGCGTAGGATTGAAATGTTTCTGGTTCTAGAGTATGTTCTGTTGTCGTTGCTGTATGAACTGTGTTGAAATTTTGTATAACGTGTTTTCCCACCTTTCAAGAAGGTGCGGGAGGGTGTGATGAACGGCTATTCAGCCAAAATACATAGAGGTTAAAATAATAGAAATAAGGTAATAATAGAAATAGATGTAAAGAACGAATATGTAAAGAACGAAGAACGAAATAGATGTAAAGAACGAATATGTAAAGAACGAATAACGAATATGTAAAGAACGAATAACGAATATGTAAAGAACGAATAACGAAAACGTAATGGAACGAAACCCGGAAATATGTAAACCGGAAGTGAAATGTAAACCGGAAACGGAATATATAAACCGGAAGTGACGTCAGTTGTAGGTCACGTGACCGAAGGCAGCCAATCAGGGCTGACCTCTCTAGTATATAAAGGGGCGGTGAGGCCCGAATAAACAGAGTTCTTTAACAGTTCTCCTGGTGTCCAGACGTGTCCTCTTTCCTGAAACAACCGCTAAAGATGAGCCGAACAGAGTAATTAAGCCGAAGTTAGGACAAAACAGTCGAAGTTCGAGATAGGTAGTAAAAACATAGGGTAAGGGGCCCGATGGCCCGAAGAACGAGGAACGAGGGAACGGAGTAGGGCACGAAGGCCCGAAGTAGTACCGGAAACCGAGGCGTAGTATGGTACGAAGACATGGGGAGCGGAACGAGGGAGCGAAGTCCGCGGGGACGAGGGCGCGGCATGCTCGGCCCCACGCTACCAAACAATAGGCGACCGTCGGCCCGTCGCCCCCGCGGACCGGAACTCAGGGGTGGACCGCCCCCCGGCCGACACGTACCCCTACCATAATTTCCCTCCCCCGCAGTCCTCCGTCGACATCGAGTGCCGATTCCCGATCGATTCGCTCAGCCCCCCCTCGTGCGCGAGGCACGACTCTAGAAACACATCTCGGTTCTTGGCCCGGATTCCCCGTCCGCCCCGAGACCCGAACAACCCCCACGTTCCTCTGTTGTAAGAATCGGCAACCCCGACTTACCAGAGAACGTCACAATAGGGTCACTGTAATCTGTGTATTTCAGATGATATCGATGAATGTGCCAGCAACCCCTGCCAAAATGGTGGAACATGCGACAATAATGAGGGCTATTACTCCTGTAAGTGCGAGGGAACTGGATATGAGGGGCAAAACTGTGGAGGTAAGTTGGTCAAGTGCTGATTCCTATTTCTGACATTTGTTCATTCCTGTAACAAGTACCGAACTGCCTATGGCAATGGAAAGACATTGTTGGGGAAAGCATGTATAACAACCACAAAGACATTTTTCTGTAGTGCAACTTTCCCATATGATGACTTCATGCTGATAATGTAAGATCGAAATGCTTCCTGTGATGAACTTGTCATTTGCATTGAGGAGTCTCCTGGAAAAGCTAGAGGGGGAGGAGTAGGGGATATAGGGTGTGGGTAAGGCCAGGCTTGTGATACTCCCTTTAACGGCGGAGGTCATTATGGGAACTCTGCCCTGATGACAGAACTCCCTGGTACCGCAGGGCAGAAATACCTGTGCCGAAAGAGCGAGCCATATCACTTAGACCATTTTCTCAGGTTGGATCCATTATCAAACCTGACACTAGACTTGGACATGTGTTGACAAATAGAAGCATTCTCTTTGCATCCTGGTAACCCTGAAATGATCGATGGAAGAAGATAAAAAGCATTGGTAACTTTGACATTATACAAAACTGTGATAATAAGCATAATTAAAAAAGAATCATCCAACGTTTTCTCACAGCAAAGCTTCAAACACTCGAAGATGACCCGATCAATTGGGCCTCCTCATGGTATATTTTCTCCTACGATTACCATGGTTTGAGACCCTGATTTAGGACACTTCAGCCCTGGTAGAACTGGGCGTTAATGAACGAGAAGAAAGAAAAGAGAAGTGTGATTCAGAAATTGGCTAAAGTATTGATAGGGTCACTGTAATTTGTATATTTCAGATGATATCGATGAATGTGCCAGCGACCCCTGCCAAAATGGTGGAACATGCGACAATAATGAGGGCTATTACTCCTGTAAGTGCGAGGGAACTGGATATGTGGGGCAAAACTGTGGAGGTAAGTTGGTCAAGTGCTGATTCCTATTTCTGACATTTGTTCATTCCTGTTACAAGTACCCAACTGCCTATGGCAATGGAAAGACATTGTTGGGGAAAGCATGTATAACAACCACAAAGACATTTTTCTGTAGTGCAACTTTCCCATATGATGACTTCATGCTGACAATGTAAGATCGAAATGCTTCTTGTGATGAACTTGTCATTTGCATTGAGGAGTCTCCTGGAAAAGCTAGAGGGGGAGGAGTAGGGGATATAGGGTGTGGGTAAGGCCAGGCTTGTGATACTCCCTTTAACGGTGGAGGTCATTATGGGAACTCTGCCCTGATGACAGAACTCCCTGGCACCGCAGGGCAGAAATACCTGTGCCGAAAGAGCGAGCCATATCACTTAGACCATTTTCTCAGGTTGGATCCATTATCAAACCTGACACTAGACTTGGACATGTGTTGACAAATAGAAGCATTCTCTTTGCATCCTGGTAACCCTGAAATGATCGATGGAAGAAGATAAAAAGCATTGGTAACTTTGACATTATACACAACTGTGATAATAAGCATAATTAAAAAAGAATCATCCAACGTTTTCTCACAGCAAAGCTTCAAACACTCGAAGATGACCCGATCAATTGGGCCTCCTCATGGTATATTTTCTCCTACGATTACCCTGGTTTGAGACCCTGGTTTAGGACACTTCAGCCCTGGTAGAACTGGGCGTTAATGAACGAGAAGAAAGAAAAGAGAAGTGTGATTCAGAAATTGGCTAAAGTATTGATAGGGTCACTGTAATCTGTGTATTTCAGATGATATCGATGAATGTGCCAGCAACCCCTGCCAAAATGGTGGAACATGCGACAATAATGAGGGCTATTACTCCTGTAAGTGCGAGGGAACTGGATATGTGGGGCAAAACTGTGGAGGTAAGTTGGTCAAGTGCTGATTCCTATTTCTGACATTTGTTCATTCCTGTTACAAGTACCCAACTGCCTATGGCAATGGAAAGACATTGTTGGGGAAAGCATGTATAGCAACCACAAAGACATTTTTCTGTAGTGCAACTTTCCCATATGATGACTTCAAGCTGACAATGTAAGATCCAAATGCTTCCTGTGATGAACTTGTCATTTGCATTGAGGAGTCTCCTGGAAAAGCTAGAGGGGGAGGAGTAGGGGATATAGGGTGTGGGTAAGGCCAGGCTTGTGATACTCCCTTTAACGGTGGAGGTCATTATGGGAACTCTGCCCTGATGACAGAACTCCCTGGCACCGCAGGGCAGAAATACTTGTGCCGAAAGAGCGAGCCATATCACTTAGACCATTTTCTCAGGTTGGATCCATTATCAAACCTGACACTAGACTTGGACATGTGTTGACAAATAGAAGCATTCTCTTTGCATCCTGGTAACCCTGAAATGATCGATGGAAGAAGATAAAAAGCATTGGTAACTTTGACATTATACAAAACTGTGATGATAAGCATAATTAAAAAAGAATCATCCAACGTTTTCTCACAGCAAAGCTTCAAACACTCGAAGATGACCCGATCAATTGGGCCTCCTCATGGTATATTTTCTCCTACGATTACCCTGGTTTGAGACCCTGATTTAGGACACTTCAGCCCTGGTAGAACTGGGCGTTAATGAACGAGAAGAAAGAAAAGAGAAGTGTGATTCAGAAATTGGCTAAAGTATTGATAGGGTCACTGTAATCTGTGTATTTCAGATGATATCGATGAATGTGCCAGCAACCCCTGCCAAAATGGTGGAACATGCGACAATAATGAGGGCTATTACTCCTGTAAGTGCGAGGGAACTGGATATGTGGGGCAAAACTGTGGAGGTAAGTTGGTCAAGTGCTGATTCCTATTTCTGACATTTGTTCATTCCTGTTACAAGTACCCAACTGCCTATGGCAATGGAAAGACATTGTTGGGGAAAGCATGTATAGCAACCACAAAGACATTTTTCTGTAGTGCAACTTTCCCATATGATGACTTCATGCTGACAATGTAAGATCCAAATGCTTCCTGTGATGAACTTGTCATTTGCATTTAGGAGTCTCCTGGAAAAGCTAGAGGGGGAGGAGTAGGGGATATAGGGTGTGGGTAAGGCCAGGCTTGTGATACTCCCTTTAACGGTGGAGGTCATTATGGGAACTCTGCCCTGATGACAGAACTCCCTGGCACCGCAGGGCAGAAATACCTGTGCCGAAAGAGTGAGCCATATCACTTAGACCATTTTCTCAGGTTGGATCCATTATCAAACCTGACACTAGACTTGGACATGTGTTGACAAATAGAAGCATTCTCTTTGCATCCTGGTAACCCTGAAATGATCAATGGAAGAAGATAAAAAGCATTGGTAACTTTGACATTATACACAACTGTGATAATAAGCATAATTAAAAAAGAATCATCCAACGTTTTCTCACAGCAAAGCTTCAAACACTCAAAGATGACCCGATCAATTGGGCCTCCTCATGGTATATTTTCTCCTACGATTACCATGGTTTGAGACCCTGGTTTAGGACACTTCAGCCCTGGTAGAACTGGGCGTTAATGAACGAGAAGAAAGAAAAGAGAAGTGTGATTCAGAAATTGGCTAAAGTATTGATAGGGTCACTGTAATCTGTGTATTTCAGATGATATCGATGAATGTGCCAGCAACCCCTGCCAAAATGGTGGAACATGCGACAATAATGAGGGCTATTACTCCTGTAAGTGCGAGGGAACTGGATATGTGGGGCAAAACTGTGGAGGTAAGTTGGTCAAGTGCTGATTCCTATTTCTGACATTTGTTCATTCCTGTTACAAGTACCCAACTGCCTATGGCAATGGAAAGACATTGTTGGGGAAAGCATGTATAGCAACCACAAAGACATTTTTCTGTAGTGCAACTTTCCCATATGATGACTTCAAGCTGACAATGTAAGATCCAAATGCATCCTGTGATGAACTTGTCATTTGCATTGAGGAGTCTCCTGGAAAAGCTAGAGGGGGAGGAGTAGGGGATATAGGGTGTGGGTAAGGCCAGGCTTGTGATACTCCCTTTAACGGTGGAGGTCATTATGGGAACTCTGCCCTGATGACAGAACTCCCTGGCACCGCAGGGCAGAAATACTTGTGCCGAAAGAGCGAGCCATATCACTTAGACCATTTTCTCAGGTTGGATCCATTATCAAACCTGACACTAGACTTGGACATGTGTTGACAAATAGAAGCATTCTCTTTGCATCCTGGTAACCCTGAAATGATCGATGGAAGAAGATAAAAAGCATTGGTAACTTTGACATTATACAAAACTGTGATGATAAGCATAATTAAAAAAGAATCATCCAACGTTTTCTCACAGCAAAGCTTCAAACACTCGAAGATGACCCGATCAATTGGGCCTCCTCATGGTATATTTTCTCCTACGATTACCCTGGTTTGAGACCCTGATTTAGGACACTTCAGCCCTGGTAGAACTGGGCGTTAATGAACGAGAAGAAAGAAAAGAGAAGTGTGATTCAGAAATTGGCTAAAGTATTGATAGGGTCACTGTAATCTGTGTATTTCAGATGATATCGATGAATGTGCCAGCAACCCCTGCCAAAATGGTGGAACATGCGACAATAATGAGGGCTATTACTCCTGTAAGTGCGAGGGAACTGGATATGTGGGGCAAAACTGTGGAGGTAAGTTGGTCAAGTGCTGATTCCTATTTCTGACATTTGTTCATTCCTGTTACAAGTACCCAACTGCCTATGGCAATGGAAAGACATTGTTGGGGAAAGCATGTATAGCAACCACAAAGACATTTTTCTGTAGTGCAACTTTCCCATATGATGACTTCATGCTGACAATGTAAGATCCAAATGCTTCCTGTGATGAACTTGTCATTTGCATTTAGGAGTCTCCTGGAAAAGCTAGAGGGGGAGGAGTAGGGGATATAGGGTGTGGGTAAGGCCAGGCTTGTGATACTCCCTTTAACGGTGGAGGTCATTATGGGAACTCTGCCCTGATGACAGAACTCCCTGGCACCGCAGGGCAGAAATACCTGTGCCGAAAGAGCGAGCCATATCACTTAGACCATTTTCTCAGGTTGGATCCATTATCAAACCTGACACTAGACTTGGACATGTGTTGACAAATAGAAGCATTCTCTTTGCATCCTGGTAACCCTGAAATGATCAATGGAAGAAGATAAAAAGCATTGGTAACTTTGACATTATACACAACTGTGATAATAAGCATAATTAAAAAAGAATCATCCAACGTTTTCTCACAGCAAAGCTTCAAACACTCGAAGATGACCCGATCAATTGGGCCTCCTCATGGTATATTTTCTCCTACGATTACCCTGGTTTGAGACCCTGGTTTAGGACACTTCAGCCCTGGTAGAACTGGGCGTTAATGAACGAGAAGAAAGAAAAGAGAAGTGTGATTCAGAAATTGGCTAAAGTATTGATAGGGTCACTGTAATCTGTATATTTCAGATGATATCGATGAATGTGCCAGCAACCCCTGCCAAAATGGTGGAACATGCGACAATAATGAGGGCTATTACTCCTGTAAGTGCGAGGGAACTGGATATGTGGGGCAAAACTGTGGAGGTAAGTTGGTCAAGTGCTGATTCCTATTTCTGACATTTGTTCATTCCTGTTACAAGTACCCAACTGCCTATGGCAATGGAAAGACATTGTTGGGGAAAGCATGTATAGCAACCACAAAGACATTTTTCTGTAGTGCAACTTTCCCATATGATGACTTCAAGCTGACAATGTAAGATCCAAATGCTTCCTGTGATGAACTTGTCATTTGCATTGAGGAGTCTCCTGGAAAAGCTAGAGGGGGAGGAGTAGGGGATATAGGGTGTGGGTAAGGCCAGGCTTGTGATACTCCCTTTAACGGTGGAGGTCATTATGGGAACTCTGCCCTGATGACAGAACTCCCTGGCACCGCAGGGCAGAAATACTTGTGCCGAAAGAGCGAGCCATATCACTTAGACCATTTTCTCAGGTTGGATCCATTATCAAACCTGACACTAGACTTGGACATGTGTTGACAAATAGAAGCATTCTCTTTGCATCCTGGTAACCCTGAAATGATCGATGGAAGAAGATAAAAAGCATTGGTAACTTTGACATTATACAAAACTGTGATGATAAGCATAATTAAAAAAGAATCATCCAACGTTTTCTCACAGCAAAGCTTCAAACACTCGAAGATGACCCGATCAATTGGGCCTCCTCATGGTATATTTTCTCCTACGATTACCCTGGTTTGAGACCCTGATTTAGGACACTTCAGCCCTGGTAGAACTGGGCGTTAATGAACGAGAAGAAAGAAAAGAGAAGTGTGATTCAGAAATTGGCTAAAGTATTGATAGGGTCACTGTAATCTGTGTATTTCAGATGATATCGATGAATGTGCCAGCAACCCCTGCCAAAATGGTGGAACATGCGACAATAATGAGGGCTATTACTCCTGTAAGTGCGAGGGAACTGGATATGTGGGGCAAAACTGTGGAGGTAAGTTGGTCAAGTGCTGATTCCTATTTCTGACATTTGTTCATTCCTGTTACAAGTACCCAACTGCCTATGGCAATGGAAAGACATTGTTGGGGAAAGCATGTATAGCAACCACAAAGACATTTTTCTGTAGTGCAACTTTCCCATATGATGACTTCATGCTGACAATGTAAGATCCAAATGCTTCCTGTGATGAACTTGTCATTTGCATTTAGGAGTCTCCTGGAAAAGCTAGAGGGGGAGGAGTAGGGGATATAGGGTGTGGGTAAGGCCAGGCTTGTGATACTCCCTTTAACGGTGGAGGTCATTATGGGAACTCTGCCCTGATGACAGAACTCCCTGGCACCGCAGGGCAGAAATACCTGTGCCGAAAGAGTGAGCCATATCACTTAGACCATTTTCTCAGGTTGGATCCATTATCAAACCTGACACTAGACTTGGACATGTGTTGACAAATAGAAGCATTCTCTTTGCATCCTGGTAACCCTGAAATGATCAATGGAAGAAGATAAAAAGCATTGGTAACTTTGACATTATACACAACTGTGATAATAAGCATAATTAAAAAAGAATCATCCAACGTTTTCTCACAGCAAAGCTTCAAACACTCAAAGATGACCCGATCAATTGGGCCTCCTCATGGTATATTTTCTCCTACGATTACCATGGTTTGAGACCCTGGTTTAGGACACTTCAGCCCTGGTAGAACTGGGCGTTAATGAACGAGAAGAAAGAAAAGAGAAGTGTGATTCAGAAATTGGCTAAAGTATTGATAGGGTCACTGTAATCTGTGTATTTCAGATGATATCGATGAATGTGCCAGCAACCCCTGCCAAAATGGTGGAACATGCGACAATAATGAGGGCTATTACTCCTGTAAGTGCGAGGGAACTGGATATGTGGGGCAAAACTGTGGAGGTAAGTTGGTCAAGTGCTGATTCCTATTTCTGACATTTGTTCATTCCTGTTACAAGTACCCAACTGCCTATGGCAATGGAAAGACATTGTTGGGGAAAGCATGTATAGCAACCACAAAGACATTTTTCTGTAGTGCAACTTTCCCATATGATGACTTCAAGCTGACAATGTAAGATCCAAATGCATCCTGTGATGAACTTGTCATTTGCATTGAGGAGTCTCCTGGAAAAGCTAGAGGGGGAGGAGTAGGGGATATAGGGTGTGGGTAAGGCCAGGCTTGTGATACTCCCTTTAACGGTGGAGGTCATTATGGGAACTCTGCCCTGATGACAGAACTCCCTGGCACCGCAGGGCAGAAATACTTGTGCCGAAAGAGCGAGCCATATCACTTAGACCATTTTCTCAGGTTGGATCCATTATCAAACCTGACACTAGACTTGGACATGTGTTGACAAATAGAAGCATTCTCTTTGCATCCTGGTAACCCTGAAATGATCGATGGAAGAAGATAAAAAGCATTGGTAACTTTGACATTATACAAAACTGTGATGATAAGCATAATTAAAAAAGAATCATCCAACGTTTTCTCACAGCAAAGCTTCAAACACTCGAAGATGACCCGATCAATTGGGCCTCCTCATGGTATATTTTCTCCTACGATTACCCTGGTTTGAGACCCTGATTTAGGACACTTCAGCCCTGGTAGAACTGGGCGTTAATGAACGAGAAGAAAGAAAAGAGAAGTGTGATTCAGAAATTGGCTAAAGTATTGATAGGGTCACTGTAATCTGTGTATTTCAGATGATATCGATGAATGTGCCAGCAACCCCTGCCAAAATGGTGGAACATGCGACAATAATGAGGGCTATTACTCCTGTAAGTGCGAGGGAACTGGATATGTGGGGCAAAACTGTGGAGGTAAGTTGGTCAAGTGCTGATTCCTATTTCTGACATTTGTTCATTCCTGTTACAAGTACCCAACTGCCTATGGCAATGGAAAGACATTGTTGGGGAAAGCATGTATAGCAACCACAAAGACATTTTTCTGTAGTGCAACTTTCCCATATGATGACTTCATGCTGACAATGTAAGATCCAAATGCTTCCTGTGATGAACTTGTCATTTGCATTTAGGAGTCTCCTGGAAAAGCTAGAGGGGGAGGAGTAGGGGATATAGGGTGTGGGTAAGGCCAGGCTTGTGATACTCCCTTTAACGGTGGAGGTCATTATGGGAACTCTGCCCTGATGACAGAACTCCCTGGCACCGCAGGGCAGAAATACCTGTGCCGAAAGAGCGAGCCATATCACTTAGACCATTTTCTCAGGTTGGATCCATTATCAAACCTGACACTAGACTTGGACATGTGTTGACAAATAGAAGCATTCTCTTTGCATCCTGGTAACCCTGAAATGATCAATGGAAGAAGATAAAAAGCATTGGTAACTTTGACATTATACACAACTGTGATAATAAGCATAATTAAAAAAGAATCATCCAACGTTTTCTCACAGCAAAGCTTCAAACACTCGAAGATGACCCGATCAATTGGGCCTCCTCATGGTATATTTTCTCCTACGATTACCCTGGTTTGAGACCCTGATTTAGGACACTTCAGCCCTGGTAGAACTGGGCGTTAATGAACGAGAAGAAAGAAAAGAGAAGTGTGATTCAGAAATTGGCTAAAGTATTGATAGGGTCACTGTAATCTGTGTATTTCAGATGATATCGATGAATGTGCCAGCAACCCCTGCCAAAATGGTGGAACATGCGACAATAATGAGGGCTATTACTCCTGTAAGTGCGAGGGAACTGGATATGTGGGGCAAAACTGTGGAGGTAAGTTGGTCAAGTGCTGATTCCTATTTCTGACATTTGTTCATTCCTGTTACAAGTACCCAACTGCCTATGGCAATGGAAAGACATTGTTGGGGAAAGCATGTATAACAACCACAAAGACATTTTTCTGTAGTGCAACTTTCCCATATGATGACTTCATGCTGACAATGTAAGATCGAAATGCTTCTTGTGATGAACTTGTCATTTGCATTGAGGAGTCTCCTGGAAAAGCTAGAGGGGGAGGAGTAGGGGATATAGGGTGTGGGTAAGGCCAGGCTTGTGATACTCCCTTTAACGGTGGAGGTCATTATGGGAACTCTGCCCTGATGACAGAACTCCCTGGTACCGCAGGGCAGAAATACCTGTGCCGAAAGAGCGAGCCATATCACTTAGACCATTTTCTCAGGTTGGATCCATTATCAAACCTGACACTAGACTTGGACATGTGTTGACAAATAGAAGCATTCTCTTTGCATCCTGGTAACCCTGAAATGATCGATGGAAGAAGATAAAAAGCATTGGTAACTTTGACATTATACAAAACTGTGATGATAAGCATAATTAAAAAAGAATCATCCAACGTTTTCTCACAGCAAAGCTTCAAACACTCGAAGATGACCCGATCAATTGGGCCTCCTCATGGTATATTTTCTCCTACGATTACCCTGGTTTGAGACCCTGATTTAGGACACTTCAGCCCTGGTAGAACTGGGCGTTAATGAACGAGAAGAAAGAAAAGAGAAGTGTGATTCAGAAATTGGCTAAAGTATTGATAGGGTCACTGTAATCTGTGTATTTCAGATGATATCGATGAATGTGCCAGCAACCCCTGCCAAAATGGTGGAACATGCGACAATAATGAGGGCTATTACTCCTGTAAGTGCGAGGGAACTGGATATGTGGGGCAAAACTGTGGAGGTAAGTTGGTCAAGTGCTGATTTCTATTTCTGACATTTGTTCATTCCTGTTACAAGTACCCAACTGCCTATGGCAATGGAAAGACATTGTTGGGGAAAGCATGTATAGCAACCACAAAGACATTTTTCTGTAGTGCAACTTTCCCATATGATGACTTCATTTTGAAACCTGACACTAGACTCTCATTCTCTTTGCATGTAGACTAGTTGAGGAGTATGTGGGGGTCTTCTCGGCACGACGGCTACCGCAACAATGGTAGACTAGTTGAATTATAAATTCAACTATAAATTTAAAAGTTGGTCTAAGACAGTGTAATTACTATTTGTTGCAGATTTACTCATATCTCCCTAATTATTACCCTTAGAACAGTTATCTTAAAGGAAAACTTTCACATAACTGCCAGAAAGTTATTTTCCAATTAATTCAATTCAGTATGTTGTTTATAACTGGCAGTATCAATGTATGAAAAATCTAACGGAAATTCCTGTTTTTCACATAATTCTTGGACATTTAAAACTTTTTTTAAGGGAAATTCTCAAATTTATGATATCACACAGGGAGTTATTGGGAAACCCCATGTGCCCATAAAAGGGAATTCCCATCCCTGTGGAATTTGTAATAATGTTTATGCTTTCTCATCCAAATTATAAATATTTTGCCCAATACACCTCCTAATTAATTGAATCACATCTATTCCCATAGATGCGATGTAGCAAGGGGAGCACTGAGTAGCTCAACACTTAGGGGATTCAATGACACCTCAACATTTTCACTTATTTTTTTCTTGAACTTGAAATACTTTAAGAATACTAAAGTGAAGTTGAAAACACAAACATTAGCATCTTGCAAATTTATATGCAAGTTTTCCTTTCAAGCTTTCGTTTTCATCAAATGTCGTAATGGGCCACTGGCCTAAAACCCACAGGAAACCGTGATAACATCTATGAGAGGGATGAACATTAGAAGAATGGAAGGACATTTTGGGATCAACATTTTAATATTCTGTTTTCACTAGATGTTAGTTGTACCCTTTAGCTTATAAAACATATAGGAGGCTTATGGCGGAAATGTATTCATGATACAATTAAATGCAGCAAAAATATGGTCAAAACCATCGCAACAATGAGGGCTTGCATTTTGAAAATCATAAGGATTTTGCTGTTGCAAGGCCCATATCTAAGGCCCCACTGTGCTCTCGCTATTGCGAGGGTTTGGTTATGCAACGGAGCACAGGGATCCATTTGACAAAGAACGTACTCACTTTGGATGTTCAATAACCACATTAACCATATTTGAGGATTATCCCTTTTCGATTACACGATCCATGTCCAATTTTACAGAACCACTGAGGAAGGACTGATTAATACAAAGAAAGGAGTCAGAAAATTCATCATCCACTGCATTAAAACTTAGTGGACACCATCTAATATGAATTTGGCCTTCTGATTTTGATGTTCCCCACTGAAGGAGTGATCAAAGAAGACACAAGGATTTAGTTGAGAATGACAACCTTCTATCCAATGATACCTATAGCAGAATTTGGTACATGAACGAACTATACTTCCGTTTGAAACGAGATCAAAACGAGTAGTATAATCTGACTGAAACACATGTCTATCACCTAACTCACTGGTTTCGATGTATCAAAGACATATGTCTGAGGATAGGAAGCATTGGTTTGTGACCTGTACTAAGATTACAATTAAACTTAACTTGAACATAATATTATACTGCAGCTGTCTAGTCACAAACATAAGAAATTTCTAGATCATCACCAGCTTGTGCAGAGGGCATAGCATCTGGAGCTGAAACAACAAAAGAAAAAGTAAGAGGCGCACATGGAGCTCACCAGTGTTTCTACAGCCTGGTCCCTACTTAGGCAATAGAATTTTCTCAAATTGCCTGCAACTAAGATTAGTTAGTAGGCCAGTGACAAACTAAATGTAATTATACAGTAGTGCCAGGATGTCTAGGGACTAGATAACAATAATATTATAGTCACTGTATTTTTGTGGTGAATTATTGGACATGTTTAATATTCCCCCCAAGTTGCTGGCGATTAGTGCAGTTAAACGCCAGGCGGGGGAACTAATGTGTCCTCTCGTTCCCAGCAGATTTATTGCAAGAGTGTCCCAACTTGGAGATTAATTTTGTAGTTGCTGGGTGAATATTTAGTTGCCTGGGGACAAGTATCTCCTGCTTGGTTGCTGTTGAAAGCTTCTAATATCCACTTGTCACTGGTGTTAATTGCCTGTGGGGACGCAGCTTACAGTCTGGTCCCTATCAACCAAAATTGGTTAAGTTGCCAGAGACTAAAGTTAGTTAGTAGCCCGGCAATTAACTAAACACTGGCGCTGTGAAGTATGGTGACTAAATCAGTAATTGCCATGGTTTGTTGGTGAAATATTAAGCAAGTTTAATATCTCACCTGTGCCAGCGACCAAATTACTGCAATTATAGCTTATTGGCTGCCATTTAGTTGACAGGTGTGGTCCCAACTTGGCTATTAACTTTTTTCCAACTGGTGACTAGTTAGTTGCTAGGCAACGTGCTAATCTTTAATCACCTGGGCTCGATGGCTCATAACTCCATACGTTGATTAGGACAGACTAGTCATAATTAACTAATCACCCTTAATCATCACCTTAATCTACCTTATGGGTTACATTAAATATTAGGTCCCTAATCATTATTATGATGGATCTGATTAAGGTTAGACCAATGGAATTGCTTGTTTCATATGCTCTAGGGGGAGTTACGAGCCGTTTCTGTTTATCATGATTAAGCACTAATTATATTATCTAATCAAAGTTAATCACAGACGTTTGACAAGATTAAGATGACTACGAGCTGTCGGGCCCAGGCAACTAACTTTAATTGCCAGGATTTAAGCAAGGCCCCTAATTGGACGACTAGATTACAAAAATCCATGGCGACCAATGTTGTGTCATAGCCCGACGATGTACTAAAATTGGCACCGTGATGTCTGGCAACTAAACCACTAATTGCTGTGGTTCCTGGACAAAATATTTAACATGTTTAATTGCAGACGACTAGAGAGCTTAATAGCCAGGCAGGGTAACTAATCCCAGCAAACACACAACGTCCAGGCAACATTGTCCAACATTACCTTTTCACAACATTGGAGGAAAAACGTTGCAGCAACGTTGCCACAACGTATTTAGCAATGTTTTCTTGAAACATACTTGCAACATTTCAAAATGACGTTGTCACAACATCATTTTCACAACGTTGTGACAACATTGCTATCACAACGTTGCAACAACATTGTAGGATGACCTAAAATCACCATACAGGTGGCACCACTGTCTAAAAAGTACAAAATTTGAAAAACGTTTTCTATGTTATGTCATTTATAGCAAGAAATTGATATTTGTTTTCAAATAAAATTTATAAATAAGGTATACTGATTAAGGAAACATTTTTTATATTACTTAAATATTCATTCTATAACGTATAGTGATATGAGGAGGGATATTGAAATAAATATTCAAGTTAGACACCTTTTTTGTAGCTTGTAAACATAGTACAGGCTTATCAGCCTGAGAGTTTTCAATTGTATATGTAACAAGTCATTAACCTGACATGATCTAACATGCATGATCATTACCCTAGTTTTTAGCAGGAAAATGCACTATGGTATTGAAAATATGGTATCAGTAATAAAGATTTTCTAGCTTTACATATTTTTTATTGTGACTGTACGTTATTTATAATGTATTCTCTATAATTTTTGCAATGGTTTAGGAATACAACAAAATGTGGCAAATGTTAGGGAACAGCAATATGTTAGTCCAATTCTATTACACAATCAGTAAAACATTCATGAATTTTGAATGTATTATTCATATATATATATATGTTTTTTTAAAAAGAGTTGTAAAATAGGTTGTGAAATGGTAACAGTACAACGTTGGGAACAACGTTGCTGCAACCTTTCTGGGAGTCCACAAATTTACGTTGTAAAAACGTAATTCTGCAACGTTGTTACAACCAAACTGTAACGTTGTAGCAACGTTGTCACAACGTAAAATTGTTAGCTGGGATATGCCCTCTAATCACTGGCAGTTTGATGGGAAGAGCATCCAAATTTCAATGACCAATGAGTTAGCCGTTAGTCGCCCGACTGGGGACACAGCTTAAGTCGCCACACGGGGACCAGCCTTACCACTCCCCCAGTTGTCCTGACACAAGGACTACTTGCTGTTGAAGTCCGTATGTAGTAGCCCAAGGAACACCCACTACTGCAGTCTATGTAGCCACCGTCGGGCCTCTCTGGTTGACATATGCTGTGACCAGACCCTGCAAGGTCAGGTCAGGAAACCTGAAATGTAGAATGGTGAGGTGGAGAGACTTTGCTGGTCCCCCGGCTACAACTCCTGATTTGCTCCGCTCATCTAGACGTCAAGTGCAGCCACAGGTTCAGCCCGTTTTTTCTGGCCATCTGATTGGTCGAGGAGTGGCATCACACTTCAAATTTGTCATAATCTGACCCATAGCTGCAGGGGTGGCTGCTATTGTAATGATAACAGGTATATGGGCTGCTGACACTGATGCATCATGGCTCATTTGGCAAACTTGTATGGCTTGGCCTGAACTCAGAACATTAAAAGAGTCAAGGTACTAACTAAGTGTTCTTCAATGTCCGAGACAAACGGTTTTTACACTATCCAAATATTTCTCAGCCAGTCCTCCTTGTAGGGGTGGCAGTGCTCAAGTGCTGACAGGTGAGCTGTATGGCCAACGTCATAGAGTGTGCATAGATGGCAGCACATTAAAATCCAATCCAGAAGGGTTCAGCACTGCACACCATGTAGGATTATATATCAATTAATTCTAAGTAAATTCTTATCATCAAATTTTAAACACATTAAACAGCCCTTAAACCCTAGCTTCCTGTCTCACAATAGTGCTCACATTATCCCTGGTGGCTTTTCAAAGTGATGACTTCACAACTTAACCGTTTGTGATTGCTCCCTTACTTCCTCCCCTATCTACCTTCAAAGATCATATTTAAAGGTAGATATGGGTGTCTTGTGTGGTTTTGAAATATAATTTCAATGATTTTCATGTTCTGGTCATGGAGAAGGAATATAGAGAATACAAAAAATGGCCTTAACTTTAGAATATGGGTAAAGCAGGTTTAAGATAGTTTTGGGTAATAATTGATGATAAGCTACAATTCAGAGGTAAGGAAGTCTCAATCACAAGTCTCAATCACAAAAGTATCTTTTATGTACATGTATCATTTATACAACCGGTTTATTTTACAATTGTGTTATTTTGTTTGTCATTGCAGTCCGCTCAGATGCCTGTACATTACGTGAGTTACTTCTAATTTACCTTAATATCAGAAATACTTATCATTTTTTTAGGTCTGCTTAAGAAGAATCCACATGAATAACCATAATCCCAGGGCTTATAAGAAAGAGACTAATGCTCTATTTACCATGGGGAGGTGGCCTGAGGGCTGCTGACTTTGTAACAGAGTACAATTAGGAGTCAGGTTCTTTAGTTAATGAGATGGGTTTATTGAGACAAAAACTAGGAGGCCCTGTGAGCAGCTCTCTCTCAGCTCTCACTTCACAGATCCCAACCATTCTGGGTCCAAAACATTGTAGTGGAAAACATACACTAAACATAGCCATAAATAAAAAAAAATCAAATAAGAAAAACAGAAGGTGGTGCTACAATATCCCATGGGAAAACAATGGGTATAGACTAGCATTTCCAACAGTCTTCCTAAAGAAAAAGTTAACCTTTTAGGATGCTAAGAATTGGGCCTCTTCTCCAACTTCAGTCAACAATTCACAAGCTTCTTTTCTATTATTAAAATAAATAACATGCACTTAGGATCCCAGGAAGATCTTAGGGGTTATGTACAGATAAATTGAAAATATTCCAAGAAGATCTGAGGGTCTTCAACGTAAATCTTAGGGTGCTCTAAGTAAATTAAACAGCTTCCAATGGAATATGAGGGGGATTTACCAGATGAGACATTTACCAAATGTCATACGTTTTATGTTCTGTGGTCTAAACATTTCACAATAATATCGTGAAATGTCCCTACATATTATGTAGGGATTTCAGACAACCTAAGAATGCCCCTGAGTATCTCACTGATGAACTTCTCTATTGCAGCTGCTCCACCTTCACCCTCAGTTAGCAGTACTGCTGATGATGTCATCTATGAAGTGCGGTTTTCTTCCGATATTCCATTCAACGAAGACTACCTTCTCCACTCTAGCACAGCATATTTCTCGCTTGTTGCTGAGATTAAGCCTACGGTTTGTATACTAGCCATTGATGGTAAAGAATTTGAAATTTATGTTTGTGCATGAAGGGGCAACACTAATGATTGAATGACAAAATAAATTAATGTTGATGATGAATTTTAAATGAGCGTGTCGTACTGTACTATAATCACTATAATTTATTTTAAAAAACTTCAATGTTTTTTGTTGTGTTTTTATTCCTTTTATTTATACTGGAAAAATACATTCGGCAATGGCCGATTTTCGACGTCATCCAGTTTTGTGACAGTTTTTTTTTCTTGCAAAGCTCATAGCTGTTCTGTATTTTCTCCAGATGGATGCAATATACTCCAATGCATATTCAGATTTTGACAACACTGAAATGTATAGGTTTGGGTAAGTGACACCATTTTTTCTTAGCTTTTTATGCACTAGTTATATAGTTATAGGGAACATTGAAAATCTTGATCAAATAGCATATGTAAAGAAGCCAGGCAAATGTCTAAAAGAATGTTAGAATAATCATAGGAGTGTTGAAGATGAGATGACTCAATAAACAAAACATCAACATAGAATATATAATATTATAGAATGTATAACATTATTAATAAGATCCAAATATGCAGTATTAGTCACATAATATCTATCACAATTTTCTGCCTACAAATACAGAAATTCGTAACAGGCATCCAGGCTCATCTAGAGAAGTCAGAGACAATAATAAAAGGCAGGGAACAACAATCCATCTGATTTCTCAGGACAGTCTGTCTTCAATGGTCATACCATTTAATAACCCTTGTCTTCGCGCACTGATGTGTCTTGGGCTAAAGCCCTCAATGCATCAGTATAACAATTGCTTTGTGCCCCCTTGGTCTGTACTACATATATCCTTTCAGATGCATTGCTGGTGGCCCAGGTACAATGATTGCCTTCAGGGTGGTTTTAGACCCTCAGTCCTCCGTCACAGATGCAGAGGTCCTTCAAACACTGAATGCTGCAGCAGTGGCAGGGACTTTGACTGGTACCAGTGGCAATACCTTTGCAGGTAAGAGTGTAATGGTATTTGCCATTTACAAGCTTGCTGCTGTAGTTTTTCACTGTAAACAAAAACAGTAATAACCAAATTATTCATTATGGTGCATAACTCTTCATGGCTTTAGATCCTCTACTGTACTTAGTGTCCCTCCGTATTGCACTACACGATGTGGAGAAACAACTAAATTGGGAGGGGTTTGGGCCAAAAATCACGAGTGTGTCAATTTCTGCAATGAAACATCGGAAGCATGTACATTTCAGGTATAAAAGATAGTTACCAACATGTTGGTAACTATCGGTAGGAAGGCTCATGATCTTTGATATATGAAATGGACACAATCATGATCTTTGGCTCATGATTTTTGGGATGTCAAAGATCTGGAGTTTTTTCAGGTATATTCCATCTCACGATGTTTGGTACATGCCAAACATCATGACTGACTGCCGATCTTTGACATTGTGCCAAACAGTGTATAGCGGAATATGGCCTCTAATATTTATGTGTATTAATATATATAGTCTGTCACTGACTAGTTTAGTCATCTGGGGCCATATCTTCGTAACTGATTATTCTAATCGGGGAGTTTTTCATAAGGGTTTCAAGATCAGTAATTTAGTCTTTTACAAAATTTAATAAAGTTATGACAAATTAGTCTCAAAGAGGAATTATTAGGTGCAAAATGTATTCATTTTAAACAGAATTTCTCATCATGAGGTGTTAATCAAAATTTCCCCGATTAGCTAAATTAGTTATGAAGATATGGACCCAGATAATTAGTGTTAACCTCATCATTTCATAGTACTTAAAGTGCTAATTGTTGTGGTACACAACTATAATGATAAATATCATAATCTGTGCTTTTGTTTTCTTTTAGTTTTCCCAGACAGGCAAGTCTTCCCAATAGCGGCCAGGCAGGATGACAGTCCCCAAACTACCATCGTCATCATCATCGTGGTGGTCGTCTTTTTCTGTTTCTTCATCATCGTCATTGTTGTAATCATCTGTGTAAGACTGCGCTTTGGGCGGAGGCCGGTCTTCAGATTCCAACCTAAGACTACACTTGTTCAACAGCCAGTCTACAGATTCCAACCTAGGTCCATAACTCTGCCTCCACGACGGTGGGTTCATTCTCCACCAAGAATACATTACTAACTCAAAATTGATTATTTAATTATTACAGAACATATTTCCCCAGATATTAGTCTTGTTTATTAGTTAATTTTCACAAAATCATTAATCTTAGCCATGGAAATGAACATTGAATAATTAAACAATTTTTTTGCTAAATTCAATGATATAGATCTAAAGAAATTACGTTTGTGTAAAAACAAATAGCAATTATAATACTGCTTATAGCATTCACTTGAACTTGACATCATTACTTTATTGAAAAGCGAGTAAACTTAAGTAATTACATGTCAATGTTCAGCCCTTATAACCTTTTATCTCTGCAGATTCAATAACTTCTCACCCTACTACATCCGGTATCCAGGCCTCCGACTTGCAGTACCATAATGGTGATATTCAAGCTACAGAACTCCCAAGAAAAGAAAATTACAAAACAACATCCACATGAGGCTGACTGACAGAAGTGAACTATTGAGCAGAAAGCCAGTTCCTACGTGTCAAAAAACAGAAAGTTTGTTATTGCAAGCAATTAATAAAAAATCAATATAAAATAGTAGGTGCAGAAAACAAGTGCCGCAAACAAGTGCCGCAAAAACTTATACTACACCTTGCAGTACCCTTCTGCAGTTTTTGGCAATTACTTGCATTTTTTTCAGGGTGCCACAAAGAAGTAACACTTAGTGGAATATAGCCTTTATTCAATTGTAATAAATTTTGTATAATTAGGTAAAAAGCAAAATATCTTGTTCATTTGAATACACATTTCTAAAAATGGGGTATAAACACAATTAAAACTGATCAGACCATAAGAATATAGAAATCAGAAGCTTGGAAATGATTAGAAATGTCTGCAATGTTTGAACCCATTCATCTTCGACACCTTAAAGGTCATTCTGCGCAATCAGAGAAATATGTCCCTGTGGCTTCTTAAAGACACCCCTGCTTTACTAATGTTGGTTATGTTTTCTAATGTATATTGTGAATAATTGTAAGTGACCATCCAAGTGAGCATCATATCCAGAATTTCATAAAACTAATCATAAACATCATTTCCTTCATGCCACTTCAGTTTTTTTTTTGACATTTATAGACATTTTACTGGATATTTTAAAGATTTAATAGGAGGGCAGCCTAGATGAGTCAAAGATTATCATGAATGAGGTGCAAAGCACTGATGTTTGATTCTCTTATGCTCAGGTTAGATAAATTTGAAACCAGTTCAGACCCAGCAAATATTAGATAGAACTCTTTTGGATACAATCCATGTCTATTATGATTGAATACAACAAAGGTTGTTCTTGTTAAATAGTAATCAATAATTTGTGCAGTAATGAAGTTTGATCTTCCTTCATTCTATCTATGGGGCTTGCAATTTATTCCCAAAACATGTTTTTCAACAATTTTGAAAAAAGGTTAACAATATCATCACCTCAATATGTCAGAATTTGAACAACCTGCTTGATGTGAATTGCAAAAGACAGGCAAGGAAAAAAAGGACCTAAGGACCCAAAAGAAAACAGTAGTGGTTCAAGCAATAGACCTGTCCACTTTGCCAGCTAGCTCACCCCTTATTTCTACGATATCAACATTTTTAGAAAAATGTTCATCATACTTGATTCACAGTAATTTTCCTAGTACTATTATCCAAAAATAAACTTCATAAGGTTTTACTTTCAATATGATGTTAAACACCCCATACACCTAGACTCTTTCTCTTTAAGAAGAGGAGGAAGGTTTCCCCTCATCCTCTTGAAGCACACCTTTCACTCCCTATTATACTTATGCTTGGTTCATTTGGTGAGGGATTTTGTTTCAAGAAGAAGAGGACATACATGCACCCCCTGGTGGTTTACATCAATACTAAACCTCTATGCTTCAAGCAGAAAACCTCACCTTATAAGCCTCATGTGAGGTATAACAGGGAGAATCTTTGCTCTTAAAGAGGAAGAGGGGAAACCTTCCTCTCCCTCTTAAAGAGAAAGAGTCTAGGTGTATGGGGTGTGTTAAATATGTAGCTGTAGGACTGGAAAGCAAAACTGTCATTTTCCCATAGGGAAAAGTGTTAAAGCCCTTCAGCTTTGCTCACAAAGTCCAACCCTAAAATCACAAAAACATACCTTATTTTGGATCACCTAAAGTGGAGGTAATTACCGAATTGAGAGAAAACAATAATTCATCCTCATTTCTCAACACCTTAGAAAACACAAGTACTAACTTATTCACTCAGATTTGTGTCAGTGCCTGACTTTACAAAAACTACAATTATGTCCGACCTCTGTATCATTCCAGCAATACATCCCAAAGTGGACAGGTCTGTCATTCAGGATTTTTGAAATTTTATGTTCCCCACCCCAGATATGAATTTCTTAAGACAGGCAAGGAAATAAGGACCTAAAAGAGAACAGTAGTAGTTCAAACAATTATTCATGAAGGGTAAGATAGAGAATAAAAATCATGGTATTGGTGCATATGCATACTTCATTTTCCCCCGTTGGGGTGAGATATCCAAAAGATTATCATGAATGAGGTGCACAACACTGATGTTTGATTTTCTTTTGTTCTTGTTAAATAGTAATCAATCAAATGGAGACTTGAAATTTGTTGCAGAAGTTGCTATCAAGCTGTGAAAATGTGTTGGAATGTTCCTTGTCAGGAATGTTTGGGTACATGGATAGAGTTGAAACTATTTAACAAAATTAAGATTTGCAGAATGCATGTGCATCAGACACAAAAAAACAGAAAAAAAAACACACGGTTCAGTAAGAAAAAGAGAAAATGAAAGGGGAATTAGATTGGGGTAAAACAAAGAATGAGATGTAAACAACATTATAAACAGACATCAAAAAATGAAAAAAAACCAATTTAGTCGTTCTGAACAAAATGAAAATTAAAGTTCCATTGACATAGGTTTCAAAAATGAATTGCCACAGTATACTGCAATCTTGTTGGAATTGTAACACCCAATATGATATCAGATTGTACCCATGTACTACATTTTTCTAAGTTTGTCTTGATGTTTTATCATTACACTTTGTTTTACATCTAACACTATCAGTATTCCTATTGCTTTCCTCATGGCTTTATTTACAATATAGAATGCAGGACAAAGAAAAATAGCAAATCATCTCAAGAAACGTTGATAGTGTGAACCAATACTTATTGCATGAGTCATTCATTTACTGTCAAAAGCTTCCTCAATTCTATATGGGAGTTTCTGATGTTGAATGTCAACTGTACAAAATGCCTCAAGCAGCTTATTCCTCCTCATATCACATGTCAAATTTTGAAAATGATTGTGTTGCCCTTTCACCTCTGGAGGTCTTGGTGTTCCAAATTGTCTGGCTGTTTGTCACCTGCTCTTCCACATAATTTTTATCTAAGGTCAAGAGAGAATTGCTGTGTTGAGGTATCCTACAATGTTTATACAGTCACAGCATTATCTATTAGACAAAGAAATACCAAAATTTAACTGAAATGCAATACATGCAAAAAGGTATGATTTTATCACAGACGTAATTTGTAAACAGTAACAATTATAGCAGTATGACATATCAACCCTAGTTTGACGTGAACACAACTATTTTTCTTTTCTACTATATTTTCAATACACAGGGAAGAATCATATTTTCAAAAGCTAAGAACAATATCATTCAAATAGTTTGATACATTAAGCCACCTTTGTTGGAGATGATTGACTGAAGATCAAAAACTGTTAGACATTTGTATCATTTCCTAAGGTTTTCTCTTTTTCGTACATCCCTGCCATGTTTAAGGGTCAGTTATGTCAAGAACAAACAATAATGTTGGATATGATTGATATAGACATAACAAGTTTCACTTCCCTCAAGTGTCTATGATTTTATCATAATATTGTGATAACTTAAAGAAATGGTGCATAAATAATTCATGAATGAGGTGCATGCACTGATGGTGATTTATCTATGCATCATCTTTAAGTTAGTGTCAATTATATATTGTTTTATCCAAAAAGTGCCATAGTATCATGAGTAACACTTTAGATTCTTCTATTGATATAGAGGTTTATTTGTAAGATGAAATTTACAAATTGTTCCTTGTAAACAATTTTAAGTATACAAGTTGAGTCTTATTTTGATAATTTTAAGAGCACATTATTGATATGATTCATACTCTTCTGAAATGTTGAAAATATTCTTTATTAAAACAAGAGTAGTAAAACAAAAGTCAATTTTCAAAGTATGTATTGGTCTGGGCTCATACTTAATCAGGACAATTTTGATTAGGGTCTCAATATTGGCAATTCTGTCTTTTACAAAGATTAATGATGTAATTGTAAAATAATCTCAATGAGGGTTTAATGATTGTGACATCTATTTGTAAGGGACATAATCTGTTATCACAAGACACTGATTAAAATTAGGATAGTGCCCCCAGTTGTCTCTCCTAGATCATTATTTAATCCAGAAACATATATTATTGCATTAACATAATCTACACATCATATCTTCTAATTGATGAGTTTCGACAACTCAAAGCCCATATTCCACTATTCAGTGTTTTGCTTACGGTGGGCTGTTTTGATAACCATCACAAGTAAAAGTAAACAGCGCGACATGGAATTTGGTTATTTGCTTGTGGCAGTACTTGCTTTGGTGCTTGTGTATGCCCAATACAAGTACCACCACAAATAAATTTATGAAGGTTTTTGATGCAATGCTTGCGGTAGGGGATACAAAACTTGTTGGTATCTGCAATGCAAATTACTTGTGCTGGCAAAAAGGATCACTCCAGATGGTATTTCACCACATAGAGGAATATGGGCTTAAGTGAGGACTAATTGACAGGCAATTCTTTAGTAAAGTACTGTTTGTTTAGAATGATAAAATTGGTTTGTAAAGTGTCTTTGATTATGGGCTGGTAAGGCACATTACCATGAAATATTTGAAAATTTTAATGCAAAAATACTATTTCAGATAATGCATCTTTAAGGACCTTTGTGGATTGTATTGTGGAAGTATATAATTAGGTCAAAAGGAAAATTATCAAGTGGTAATCAGTTTGAGCAGTTTGAGATTTTCTGGGGTTTGCGCCTTGTATCCCTTTTATGTATCTCTGGCTCTCCAGAAACAAATTAGTTAAATTTGATAACTAACATTAATGGGAAAGGTTTAATTTAATGTCGCAATTACAAATACATGTTGAAAGCATTGTATCTCTTCTATGTATCGCTGACTCACCATAAAGACATTGATTAAGTTTGATAACTAAAGTTAGGGGAAAGGGTTTTGATGTACACTTACTATATTACATGCTAGAAAGCATTGAATCTCTTGTATATGTATCCCTGACTCACCATAAACACATTGATAATTAAAATTGATGGGAAAGGTTTTTTGATGTTGCAATAACATGTTTGAAAGCATTTTATTTCTTGTATGTATTGCTGGCTCACCAGAAACAAATATATTACTTGTGATAACTAATCTAATGGGAAAGGTTTTCTGATATAACATTTGCATCTACATGTTTAGAATTATAGAAGTTCAAATAGAAATTTGCTAGCAAAGAATGTAACAAATTGCTCAATAAAAACAATTAACACTGGGCATGGTAGTCGTTGTTGTATGTGTTGTTGCTGAGCTACAATAGAAGATATAGCTTCATTGTATTTACTATCGGTTCTGTTGATAGGGTGCAAAATCGGCCAAAACTGTTAATCTAGAGGTATTTTGTCTTTTTTTTTTAGCAATTGGCTGAAATGGTATTTTATATGTATTCCATTTTTTTTTAGGTAAAATATTCTTCACTGGTATTAATATTTCTTTATTATATAATTATTTTTATACATACTTGTATGGTGAGGAACTTCCTACCGCAAGAATATGGTTTGACTTATTTGATATTGAACCTTAAAATATTGTATGGAAACATAAATTTTCTTCTAGGCTATATTACACATACTGAAAGTATGGGCTGCCGATATTAAATGGCCTTTTCCATAGAACTATGTTCTATACTGGCGGCCGATACTTTCGGCACAATTTCAGCAGCCGAAAGTGTGCATTCGGCGGCCGAAAATGCGTTATCTGTGGTTGAAAGTGCATTATCGGCAGCCAGTCAAAATTCAGCAGGAAATAATTATCAATATGTAGATAAATATTATTGGCAATGCCGCCGATAGTATATTGGCAATGCCGATATTGTAGCAGCTGCAAATTGGCAGCACACTTTCAGTAGAAATATGGCCCTTACTATTACAAATCAAAACATGTGCAAAGAATTGCCTGATTTTAAAGTATTGATGATATCCCATTACAACTTTTGAGTATAATTAACAAGTTATTGTTTCATCATGTGAATGGTGAAAGAGTTATTAAACCACATTAATTTAAGTATTTTCAGAATAAAACCTTAATTATTTCTTTTACCATTGATTTTCAAGCATCATGTGAAAACAACAATTAAAATAATCACGCATGGGGCATAAACAATAGCATGTGGGGTATTAACAGGTTGAGAATCCCTCACAGACAGGGTAAGAGGGATTACTTGCCAAGGTCGCTTAGCAATCCTTGCATGTTGGAACTGTCAATGGTAATCATTGTGGAAGGTCCCGTGGAGGTGAGGTAATCGCTGGAGGTGTAAATAGAATCGGCTGTCTTACACCATAATTAACCACCTGATGCGAACTGGCATCCGGTCTATACCATTAAAGCCCAGACTGTGATAATATTCTTTCTGTATTACCAAGCTCTACACATATAATATTATATGACAAGTAGCCCGATCTAGGTTTTGAGTCAAAGAGACTTGGTTGTTTTGAAACCTTATTAAGACAATGAGGGCAAAAGGCGGCCAAATTTCACAATCAAATACCTAAAATGACCAATACAAGTGGACAAATTGGCCTACATAAGCATGACAAAATCTGTATAAATATCAATTAATTGCGACATTAAGGCCTAAGATGAAAACGCACACAAAACAGCATTCAAAACTTAATGCATCACTGCAGAGATATGTAGTCTGCCGTGCCATTCAACAAAACATAGTTCCCCAAGAATCAACCATAATTACACTCTGCAGTGAATAACCCCCCACACCAGAACGACACCTGTCAGAGGTGACTCTGGTCATTAAGCATACACCGGCATTATAGTGTCATTACACCCTGTGGGCTTAAAATAGTCCTGCAGTTTTTGCTCGTCACGCATGACTGGCCACAGCCAGACCTAGTGGCAACTACAGTGCAGAGATGATTCGCTCTAGCGAACATCGAAGTTGCAGAGTGCCATAATTATTATGATTATCAAGCATGTAAATAGTAGTGAATGTTCGTAAATATACAATTTTTATGGCTATTTTAATTGTGATTAATAATTTAGAGAATAGATAGGAAATAACAAGTAACAAGTGATTAAGTTTTGACATAGATAAATATGGGATATATTTATATAATCTTTCGATATAACAACTCTAAAATTTACAATGTAACAAATGTTTGGTTTTGAGAGAGCAACTTAATCCAACGGTTAAACTGTGGATTTATATAGTCACATGTCAACTGGCAGAACCACAGTACCAGAATGGTTAAGTCAGTCACCACAATTTTGAGGTCTCGGGGCCAAAAATGTTACATTTTAATCTTCACAATTCTGAAAAGGTTGTCTACTTGGCCCAGCTGATAGCCCTTCAGGTCACCTCGCTCTGCTTTTTGATACTTGTTCATCAATAATCTAATCAGTATAGGCAGGGGCGGATCCAGGAATTTGAATAAAAAATAAGGTGGGTAGAGGGGGTGCGTACTATAGCGAAATTTGTGTACACACCCTCCGGGGGCACACATTTTACATAAAACAAAATTAATATTGGGCAAAACAAGTTGGGGGGGGGGGGTCCAAGCAACTTGCACACCCCGCACTAGATCCATGCCTGATAGGCAAGATTATTCATATACTAAATAATGACATTCCAAAAAAGTGCTGATACAGGCATCACAAATTAGCTGCTTTAGAGTTTAGAATTGAAAAAAAAATTTTGCATCCTGACTAGTTTACACAACGTTGCTTTTTGGTTGTACATTGGTTACGTTGTGTAGTTACATACCTATCACGTTGCAACAACGTCAGAAAGCAACGTTGTGGTGCAACGTGCACACAACCTCTGAGTAAAACGTTGCAGGCACGTTGTGTCTGCAACGTAATTGTTGGCACGTTGTAGGCACGTTGCATATGTCACCTGAAATGGCTATATTGGGTAATTGTTTTATGAAAGGAAATGGTTACATAACCTGGCCACCAGAATGCCCTTGAAGATGGGCAAGCTGAGTCAGTCAGTGTGTACATAGGCACATCAAAGAGATTACTGTTAGCCCAACCTCTGACCCACACACAGATTTGTAGCCAGCTCCTCTGACTGGCTGGTGGGAATAGGTTAGTTCATTCAAAAGTCGAGGATGAGAAGGATGTGTCATAACCACAGCTTGGAATCGTAGGTAAAGGCAGTTTTTCTCTTTGCTTTTCAAATTTATTGTAAATAGTTAACAGTGCTAACATTATCATTTAGCAGGTACTCTGAATATATATTAAAACTAATCACGCCATTTCCTAAGTTGTGATGTAAAGCCTAAACGTTCAAAAAGTTTCTTTTTACAGAGCTTTTTATTTAATGGACTTACATTTTATAAGGGCATTAGCCCTTGTTGTTGGGTGAAATAGAATCGTAGGGGCCCAGTCTATTCACTTGAGCATACAAGGAAGGCAAATCGTAGGCCAAATTGTAGTTCTTCAATATTAAAAGCAACCCATTCCCAGAAACAATTAGCAAGACAAAATGACCTCTTTTTCTCAAAAACGCAGAGTTTTGGTGGAAAAAGTAATTTTCCAAACCTACTTACTTGCAATGCGATTGCGGGATCTGAATGGAAAAGGCAAAAATGCAGACATGCGAAGTTAAGAAACGTTTAGCCTTTTTTTCCATTTTTTTTTAGAAGATTTATGCATATCCTTTATCAGCTATCATTAGAAATTATCGATCTCGGCCAGGCTTGGACATCCAGGGCATATGGACATGCAGATTCTCCTAGCCTGTGGGCCGTTTGAAAGCTATCAGAGCACACAATGATTTTATGATTATTATTAACCCTGATGCCGAGTAGATGAATATTTTCTAATACTTTTTCAATATTTCGATATCTTAATGCCTTGCTTGGTTTCGCTATCTATGGGGCCTTCCATTAAGCATGTATCAAGGGGGGAGGGGGGGTCTGAGGTTTTTAGTACATATCCTATGGGGCCTTCCATTAAGTATGTACGCACCAAGGGGGGGTGGGGGGGTCTGGAATTTTAGAAAATTTGCGTACGTTCCTGTACAAATCCATTGCGTATTTTAGGCCAAGGGGGGACGGGGGGGTCTAGAATTTGATAAATTTTGCGTACGTACTAAATGGAAGGCCCCTATGCGTATTTTTGCCTAAAGGGGGTGGGGGGTCATTTTTTTAATGTGCATACGTACTAAATGGAAGGCCCCTATATATGAAATCCAACAGAATTGATGTGTTTTAACCACATTTTACCGTTTTTCAGATTGCAGTGTCAAGTCATTTAAAAAAGGATGCACTTCTACCAGGCTCAACAAAATGAAATAAAGTTTCTGTGTCAAAACTACTTTTGCCAACCTCACCTTTTTTACACTTACAAAGTGTAGGGGGTAGGGGCTCAAGTTATAAGTAGGTTGAAGTGGATAACGTTGTGGCAACGTTGCTGGGAGTCTACAAATTGATATTGTCACAACGTAAGTGTACCACGTTATAGCAACGTTGTAAATACAACGTTGCAGCAAGGTTGTCAAAAGGTTGTACATTAGGTTGAGTACAACGTTGTTACAACGTTTCTGGGAGTCTACATTTTTACGTAGCAGCAACGAAAAACTGCAACGTGGTGGCAACAAAGGCACAACGTTGTGACAACGTTGCAGCAACGGCATTTTGTTTGCTGGGAGGCGGCCTTTTCCTTTGGCCTTCATGCTGGCCCCTCACGTGCTGGTCCGAGTCGTGGAAGAACCCACTGCAATGTCTGCATTGTTCCCCCCCCCCACCCCCGATTGGCCATCTTGTCCATCCGATTCATCTGGCTGGCTGCTCCCGGTTTGTGACTGTCTTGGCTTTGAATTATTTGGCAAATAAAAATGCCAAACTTATTACTTAGTATTGTGACACCTGTGGCCCATTGCACAATGATATTTTGTTGTTACGATAACTTAAAGATAACTTAAAGATAACTTAAAGAGAGGGGCCAGTGAAATTTCAATATTGTTAAATTCTCATATCATATCGTAGTTATAATGGTAAATTATAAATATATGACATTATTATAACTTTGAAGTGATCCCTTATAATAGAAAACTGTGTTCCTTTATCAGACAATATACTGAGTCCACTGCACTCCTGGCATAGGCTATCTGTGTGTGACGTCATATAAAAAACCGTTATATTCAAATTTTAAAATTATAAATCCCATGATAAGATATTTTTTTATTTATTTCTCCCATGAATCATTTTATTTGGTAATTTTGAATACTTTTAGGCTCAAAGAAACTCTTAGATAAATTAGATATTGTTATTTTTTTCAGTTTTATCATTTTTCAACTGTTCTGCTTGTGACGTCACATACAGATAATTGATCTGTGCAGGCACTGTCAGATGCAGACAGGGAAACTCAGTTTGATGGAAACAAATGCAAATAAAACAAAAACTTTTAGAGATAAAAGCATAAAATTTGGTATGGTTATTCCCTGGATGGTTAAGATCACGGCAGTACACTAATTTGTGGTCACTGGCCCGTCCTTTTAACAATGATAGCTATCATTATTACGATACCCCTAATATCTCTGTTTCTACTGGATAAAATTAAATTCTGTAAATTGATAAATAAAGGGCCAAAATAAGATTATTCCGTGTTAAAATTACAGCTCATTAGGAGCATTTTAAATATGCTTTCTTAAAGGGCCATACCCACTAGGCGATTTTACCGTCGTCGGGTGACGGACGACTGGAATAATGGCCGTCGTCGTCGCTGGACGACGGTAATATCTAGCAAGTTTGATATTTTTCTGGCTATTTTCCCCAACGATTTTCCCGGTGATCACAGCATCCATTGCTGGTCACCCAGAAAACACACCATACCAACAGCAGTCGCCGGGCGATCTTCAGTTGGCCAGCGATTTTTCCAACAATTCTCCCAGTCGGCCGTCACTCATTGCTGCCTAAGTCACTTAGTAGGTTTGGGGCTTAAGTGTCAAAAACAATTGTTATTACGCACAAAGTAACATTGCTTATTTTCGTTGTTACGATCGGTATTGTGCAACAGGCCACTGAGGACCATGAGTTTTGGCCACATAGCTCTCCCAAGTGACCTGCGGACACGTGGATCACTTAAAATTTTAAAATCTCATAGATGTGTTACTGTGTATCCTTGCATGAAGAATCTCTGCACCACACTCCAGTTACAAAACATGTCATGATGTTTGATTCTATTTTGACATACTTAGTTATCCATCTGAAACTATGTATTCACCCATTGCATGTTCTGATGTAAATGTGCATGACCTTGTGTCTAACTGTGGGGCTCACTGTAAACTATTAGGAGCGAAATGTAAATACAGTGTACATAAACTAACTTCATAGAAGGGAAGCTAATTAAGGTTGATTACAAATTGATAACATTAAGTTACCCCAAGGTTTTATAAATGTTCGGCTTCATACAGCTAGGATTTTTTGGGAGAAACTTATGCTAGGGGTATATTCAATTTCACGTTTCATGATATTGTTTGGAAAGACCCCCCTGTAAAACATTCACCAACAAGTTATGGGAGACTAAAAACTGTAATATTTTATGTCAGTCACCTAGGCCCACATACAAAGACGTTGAAATCATTTCTTTTAGTATTATGAAACTATGTACAGTGGTAAATGTCAACTTACCCATAACTCAAAAAGATTTTAATTTTTATTTATGATTAGAATAAGCTGTTACATAAATGAATAATGAATTTGGCCGGACTTAGAGTAAATGGCAACTACTTCATTTGGCTATGTAACAATTTCTGTAAGTGCCATGCTGTGGTGCTTTACAGACATAATTGTATGTTTATTTTATTAAATCAAACATAATTTTTCTTATGATGTTTCATACATCATAATGCTCCAACTGATTTTGAATTATGGTAGCGTCATTGTCGGGCTGCAGTAAATAAATGAGTAATTACAGTAACAAATTTTGCACATTCGACTATAGACTCTTATCCTGACCTCGCGCGTCCGTCATGGTTCAGTGAAGGCTGGACAAACAAAGCCACATTGGGGTAGCGCGATACTTGATTGGTGGGGATTCATTACATAATGCTGATAAGGCCTCTGAGGACCCTTCACATTGCATGCTTAAGATTAAATCAAAACTTTTAATTCTAATGTTTTTAAAATACAAGACAACCATTCACAGATATGTTCTATAGGCCTATATCAATAAAAAGATAGCATTCTGAACTATTTGGCCATTGTTACATCATTCTTCAAACAATTCTAGCTAAAAAGTTATAGGTACTTTAATGTGACCAATTTACATGTGTGCACTGAGGCAGAGGCCTCATTCATGTGGATTATAGGAGTGTATTTTTTATAGTTAAAGATTTGATAAAATTGCCTGTGATCGAGTTTTAGGATGTTTTTATTTATAGAATGGGCGAAAAGGGTTGGTCACCAAAGGATGTCAGCACGGGCATAAAGTAATTCTAAAACATTGAACAGTAATGGTATAGTAAAGTAAAGCTGGTGTCAAAGGGGTGCTGAGACTAAAGGCCCTATTACACTACACGACATGAGCTGCGATATGAAGATGTCACAAAGAAACCACAATTATTAGAGACAAAATTCTGTATTAGCCATGTGTAAAATACTCCAAATCGCCATTATTAAACATTTATATCAGTCCTGTATGTGTTCTGTCTGTAATATCATCATATTGCACCCCATGTCTCAGCTCAAGTCATGTAGTGTAATAGGGCCTTTAGCAGAGTATTCAGAGTCCGACCGACTGGTAGCCCTGTCAGAAAGGGGCATCCGCAGGTGCCGACAATTGCCAGGAGTCGGACGCACCCATCTGGGTCGACATGGACTGCGACATCCTGTCCTGCTGGTACGCACCCATCGGCTGCCGTCCCTGAAGGGGGTATTCCACTACACGACATCAGCTATGATAAGACTGTGATACAGCTGCAATATGATCATATCATGGTCAAGTCGTGGATATCGTTCATGTTGCATTAGTGTAATAGGGTATGTCGCAGTTGCCTATGACTTTTAAGTAGTGTGATATGATTTTTATCACAGCAAAAGTCGTGGAAATAAATGTCGTAGGCAATAACTAAGGCCACGACTTTTATTCAACCTGTTTAATAATGTTGTAGGGGTAAGATGGAAATCACATGAATTGAATGCATATTGTAGGCAATGTCGTAGGCAATGTTGTAGGCAATTGTACTTTACATTGGCAAAAGCCTGAGAATGTCGTACTGAGTGTAATACCCTAAATGATGCGATTATGCTACGATGTTGCTGCGATATGCATATGCAAGGTTAGACATATTGGCACCTCCTCCTGCGATAATAACTAATGATATCGTGCGATATGGTCCTCATGTCATAGGGAGTTCATATCGTGTAGTGTAATACCCCTTTAAAGGGGGTATTACACTACACGACAGGATCTGCCATATGATGATGTCGTAGGGAAACCACACATGTTAGAGACAAAGTTCTTTGTTACACATGTGTTATATACTCCAAATTGCCAATTTCAAACAATCATATCATTCTTGCATGTGAATCAGCGTTAATAATCACCATATCACACTGATGTCGTAGCCCATGTCGTGTAGTGGAATACCACTTTTGCTCCCTGGGAGGACGCTGGGCCGGCCGAGCCCCAGATGCCGGGACACATCATAAGGGCGCCCCCATGACGATGGTAGGGACGCCAGATGACGCCGTTAGGCCGGTCAGGGCCCGACGCCGACCGCTACATGTGGTCATCCTGATCCTGCGGAGGGACGTCCCGGATCACTCCGAAAGTACCCAAATTCTGTGGCAGTGGGCCGGAGCCTGCGGCCTCGTTGGGAATAGTCGGGGGCGATGGAGCAAACTCCTTTCTCGCTTCAGATTCCCGTGTACTCATGATTACAAGGGAATCTGAAGCGACGTTGCAGTGTGGCGATGGAGTGGCCACGTGGGGCAATAAATGAGATTCCGGACCACGCCACCTGGTGTGAGACTCAGCCCAAGGATAGCAAGTCGGACAAGCCTTGAATTATTTACTCTTTGAGACAATTTAAAGTGGCCCAATTAAACCAGCTATAACTTTTTATAAAACAATGATAAAGAATACTGAATCGTTGGTCCCATAGTTTAGAACTTTGTCTTTTTATTCATATGCATCCCAATACTCTGAATGTATGTCTTGTATTAAAAAAGAACATTTTGCAATATTAAAAGTTTTGGATTTAATTCTGACCAACGGGACGACTCCCCTGAACTCTTATCTGTGTTGCTGGTAGCAGCTTTCTCAACCACCCACACGTCACGGTCCACTGCACCTACTAAGCCCCAGTCACAGCAGTTTCACGCGACTCCAACCACGTGGGTTTGTTCGTCCTTCCTCCACTGGACCATAGAGGGTGCGCGAGGTTTGGAACAGAATCTATTCCCCTTTGGGAACAGTTGGCTGGTCGGGACTTATCTCGCCCAGGGACGGTGGAGCCCAGTGACTCCCGGTCGGGACCCGACTTATCTAAATCTAAATTTATAAACCCAAAATAGGATACACAGCCATAAAAACAAGTATTCCATATACTACAGAATATAGCGTTTAAAATGGGGTATAACATGGCGTGTAAGATTTGTAGTTTTCTCAAAATTAATTCCCAACTCTGATAAAATTGTAATTTCCCTCAATTTCTATCTATTTCAAACTATTAATTTGTTATTTCGATTTGATAAACATATGTCATATTTGGTATCTTCTGAATCAGAATCTAATTTTCTTTAAATTCCTATCTAGTAAAATTTTGGTTGAAAATTGTATGTGAAGTGGGCTTGAAAAGGTGTTAATCCCCTTCTAACACCTTACACTCTCCAAGCAGGTGAGGGGTAAACCCTACCTATTTCCTAAACCTGGAGAGCTACCCGAGACAAGGAAAGGCTAGAAACAACACAAGCGTCCTATCTATGTTATGTATGTCTATATGCCTCTACTCATTACTCTCCTCCTCCCCTTGTTTTCATGTTAGGAACGATGATTTATGTGTCATATGCTATAATTGTTATTTTCTAATAGCCTGCATCATGCAATAGTGAGTGAATGAGCGATGGATGTTTAATGCCGTAAAAACAGCCAGGGTCATTTTTCACTGTGAAAACAAGTTAAGATGAATTCTGACTTTTAAGACACGTGTTTTGACTCAGTCTTTGGTGATTGTATCTATGAGACAAAGGTGTGATGCAATGGTCACGTTATGTGACCATGCTTTTTTGGTTTGCCTGTTACTTAATGTGACGTAACAATTACATTATTTTTCTGGGAGGTTGAGGTCTAATCAAAACACAACATTATCATAATGTACTGGTGAGGTAAGGTCAAGATCAAATTAAAACAGAATGTCATTGTGATGTTCTGATTAGGTGAGATCCAGACCTTACTTAAACAGAATGTTGTTGTGACCTCCTGACCAGGGGAGGTCCCGACCTCACCTAAACAGAATGTTAATGTGATGTTCTGATTATGTTAGGTCTTAACCTTACCTAAACAGAATGTTCCTGTGACCAACTCATTAGGTTAGGTATCAACCTAACCTAAACAGAACGTTATTATGACATCCTCATTCAGTGAGATCTCAACCACACCTAAACAGAATGTTATTGTGACATTCTTTTTAAGTTTTAGCCTCATAGATAAAGTAACAAGAACATTATTAGAACATCACAATGTAACGTCGCAACAGTTGGTTGCAGTGGCTTATTGGGAGACATCAACAACCTAACAGTGTAACACAACAAGAATGAATCCAGAACATTGCTGCAACATTATTAGAACGTCATTTCCTTGGCTGGGTAGATACCACCCACGTGACCACGTCTACACAATGTCTATAGCGGGACACAACATACTGTTTTTTTTTATTATGACATATTTGGTTATCCATCCGAATCTTTTAGTATCCACCCATTGCATGTCCATATAAATATACATGGCCCCATGTCTAAGGGCAGCCACTTGAAAGAGTACAGACACATTAATCATCATTCCTATTTGTATCTAACTTTACGGCTGCTTCTTAATGCACACTATTGGGAGTGATGCGCAAATAACTTTATCAAAATATCTTTATCGTAATAAAGGTTGATTGCATATTGATTACTTTAAGTCAACCCAGGTTGTCTTGGAGAATATGACCTTTTCATCATCTAATCCATCTGGAAAATACAGAATCCACCTTTTGCATATCGTTCTTTTCCAATTTGGTATGAAGCACATAATTATGGCTGTGAAAGAGTAGTGTGCCAGGAGTTCCAAAGATTTGATGTCACAAAATGTTGCTATAATGTCCAAGAATGTCTGAAAATGTTATCATAATGTCACAAGGCATTGCTGTTACTTCACTCCTTGCCTGGGCTTGTGTCTGTAATCCTATTTAGATGGATAGGTAAATAGATAGACAGAGTGGGGATATGTGTATTGTTGGATAAAATGATTTGTGTAAAGGTGGATGTATTGATGAATATCTTCAAAAAGGCAAATATCATTCCAATGTCCCATAAACTTGGATTTTTTTGGTCAAGATTAACATATACAGTATACTGAATTCAACACACATTTTGTAATATGGGTCTCGACCACTAAATTCGATGGGGCGACATGGCCATTTCTTAGAATCAACATGCGACATGGACCCTAAATGACATGATAGACATTTTTAATCCCTTAGTGGCATGGGACATGGACATTTCTTAAACATGATATAAACCTATGTAAAGGTGTCTTTTCACACAACTTGTAATCCTAATAAAGCAGTATTTGGCCAGATTCTCTAACATCATTTATCAAAGATCATAAGATGGCTCCTTCATCCTCAGGAGTTCAATTAATGAATTTGTAGTTGCTGTGTTACATGTGCTTGAGGTTGTAAACAGCCATTTATCAAACACATGCAAGCCAGTGTGGGGGAATCAGTGAGCCTCTGCAAACACTTTGCAACACATTGAGCGTCAGTAGGTAGGCGTCAGTCTTACCAATGCTAACCCCGTGGACAGTAACCATAACTGATCAGATACACATGAAACGCAAGGCTGTGCGTCAACTTTGCATGGGTTGCGCATCAGGAGCACTTTTTGAAGTCTGACTTCAACCAGTGATGTAACGCAACAACTATTAAGACATGAGACATTGAGAAAAATAAGCGACAAATACATGACATTGCAGTCTTTTAAATTTGACATGCAACATCGAGGGCCCCCCATCCAGAGCCCCTGTGTTGATGTGCTAGGTTCCCTGTTGAAACTCCATATTAATTAAGGATGGACCCTAGGAACGAGTGGCTGTTTTAGCAAAATCCAAACAACTCTATGACTAATTATTCAATTTGCACAAGCTAAAAGCCATCCTTGAAAAAAGGAATGTCAAGGTTATATAATTATGTTAGAATTATGTAGTCAATAACATTCTGTCTTCAAAATTGTATTATATTACATGTATATATACATACACTTTCAAATTTTTGTTTGCTATATATATGTATGAAGGTTGTTAAAATATTTCATTTCAAAAAGCAATTAAATGAAAAAAAACTCCTATTTACTATACTCTTCTACCTTATCGACCCATGCACTAAGAAAAGGTCACCTTTTCTCAGTGCCCTTTTCTTACAGCCATTTATCAAGCACATGTAACACAGTAACTACAAATTCATTAGTTGAATTCCTGAGGATGAAGGAGACATCTTATGATCTTTGATAAAAAGGGTTATAGAATCTGGCTGAATACTGCTTTATTAGGATCTTATTCCTGTTGTCTATCTTTAAACCTGTCCCTTGATGGTATAGACTGTAGGAAGACAGATCAGTCCCTATTGGTCAAAAAATGTCATGTGACAGGAATATAATGATTATAAAGATTAATGGGAGTTGAAAGCCCAGTACTTTAGGAAACATCCATAGACATAGAAGTTCAAGTACATCCCTACGGAAGACACGTAAAAAGTATTTTGCAGACTTCTTAAGAGGTTTCCCCAAAACAGGTATGTAAGCATACTGATATACTTGAGCAAAGGTTATTAGTTTGACAACTTTTCTGATGGAAAATATTGTTAGACACAGTTCACCGGATCAGCTACTTTTCTATAACCCCAAGTTAAATACGAACTGATCTATGGAAAGTATGGAATAACTTGTATGATAGAGTCATCATGTTTCATATTTTGGAATTTCCATTAATGCACTGTATGACTTGTATGTAAAGTCAACATTTGAATTTCTGTAATGAAAGTATACTATTACCAAAGAAATATAGGGGGACTTCTAATTGAAACAAGATTCTATTAAGAAATTGGAATTTATCATTTTTATTTGCGTTAATGAATTTGGAACAATTCTCAACTATTATGATAAATTATCCTGAATAGATCTAGAAATTAAGGAACCAACTACACAATTGAGCCGAAATTTGACAAATATTGAATGAATTACATTGTATTCTATACGTCACCCCTAAAACAAATTGTAGCCATTCTGAAAATGACATACCAGTATTCTTTACACTCTTGAGCAGAACCAATGCAACTACTTCCAATTTGGGGTACTGATTATTGAGCATTGCTGTTGTAATTAAGATTTTGAGCAAATTTCACGTTTTTCACCCATTGACTTAGTTGTTGCTAATTGTATGTGTGTAGCTATTGCGGAAGATATTTCCAAAAGTCGAGTTAGTGCCTTACTTAGCACAAAGGAACATTCACGTTTAGACATAAATTATCAGTCTTTATTGAATAAAACAGAGAGTAACATAAGGTAGTCATCCAGTCATCTAGTACATGATAATAGGTAGTACAATATAACCGTGAGTATGGATTGCAGTCCGTGTTAAAGGAAAATGATATAATATATTCAAGTATCCGACTGAAAATTGGTCGCAAATACAAATACAAATACAAATGAGGTGACTAATTATTATTTGTGCTTAATATTATACTCTATACTGCATTATCCTTACTGAAAATTAGTCGAAAATGCAAATACAAAAGACGTAAAGGATTACATGTGCTTATATAACAATAAGATTATGATAAAAAATGCGTGAATGGTATAAATGAATTTATAAATATAAGTGTTGCCAATGTTTTATATAAATATATCGACACACTTGGAAGATCAAGCTCTTTGCTTTGGAATAAATTACCTCTGAAATATTCAAATAAAAATAAATTCCTGACAGGTTATCTGCTCCGTCACTTATTCTCCTATTTATTTTGATGGTTGGTCAAAATCAAGATTAACCCTAACCCTAACCCAAATTATACTGACTTCCTAGGACGGACGCGTTGCATAGGGTTTTCTGTCCAGTGTCATTTTTGAATATTTCAAAATACATGTTTCAATTTTTCAAAACACACTGTCTGGTATGTTGGGAAAGAATATTCAATATTCGTTTAATGATGGAACAATGATGGGCAGAATGGTGGTCTCCTAAAATGGAAAATATTTCATGAAAGTGTAGGACTATTTGGACCAATATTAAAGGGTAAAATTGCAAAAACAAATCTGATTATGTATTTTTCCAGAAAAAAAGCAAATAAGTAATTTCTATCTTAAATGAACTGCTACCAATGATATCAAGATGTGTTATAATGTCACATTAGTTATGATTTTGACCAGCCAGCAATTACAATAAACATGATTCGCCAAATACTAGCATTGTGCAATTTGGTGCATTATTGTTGAAATAGAAGTGTGGTCAAAAATTACAATTTATCAGACATAAATCAATAATAAGTCAATAAGGAAAAACCTACTGAATTAGAGAGGACGTTAAAGTATGGATTATCAAGGCTGTGGAGTATAGCTTTGTCGCTTACAGTATGGTAATCAAACAAATATTGAGAAAGATATAGGCAAAAATGCATTCCCTTCCCTTAGTAAGGCGTCCTTAGTAAAACACTGGGTTCATTCTTGACAAGCCGCACATAATCTAATGGCAAGATTGCCGCTAAAGCTGTGCCTTTTTGGACGATGAAGATTTAAAGCTGATGATCCACGATGCGATATTTTTTAAACCGATGGAAATTGGAGAAGCAAACCGATTTTAAGAGCGACTTTCTTTTGTCTGTTCAAAATCGTATAGGCAATAGCTGTTGGTCGTGAAATCAGCCCAGAATCGGTCCCCTATGCATGATCCATGGTGAAGCCGATAACCGATTGATTCCTTGTATTCTAAACTATAAATTAGTAGGAAAGCAATTGAAAAAATTGGTTGGCTTATATATCAAAACTTTGCAAATATTTCCTATTTCATGAGTAAATATATTCATTACAACCAGAAATATCACACATTTACATGTGATGAATAAAAAGTAAAATAATGAAATACTTAAACATATAAAAATCATATCCCATGAAAGAATATTCATTTTAACATAGTTGGTAACATTTTTGTTCTAATATATCAAAAAATTAATGAAATAACATCGAAAATATATAGACATAAGAAATTGGTCCAAAATCAGTCCAGAATCGGTCCAAAAATATTAAACATGAATAATAATTTTGTTGGACCATTGCCGTTTTGAAATTGTTGGGAATACTTTTCTATTTCAACTGTCGGTTCCAAAATTGGTTTTAAAAAATCGGCTGGTATGATCCATGAGCCAATTTCCAAGAAAAGAAGTGGACCGACAGTGGACCGACATTGTTTATGGACCAACACTGAGCCAATTTTGCAATCGGTCCACTGTCGGGTCATTTTCATTGTGTCGTGGATCACCACCTTTAGTTGCAAGGAGATCAACCCTATCCAAACATGGCGATATACTAGGCCGCAAACAAGATCTTGTCTCTGGTGATTGAAGGGGTTAACTAATTGCCCACCTACTATAAAAATATTTCTCGCCCACGTGGAGACAGGGCTTTATAACTGTATAGTTAAGGAGCCACATAACAGATACATTTTGCAATGTTCTAATAACCTTTTGTTTTTGGAGGGTGAGCCATTGAAAAGTTGGCAACACCAGACAAAGATATGTCATCTGAACTTTGAATTCCCATAATAAAAGAGTGACAGGAGAAGGTTGACAGGGATTGGCACACAGACAAAGCACCATGCACCGCCTTATCAAAACTTGGTTAGGGCGGATCCAGGACACGCCTGTTGCCCCACCCCCTAAATCCGGTACTGGTGACATATACCACTGACCCTTGACCCTCCCACACACTCCGGTGAAGTACTTTAAAAGATTATTCTTCAGGCTTATACAGGAGGAGAGGAGGGGAGGGAGTTTGAGTTGTGAGGTTGTTTGGCAATGTTAGTTGAGCGATGTTATTGCGTCATACTTTGAAATTCCAGGGGGGTGGGGGAGTCCGCATAGGCTAAGTAGGCCCGGTGCACAATGAGTTTTGTAACAACGAAAATAATACAGCGCAACATTTATTTGTTACTTCAATTGCACGTTTTAACACTAAAAATGAAACCTATTTAGAATGATCGTAATGAGCTGTAATCTTTACAGGTTTTTCAAAATATTTTTCCCCTTTTTACATCAATTTACAGAATTTAATTTGATCCAGTAGAAACAGAGATATAGGGGGTTTCGTAACAACACAACTTTGCACTGTTACGCAACCGTTCCTTAAGTTTGTGTTAAGTTTTCGTTGTTACGAAATGTCATTGTGAACAGGCCACTGGACCATCCCCCCTCCTTTCCCTTGGTCTGTTTATAGGCCATATTACACTACGCGTTGGGTCAAGTTCGCGTTCGCCAACGCGTCTGATTCGCAAACATGTTTGTAAAATGATGTGTGCCAACGCGACCCAACGCGTCCCAACGCTACTGAACGCGTCCCAACGCTACTGAACTCGTCCCAACGCGTCCCAACGCGACCCAACGCGTCCCAACGCGACCCAACGCGTCCCAACGCTACTCAACGCGTCCCAACGCGTCCCCAACGCGTCTCAACGCGACCCCAACGTGTGCAAAAACGCGTAGTATAATATACTTGACCCAACGCGACCCAACGCATAGTGTGATATGCTCTTGAGACAGCCCCAACACGAACCAGATAAATATAATAGAATGAACGCGTTCTATTGAGCACCAACATGTGAAAAACACTTTTACAATAAGGTGAAACTATCTGACGTTGGACTTTTAAGAAAGGATGTAATATTCATGATTCCTGAATATATATATATTCGACAAATATGTCCTTATGTAAAGATTACAATTATGTATTGACAGTTTACCTTATTACATCTTTGATAAAGGAATTGTTATATGTATATGTTATATTGTTATATCTCCTTCTAAAGTCAAGTTTAAAAGGAGGTTTCAAACATTAATCATGTTGCCAAATACATCACCTTCCCCACTTTACATTTCGTGCAATTCACCCAACCATGGATAGCCAATTCCTTGAGTTTGACCTGCAGGTTAGCCTTGATCAGACTGCGTGCTGGGTAATATAAAGCTTTAACACAGGAACTTTCATCAATCATATCACGTTTTGTAGTCTGACATGATAAAAATTCTAAAGAGGGGACACGGAGCGATGATTATTGCCCCGAGTCCCCGCGCGTTGATGCGTGGAGGGCTTTAGCGCGAGACGCATCAATGGGCTGGCACAAGGGGCATATAATCATTGCTTAGTGCCCCCGAGGTTCGATCTTGTTTTATTCTATACCAAAAACCCGCCATGGTTGAAGATGTATGTGAAGAAATAGGATGAATTCTCTTTATCACCTCTGTGCTTGGGCGCCGCTATGTTGACATTGTCTCCTACAGCCTCCTGCACCAGACTATACACCTTTCCCACAAACATGCGCAGTGCACCCTACCACAGAGACCTTGTTCCCAACGATTTCAGCCTGGTCCCATAGCAATTCCGTTAGCAGGGCGCCACACTATTGAAAAAGGTGTATAGACGTTCATGTACCTACAGTACAATGTCAGTGGGGGCACAGGAAACAGCCTGTGACACTGCCTTCTGGGACGAAACTATTATACATCTTTTTCAATTATTTAGGGAATTCCCAATAGTTAAGCTATATGAAGTGAAGTGAACTAGTAACCAAAAACCTCACAAGTTGACAGTCTAGTGGACTGCGCAGGTTCATGGGAAAAGTGGATACGCCATCTCAGTCTCAACAAGTGAGGTTACTAGAATAGGCAATTATATTTATACTCTAGAGTAATAGTTGTCAACGGGAGTGCAATGACTTACATGTGTATTACATGTCTTGGATTTAATAAATACTATCCTTTTATTCGAATGTTCAATCACCTCTTATTACTTAATGAAGAGCTACATTCTGAGGTGACCTGTGGTCAAGACAGGAAGGAAGACTGCGATATACATGAGCTAGTGTACTGGAATAACTAATACAAAATAACAGTAATTAGCAACCCTATGCACAAGCGTAAAGTAAAACCCTATAGTTCACTTTTCTATAATATCAGAATCATGCTTAACATGTTGATCATAAAAGATTTACAGCTTTGCCAGCCCATCGACACGGCGTTAGTTGTTGGGCAACAAGTTTTAGTGTTGGTTTTCACAAAAATTGTTTTACCAAATTGATATGTTAATTTTGTTTTATGATATTATCTTTGGGAAATAATCCAGAAAGCAATTGCAATGACATGCCACGGTAAACCTTAAATTTGACGCGAAATTGGATGGGCTTATCAAATGTTCTGTTTTATATTTAGTATTTTTTGTATTTTTATAAAGCCCATGAAATTCTGAACAAGCCATTTCTCTATTACCCACATAGGACAATGCGCTCTGAAAGATGCAGCAGGTTGTTGCTGGCATCATTTAATGGTAATCAGAAAATCATCCATAAAATTATAAATCATAGATAAAGGCATACAAATTGGCTTTATTACTACTTGGATGTGAAGAATCGCTGTGCTATAAGTAGTTATAGTCACTGGCTCTTTAGTTGCCCCTCTCATCCTGGCCAGTGGTGGTTGGGGGATTGCCCTTTATCTTGATAAGGAAAGTATACATTTTTTTTTATATAAAAGTTGGCCCAAGCCCATGATGGTGAAAATTACCCATATTATACTAAGCATACACTCCTCTTTTTCATATAGTATCTTCAAAGAAAACCAAGTACCTTCCAATTACAGGGAGCTCATTAGAAATAACCAGAGGGTGGACGGGCAGAGCAATAAATCTAGCCGGTGAATATATGATATCGCATGCTGATAGCATATCATTAGCGGTGGAGGGGAACACCACCGAACATTCTTCCATAGACCTCTTGACACCATGGTGGTGCCATGAAGTCTATTGAAGAATCTTGGCTGAGGAGAGGTGAATTGGGGGAGGGTAGGTAGGTGGAGGGGGAGTGAGGGGGGTGGGGAAGACTCCTTTAAAGGAAAATAGTTATTAACAGGGTGCATGCACTCATAGGTTATACCCCATTCAGGAGTTCACGTTTGCGCATGCGCATTTTGGCCCGTCACCTTTCCCGCCATAGCTGTCAGGGGTCAAGCGCAATCTACCAGCCAATGAGGAGTATCCCCTTGTCCCACGTGACACAATATGGCCGCGCCCAGTGCGAATCTCCCTAATGCGGTATAGGTGGAGGGGGAGTGAGGGGGAAGGGGAAGACACCCGTAAGGGAAAATAGTAATAAATAATTTCTTTCTTTATTATGTACATGATTAGTAAATGTAATTTTGTGAAAATTTTCACATGGCGAACTTTTAATCCAAAAATTTAATGTGGGAGCTGTCCTTGAAATTGGTAGTAATTTTTCAAATGTACAGCATTTCACTACGCACTACCCCTTATACGCATTCTGTGGAAAAAATATGGTGCAGAAACTTGCAGAAACTGTGATAAATTGCTATGATTTACTGTAACTTATTATTACTTATGTTATCAAATTGACAAGATATGCAACAAATAGGCCTAGAAATAATTATCTAAATATAGTGGGGTCTGTTAAGGTCATTTTTTTGAGAAATCGTTACGCGGCAGATAAAAGCACCAAATTTGGTGTGCGGCACCTTTTAGGCATACCTATCAAATCTGGAAGGGGAGCCACCTTGAAATATCAATAGGATGGATGTGGGGGCCCAAAAACCAATATGGCCAACTTTTACTATAAAAATTCTTATATCTCAGCTTCTAAAAAGACTAAAAAGACATGGTTGGTGTAAAAATTGAGGGATTATGGGTCAGGGAATTCAATTATTTATGTTTCAAGTCAATGTGGACATCCAAAATCCAAGATGGCTGACCAATTTTGAGAAATATTATGAATTAAACTACTAAGGCATAAGGCCAGGGGAAATGCTTCCAATATCAGTTGTTAATAGCCTAGAGGGCTCAATAAATATAATATTCACCCAATACAATACCATAAATTTCACAATGGCCGAATTCATTAGCATGATGCCTTTGATAATGACCGCTGGATTCCGAAATAATTCAAAAGAAAGAGATATTGACTTTACTCTTTTGCCACAAGATTTCTTAATTTCATTTGGTATGATGATCCCCTAGGACGCCTTAATCAAATTTGAAAGGGGAGCCACCTTGAAATATCTACACAACCCTGATGGGGGCCAAAAATCCAAAATGGCAGATTTTCAGTGAAATAACCTGATATCTCAACTTCTGAAATGCCTAGAAACACATTGTTAGTGTCAAAATTGGGAGATTAGAGGTCAGGGGATTCAATTATTTAACATTGGAATCTACACAAGAGACCTAACCCAAGATGGCCAATACCTTTTGTCAAATACCGTAAGTTTCAAATGCTAAAAACATACAAAATTTGTCAAAATTTCATTTTAGTATTTCAAGGCGGCTCCCCTTCTAGATTTAATAGTTATGCCTCAGAGGTGCCTCATGCAAAGTTTGGTGCTTTTATCCACTCTGTAACGAAAATGTTGTTAACAGACCCCACTAACTAACGTTGTCAATCTAAAGAATGCTCATGCAATAATAATCATTATTAATTCAGAAGTTTTTGACAAAAATGACACTGCCTGCACAGAGCAATTATCTGTATGTGACGTCACAAGCAGAACTGATGAAAAATGATAAAACTGAAAAAATAACAATATCTAATTTATCTAAGAATTTGTTATTAGCCTAAAAATATTTAAAATTACCAAATAAATTGATTCATGAAAGAAAAAATCAAACAAATATTTTTTTATGGGATTTATAATTTTGAAATTTAAATATAACGGTTTTTTATGTGACGTCACAGACAGACAGCCTATGTCAGATGAACAGGGGGCTCAATATATGGTCTGATGAAGGGGAATAATTTTCTATCATAAGGGACCTCTTCAAAGTTATAATAATAAGACATACTCATAGTTAAGCACTATATCTATGGTATGATACGAAAATTTAACAATATTGAAATTTCACCGGCCCTTCTCTTTAAATCCCTTTTATTTGCAGACAATCAAAGGCTTACCAACCTATATTAATAAGTGTTAAAGAATTAAGATTCATCAAATAGGGAATTAAATAAGCTTTTAAATGATATATTTGCCGTTTTTGTATGTTGAATACTCATTACAACGTTCACTTTGGAAAAATATGGAAAAATAATGGAAAATTTTCTGTTTTTCCGGGGGGCTACGGCCGGATTGGGAAGCACACCCTTGGGCGGCTATGGCCGGATTGGGGTCTAAAATGTTAAAGCATATATCAAGATCAAGAGGGAGAAATCAATTTGAAATTAATCTAAAGAAAATCACTGCAACACCTAATTTTTCTTCTAGTAAAGTTTAAATATTTGAATGTGTTGTGCAAGTTACAATCCATTAGAAAGAAAAAAATACATTGAGAATTATTAAATAAAACTACCCCAAAAAACAATTAAGCACTAAAAGAGTAATCGCGTGATCACATCTACAGAAGGTCTTGGTGTAGATCACCTTTGCATAGATTGACCATAATCTATATGTGGTTATTTACAATCAAAGCTCTTTCAATGTTGTTTTACTTTGATTATTTTCAGCCCCCATGGCATATCGGCCAGTAGGGGCTGGTCCCCATTGGTCAGTCCTGTTCCAACTGTTAGCACTTCTTCTCATCAACCACTGTCTGTATGCAAGGGGGCAAGGTAAGACTTATCTTATTTCATAACAAGGTATGCGGAGGCATTTCAGTGTTTATAATTTGCAAGTTTATTTGATGATATGAATATGAATGTACTGTTTTATTTCCAAGCCAGCCCCCCAACATTTAGCAAGTTATTCACATTGTTAAGCAACATTTAAGTTTAGTTTAAAAGACAGCTGTAATACTAAGCCTCATATTGAACATAAGCATTGGACAAAATCATCCAGTTCTTTAATGCAGTTAAAAGGCGTAATGGACGTTTAAAGAATTAATTTTCAAAATTTTTGGAGCTGTGACAAAAACTAATGGTGTTGATAAATGGTTCTTTTTAAATCATTTGAAGAATTGATGAAATACTTGGGAAAGGTTCATTCATTTTGGTGAATGTATATAAAGGACAATGTGAGCAGCAGTATGACATAGGCTTCCCCCTGCAGCTCGCAATGCTACCCCATATGATCTGGCTCCAGCCATAATGGCCGACCAGGCCACCATTGGTTACCAGATGGCCTACCCTAAACCCCTGTCCCTCCCACCACACTGCCCTTCTTGTCCTCCCCACCCCCCCGGAGCCTCACACAGCTCCTTAAACAAGGTGGGTGTCTGTCAGGGCCTATATATCCTGCCAGGCACGGTATAAAGAACCTCCCGAAGTCTATAGGGTGGAGGGGAGCTCTTCTCTCACACCACTTTCAGAAGCCAGGGATACCCATCCCAGGGCTCCAGTGCCTGCGCTGGACATGTCCTCCTGTTGGCAGGGGTGATGGTTCTTCACTCGCTGTAGGGGCGAATCCCAGAATTGTTTTGGGGGTGGGGGGGGGGGGGGGGGCTGAGATTTGGAAAAACGATATAGTAGTATATGAACGCTGACTTTGTGGGTGGCGAAGCCATGCACGGGGAGGGTATGGGAGGCATTCCGAGGCACCTTGGTGACCTTAAAAAGGATAGTAGTTTTTCTGATATTTTCAATTTACATAATCATTGTTCCAAGGAATGAGAGTGGGAGTGTGTAGGTGGGGAGGGTATGGGAGGGGTTCCCCCTCCCATTGAGGAGGTATGGGGGGACCACCCCAGAAATGTTTTGAAAAATAACCTCTCTTTATACAATCTGAGGCATTCTGAGGCACCTTGGTGACCTTAAAAAGGATAATAGTTTTTCTGATAATTTCAATTTACATATATATGCATTCTTCCAAGGAATGAGAGTGGGTGGATGTAGGCGGGGAGGGTATGGGAGGGGTTCTCCCTCTCGTTGGGGGGGGGGGGGGGGGAGGGGGGCACCCCCAGATTTTTTTTTGAAAAAATAACCTCTCTTTATGCAATCTGAGGCATTCTGAGGCACCTTGGTGACCTTAAAAAGGATAATAGTTTTTCTGATATTTTCAATTTACATATACATTCTTCCAAGGAATAAGAGTGGGATGATGTAGGTGGGGAGTGTATTGGAGGGGTTCTCCCTCTCATTAGGGGGGGGGGGGGGAGGTGGGCCACTCCCAGATTTCTTTTTGAAAATATAACCTCTCTTTATACAATCTGAGGCATTCTGTGGCACCTTGGTGACCTTAAAAAGGATAATAGTTTTTCTGATATTTTTAATTTACATAATCATTCTTCCAAGGAATAAGAGTGGGATGATGTAGGTGGGGAGTGTATTGGAGGGGTTGTCCCTCTTGTTAGGGGGGGGGGGAGGGGGGCCACTCCCAGAATTTCTTTTGAAAATATAACCTCTCTTTATACAATCTGAGGCATTCTTAGGCACCTTGGTGACCTTAAAAAGGATAATAGTTTTTCTGATATTTTCAATTTACATAATCATTCTTCCAAGGAATAAGAGTGGGTGGATGTAGGCGGGGAGGGTATGGGAGGGGTTCTCCCTCTCGTTGGGGGGGGGGGGGGGGGAGGGGGGCCACTCCCAGAAAATTCTGGAAAAACTAACATCTCATTTATGCAATCTGAGGCTTTCTGTGGCACCTTGGTGACCTTAAATAGGATAGTAGTTTTTCTGATATTTTTAATTTACATAATCATTCTTCCAAGGAATAAGAGTGGGATGATGTAGGTGGGGAGTGTATTGGAGGGGTTGTCCCTCTTGTTAGGGGGGGGGGGAGGGGGGCCACTCCCAGAATTTCTTTTGAAAATATAACCTCTCTTTATACAATCTGAGGCATTCTTAGGCACCTTGGTGACCTTAAAAAGGATAATAGTTTTTCTGATATTTTCAATTTACATAATCATTCTTCCAAGGAATAAGAGTGGGTGGATGTAGGCGGGGAGGGTATGGGAGGGGTTCTCCCTCTCGTTGGGGGGGGGGGGGAGGGGGGCCACTCCCAGAAAATTCTGGAAAAACTAACATCTCATTTATGCAATCTGAGGCTTTCTGTGGCACCTTGGTGACCTTAAATAGGATAGTAGTTTTTCTGATATTTTTAATTTACATAATCATTCTTCCAAAGAAAAAGAGTGGGAATGTGTAGGTGGGGAGGACATGAGAGGGTTTCTTCCTCTCATTGAGGGGGGGGGGGGGGTATGGAGGGCCACCACCAGAAAATCTTTAAACAAATCACCCCACATGTATGCAATCTGAGGCATTCTGAGGCACCTTGGAGAATCACAGGGCTGGGAGGGGAGGTACAGGGCTTGGAGGGGAGGCACAGGACCAGGAGGGGATCCACAGGGGCGGGAGGAGAACCACAGGGCCGGGAGGACAGGCACAGGGCTGGGAGGGGAGGCACAGGGCCAGGAGGGGATCCACAGGGCCGGGAGGAGAACCACAGGGCCGGGAGGACAGGCACAGGGCTGGGAGGGGAGGCACAGGGCCAGGAGGGGATCCACAGGGCCGGGAGGAGAACCACAGGGCCGGGAGGACAGACACAGGGCTGGGAGGGGAGGCACAGGGCCAGGAGGGGATCCACAGGGCGGGGAGGAGAGGCACAGGCCCCGGAGGAGAGGCACAGGGCCGGGAGGGGATCCACAGGGCGGGGAGGAGAGGCACAGGCCCCGGAGGAGAGGCACAGGGCCGGGAGGGGATCCACAGGGCGGGGAGGAGAGGCACAGGACCCGGAGGAGAGGCACAGGGCCGGGAGGGGATCCACAGGGCGGGGAGGAGAGGCACAGGCCCTGGAGGAGAGGCACAGGGCCGGGAGGGGATCAACAGGGCCCAGAAGGGATCGACGGGGCCGGGAGGGGATCGACAGGGCCGGGAATGGGCCTACAGGGCCAGGAGGGAGACTGGTACGTAAATTTTCCTCTTTCTCTCTTTCTTTCTCCCCCTCCCCCCCCCCCCCCATATTGACGGACAGTGTCTTTCCCAGTCCCACCCTTACATCCCCAAATGCCAAGTGAGGGGGCGCTGAGGGCGGGGCCCCGAAGTGAGAAAGGAGTATCCCAGCTAAGAATATAACGTCATATTTACGTCATATTTACGTCACATGTTACGTGGAAGTTACATCACATCCCAGTGGGCATAGGACGTTGAATTTAGGTTGATTGGTTGCGTTAGGTTGCAACCTAAATAAAACGTTGAAACAACGTTGATGATGTTGTATCAATGTTGCATCAATGTTGATTCTCAACGTCACTTCAATTTACAAATTCAATGTTGAATAGACATTGAATCAATGTTGATTGGTTGAATCAACGTCATTTCAACTTACAAATTCAACCAAAATCTAACGTTGATTCAACGTCACTTTGCCCGCTGGGATTGTGAACGTTGTGACGTGATAAGTGAGGACTCCATTTCATGTCATAAAGACGTCACTTGTAACGTCATCTACAGACTAACTATGACGTATCTTTTACGTCTTTCTGAGATGTCCCAAAATGACATCATTATGATGTCACATCGCGATGTCATATTAACGTGATAAGTGAGGACACCAATTGCCGTGATAATGACATTAGACAGAATGTCTCAATGTGACTAAAAATGAGTGCCGCGGTCAGGAGGGTCAGTTCTCCTTTTTTCTGTATCTGCGTGAGGACTACCTTGAACACCCCAACCGACACCAGTCCCTTGACTACCGGCACACCAGTCTATCGCGTCCAGTGTAATGTATGTTCGCTTTTGCAGCATCCCCATGTATATCTAGAACCTATTGTTGGCACCAGTAAACTACCCACTTTCAGCATGACTCCATCTTTGTTGCTAGTCATGACATATTGCCAGAAGTGGAAAACACAGGAGAAAGGAACAAATTAAGGCCTGATGTTTTGAAACTCCTTACCTTAAACTTTTCCCTCATTTAAGGCCTCCTTAAAATGTCACAACATAGTCACCTTAAAAATACCTTTCCTTAGAATTTAAGGTTACAGTGGATATTTCGAAACACCTGGTCACCTTAAAAGTTTAAGGTGTGTTTACATCCTTATAACAATGATAATATTCAGGTTAGTTTTAGCATCTAGCATAATTATCACTGTTCCGATCATATTTTAGGTAAGAAAATGCATTTTCTTCAAATTAAAAAAAATGTTAACATCCATGCAGAACTTGCTCAGATATGTAAAAGTTTACATTGCCGAAGTTGTTTATGTTGTTGACGACATCGTTGTCATGACATCATCACCATGACAATGACCTCATCACCATGACGACGCCGCTGCCAAAGTACCGATGTAAACATCCATGAACACATGACAGCAAATATTCCCTTGTGTTATCATGAAAATTTTCATCACCATTACAAAAATATATCTTTATTTGTGGTATCTATCAATAGATAGATCTAACCTTAAATATTCAGAAGAATTAATAGAAATATAAGAATTCATCCGTTACCTAACATTTTAAGGTACCTCCCAACCTACCTTAAAGAAATCACCTTAAACTGGTGTTTTTCTAGGTAAGGTATTCGAAAAATCACTAACCTTAAATATTAACAGACTTTTAAGGTTGGACCTTAAACTCCCTAGCAACCACCTTAAATGTATCAAAAGTTTAAGGGTAAGGAGCTTTGAAATATCAGGCCTAAGGAAATACCAAGGTGGTAAGGGTTTGACTAAGGTCCCAAAGCATCAAGTGAACTGTATTTTATGATGTAAATCAGAAGATTTGATTAGCTGTGATCACGTTTTGAAGGCCCATAGATCTACTAGGTAACCTTCTTCTGTGTGACCCAGTTATTGCCCCATATTCTTAAAGGTGATGCACAAGGAAGTCAGAGACTCTTCAAGGTGTTATGTCATAGAAGTCAACAACCCAAATAAAGACTTTTGACATACATTTATCAAGTAGGAGCCCCAGTTTTAAAACAAAAAGTGACATTTTGTGAGTTAACCCTTTAGCCCCCAATCCGGCCATAGCCGCCCGAGGGAATACCCCCCAATCCAGCCATAGCCGCCAGGAAAAATGATGATTTTTCCTTAATTTTTCCATATTTTTTCAATGACAATACTTTAATAAGTTTTAAACATACAAAAATGGCAAATATATCGTTGCAAAGATTATTTAATTGCCTATTCGGTACTACAAACCAGCTGGTAATAATTCTTATTGCCATTGGTGAGTGAGCACTTGAAATTCCCCAATTGATTTAGATTCAAGGAATTCCTGAAGGAAATTCATGGAAATCCTGGGGAAATACAGCAATTGACAGTCACAATCTGTGGGGTCTAAAGGGTTAAAGTGGAAACCACTACACATCAAAGTGACATTAAAGGTTAACTACTGAAATGCTCAAGAACTACTAAAATAAAGTGTTTACATGTGTGAGACACAAAATAAACTCTCTTATTCTCAACGCGTATCGAAACAAAATAGCGGAAGGTAGTAGTCATGAAAAACCAAGCATGAACTGGAGGGCGGCTGACCTTCATAAAAAGTAGAAATGGTTGAAACTACACTGTGAGTTTACGTTTCAAGGCCCGCTGGCAAGCAAATCTCAAGTTGAAAAGGTGAAGTGCCTGATGACGTACATTGGCGACAAATACAGGGAAATCTACAGCACCTTCACGTGGGCACCTGTACAAGGGGTGTACAATAAGTATGGTACTTATGTAGCACCCAAACGAAATTGTATAGACATTATGCAGATGACGTCACATGTCACATCTCTGAAAATGGGCTAGCCGCCATATTGGTGATCACTTGACAGTATCTATTATCCTGAATTCTGGGCTATTTAGAATAAATATATATGCAAAATATGACTTAAACAAACTCCCTGACTCATAGTCAAGAATTATTATCATTCAGAATCTAAATTCACAAATTATTATATGACCATGTGGTCATGATAAGCACATGGTGATCACCAAAAAGGGATCACGTGACTACGTCTGCACAAGGTCTATACGTGTGACGGTGACCTTTAACTGAAGGAAGCAGGAGTTAAGGATAGACAACACCTCTCAGCGGTCAATCCGTGGGACTCTTTCTAAAGATGCCTTAATATTTTAATACTTAGAGCATGATCATGAGTCTTAGATCATTGGATACTCTTTTAATAACCCAATATACTCATATAATTCATAATAAAATGTATAATGATCTGCCTATATGAGCATACTGAGAAAACAAAAAAACACATTTTTAACTTTTATGAGTGTATAGATAACATTCTTTTGGAGGGAAGCGTGTCTCAGATTTTTGATTTAGGTCTTAGTTTTTGTTTTAAGAAATCAAGAAAATAATGCTGAAAAAAATAATCAAAAGTTTCCCGTTTTTTATCATAAAATAAAAACTAGGACCTAAATAAAAAATCTGAGCCATTCTTCCCTCCATTACAATGTTATTGACAGGCTGTCCAAATTTTGTAATGATATCTTAAGCAGTAAGTGAGATATCCTTGTTCAGAAAATAAAAGTGAAAAAATCAGTTTTTTAGCACTTAGAGGTGTTGTCTATCCTTAAGGGAGAGGTTTGACAACTTTGTCACATCACTCAGACTGGCTATGATGCTCTTGAGGACCGCATGGTCAGAGATGCTATTGTTCTAAGGGCACTACACCCAACAGTTTTTGAAAAGTACTTGGAGAAAGGAGATGACAAAACACTGGACCAAGCCATCAACATAGGGCAAAACTATGAGCTTTCACACGAAACCATGAAAGCCATATCAGGGAAAGAGGACTCTAAGGTTCATGCTATAAAGCGGAACAAGCAGCAGGAAAAAGACAAGGGCCAATACAAACGAGACAAGAAAACCAACAAAAAGAAAGGACAATTCCAAAAGCAAGCAAGCAGTGAAAAGCAAGAGATGTGTTTTTGTTGTGGATACACGAATGATCACTCTAAAGCAAATTGCCCAGCAAGGGGTAAGAAGTGTAGTAAGTGTAAAGGGCGTCATCACTTTGATCGGATTTGTCAGAACCAACTGGATACGTATATTGTTGAAGAAAAGGAAAGTGATAGTAACAATTCTTCTGAGGAATATGCCCATCTTATTCAAACAGTGAGTGATGGAGGAGGCCCTGAGGAGTCGTGGGAAACTGTCGGGATCAATGGACAGGCAATCAAAATACAGATTGACATGGGAGCTGTCCAATGCCATATGTCATGGGAGTTGTTCAAGACCCTGAATATGGAAAATAACATTGCAAAGACAAACAAACAGTTCCGGTCCTATACAAACCATGTGATTGAAGTTGTGGGAACACTTTAAGTCACCATGGTATCCTGGAGAAACTTCACATGGATAATGGTCCACAATATTACTCTCGTGAGTTCATGGACTTCTGCGAGGATTATGGCATTAAGCGCCATACATCGTCTCCTAAGTACCCACAGCCTAATGGGGAGGCAGAGAGGGCCATACACACTGTTAAAAGACTCTGGTCCAAGTGTGCTGACAAACATCTAGCACTACTTGACTATCACACCACACTGCTGGAAAGCTGTGGTCCCTCACCAGCATAGCTTAACATGTCCCGCAGACCCAGGAATAAAATCCAATTGCTAGGAACCATCTGAAACCAAGGCCATACATACTTCAGGAGGTTAAAAAGGACTTAGAGAAGGACAAGGAAAAACAGCAATATTACTATGACAAGAAGGCAAGCAAAGACTTACCGATTCTCGTACAAGGGGACCCAGTCCGAATGGTGCCTTTCCCGGGCGCTAAGGAGTGGTTGCTGGCAACTGTCGTTGGCCGTCACCATGCTCCAAGGTCCTACGTTGTGGAGTATGATGGGAGGAAATATAGGAGGAACAGGAAACACCTACATCTGTCAACCTATGGGGCTCATGACATGACCTCCTTTCAGTCTTTTATACTCAAGGTATAAAGGACTATTTGACCAAAAGATGAACTTTGGTCACAACCAATCCCTTTTCAGGCTACTCACAAAGAAAAAGAGAGATTACTTATGAAGGTTGCAAAAACTACACACTCCTAGTCTTTAGAAATCGCATGGATTCATGAAGAGTCAGTTTTGCATCACAACTTAGTTTAATAGCCACTGATTCTGTAGATTTGGTGGTTGACAACATCTGTTTTCCATCCTTACATTATGTTGATATTGGCAGGGGCACTTCTGCTGATATGTTTGCCTCCAACATCGACATTCCCACACACCCTCTCAACTCTTTTTCTTTCAAAACCAAGAAGGACAATATCACAACACTGTGTGGTTGCAAAGGTAACTTCACTTGAGAAATAATCCCAAAGAAGTAGAGCAACATCTACCTCCAACCACACCTGCTTAATACGTTGACCGCACAATCAGTTCAGGCACCTTTTATCTAACAGTGGTGAATTTGGGGACTAATGTCTGGCAGTGTATCAATGCTGCTGTGCACCATGTTTCCAAAAGTGGAGTCGGTACACTATGAAAAGTATCAAGAGCATGGTTATATTCATTGCAAAATACAAAAAAGTCTTCTGATTCCAACCCTTTCTGCAATTCTTTTGGAAAAAATATGGAAAATTACAGAAAAATGACTGTTTTTCCGGGCGGCTCTGGCTGGATCAGCGATTACACCATCAGGCGGCACTTGCCGGATTGTGGTTTAGAGGGTTAAGTGAACTATGCCTCCCCAAACGTGGCCTGGTCGGAATGCAGAAAAATCGATAATAGCCTTATTATTCATTATAATGGTGACAAATTATACTGATAATGATAAAATATAACAATAATTATGAAAAACCGAGTAAGAAATAAAATCTTATTTATAAATTCTGATCTAAAAGTGATATTTTCATTCTGTTTTCAGTGTGAAGATCCTAGAATAATGCTTTCTGATATGTGACTCTATCTTATTTGATTTACCTGAAACAGTGTTTCCATTCCAAATAAAAAATGTCCATTGATGATCCAAATAAGGAATCATTTCATTTCAATGGAATGTATTTAGTATGATAGATAAAAAAGTTGGTCGAAAAGTTGGTCTAAAGTGATGGGTCACAAATATGATGATTAACTAAATTTCAATTTTTACCTAAAAATCGTTTGGTTCAAGGAGCTATAACACAGAAATGAAGCACAAAATGGTAAAACAGATGTTTGCCAGTGTGTACCACTTAGGGGATTTCAAAATTCCCATATCTCAGCCTACAATGGGAATATTTAGAAATGGTTTGCATTGTCTGAAAGGTAGGATTAAAAATCCAAATTCATAATTTCCCACTCTAGCACACGGATTCCCATGATTGGTCAAAATTTTGTTCACCTAGCCCTAAACACGCATTCAATAGAAACACATTTCTCTCACCAAGTTTGCGTGAATAAAACATTCAGAGAAAACACGTTGACAGGTAATGCAAACATTACTTTTTTATTTCTGAATTTTTATTGCATTCCCCATCGTTTATCACTGAATCCTGTCCATTCACATGGCATGGTGGAATGTACATATGGGATGCTACTGGCGATAAAATAAAAACTCAAATTTGCAAATCCTATGAGAATTCTTCCTATTGTCTTATGTGGAAATGATAAAAGTTTGTTCTTGTGTTAAAGTTGTAAATGTCGACAATAAAACATTTTAGATGTGTCACTCCCTGAGATGGGTGAGGAGTGGTTGAATCTAAATATAGAATCTAACTCATGGGCACGGGTGTGGGAGGGCAGTGGGAATTTCTTTTTTCTCACCTGCATTCTGTCAGAGTCAGATAGGTCTGAGTAGCTTGGGTTTATCAGCTTGCCTACAACTATGGCGTGATGAAATTCAGTGAGGTGGGGTTCGGACATACACAAATGAGCATGGGGATGCTCATGAGAAAAAGGCTAATTTTCACCTCAAAGCTCAGTTTTCCCTAATAAAATTTATATATGTTTGATTTTTAAAAATCTGCTAGGGGTCGGCATCTAAGTATGTCATTACGTATCTAAACTGTAGGTTATGCCACTTTCTATGTAGGTCAAAGGTCAAAGGTTAGAATCTAGGTCATCACCTTGTTTCGAAATCCTTAGATTAAGTGATGAATCTATTAAATAGGTTCATCGCTTAATCTAAGTCAAAATGTTTTACTTCCGGTTCACTTGTGACTTCTGGTTGACCTACTTAAAGCCATTTGCATTGCAACAACCCCCCTCTTATCTACTACTGCCAAAGAAACCTATGGTGAGGGGACCTTCAGACAGTCTGACTCTCCTGTGTACCACCAAGGTTGATGCCTAATTAGAGGAGTGGTGTAAATCCCTATTAATATGGTCAGATGGATGTGATGAGGATCCCTGCGAGAATGAAGGAACATGCACAGATGACGGTGATAGCTCATACTCCTGCGACTGTGAAGGAACTGGATATGAGGGGCAAGACTGTGAAGGTAAGTTAGATTCCCCTTTTTACATTTCTTCAATCTTATTACAAGTATTGAACTGCATAAGAGAATGGAGAAACATTGTTTGTGAAAGCTTTAAATAAATGTCCATAACAACAAAACACATTACAATGTGGTGAAACCTTTCTCTATAATCAGTTAAAACTGACAATCTATGATACCTCTGCTTCCTGTGATGAACTTGTCATTTGTATGTAAACAGTTTCTCAGGTTTAATCTATTATAAAATCTGACACTCGAGTTGGGAATGTGTTACAAATATAATTGCACCAAGGTATACCTGAACTGATATGTATAACAGGATTAAAAAAAACATCTTTGATAATATAAACAATATTGTGATATGAGCAGAGTTAAAATTATTTAAACAAAGTTCTAAAGTAGCAAAGTTTAAACAACCTGACTATCACCCAGAACAATCAATATCTGGTAGAATTGAATATGAATTAATGTGAAGGTACAGAATCTGAAGTGTGATTCAGAAATCTGCAAATGCTGCAAACTGAAAGGGTCACTATACAATGTGCCTTATAGATGATATCGATGAATGTGAAGATGAAGACCACTGCAATGGTGGAAGCTGCACAAATGTTGATGGGTCCTTCAACTGTGACTGCTTAGGAACTGGAAACATGGGGCCCACTTGTGAGGGTAGGATGCTTAACCTCCAATTCCTTTGTTAACTTTGTTCATTTGTGTTACGAGTAGCAAACTGCATGCGAGAATGGTAAGGGGACAACTGATGAAGTACTTTCACATGCATGAATAGCAAGTACAAAGCAAATTCACTCTTGGGAAAAATCATCACATGACACATTCATGTTGACAATCTAAGATACTTTAGCTTGCTGTGATGAAGGTGCGACTTGTATTCAGGAATAATTCTGTCGAAACTGTGAGCTGGTAGGGTCCCGGTACTCTGGGGTTTGATACTGGGGATTACTGCAACTGACTTGTCATGCATCTTCGGGCAATCCCTTAAATAACTTTCTATTGATAGGATCACTTGCTGTTCTCATTCTTTGTAGACAACAATCCATGTGACCCAAATCCCTGCGGAAATGGGGGAATCTGCTCAATTGATGATGGCTCCTCGAGCTGTGACTGCACGGACACTGGATTCATGGGGGCCACTTGTGACGGTAGGCTGCTTAACCTGAAATTCCTTTGATGACTTTGTTGACTTTGTTCATTTGTCTTGGGAGTAGTGACCTGCATATGAGAATGGTAAGGGGACAACTGATGAAGTACTTGCACATTTATCAATAATAAGTACAAAGCCATTTGACTGCAATGAAAATTCATCATATGACCCATTGATGTTGACAATGTAGGATACTTCAGCTCGTTGTGATGAATTTGCTACTTGAATTCAGGAATCATCGTGCAGAACCTGTCAGCTGGCAGGTTTCTTTTACTCTTATGTTTGATACTGTGGAGTTGTCATGCATGTTTGGATGATTCCCTTTAATAAGTTTGTATTGATAGGAACACTTGCTGTTCTCATTGTTTGTAGAAAACAATCCATGTGATCCAAATCCCTGCGGAAATGGGGGAATCTGCTCAATTGATGATGGCTCCTCGAGCTGTGACTGCACGGACACTGGATTCATGGGGGCCACTTGTGACGGTAGGCTGCTTAACCTGCAATTCCTTTGTTGACTTTGTTGACTTTGTTCATTTGTCTAGGGAGTAGTGACCTGCATATGAGAATGGTAAGGGGACAACTGATGAAGTACTTGCACATTTATCAATAATAAGTACAAAGCCATTTGACTGCAATGAAAATTCATCATATGACCCATTGATGTTGACAATGTAAGATACTTCAGCTCGTTGTGATGAATTTGCTACTTGAATTCAGGAATCATCGTGCAGAACCTGTCAGCTGGAAGGTTCCCTTTACTCTTATTTTTGATACTGTGGAGTTGTCATGCATGTTTGGATGATTCCCTTTAATAAGTTTGTATTGATAGGAACACTTGCTGTTCTCATTGTTTGTAGAAAACAATCCATGTGATCCAAATCCCTGCGGAAATGGGGGAATCTGCTCAATTGATGATGGCTCCTCGAGCTGTGACTGCACGGACACTGGATTCATGGGGGCCACTTGTGACGGTAGGCTGCTTAACCTGAAATTCCTTTGTTGACTTTGTTGACTTTGTTCATTTGTCTTGGGAGTAGTGACCTGCATATGAGAATGGTAAGGGGACAACTGATGAAGTACTTGCACATTTATCAATAATAAGTACAAAGCCATTTGACTGCAATGAAAATTCATCATATGACCCATTGATGTTGACAATGTAAGATACTTCAGCTCGTTGTGATGAATTTGCTACTTGAATTCAGGAATCATCGTGCAGAACCTGTCAGCTGGAAGGTTCCCTTTACTCTTATGTTTGATACTGTGGAGTTGTCATGCATGTTTGGATGATTCCCTTTAATAAGTTTGTATTGATAGGAACACTTGCTGTTCTCATTGTTTGTAGAAAACAATCCATGTGATCCAAATCCCTGCGGAAATGGGGGAATCTGCTCAATTGATGATGGCTCCTCGAGCTGTGACTGCACGGACACTGGATTCATGGGGGCCACTTGTGACGGTAGGCTGCTTAACCTGCAATTCCTTTGTTGACTTTGTTGACTTTGTTCATTTGTCTTGGGAGTAGTGACCTGCATATGAGAATGGTAAGGGGACAACTGATGAAGTACTTGCACATTTATCAATAATAAGTACAAAGCCATTTGACTGCAATGAAAATTCATCATATGACCCATTGATGTTGACAATGTAAGATACTTCAGCTCGTTGTGATGAATTTGCTACTTGAATTCAGGAATCATCGTGCAGAACCTGTCAGCTGGAAGGTTCCCTTTACTCTTATGTTTGATACTGTGGAGTTGTCATGCATGTTTGGATGATTCCCTTTAATAAGTTTGTATTGATAGGAACACTTGCTGTTCTCATTGTTTGTAGAAAACAATCCATGTGATCCAAATCCCTGCGGAAATGGGGGAATCTGCTCAATTGATGATGGCTCCTCGAGCTGTGACTGCACGGACACTGGATTCATGGGGGCCACTTGTGACGGTAGGCTGCTTAACCTGCAATTCCTTTGTTGACTTTGTTGACTTTGTTCATTTGTCTTGGGAGTAGTGACCTGCATATGAGAATGGTAAGGGGACAACTGATGAAGTACTTGCACATTTATCAATAATAAGTACAAAGCCATTTGACTGCAATGAAAATTCATCATATGACCCATTGATGTTGACAATGTAAGATACTTCAGCTCGTTGTGATGAATTTGCTACTTGAATTCAGGAATCATTGTGCAGAACCTGTCAGCTGGAAGGTTCCCTTTACTCTTATGTTTGATACTGTGGAGTTGTCATGCATGTTTGGATGATTCCCTTTAATAAGTTTGTATTGAGAGGAACACTTGCTGTTCTCATTGTTTGTAGAAAACAATCCATGTGATCCAAATCCCTGCGGAAATGGGGGAATCTGCTCAATTGATGATGGCTCCTCGAGCTGTGACTGCACGGACACTGGATTCATGGGGGCCACTTGTGACGGTAGGCTGCTTAACCTGCAATTCCTTTGTTGACTTTGTTGACTTTGTTCATTTGTCTTGGGAGTAGTGACCTGCATATGAGAATGGTAAGGGGACAACTGATGAAGTACTTGCACATTTATCAATAATAAGTACAAAGCCATTTGACTGCAATGAAATTCATCATATGACCCATTGATGTTGACAATGTAAGATACTTCAGCTCGTTGTGATGAATTTGCTACTTGAATTCAGGAATCATCGTGCAGAACCTGTCAGCTGGCAGGTTCCCTTTACTCTTATGTTTGATACTGTGGAGTTGTCATGCATGTTTGGAAGATTCCCTTTAATAAGTTTGTATTGATAGGAACACTTGCTGTTCTCATTGTTTGTAGAAAACAATCCATGTGATCCAAATCCCTGTGGAAATGGGGGAATCTGCTCAATTGATGATGGCTCCTCGAGCTGTGACTGCACGGACACTGGATTCATGGGGGCCACTTGTGACGGTAGGCTGCTTAACCTGCAATTCCTTTGTTGACTTTGTTGACTTTGTTCATTTGTCTTGGGAGTAGTGACCTGCATATATGAGAATGGTAAGGGGACAACTGATGAAGTACTTGCACATTTATCAATAATAAGTACAAAGCCATTTGACTGCAATGAAAATTCATCATATGACCCATTGATGTTGACAATGTAAGATACTTCAGCTCGTTGTGATGAATTTGCTACTTGAATTCAGGAATCATCGTGCAGAACCTGTCAGCTGGAAGGTTCCCTTTACTCTTATGTTTGATACTGTGGAGTTGTCATGCATGTTTGGATGATTCCCTTTAATAAGTTTGTATTGAGAGGAACACTTGCTGTTCTCATTGTTTGTAGAAAACAATCCATGTGATCCAAATCCCTGCGGAAATGGGGGAATCTGCTCAATTGATGATGGCTCCTCGAGCTGTGACTGCACGGACACTGGATTCATGGGGGCCACTTGTGACGGTAGGCTGCTTAACCTGCAATTCCTTTGTTGACTTTGTTGACTTTGTTCATTTGTCTTGGGAGTAGTGACCTGCATATGAGAATGGTAAGGGGACAACTGATGAAGTACTTGCACATTTATCAATAATAAGTACAAAGCCATTTGACTGCAATGAAAATTCATCATATGACCCATTGATGTTGACAATGTAAGATACTTCAGCTCGTTGTGATGAATTTGCTACTTGAATTCAGGAATCATCGTGCAGAACCTGTCAGCTGGAAGGTTCCCTTTACTCTTATGTTTGATACTGTGGAGTTGTCATGCATGTTTGGATGATTCCCTTTAATAAGTTTGTATTGAGAGGAACACTTGCTGTTCTCATTGTTTGTAGAAAACAATCCATGTGATCCAAATCCCTGCGGAAATGGGGGAATCTGCTCAATTGATGATGGCTCCTCGAGCTGTGACTGCACGGACACTGGATTCATGGGGGCCACTTGTGACGGTAGGCTGCTTAACCTGCAATTCCTTTGTTGACTTTGTTGACTTTGTTCATTTGTCTTGGGAGTAGTGACCTGCATATGAGAATGGTAAGGGGACAACTGATGAAGTACTTGCACATTTATCAATAATAAGTACAAAGCCATTTGACTGCAATGAAAATTCATCATATGACCCATTGATGTTGACAATGTAAGATACTTCAGCTCGTTGTGATGAATTTGCTACTTGAATTCAGGAATCATCGTGCAGAACCTGTCAGCTGGAAGGTTCCCTTTACTCTTATGTTTGATACTGTGGAGTTGTCATGCATGTTTGGATGATTCCCTTTAATAAGTTTGTATTGATAGGAACACTTGCTGTTCTCATTGTTTGTAGAAAACAATCCATGTGATCCAAATCCCTGCGGAAATGGGGGAATCTGCTCAATTGATGATGGCTCCTCGAGCTGTGACTGCACGGACACTGGATTCATGGGGGCCACTTGTGACGGTAGGCTGCTTAACCTGCAATTCCTTTGTTGACTTTGTTGACTTTGTTCATTTGTCTTGGGAGTAGTGACCTGCATATGAGAATGGTAAGGGGACAACTGATGAAGTACTTGCACATTTATCAATAATAAGTACAAAGCCATTTGACTGCAATGAAAATTCATCATATGACCCATTGATGTTGACAATGTAAGATACTTCAGCTCGTTGTGATGAATTTGCTACTTGAATTCAGGAATCATCGTGCAGAACCTGTCAGCTGGAAGGTTCCCTTTACTCTTATTTTTGATACTGTGGAGTTGTCATGCATGTTTGGATGATTCCCTTTAATAAGTTTGTATTGATAGGAACACTTGCTGTTCTCATTGTTTGTAGAAAACAATCCATGTGATCCAAATCCCTGCGGAAATGGGGGAATCTGCTCAATTGATGATGGCTCCTCGAGCTGTGACTGCACGGACACTGGATTCATGGGGGCCACTTGTGACGGTAGGCTGCTTAACCTGCAATTCCTTTGTTGACTTTGTTGACTTTGTTCATTTGTCTTGGGAGTAGTGACCTGCATATGAGAATGGTAAGGGGACAACTGATGAAGTACTTGCACATTTATCAATAATAAGTACAAAGCCATTTGACTGCAATGAAAATTCATCATATGACCCATTGATGTTGACAATGTAAGATACTTCAGCTCGTTGTGATGAATTTGCTACTTGAATTCAGGAATCATCGTGCAGAACCTGTCAGCTGGAAGGTTCCCTTTACTCTTATGTTTGATACTGTGGAGTTGTCATGCATGTTTGGATGATTCCCTTTAATAAGTTTGTATTGATAGGAACACTTGCTGTTCTCATTGTTTGTAGAAAACAATCCATGTGATCCAAATCCCTGCGGAAATGGGGGAATCTGCTCAATTGATGATGGCTCCTCGAGCTGTGACTGCACGGACACTGGATTCATGGGGGCCACTTGTGACGGTAGGCTGCTTAACCTGAAATTCCTTTGTTGACTTTGTTGACTTTGTTCATTTGTCTTGGGAGTAGTGACCTGCATATGAGAATGGTAAGGGGACAACTGATGAAGTACTTGCACATTTATCAATAATAAGTACAAAGCCATTTGACTGCAATGAAAATTCATCATATGACCCATTGATGTTGACAATGTAAGATACTTCAGCTCGTTGTGATGAATTTGCTACTTGAATTCAGGAATCATCATGCAGAACCTGTCAGCTGGAAGGTTCCCTTTACTCTTATGTTTGATACTGTGGAGTTGTCATGCATGTTTGGATGATTCCCTTTAATAAGTTTGTATTGATAGGAACACTTGCTGTTCTCATTGTTTGTAGAAAACAATCCATGTGATCCAAATCCCTGCGGAAATGGGGGAATCTGCTCAATTGATGATGGCTCCTCGAGCTGTGACTGCACGGACACTGGATTCATGGGGGCCACTTGTGACGGTAGGCTGCTTAACCTGCAATTCCTTTGTTGACTTTGTTGACTTTGTTCATTTGTCTTGGGAGTAGTGACCTGCATATGAGAATGGTAAGGGGACAACTGATGAAGTACTTGCACATTTATCAATAATAAGTACAAAGCCATTTGACTGCAATGAAAATTCATCATATGACCCATTGATGTTGACAATGTAAGATACTTCAGCTCGTTGTGATGAATTTGCTACTTGAATTCAGGAATCATCGTGCAGAACCTGTCAGCTGGAAGGTTCCCTTTACTCTTATGTTTGATACTGTGGAGTTGTCATGCATGTTTGGATGATTCCCTTTAATAAGTTTGTATTGATAGGAACACTTGCTGTTCTCATTGTTTGTAGAAAACAATCCATGTGATCCAAATCCCTGCGGAAATGGGGGAATCTGCTCAATTGATGATGGCTCCTCGAGCTGTGACTGCACGGACACTGGATTCATGGGGGCCACTTGTGACGGTAGGCTGCTTAACCTGCAATTCCTTTGTTGACTTTGTTGACTTTGTTCATTTGTCTTGGGAGTAGTGACCTGCATATGAGAATGGTAAGGGGACAACTGATGAAGTACTTGCACATTTATCAATAATAAGTACAAAGCCATTTGACTGCAATGAAAATTCATCATATGACCCAGTGATGTTGACAATGTAAGATACTTCAGCTCGTTGTGATGAATTTGCTACTTGAATTCAGGAATCATCGTGCAGAACCTGTCAGCTGGAAGGTTCCCTTTACTCTTATGTTTGATACTGTGGAGTTGTCATGCATGTTTGGATGATTCCCTTTAATAAGTTTGTATTGATAGGAACACTTGCTGTTCTCATTGTTTGTAGAAAACAATCCATGTGATCCAAATCCCTGCGGAAATGGGGGAATCTGCTCAATTGATGATGGCTCCTCGAGCTGTGACTGCACGGACACTGGATTCATGGGGGCCACTTGTGACGGTAGGCTGCTTAACCTGCAATTCCTTTGTTGACTTTGTTGACTTTGTTCATTTGTCTTGGGAGTAGTGACCTGCATATGAGAATGGTAAGGGGACAACTGATGAAGTACTTGCACATTTATCAATAATAAGTACAAAGCCATTTGACTGCAATGAAATTCATCATATGACCCATTGATGTTGACAATGTAAGATACTTCAGCTCGTTGTGATGAATTTGCTACTTGAATTCAGGAATCATCGTGCAGAACCTGTCAGCTGGCAGGTTCCCTTTACTCTTATGTTTGATACTGTGGAGTTGTCATGCATGTTTGGAAGATTCCCTTTAATAAGTTTGTATTGATAGGAACACTTGCTGTTCTCATTGTTTGTAGAAAACAATCCATGTGATCCAAATCCCTGTGGAAATGGGGGAATCTGCTCAATTGATGATGGCTCCTCGAGCTGTGACTGCACGGACACTGGATTCATGGGGGCCACTTGTGACGGTAGGCTGCTTAACCTGCAATTCCTTTGTTGACTTTGTTGACTTTGTTCATTTGTCTTGGGAGTAGTGACCTGCATATATGAGAATGGTAAGGGGACAACTGATGAAGTACTTGCACATTTATCAATAATAAGTACAAAGCCATTTGACTGCAATGAAAATTCATCATATGACCCATTGATGTTGACAATGTAAGATACTTCAGCTCGTTGTGATGAATTTGCTACTTGAATTCAGGAATCATCGTGCAGAACCTGTCAGCTGGAAGGTTCCCTTTACTCTTATGTTTGATACTGTGGAGTTGTCATGCATGTTTGGATGATTCCCTTTAATAAGTTTGTATTGATAGGAACACTTGCTGTTCTCATTGTTTGTAGAAAACAATCCATGTGATCCAAATCCCTGCGGAAATGGGGGAATCTGCTCAATTGATGATGGCTCCTCGAGCTGTGACTGCACGGACACTGGATTCATGGGGGCCACTTGTGACGGTAGGCTGCTTAACCTGCAATTCCTTTGTTGACTTTGTTGACTTTGTTCATTTGTCTTGGGAGTAGTGACCTGCATATGAGAATGGTAAGGGGACAACTGATGAAGTACTTGCACATTTATCAATAATAAGTACAAAGCCATTTGACTGCAATGAAAATTCATCATATGACCCATTGATGTTGACAATGTAAGATACTTCAGCTCGTTGTGATGAATTTGCTACTTGAATTCAGGAATCATCGTGCAGAACCTGTCAGCTGGAAGGTTCCCTTTACTCTTATGTTTGATACTGTGGAGTTGTCATGCATGTTTGGATGATTCCCTTTAATAAGTTTGTATTGAGAGGAACACTTGCTGTTCTCATTGTTTGTAGAAAACAATCCATGTGATCCAAATCCCTGCGGAAATGGGGGAATCTGCTCAATTGATGATGGCTCCTCGAGCTGTGACTGCACGGACACTGGATTCATGGGGGCCACTTGTGACGGTAGGCTGCTTAACCTGCAATTCCTTTGTTGACTTTGTTGACTTTGTTCATTTGTCTTGGGAGTAGTGACCTGCATATGAGAATGGTAAGGGGACAACTGATGAAGTACTTGCACATTTATCAATAATAAGTACAAAGCCATTTGACTGCAATGAAAATTCATCATATGACCCATTGATGTTGACAATGTAAGATACTTCAGCTCGTTGTGATGAATTTGCTACTTGAATTCAGGAATCATCGTGCAGAACCTGTCAGCTGGAAGGTTCCCTTTACTCTTATGTTTGATACTGTGGAGTTGTCATGCATGTTTGGATGATTCCCTTTAATAAGTTTGTATTGATAGGAACACTTGCTGTTCTCATTGTTTGTAGAAAACAATCCATGTGATCCAAATCCCTGCGGAAATGGGGGAATCTGCTCAATTGATGATGGCTCCTCGAGCTGTGACTGCACGGACACTGGATTCATGGGGGCCACTTGTGACGGTAGGCTGCTTAACCTGCAATTCCTTTGTTGACTTTGTTGACTTTGTTCATTTGTCTTGGGAGTAGTGACCTGCATATGAGAATGGTAAGGGGACAACTGATGAAGTACTTGCACATTTATCAATAATAAGTACAAAGCCATTTGACTGCAATGAAAATTCATCATATGACCCATTGATGTTGACAATGTAAGATACTTCAGCTCGTTGTGATGAATTTGCTACTTGAATTCAGGAATCATCGTGCAGAACCTGTCAGCTGGAAGGTTCCCTTTACTCTTATTTTTGATACTGTGGAGTTGTCATGCATGTTTGGATGATTCCCTTTAATAAGTTTGTATTGATAGGAACACTTGCTGTTCTCATTGTTTGTAGAAAACAATCCATGTGATCCAAATCCCTGCGGAAATGGGGGAATCTGCTCAATTGATGATGGCTCCTCGAGCTGTGACTGCACGGACACTGGATTCATGGGGGCCACTTGTGACGGTAGGCTGCTTAACCTGCAATTCCTTTGTTGACTTTGTTGACTTTGTTCATTTGTCTTGGGAGTAGTGACCTGCATATATGAGAATGGTAAGGGGACAACTGATGAAGTACTTGCACATTTATCAATAATAAGTACAAAGCCATTTGACTGCAATGAAAATTCATCATATGACCCATTGATGTTGACAATGTAAGATACTTCAGCTCGTTGTGATGAATTTGCTACTTGAATTCAGGAATCATCGTGCAGAACCTGTCAGCTGGAAGGTTCCCTTTACTCTTATGTTTGATACTGTGGAGTTGTCATGCATGTTTGGATGATTCCCTTTAATAAGTTTGTATTGATAGGAACACTTGCTGTTCTCATTGTTTGTAGAAAACAATCCATGTGATCCAAATCCCTGCGGAAATGGGGGAATCTGCTCAATTGATGATGGCTCCTCGAGCTGTGACTGCACGGACACTGGATTCATGGGGGCCACTTGTGACGGTAGGCTGCTTAACCTGCAATTCCTTTGTTGACTTTGTTGACTTTGTTCATTTGTCTTGGGAGTAGTGACCTGCATATGAGAATGGTAAGGGGACAACTGATGAAGTACTTGCACATTTATCAATAATAAGTACAAAGCCATTTGACTGCAATGAAATTCATCATATGACCCATTGATGTTGACAATGTAAGATACTTCAGCTCGTTGTGATGAATTTGCTACTTGAATTCAGGAATCATCGTGCAGAACCTGTCAGCTGGCAGGTTCCCTTTACTCTTATGTTTGATACTGTGGAGTTGTCATGCATGTTTGGAAGATTCCCTTTAATAAGTTTGTATTGATAGGAACACTTGCTGTTCTCATTGTTTGTAGAAAACAATCCATGTGATCCAAATCCCTGTGGAAATGGGGGAATCTGCTCAATTGATGATGGCTCCTCGAGCTGTGACTGCACGGACACTGGATTCATGGGGGCCACTTGTGACGGTAGGCTGCTTAACCTGCAATTCCTTTGTTGACTTTGTTGACTTTGTTCATTTGTCTTGGGAGTAGTGACCTGCATATATGAGAATGGTAAGGGGACAACTGATGAAGTACTTGCACATTTATCAATAATAAGTACAAAGCCATTTGACTGCAATGAAAATTCATCATATGACCCATTGATGTTGACAATGTAAGATACTTCAGCTCGTTGTGATGAATTTGCTACTTGAATTCAGGAATCATCGTGCAGAACCTGTCAGCTGGAAGGTTCCCTTTACTCTTATGTTTGATACTGTGGAGTTGTCATGCATGTTTGGATGATTCCCTTTAATAAGTTTGTATTGAGAGGAACACTTGCTGTTCTCATTGTTTGTAGAAAACAATCCATGTGATCCAAATCCCTGCGGAAATGGGGGAATCTGCTCAATTGATGATGGCTCCTCGAGCTGTGACTGCACGGACACTGGATTCATGGGGGCCACTTGTGACGGTAGGCTGCTTAACCTGCAATTCCTTTGTTGACTTTGTTGACTTTGTTCATTTGTCTTGGGAGTAGTGACCTGCATATGAGAATGGTAAGGGGACAACTGATGAAGTACTTGCACATTTATCAATAATAAGTACAAAGCCATTTGACTGCAATGAAAATTCATCATATGACCCATTGATGTTGACAATGTAAGATACTTCAGCTCGTTGTGATGAATTTGCTACTTGAATTCAGGAATCATCGTGCAGAACCTGTCAGCTGGAAGGTTCCCTTTACTCTTATGTTTGATACTGTGGAGTTGTCATGCATGTTTGGATGATTCCCTTTAATAAGTTTGTATTGATAGGAACACTTGCTGTTCTCATTGTTTGTAGAAAACAATCCATGTGATCCAAATCCCTGCGGAAATGGGGGAATCTGCTCAATTGATGATGGCTCCTCGAGCTGTGACTGCACGGACACTGGATTCATGGGGGCCACTTGTGACGGTAGGCTGCTTAACCTGAAATTCCTTTGTTGACTTTGTTGACTTTGTTCATTTGTCTTGGGAGTAGTGACCTGCATATGAGAATGGTAAGGGGACAACTGATGAAGTACTTGCACATTTATCAATAATAAGTACAAAGCCATTTGACTGCAATGAAAATTCATCATATGACCCATTGATGTTGACAATGTAAGATACTTCAGCTCGTTGTGATGAATTTGCTACTTGAATTCAGGAATCATCATGCAGAACCTGTCAGCTGGAAGGTTCCCTTTACTCTTATGTTTGATACTGTGGAGTTGTCATGCATGTTTGGATGATTCCCTTTAATAAGTTTGTATTGATAGGAACACTTGCTGTTCTCATTGTTTGTAGAAAACAATCCATGTGATCCAAATCCCTGCGGAAATGGGGGAATCTGCTCAATTGATGATGGCTCCTCGAGCTGTGACTGCACGGACACTGGATTCATGGGGGCCACTTGTGACGGTAGGCTGCTTAACCTGCAATTCCTTTGTTGACTTTGTTGACTTTGTTCATTTGTCTTGGGAGTAGTGACCTGCATATGAGAATGGTAAGGGGACAACTGATGAAGTACTTGCACATTTATCAATAATAAGTACAAAGCCATTTGACTGCAATGAAAATTCATCATATGACCCATTGATGTTGACAATGTAAGATACTTCAGCTCGTTGTGATGAATTTGCTACTTGAATTCAGGAATCATCGTGCAGAACCTGTCAGCTGGAAGGTTCCCTTTACTCTTATGTTTGATACTGTGGAGTTGTCATGCATGTTTGGATGATTCCCTTTAATAAGTTTGTATTGATAGGAACACTTGCTGTTCTCATTGTTTGTAGAAAACAATCCATGTGATCCAAATCCCTGCGGAAATGGGGGAATCTGCTCAATTGATGATGGCTCCTCGAGCTGTGACTGCACGGACACTGGATTCATGGGGGCCACTTGTGACGGTAGGCTGCTTAACCTGCAATTCCTTTGTTGACTTTGTTGACTTTGTTCATTTGTCTTGGGAGTAGTGACCTGCATATGAGAATGGTAAGGGGACAACTGATGAAGTACTTGCACATTTATCAATAATAAGTACAAAGCCATTTGACTGCAATGAAAATTCATCATATGACCCATTGATGTTGACAATGTAAGATACTTCAGCTCGTTGTGATGAATTTGCTACTTGAATTCAGGAATCATCGTGCAGAACCTGTCAGCTGGAAGGTTCCCTTTACTCTTATGTTTGATACTGTGGAGTTGTCATGCATGTTTGGATGATTCCCTTTAATAAGTTTGTATTGAGAGGAACACTTGCTGTTCTCATTGTTTGTAGAAAACAATCCATGTGATCCAAATCCCTGCGGAAATGGGGGAATCTGCTCAATTGATGATGGCTCCTCGAGCTGTGACTGCACGGACACTGGATTCATGGGGGCCACTTGTGACGGTAGGCTGCTTAACCTGAAATTCCTTTGTTGACTTTGTTGACTTTGTTCATTTGTCTTGGGAGTAGTGACCTGCATATGAGAATGGTAAGGGGACAACTGATGAAGTACTTGCACATTTATCAATAATAAGTACAAAGCCATTTGACTGCAATGAAAATTCATCATATGACCCATTGATGTTGACAATGTAGGATACTTCAGCTCGTTGTGATGAATTTGCTACTTGAATTCAGGAATCATCGTGCAGAACCTGTCAGCTGGCAGGTTTCTTTTACTCTTATGTTTGATACTGTGGAGTTGTCATGCATGTTTGGATGATTCCCTTTAATAAGTTTGTATTGATAGGAACACTTGCTGTTCTCATTGTTTGTAGAAAACAATCCATGTGATCCAAATCCCTGCGGAAATGGGGGAATCTGCTCAATTGATGATGGCTCCTCGAGCTGTGACTGCACGGACACTGGATTCATGGGGGCCACTTGTGACGGTAGGCTGCTTAACCTGCAATTCCTTTGTTGACTTTGTTGACTTTGTTCATTTGTCTTGGGAGTAGTGACCTGCATATGAGAATGGTAAGGGGACAACTGATGAAGTACTTGCACATTTATCAATAATAAGTACAAAGCCATTTGACTGCAATGAAAATTCATCATATGACCCATTGATGTTGACAATGTAAGATACTTCAGCTCGTTGTGATGAATTTGCTACTTGAATTCAGGAATCATCGTGCAGAACCTGTCAGCTGGAAGGTTCCCTTTACTCTTATTTTTGATACTGTGGAGTTGTCATGCATGTTTGGATGATTCCCTTTAATAAGTTTGTATTGATAGGAACACTTGCTGTTCTCATTGTTTGTAGAAAACAATCCATGTGATCCAAATCCCTGCGGAAATTTGGGAATCTGCTCAATTGATGATGGCTCCTCGAGCTGTGACTGCACGGACACTGGATTCATGGGGGCCACTTGTGACGGTAGGCTGCTTAACCTGAAATTCCTTTGTTGACTTTGTTGACTTTGTTCATTTGTCTTGGGAGTAGTGACCTGCATATGAGAATGGTAAGGGGACAACTGATGAAGTACTTGCACATTTATCAATAATAAGTACAAAGCCATTTGACTGCAATGAAAATTCATCATATGACCCATTGATGTTGACAATGCAAGATACTTCAGCTCGTTGTGATGAATTTGCTACTTGAATTCAGGAATCATCGTGCAGAACCTGTCAGCTGGAAGGTTCCCTTTACTCTTATGTTTGATACTGTGGAGTTGTCATGCATGTTTGGATGATTCCCTTTAATAAGTTTGTATTGATAGGAACACTTGCTGTTCTCATTGTTTGTAGAAAACAATCCATGTGATCCAAATCCCTGCGGAAATGGGGGAATCTGCTCAATTGATGATGGCTCCTCGAGCTGTGACTGCACGGACACTGGATTCATGGGGGCCACTTGTGACGGTAGGCTGCTTAACCTGCAATTCCTTTGTTGACTTTGTTGACTTTGTTCATTTGTCTTGGGAGTAGTGACCTGCATATATGAGAATGGTAAGGGGACAACTGATGAAGTACTTGCACATTTATCAATAATAAGTACAAAGCCATTTGACTGCAATGAAAATTCATCATATGACCCATTGATGTTGACAATGTAAGATACTTCAGCTCGTTGTGATGAATTTGCTACTTGAATTCAGGAATCATCGTGCAGAACCTGTCAGCTGGAAGGTTCCCTTTACTCTTATGTTTGATACTGTGGAGTTGTCATGCATGTTTGGATGATTCCCTTTAATAAGTTTGTATTGATAGGAACACTTGCTGTTCTCATTGTTTGTAGAAAACAATCCATGTGATCCAAATCCCTGCGGAAATGGGGGAATCTGCTCAATTGATGATGGCTCCTCGAGCTGTGACTGCACGGACACTGGATTCATGGGGGCCACTTGTGACGGTAGGCTGCTTAACCTGAAATTCCTTTGTTGACTTTGTTGACTTTGTTCATTTGTCTTGGGAGTAGTGACCTGCATATGAGAATGGTAAGGGGACAACTGATGAAGTACTTGCACATTTATCAATAATAAGTACAAAGCCATTTGACTGCAATGAAAATTCATCATATGACCCATTGATGTTGACAATGTAAGATACTTCAGCTCGTTGTGATGAATTTGCTACTTGAATTCAGGAATCATCGTGCAGAACCTGTCAGCTGGAAGGTTCCCTTTACTCTTATGTTTGATACTGTGGAGTTGTCATGCATGTTTGGATGATTCCCTTTAATAAGTTTGTATTGATAGGAACACTTGCTGTTCTCATTGTTTGTAGAAAACAATCCATGTGATCCAAATCCCTGCGGAAATGGGGGAATCTGCTCAATTGATGATGGCTCCTCGAGCTGTGACTGCACGGACACTGGATTCATGGGGGCCACTTGTGACGGTAGGCTGCTTAACCTGAAATTCCTTTGTTGACTTTGTTGACTTTGTTCATTTGTCTTGGGAGTAGTGACCTGCATATGAGAATGGTAAGGGGACAACTGATGAAGTACTTGCACATTTATCAATAATAAGTACAAAGCCATTTGACTGCAATGAAAATTCATCATATGACCCATTGATGTTGACAATGTAAGATACTTCAGCTCGTTGTGATGAATTTGCTACTTGAATTCAGGAATCATCGTGCAGAACCTGTCAGCTGGAAGGTTCCCTTTACTCTTATGTTTGATACTGTGGAGTTGTCATGCATGTTTGGATGATTCCCTTTAATAAGTTTGTATTGAGAGGAACACTTGCTGTTCTCATTGTTTGTAGAAAACAATCCATGTGATCCAAATCCCTGCGGAAATGGGGGAATCTGCTCAATTGATGATGGCTCCTCGAGCTGTGACTGCACGGACACTGGATTCATGGGGGCCACTTGTGACGGTAGGCTGTTTAACCTGCAATTCCTTTGTTGACTTCGTTGACTTTGTTCATTTGTCTTGGGAGTAGTGACCTGCATATGAGAATGGTAAGGGGACAACTGATGAAGTACTTGCACATTTATCAATAATAAGTACAAAGCCATTTGACTGCAATGAAAATTCATCATATGACCCATTGATGTTGACAATGTAAGATACTTCAGCTCGTTGTGATGAATTTGCTACTTGAATTCAGGAATCATCGTGCAGAACCTGTCAGCTGGAAGGTTCCCTTTACTCTTATGTTTGATACTGTGGAGTTGTCATGCATGTTTGGATGATTCCCTTTAATAAGTTTGTATTGATAGGAACACTTGCTGTTCTCATTGTTTGTAGAAAACAATCCATGTGATCCAAATCCCTGCGGAAATGGGGGAATCTGCTCAATTGATGATGGCTCCTCGAGCTGTGACTGCACGGACACTGGATTCATGGGGGCCACTTGTGACGGTAGGCTGCTTAACCTGCAATTCCTTTGTTGACTTTGTTGACTTTGTTCATTTGTCTTGGGAGTAGTGACCTGCATATGAGAATGGTAAGGGGACAACTGATGAAGTACTTGCACATTTATCAATAATAAGTACAAAGCCATTTGACTGCAATGAAAATTCATCATATGACCCATTGATGTTGACAATGTAAGATACTTCAGCTCGTTGTGATGAATTTGCTACTTGAATTCAGGAATCATCGTGCAGAACCTGTCAGCTGGAAGGTTCCCTTTACTCTTATGTTTGATACTGTGGAGTTGTCATGCATGTTTGGATGATTCCCTTTAATAAGTTTGTATTGATAGGAACACTTGCTGTTCTCATTGTTTGTAGAAAACAATCCATGTGATCCAAATCCCTGCGGAAATGGGGGAATCTGCTCAATTGATGATGGCTCCTCGAGCTGTGACTGCACGGACACTGGATTCATGGGGGCCACTTGTGACGGTAGGCTGCTTAACCTGAAATTCCTTTGTTGACTTTGTTGACTTTGTTCATTTGTCTTGGGAGTAGTGACCTGCATATGAGAATGGTAAGGGGACAACTGATGAAGTACTTGCACATTTATCAATAATAAGTACAAAGCCATTTGACTGCAATGAAAATTCATCATATGACCCATTGATGTTGACAATGTAAGATACTTCAGCTCGTTGTGATGAATTTGCTACTTGAATTCAGGAATCATCGTGCAGAACCTGTCAGCTGGAAGGTTCCCTTTACTCTTATGTTTGATACTGTGGAGTTGTCATGCATGTTTGGATGATTCCCTTTAATAAGTTTGTATTGAGAGGAACACTTGCTGTTCTCATTGTTTGTAGAAAACAATCCATGTGATCCAAATCCCTGCGGAAATGGGGGAATCTGCTCAATTGATGATGGCTCCTCGAGCTGTGACTGCACGGACACTGGATTCATGGGGGCCACTTGTGACGGTAGGCTGCTTAACCTGCAATTCCTTTGTTGACTTTGTTGACTTTGTTCATTTGTCTTGGGAGTAGTGACCTGCATATGAGAATGGTAAGGAGACAACTGATGAAGTACTTGCACATTTATCAATAATAAGTACAAAGCCATTTGACTGCAATGAAAATTCATCATATGACCCATTGATGTTGACAATGTAAGATACTTCAGCTCGTTGTGATGAATTTGCTACTTGAATTCAGGAATCATCGTGCAGAACCTGTCAGCTGGAAGGTTCCCTTTACTCTTATGTTTGATACTGTGGAGTTGTCATGCATGTTTGGATGATTCCCTTTAATAAGTTTGTATTGATAGGAACACTTGCTGTTCTCATTGTTTGTAGAAAACAATCCATGTGATCCAAATCCCTGCGGAAATGGGGGAATCTGCTCAATTGATGATGGCTCCTCGAGCTGTGACTGCACGGACACTGGATTCATGGGGGCCACTTGTGACGGTAGGCTGCTTAACCTGAAATTCCTTTGTTGACTTTGTTGACTTTGTTCATTTGTCTTGGGAGTAGTGACCTGCATATGAGAATGGTAAGGGGACAACTGATGAAGTACTTGCACATTTATCAATAATAAGTACAAAGCCATTTGACTGCAATGAAAATTCATCATATGACCCATTGATGTTGACAATGTAAGATACTTCAGCTCGTTGTGATGAATTTGCTACTTGAATTCAGGAATCATCGTGCAGAACCTGTCAGCTGGAAGGTTCCCTTTACTCTTATGTTTGATACTGTGGAGTTGTCATGCATGTTTGGATGATTCCCTTTAATAAGTTTGTATTGAGAGGAACACTTGCTGTTCTCATTGTTTGTAGAAAACAATCCATGTGATCCAAATCCCTGCGGAAATGGGGGAATCTGCTCAATTGATGATGGCTCCTCGAGCTGTGACTGCACGGACACTGGATTCATGGGGGCCACTTGTGACGGTAGGCTGCTTAACCTGCAATTCCTTTGTTGACTTTGTTGACTTTGTTCATTTGTCTTGGGAGTAGTGACCTGCATATGAGAATGGTAAGGGGACAACTGATGAAGTACTTGCACATTTATCAATAATAAGTACAAAGCCATTTGACTGCAATGAAAATTCATCATATGACCCATTGATGTTGACAATGTAAGATACTTCAGCTCGTTGTGATGAATTTGCTACTTGAATTCAGGAATCATCGTGCAGAACCTGTCAGCTGGAAGGTTCCCTTTACTCTTATGTTTGATACTGTGGAGTTGTCATGCATGTTTGGATGATTCCCTTTAATAAGTTTGTATTGATAGGAACACTTGCTGTTCTCATTGTTTGTAGAAAACAATCCATGTGATCCAAATCCCTGCGGAAATGGGGGAATCTGCTCAATTGATGATGGCTCCTTGAGCTGTGACAGCTTGGGAACTAAATTCATAGGGCCCTCTTGTGGGGCTCAGTTGCTTATTCTGCCATTCTTTTGTTATTTTTGGTGTGTTAGAAAAAACATTAGAGGAGGGGAAATGAACCAGAAAAAGTGTCTGGAATAGGACCACACTTTTCATTAACTAGGACTTACAAGGCCCACATTACTCCTGATGAGAATCATTATTCGAAACCACAATGAATTTAACCGTAAAAGCAAAAAAACACAAATGCAGTGACAACTCTCACTACACTGAGATCCTGGCCAAGAGCCTTGACCTCCACATTGGTTGCCACCAACAATTGTCAGCCAATCAGAATGCCTTCACCTTGGTTACACACAACAATTCTGGTCATATGACCATGCCAGCTTAGTAGAGTGGGAAAATCAAAGCCCACTGGTCAGTTGTGGTTGAGTAGCCTTCTGTGCCTCGTCAGTAGTCCTAGACTGCACCCACATTCTTTCGTTATTTTGTTATTTTGTATTAAGATTAGTGAACTACATGTGAGAATGGTAAGGGGACAACTAATGAAATACTTTCACATGTATGAATACCAAGTACAAAGCAATTTGACTCTCGGCAAAATTCATCATAATGGCCGTTTTGTGTGCACAATTTAAGATACTTGAGCTTGCAGTTGCCACTGTCAGCTGGTCAGCTGGTAGCTGGTAGGGTTCCTGTACTGTAGTTTTGCAGATTGACACGGGAATGCCCCCAGCGCCACGAGTGTCAAATACTAGAACTAATGCACCTCATGGCGATCTCCCGATCGTATGGCCTGTCTATGAGATAAGAAACCCAGTTTCAAGTCATCTACCTCTCAAATCATTACATGTACTGTGGGGTTTGATGCTTTGTATTACTGCAACATGCCTAGCAGGACCTTGTTTTAAGTGGTAAACTCAACAGTGGATTCAAAGGGGTACGTATATTTTGGTAATAGGTCCTGTATTAATAAGAACCATAAAACTATATGATACCAGTGAAAATTGAAAACATCAACAATCGATGCTGATAATCCAATGATACTATGTGTTCATGTGATGAATTCATCATCCACAATTATCATTTGGTTGCATCAATGGATTCATAAAATAACCTTTCTTGGTAGGATCCCTTGCCATTATCCTTGGTTTTAGCTGACAATTTATGTTAAGCAAATCCCTGCCAAAATACAAGGACAAATGCATAACACTGAACTCCTACATCATGAGTTTCACCGTATATAAAACAATTTTCTCAAAATAAAAAGAACCAAAGCGCATCACCCAAACAACTAGAACAAGTTTCAAATCATTTTACTACAGTAGAAGAGGAAGTCCCTGTCATAAAAGCAGTCTGTGGGAAGCAAATGGTAAATGAGAAGGAAGAATATAAATGTACCTTATAGGCACCTTACTAGTTGTAAGTATCATCAAGGCAGTTCTAAGGAGACACCACATACAGTCAGTGTCCTAGTATACTCAACCCAGAAGCTGAAGGTCTGGAACAAGTACCTCTGGATGCTGCATTAAGAGGAAACTAAAGAGCCTTGGTCCATCAGGTGAGGCAGAGGAGAGAGGCTCTAAGGATGTGTTAAAGATGAAGGGCCTTCAGCTCCTAGAATGACTCCACATCTGAAAGCAGTGATGATCAGGTCACTCTTGATTGGGCTAGAAGGGCCACAGTTTTTTGCTCCACTTCTAAGGGTGCTGGCCATTTAGATGTCCTTGAGAATTGAACTGGAAGGTATGAGAGAGCCCATGCAGAATACCCTGCTATTCTATGTAAAGGTAGGTTGGGGACCCGGGTTGGGAATCCAAAGAGCCCACCTACATTTGATTGGGAGAGTCAAGAAGGCTCTGACCAAACAATTTAGAGAGGGAAAGTGAAAAAAGCCCTAGCATACTCCCAACCTTACACTCCACCACACTGTCACGCTAGAGTGAGGAGGGGGGTTAGGTTTCAAGTTTTAGGAACTGAAACGCACTGTTCAAGGCTGTCTCAATGCAAACAATCGCGAACCCAGAAGTTCAACAAAGTGGAAAAATAGGAGAAGATGGATCACATGGCCTCCATCTCCCTCTCCCCGGCCAAAGTTGAAAAATAAAATGTAAAAAGGAGGTAGTGCTACAAGAAAAATTAGAATTCTTACGATAAAAAAAAAACAAAAACCAAACATGATCATAGGCAGGTCTCCCTGTTGTAATAACTGCAATTTTCCTACACATCTCATTTTAATTGTTCAAAGGTTGGCTTGTAACACATTCCAGGCTGTACGTAGTTTATTTGTTTGGATAATTTTTATTTGTTCGAAACTTTCAAGATAGCACAAATCAATTTATTAACATCAGTATTATTAGGCTTCCAAATATTTCTTTGTTTGTACATACTGTCTCACACTCAATACCATCCAAAAAGATTTGGTGTCCCTCTGTTTAATCAATCCTTTACTAATGGCCAACATTTAATTTTCTGATTTTTGTCTTCTTATCATTTATTGTAATAAAGCGACAATGATTTTTGTGGACTATTTCAATTCACAATTATAACAAATCAACTGCTATTAGGCCTATAAGGACCATGTCTAACTATATGTACCTCCCTTAAATACGGCAATCACACTTTAACTGTATCGAAAAAGCATTAGTATACAGAAATCTGAATGTACCTCAGGCTGTGTCAAATTAGAAGATGGTATATCAACTGAGACATGTCACTAGAAATTAGAACTGAGGATACCAACACCGAGTGAAATTACCTCCCCTACCCGCACTTCCCTAATACTTTCTTAAAGCCCCATACCCACTAAGCAACTTTTACACAGTTGGCCAACAGATCAACACTAAAATCGGCCAATTCTTAAGGTTGCTTGTAAGTATAGCATATTGAAATGTGCATGTGAGTAGAATCAGCCGATTTAAGCACCAATCTGTCAGCCGATTGTGTAAAAATGTCCTAGTGGGTATGGGGCTTCAGAGATGAGTATAGAAATATCTCATCTTTGTACCAAATCGTGCCGAGTGTGAAACCCGTCACTTAGGCCCGATATTTCGAAAGACCTTACCTTAAAATATTTCCTGACTTAAGGAGACTTTAAACGTCTGGATGTAGCTCACATTAAATGTTATTTTCCTTAGATTTTAAGGAAGTCATGAATATTCCGAAACACCTTGTCACCTTAAAAGTTTAAGGAGACTGCACATCCTTACATCTTAATAATCTAAGGCTATTTTCCGATTCAAAATTAGTGTAATTCTGAATATGATTTGCGTTAGGAAATACATTTTTATCCTTAATTCAAAAAGATAATTGTGAAAAGCCATTCAGAACTCACTGAGATATGCAAAAGTTTAGATCGCCAACGTTGTTTACATTGTTGACGACGTCGTTGTCATGACGTCATCACCATGACAATGACGTCATCACCATGAGGACAACATTGCCGAAGCACGCATGTAAACATCCATAGCACATGTCAGAAAATAGTTCTTTATTTTAACATTACTTTCATAAAAGTAACCATCACATTTATCAAAGCAAATATCAGTTTGTGCTATTTATCATGAATCAGACCGAGTAGTTTGATATTACAGATATAAAGAAAAGGCCTATTTCAATAAGTATGGTTAGCCTGGCAAACATGCAATGTAAATACAACGTTGTGCAATGTTGCATTTTGTTATATATATATATATATATATATAATATATATATATATATAAACAACAGTAACCCTTGTTACGAAAGATAATAGTAACACAATAATTTGGCAAGAGATCTCGGGCAAATCGTGGCCCCTATTTATTAAAGTGAAAAAAACAAAAAAAAACCTCTGTATGTGTTGCTTGGACACACACTCTCAGGCATCTGGCTCTGACTCCTACTCAGTACATGTAGGTGGGGTTTGGCAACAGGGGGCAGCAGTGAGCCCCTGTGCTGGGGGACCCCTACATTTATATTCATATAACTAATACTTATATGACACATAAACAACAGTAACCCTTGTTGCGAAAGATAACAGTAACACAATAATTTGGCAAGAGATCTCGGGCAAATCGTGGCCCAAGACCCCCAAACAAATATACAAAACAAAAAATTGAACAAAAATGTTCGTAAGGATATTTTAAAGACAACGTCTCCAGGACAACGTCTTATCCAGGAAAATCTTCTAATAATTCTTCAGGGATGAGGCTACCATATCATCAATGCACCTCCTTTGGACTATGTCCGCAGATATAAGTAATCCATGACACATAAACTCTGCCGATCCCCGGCCTGCTGGATGTGATGTAAGGTAGCTGAGCCACGACGTAAGGAGTGAAATCCTATATGTTTGGTCACATTGGCTGCAGAGCACCATCGCTTGAGAATGGCTAAGGCCTTGTGATACTGGACCGGTTTACCCTGTACCGATATCAGGGGGGCTGATGGATCCTTTGGAAATCTGGCAATGTATATATATAATTGTGAAGCCGCACATAGCGAACCTCCACACTTGGAGATGGGAATGTCGAATTTTCTTTGAGAAAACTGAATAGTCTTTGAGCTGGCCACCGTTATAGTAATACCCGCATCAAGAAAGTTGACATCACTAAGGTGCAGGAGATGAATATCACTGTCATTGTCCACAAAGAAGTGGCCCTTACGTAATAAGGAGCGGAAGGCCAGGGAAGTAGCCACCCATACAGAGAGCTCCAACTCATCTGATAAATTTACTTGCTGAAAAACTCATAGATAAGTCACTTGGAAGCAAGGGATCCATTGGAGAGCGGACATCACCTAATAGTCTCTTCAAGCCACGAAGGACTAAAACTACCCCATAATCCTGACGGAGATCAGAAAATTTTGGGTCTAGTCTGGCAACTGCATTAAGAGCCGACACATAATTGTTAATGGTTGAGTATTTAAGGCTCTCTGCCAAATGAACAAGAAATCTACATACAGTCACAGGCAGGATGGGTTTAGTCTCCAAGGAATAAGTCTCACAGAAGCTGACATAACGGTTCCATTGGGAAGAGTGGGATTTTTTGGTTGACGCAGCAAAGGTCTCGGATTTTACCGTGTCCACTTTCCGATCCAGAGTCACTGTAATTAAGAATATAAACGAGACAAAAAATCAGTAGTCACATTATTCCAGGAAGCAATGTATTGAGGAGAAATGTAAAAATTATGAGACACGCATAACCAAAATATGTCTTTTAGTAATACAGCCGCCAGGCCGTTGCTAGATCTGTCTCTGCGAAGCATGTAGCATACAGCAAGGTTATCACAATTTAGGATAACACAAGATGAAACAAACAATTGTTTCCAACGTAGCATGGATATGAAGACAGCCAACAATTCCAAAACAGAAATATTATCTCTGTAGCACTCTGGTACAGAAGTGGTGTAGCTCAGGTAGCCGGTTTCCATGATATAAACAGTTTCATCCTGTGATATTTGAATGTTGCTGGTAAAATGATCCCATTGAGAGACCCCTGATAATCCAGACAATGAAGCATCAGTGAAGATCTCATGAGAAGAATCACAGCAGTCAATGATATCAGCTTCGCCATTGAAGTACAAGGCGAAATCAGCCCACCATTGGAGATCCTGAAAGAAGGAAGGCTCTAGCGTAATACGGCGTCTGGATTAAAGCATTTCAGAAGATTAATAATATTGTGCATAAAAATGCGGCCTCCCCTGACAACCTTACAGCAGTAGTTGAGGACCCCACATAGATGCTGCATCTGGAGCTTAGTAGAATATTTACGAGCAGACCAAAAGCGTAGCTCATTAATTAACTTAGATAGTTTGTCACTTGGTAAATAAAGCTTTCTTGTAACAGAGTCAATGTCAATGCCAAAATAACGACAATGAGTTGAAGGATAAGATATTTTGTCCCAGGCCCTATAAAACCCGAGGCTGCGAAGCGTGGAGATCAGCAGCGTTTGACCTTGAAGGCAGCTGTACAAATCATCCTCTACAATGATAAAGTCATCAAGGTAATTATAGCATTTGAAACCACATCTGTTTATGTAGCGAGCAATAGCATCAGTGAGCCTAGTAAAAATGAAGGGAGCTGCTCGACTACCAAAGCACAAAAAGTTATCGGTCAAATAGGTTGGTGCTCCATCAAAACTTCAATGAAGGCCAAAATATTTCCGATCCTCTGGATGGATAGCAATAGAGCGATATGCAGCCTTTATGTCAACTGTACACATATAAGAACCAGCTGGTAAGTCAGCAACCACAGAGTCAATGGTTTTGTAAGAAAAATGAGAAAAAACTTGTTTCATGTAGCTGTTCACTGATTTTTTGTAAGACATACTACAGTCAGTAATGGGGCGGATACTGCCATTGGGCTTTGAAATAGCACCTAGAGAGTGCACGCAGAAAGGTTGGACCGACGTTCTTGATAATTTTCCATGGCAGAGTTCCTGTGATAACAAAGCATCCATTTGATTAGAAAAATCAAAAGCAGAATGGTAATTCATATTGTGATAACCCTCCAACGAAGCATCAGGATCTACGGCATGAAAGCCATTGAGAATTCCATCCAATATGAAATGAGAATCTTCATCCCAGATATTGTTGTGGTATAAAATCCGACACCAAGCAGCTGGTTTCATTTGAGATCTTACACCATCAATGATACACCAAGTCTCTAAATTCAAGCAATTAGCAGCAAGCGTAGCAAAGTTCTTTTCTGATATGATAGAAGAAATGGCAGCATCGGGGATAGTATGAAGAGTTCATTTGGAAGCGGATTTGGGGGCTGCGACTCGTACTGTATCAGAGAAAGAAGCCGCCGCGGACTTTTGTGGACAGTCCCGGGCAACATGATCCTTTGAGCGACATTTCACACACAGGTGAGAATGATTACAGCTCTCAATGTTGCACACTCTACTGTTATACAGCCAGCAAATGTCTTTAGGCCATGATGACAGATCAGAACCCAGAGAATTCCTACTGCGATTTCCCCAGCGGGTCTTGCCATGTACAGCATAAGTCGCGTCCACTCCCAAAAAAAGCGCAACTGACTCTGGATCAGCCGACACCCAGTCGGGCAGAATTTCTGAAAACACTTTGTCAGTAACAGCAATGTTGTAGCGTACCATTGATTCTGTGGTGTAAACATTAGTTGCAGCTTTGGAGGCAATAAACTTCATGTGAGCAGCATAACCCCTGGCACTCAAACCACAGCAAATCATATAATTCAAAACCTGGGTCATGCCACTCATGAGTTCTCTATATGAAGTACGTTCAGGTCCCTTATTATCAGCGAGGTATGAGAGTGGACGAAACTTACATAAAGCAGCCTCTTCTTCTTTGGTCCACCTCTTGATTTCCGCAGTAGGGGTTCCCTGGATCAGGTGGGCCGCCATAGGTTGTTGACCGCCGCCACACGGCCTGCCACCGCCACCGCCACCACCATCACCCCTGGCGGCCAGGCCCGAGGGCGGATCCCCGGCAGCCCCGGCAGCACCTGACCGAGATTCCTCATCAGAAACCTGGACATGGAGGTCGCGAAGTTGTCCCTCCAAACTTAATAAGCGGTTGCGTTCCTTAGCAGCAGCCAATTTCTCCTTTTGAAGCTCAAAAACCACGTGTTTTTCATGAGAGTTTTTGTTGGAAAACCTCTGTACGTGTTGCTTGGACACACACTCTCAGGCATCTGGCCCTGACTCCTACTCAGTACATGTAGGTGGGGTTTGGCAACAGGGGGGAGCAGTGAGCCCCTGTGCTGGGGGACCCCTACATTTATATTCATATAACTAATACTTATATGACATGTGTATATATATATATATATATATATATATATATATATATATATATGACACTGTAGAAATGGCATAACAACTATGTTGCTAAAACCAAACGTCCAACTTTGAAGACAACGTTGTAGCAACGCTGTGAAAATACAATACAGGCTGCATGGTATAATTGTAAAACACAAATGCGCAAAATTGGTAACCCTAAGCCATAAAACAAAAACACGATATCATTGGGTTATAAAACAATTTTAAGGCTATGTAAAAATGGAAATTTTATAATAAGCTATTATTCTAACGTAAGGAATCCCAACTGAATCCCACATGCCTGGAAAAGTTCATCATTTATGAACCTGGTTCGATGTACACTCGTTACATGCTATCTTTTGTTTGTCATTCCAGTCCGATTGGATGCTTGTACATTACGTGAGTTACTCCTAATTCATATTTATATTAGAAATATGTATTGATCAATTAAGGTCTGCTTTTGAAGTATCCACATGAATAAACATGACCCCTGGTAAGGAAAGAACTCCCATTTGGAGTGGGGGGTAAGGACTAAGGCAAACGTAAGGGCGAGAGTAGAGGGTCAGGAATTTATTGATGAAGTACGGGTACAGGCTAACACAGGGAAAGATTTAAAGATCGTTGGTAACCATTGCTAAAATCGTCCAGTGGAAACAGAAAGTTGTTGGTGGGAATTTGGTAAATGATTGCAAATGAGAGCAAACGACTGAAAAATAAAAGACCAAATATTTAACCTGTTAATTTTCTTTTTGGGGGGGGGGGGGGGGATGACTACAGTTCATAATTTCCTTCAAAGCCAATTAAAATAGGCAATTAGGCAATTATTTCTATTGTTATTTCAGTTTGGGGTCTTCCTCAGCCCAGAAATAGTCGTCCAAGATCTCTGTGTCGTCCAGATACTTTTATTTCAGTCATTTAGTGGAAACAAACAATCCTTTATTTATAAATGGTTTTAACAGATGACCATTTTACAGTCGTTTGCATACACTAGTACCTGCGTCAACTCCGCTAAGCTACATAGGCACTAGAAGAGTCTATGGCCGCCATATTGGATTTTTCGTAACTTTTCAAAGTTTGTTTACATTTGGGGTTTGAATTCTTGCAGAGTTCACATTTCTTAACCACTTTACGAGGTCATTGCTAAATATACAAATATGGAATGAATGAAAATTCAGAATTTTATATTGTACGGTTATTCTGAAATTTGGCTTGAATCTTTTGTTGGAGAACCGAATGTTCAAGACAAGGTGAAGGTTGCGCCGGTTTCTACAGATACGGTATTCTGCAGCGAGATAGACCTCCGCATCAGAGACATCAGAGAGCATTGTGTTGCATAGTAGTAGACGCGGAAGAGGCTAGATGTTTTCTTATTCCTTTTGGTAATGTAATTTTAGGTTTCCTATTCACATTTCTACTGAAATGTACTTTATTAGTTATGTTATTGAATACCATTTGATTTACAGCAATCAAGTATCAAATACTTCGAGATCACTATCCGTGTGATTCACCAATTTGGATTTGAGGGCCGCACGCGGCTGCGCGACCACCATTACGAACTTAGCCTGTTCTAGTGGTTTAGTCTGCCAAGCGGTCCACGGGGAACTAGTGTATCGTTTGCAGTCATCACAAATAAATTATTCTCCACCAAAATTGTTCGGTGGAAACCCACATTTACACTTGTTGATATGCAATTAGATTATTGCTTGGAAACACATAAAACATTAAACTTAGGATGTATTTACTATGGTACCAAGATTTCTGGCTAAATATTTGGAACAATGTCATACTTTAGCCCCATACCCAGGATGACACTTTGGACCTCGGTGATCATTTTTTCTGCTGATCGCTCGTCAGTATGCTATATTGAAATGAACTTGTTTGATAAATTTGCTGGATGATTCGTCTGACAATTTTAACAAACTAGCTCATTACACAATAGTGATTATATAGGCCTATATAAAGAGCTTATTAGGATACCTCAATTCAACTTTTCACTTTCTACCTAACTGACACTAGAGTTATTATGTTGATCTTGCTCATAAGCAAGAATTATATTTTTATATATCACCAAGTACTGCTAAAACATTGTCATTTATTAAATTCCTTAAAATGACAGATTTGCAGGTTTGCCAAACAATCAAAGTGCTATATTTCAGGGCAAAACAGGGTTGGACATTATAGGTTGGGGTGACAGGTGTTACCATTGGTTTCTATGGGGAAAATATATAAAATATAAGGTCACATTTTAGAAATGTCATCAACCATTGAAAATGGTTTAGTTAATTTTGTATTATGTATCTGTCTTCAGGAAATAAGCGTATGGGTCTGGACCACTAATTCAACACGGCGACATGGCCAATTTTTCTGCTTAACGACATGCGAGAGGGGCTATTCTTAAATTCGACATGGCGACATGGCCTTTTCTTAAAATCAACATGCAAAATAGCTAATAGTGACAATCGACAATTTTTTTAAACTTAAATTCGACTCAGTGACAGCACCATTAGGCCTACTTATCTTTGACATGGACATCGGGACCCCCCGATCAGGGGCCCCAAGCGTGGAAGCAATTTTGAGAATATTAATTTTTATGGTAAACTTTCTCATTGGTGTAAACTGGGATGGGTATATTGGCCACAGCTGCCTCATCATAAAGACCCCAACGATGTTTTCACCACCATATTGAACCATGCACTCAATTTTCATGGCTATTTGAAGCCCTAAAATCTAGGGAGGGGGGGGGGGGGTCCAGGAAGATCTGAGGGGTTCCCGATTAATTTGAGAGTATTCTTAGAAAATTTGAGGGGCTTCCAGATAAATCTTAGGGGGTTCCAAGTAACTATAAACTAAAAAGGTTCCACAAAAAATGAGGTTGGGTGACCTAAATTTTCCAAAATCTGAGGGGCTTTCAAACACCCTCAGAACCTCTCCTGGTTAATGAACTGATAGTACTTCTCTATTGCAGCTGCTCCACCATCACCATCAGTTAGCGGTACTGCTGATAATGTCATCTATGAAGTGCGGTTTTCTTCTGATATTCCATTCAACGAAAACTTCCTATTCCGCTCTAGCCCAGCATATTTCTCCCTTGTTGCTGAAATTAAGCCTACGGTTTGTATGCTAGCCATTGATGGTGAAGGATTTGAAATGTATGTGTGTGCACGAAAGGGCAACACTAATGCTTGAATGACAAAATAAATTAATATTGATAATGAATTTTAAATGAGCATGCCATATTGTACTATAATCACCATAATTCCTTTAAAAAACTCAAAAGTTTTGTGACCATCTTTATTTTGCATAAGCTCATAGCTGTTCTGTTTTTTCAACAGATGGATGCAATATACTCCAATGCATATTCAGATTTTGTCAACACTGAAATGTACAGGTTTGGGTAAGGAACAACATTCTCTCTAGTCATTTTATGCACTAGCTATATAGTTATAGGGAATGTTGAAAAATTAGATCAAAATATTATCTCTAAAGAAGCCAGGCATATGTCTAAAATAATTACAAAGAATGTTAGAATAATCATAGGAGTGTTGAAAATAAGATGACCCAATAAACAAAACATCAACATAGAATATATAATATTATAGAATGTATAATATTATTAATAAGATCCAAATGTGCAGTTTTAGTCACATAATATCTAACACACTGTTCCGCCTAAACAGGCATCCAGGCTCACCTAGAGAAGTCAGAGACAATAATAAAAGGCAAGGAATAACAATCCATCCGGTTTCTCAGAGTTATCAGTCATCCCTTTTAATAACCCTTGTCTCCGTGCACTGATGCTTCTCGGGCTAAAGCCCTCGATGCATCAGTGGTCATCAACAGCGATGATATAACAATTGCTTTCTGCCCCCTTGGTCTGTACTACGTATATCCTTTCAGATGCATTGCTGGTGGCCCAGGTACAATGATTGCCTTCAGAGTGGTTTTAGACCCTCAGTCCTCCATCACAGATGCAGAGGTCCTTCAAACACTGAATGCTGCAGCAGTGGCTGGGAGTTTGACTGGTACCAGTGGCATTACCTTTGCAGGTAAGAGTGTTATGGTATTAGCCATTTAGAAGTTTGTGATAATTTTTGTTTTTTGCTGTAAGCAGTAACAACCAAATTATACATTAGCTCTCTCTCAGGTTGGCTTCTTTTGTCAGCCAACCAGGGAGGAGTGTTGATTGGAGAATAGTCAAGATCCTCTACTGTACTCAGTTTCCCTATTAAAGGTACTCGCTACCGTTCAGGGCGCCACCTGGGAGGTGTATTAAGAACTAAAAAATTATTTTGATTTTAAAATAATTTAAATGCTATTTTATGTATTTGGATACTCAGGAGAGGACAATACACACAATTTTTCTTTGAATGGAGCAATATTTCGTGAATGATCCAAGAAAATAGTGCTCAAATTGTCACATTTTAAAGTTTATTCACAATAACTAATCTCACAAACGGTAAATGTTCTTTATTTTCTCCTAACATTTGTGTAATTGTCTATACTTGTTATATGCTGAGTTTGGTGGAGATTCCACTGGTAGTTTTTTTGTAATTTTACAAAAACTCATTTTTCCCATAGAAACCAATGATAAAGGTAATTTTCTCATTTAGACTGTAGCTTCTGTCACAAACGGTAAAAGATTAAAATTTCAGTCTCTTTTTACTTCTATAGATATAAGCTTTAATCAAAAAAATTATTTAAGAAATTTGACTGGTCAATAAAAATCAGGTTGAACACACCCAAGTACCTTTAAGTTCATATTTATGTGTATTTATGTATGTAGTCTGCCACTGACTAGTTACTCAGCTGAAGATTACTGTTAACCTCTTCCCTTCACAGTACTCATAGTGCTTGTTGTCGTGGTACACAACTATTTTCATTATCTGTGCTTTTGTTTTCTTTTAGTTTTCCCAGACAGGCAAGTCTTCCCAATAGCAGCCAGGCAGGATGACAGTCCCCAAACTACTATCATCATCATCATCGTGGTGGTCGTCTTTTTCTGTTTCTTCATCATCGTCATTGTTGTAATCATCTGTCTAAGACTGCGCTTTGGGCAGAGGCCGGTCTTGAGATTCCAACCTAAGACTACGCTTATTCGGCGGCTGGTCTTCAGACAACCTAGGTCCATAACTCTGCCTCCACGAAGGTGGGTTCATTCTCTACCAAGATTATACATTACTAACTCAAAGTTGAGTAGATTCCACTAAGCTTGTACAATTTACAAAGGCATATTTAGAAACCTTTAATGTTGATTATGGTGTGAGTGTACTGAAATTTATCATACTCCACTTTTTTCCCTTGTTATATAAGAGTACAATTCTTTAATTCTTCATGGAAGATACATTCAACTTAGTAGAGTTCACTAAATTCAAAGTAAATAATGTACCCAGGCCAGGGACAAGCTTCAGTACCATGGTCATTAGTAGTACAAAGGAAACATATGGCTACACAAGTTTACAAATAACAGGCATTGTTGTCAAAGAAATTGTTCACAGCAACAAAGGAACTTTTCACTGAGCATGACAAATTCGGTTAAAACTGAATATGATAGTTATACCTTTGGATTAGCTGGCAGAGGAATCAGCAGGCAGTAGGAAGGGAGGTGGTGTTCTGATCCAGGGCACAAAGCATAGACATATCTAGTACCATTGTGCGTAGTACTTGCAAACTATAAATAGATCAGGAGACAGTCAGCTGTGCCCCGTCGCATAACGGGTCCCGCTGTAGCGAACATTGGCACATTTCAAAAGACCTCTCCCTGTTCAACAGGGAGTGAATCCACCTTTCATCCTTACAGGGATGGTTTGACCACCCCTTTTCTTTCATGTCCCAGGGGGACATTTTGGGGTGTTAATTTTAATATTCTGTTTTCAGCAAATAATAGCAGTGTCCCTCATCTTATAAAATATATAGGAGGTAAGTGGCGGAAATGTATTTATCAATCAATTAAATTAACTTCAAAGTGTGTGCAAAACCATCGCAACAGGGACAATTGGCACATTCCAAAAACAAGGAGAGAAAAAAACAGCGAGGAAAAAAAATTCCATCCTTAATCGCTCCCTCTTGCGAGAGTTTGGTTATGCGATGGGCCACTGTGGACCATTGCATAACCAAACCCCCACAACAGCAAGAGCACAGGGAGGGTTTAGATATGGGTCTCGCAACAGTGATATCCTTAAGGTTTTAAAAATGCAAACCCTTGCTGTTGCAGTGGTTTTGCACACATTTTGAACACATTTAATTGATTGATAAATACATTTCCGCCACTTACCTCCTGTATTTTTTATAAGCTGAGGGACACAAACAAAATATTAAAATAATAACCCCAAAATATAATGTCCTCCTCACAGATTTAAAAGAACAGGTGGTCAAACCCTCGCTGTTGTTAGGAAAGTTGGATTCCCTCGCTGTTCAACAGGGATTTGTTCCGCTGTTGGTGCCAACCCTCGTAACAGAAAGACCCATTATGTGACGGATCACTGGGAAGTGACCATAATGTCATTAATGGTCTCAACCTCTTTTATGACATTAATTCTAAATAGTTGTCACATCTCCAACCTGTTGACTGAATAAATGATTATCACTAGTTTGTATAGACAAACATATGAACTGCCCTGTCTATGTTTGAGTATTTTTTATACATTTGTGTTTATCAGTAAATATAGTAGACAACTGAAGAAATATGAAAAGTGAATTAGAAATCACATTGAGGGAAGCTGTCATCCATGTCAGTTCAAGAATATAATTCATACAGAACATATTTATCCAAATATTAGTTTTGTTTATGAGTTAATTTTCACAAAATCATTAATGTTCACCAAATCAATTTTTATGAATTTGGAAAAAGCCACATTTTTTATACTCTAAAGGGAACCAAAAGCAATTTTCCTTTCCTTCTTTTTCAGTTTTCAAACTCAAATAATTTTGTATATATTCCATGAGCCTAACTCAGGTATATATCAAAATCTAAACCATGAAATTGGATATTAAATATTCAAACAAATATTGTGCTTAATTCAAAGATGTAGATCTAAACAAAAATTAATTTTGTATACAAACAAATAGCAATTTTTGCTACCACTTATATTCACTCTAGTTTGACATGATTATTTTATTGTAAACTAAGTCAACTAAAATAACTACAAATCAATGTTCCAGAGATCAGCCGCTATAACCTTTTACCTCTGCAGATTCAATAACTTCTCACCCTACTACATCCGGTATCCAGGCCTCCGACTTGCAGTACCATAAGGTTGATACTCAAGCTACAGGACTCCCAAGAAAAGAAAACTACAAAATCACATGGCATCCACATGAGGCTGAGAGACAGCAGTGAATTTAATATTGTGCAGAAATCCAGTTCCTACATGTCAAAAACAGAAAATTTGTTACTCTTTTACATCACTTATAAATCCTATTGGAACTAATTTTGCATAGTAAGGTACAAAAGAAACCTTGTTCATTTGAAGACACATATCTAAAAATGAGATATAAACACAACTAAAATTGATTAAACCATAAAAATATTGGAGTCAAAAGCTTGATATGATTAGAAATGTCTGCAATGTTTGAACCCATTCATCTTCGATACCTCAAAGGCCATTCTGTGCAATCAGAGAAATATGTCCTTGTGGCTTCTTAAAGACACCTCTGCTTTACAAATGTTGGTTATGTTTGCTGATGTATACTGAGAATAGTTGTAAGTGACCATCCCAGTGAGTGTCACATCCAGAAATTCATAAAACTAAATCATAGACATTTTTTTCCATCTTCCTGGTTCATGTTTTTTTTGGACAATAATGTATGGGCCCACATCTTCATAACTGATTTTAGTGATTAGGCTAATTGGGTGAAATTTGTCCCATAATACTTGATTCTGTCTTGTCACCAAAAATAATGATGGCATTTGAAAATAAACTTTAAAATGGTTAAATATTGATACTTTGATTCACAAACACAATAGATCTGAATGAGACACTTAATTTAATTTCACCTAATTAGCCTAATCACAGAAAACAGTTACCAAGATATGGCCCATGGAAACTTTACCATTGACATTAATTTAAAGATTTAATAGAAAAACATGTTAGATGAGCCGAAGATTATCATGAATGAAGTGCAAAGCACCGATGTTTGATACTCTTATGCTCAGGTTAGATAGAGTTGAATAGCAAATTCAGACCCAGCAAATATTTAATAGAACTCTTTTGGATATAATCCATGTTTACTATGATTGAATACAACAAAAGGCGATGTTTGCACATTGGTAAAATATTTTTATCATGTCTTTAAAACTCAACAGGCTAATAATTTTAGGACTGGTAGAAGATATTCCTAAATGATCTGTGCAGTAATGAAGTTTGATCTTCCTTTATTTTATCTATGGGGCTTACAACCTATTCTCAGAACATATTTTTAACAATTTTAAACAAATTTATCAAGACCATCACATCGATCAGTTTGTCAGAATTTAAACAACCTGCTAGATGTGAATTGCAAAAGATAGCAAGGAAAGAAAGGACCTAAGGACCCAGAAGAAAACAGTAGTGGTTCAAGCAATTATTCATGAGGAGTAAGATAGGGAAGAAAATCATGGTATTGGTGTATATGCATACTGCATTTTCCCCCGTTGGGGTGAGATGTCCAAAAGATTATCATGAATGAGGTGCACAACACTGATGTTTGATTTTCTTTTGTTCTCGTTGAATAGTAATCAATCGTTTGGAGACTTGAAATTTGTTACAGAAGTTGCCATCAAGCTGTAAAACTGTATTGGAATGTTCCTTGTCAGGAATGTTTGAGTCAGTGGATAGAGTTGAAACTATTTAACAAAATCAAAATTTGCAGAATGCATGTACATCAGACAAATATTTTTGAAAAAAAAAACACGGTTCTGTAAGATGATACACTTTTTGAAGGAAAAGAGAAAATGAAAGGGGAATTAGGTTGGGGTAAATCAAAGAACAAGATGTAAACAAAATTGATACAGGCATCAAAGAATGGAAAAAGACCAATTTAGTCTTTTTGAAGAAAATGAAAATTAAAGTTCCATTGACATAGATTTCAAAAATGGATTGCCACAATATACTGTCATCTTGGTGGAATTGTAACACCCAATATGATATCTGATTTTATCACCCACATTGCCCAGGAGCGGTTTGTACAGGGGGTGGTGCGTATTTAGAGGCTGTACGTACTGCTACTCATTGTCAGTGTTTTTAAGAGCTTTAGAACAATGTTTGGGTGATAAAATATAGAAGACCCTTAGGGGTCATACTCGGGTCTACGGACGACCCTCTGGGCAGGGCCCGCGGCCTCGCCCTTGAGCCGTAACCAGCCCTGCAGGTTGTCCTTCGACCCTTGGACACCCCCCTCCAGGTCTTCTTATATTAGTGCCCATGTACTACATTTTTCGATGTCACATGTCACATGTCAAATTTTGAAAATGATTGTGTTTCCATTTCACCTTTGGTGGTCTTGGTGTTCTAAATTGTCTGGCTGATTGTCATCTGCTCTTCCACATAATTTTAATCTATTAGGGTCAAGAGGGAATTGCTTTGTTGAGGAACCTACCATGTTTATACAATCATAGCATTTTACCATTAAACAAAGAAATTTTGGAATCATGACTTATTTTGAATTTGGGATTTGTGAATCTTTTATGATCCCCACCCCAGATGTGAATTGCTTAAGACAGGCAAGGAAATAAGGACCTAAAAGAGAACAGTAGGGGTTCAAACAATTATTCATGAAGGGTAAGAAAGGGAATAAAAATCTTGGTATTGTAGCACATGCATACTGTATTCCCCCCCCCCCCCCTTCTGGGTGAGATGTCCAAAAGATTATCATGAATGAGGTTCACAACACTGATGTTTGATTTTCTTTTGTTCTTGTTAAATAGTAATCAATCGATTGGAGACTTGAAATTTGTTACAGAAGTTGCCATCAAGCTGTGGAAATGTGTTGGAATGTTCCTTGTCAGGAATGTTTGAGTACATGGATAGAGTTGAAACTATTTAACAAAATTAAGATTTGCAGAATGCGTGTGTATCAGATAAAGAAATATGAAAAAAACAGAGTTCTACGAGACAATACAGTTTTTGAAGGTAAAGAGAAAATGAAAGGGGAATTAAATTTGGGTAAATCAAAAAATGAGATGTAAACAACAATATTACAGTTATCAACAAATGAAAAAAAGACCAATTTAGTCTTTCTGAAAAAAATGAAAATTAAAGTTCCATTGACATGGGTTTCAAAAATGAATTGGCACAGTATATACTGCCATCTTGGTGGAAATGTGACACCCAAAATAATATCTGATTGTACCCATGTACCACATTTTTCGAAGTTTGTCTTGATGTTTTATCATTACACTTTGTTTTACATCTTACACTATCATTATTTCTATTGCTTTCCTCATGGCTTTATTGACAATATAGAATGCAGTTCTTTGGACAAAGAAAAAATAGCAAATCATCTCAAGAAACATTGTTAGTGTGAACCAATACTTATTGCCTGATTATAAGAATGATAAAATTGGTTTGTAAAGTGTCTTTGATTATGGGCTGGTAAGCCACATTAACATGAAATATTTTAACATTTTAATGCAAAAAATGTTTGCATACTTCCACAATACAATCCAGAAAGGTCCTTAAAAGTTCATAATCTAAAATAGTATTTAATACTAGTTTAGATAATGAACTTTTAAGGACTTTTCTGGATTGGATTGTGGAAGTATATAATTATGTTAATTAGGTAAAAGAAAAATTATGAAATAGTGATCATGCTGCCAAGGAAAGTGAAAGAACATTTGAGAAAATTTGAGAATTCCTGGGGGTTAGGCTTTGTATCCCTTGTATGTATCTCTGACTCTCCAGAAACAAGTTAGTAAAATTTGGTAACTAACATTAATGGGAAAGGTTTTCTCTTAATGTAACATTACAAATACATGTTAGAAAGCATTGTATCTCTTCTATGTATCGCTGACTCACAATAAAGACATTGATTAACTTTGATAACTAAAATTTAGGGGAAAGGTTTTTGATGTACACTTACTATTATATGCTAGAAATGGGAAAGGTTTTCTTTTGATGTCGCAATTACAAATATATGTTAGAAAGCATTGTATCTCTTCTATGGATCGCTGACTCACCATAAAGACATTGATTAAGTTTGATAACTAAAATTAAGGGGAAAGGTTTTTTGATGTACAATTACTATTACATGTTAGAAAGCATTGAATCTCTTGTATATGTATCCCTGACTCACCATAAACAAATTGTTTACTAAAATTAATGGGAAAGGTTTTTTGATGTTGCAATAACAACATGTTTGAAAGCATTTCATTTCTTGTATGTATTGCTGGCTCACCAGAAACAAATGTATTACTTGTGATTTCTGATACTAACGGGAAAGGTTTTCTGATATTGCAATTGCATCTACATGTTTAGAAGTATAGTAGTTCAAGTAGCAATTCACTAGCAATGGATGTAACAAATCGCTCAATAAAAACAATTAACACTGGGCATGGTAGTCGTTGTTGTACGTGTTGTTGCCGAGCTACAGTAGAAGATATAGCTTCATTGTATTTACGATCGTTTTTTTTGATAGGGTGCAAAATGGGCCAAAACTGTTAATCTAGAGGTGTTTTGTCATATTTTTTTAGCAATTGCCTGAAATGATATTTTATATTATATTCCATCTATTTGAGGTAAAAGTATTCTTCACTGGTATTAATATTTCAATTTGTGTACGTACTTATACATATAGTGAGGCACTTCATACCCCAAGAATATTGTTTAACTTATTTAATATTGAACCTTGAAATATTGTATGAAAACATAAATTTTCTTTAAGGCCGTATTGCACATACTGAAAGTACGGGCTGCTGATATTGGCCTTTAATAGTAATATGTTCTATACCGGCAGCCAATATTTTCGGCACAATTTCAGCAGCCGAAAGTGCGTTATCTGTGGCCGAAAGTGCATTATCGGCAGCCAGTCAAGAATCAGCAGGAAATAATTATCAATATGTTGATAAATATTATCGGCAATGCTGCCAATAAAAATGCTGATATTATAGCAGCTGCAAATTGGCAGCGTACTTTCAGTATGTGGAATATGGCCTTTACTATTACAAATCAAAACGTATGCAAATAATTGCCTGATTTTAAAGTATCGATAATATCCCATTACAGTTTAGAAGTAAAATCATTATAAAGTTATTGTTTCATCAAGTTTACTGTGAAAGAGTTATTACACCATAAGTCTTTTCAGAATAAAACATAAATCATTTCATTTATCATTGATTTTCAAGCATTATGTGAAAACAGCAATTAAAATAATCGTGCGTGGGGCATAAACAATAGCATGTGGGGTGGAGAGATTCCTTGCCAAGGTCACTTAGCAACCCTCAGGGGACACTTTTGCCATCATCTTATTGGTCAGTCCTTATTTTCTTAACCTGATCTGCCATACTCCTTAGTCGTTTCTGATAACACAGTAATCATCGCTCTGACTATAGCATTCTGGATTTCTAAAAGTTCCCGGATGTGGGCTTGACCCAGTTAAGGGCAGCGCATAGTGATGCACTAACATTACCTTAGGAAAAAAGGCTATAGTCCGAGTGATCATTACTTGGGGAATGTGAAGCGGCTAAGGAGTATGCCTGATCTGCCCCCTCTGCCTTAGTTATAGTCATGCATGAGCGACCATGCATGACTGTAGCTAAGGACTTCCCTGACCCAGATAGGGCTATGACACACACCTGTCTTTAAGAGCTCCTTTCATGTTGGAACTGTCAACGGCAATCATCGCGTGAGGTCCCGTAGAGGTGAGGTGATCGCTGGAGGTGGACATAGAATCGGCCGTCTCACACCATAATTACCCAGCAAACACAAAACGTTGCTACAACGTTGTGCAACGTTGTGCTTTTGCAACATTGTGATAAGACATGCCTGCAACGTTGCTACAACAGAACAAATAGAACAGGCAGACAACGTTGCAAAATTACGTTGCATTTACGTTGTTTGTGCAACGTAATTTTTCACCACGTTGCTACAACGTTGTGGAACACACATGATAACAACATCCAGGTGGCAGTAGTGTTTCCAAAGTTAAAATTTTCTGAAACGTTTTTCAATCTTAGGCTTTCTGGACCACTGTTTTACAACTTTAGTTAATCAATGTACATCAATATGATGTGATGAGCAACAGAATGCAGTTGACATATAACATAATGAATTAATCTGATGAATTGCAGATATAAGAAGTGAATTAAGATAATCTTAAATGTTAAACACCTTTTTGATAGCTTATCAATATTATAGAGTCTCCAGGCCTTGAGATGTAATTTGTAATTGTAGGCTATGAACCTAATATGATCCAGCAGGATATAAGGCTTTGGGTTGGACTTAAAGATTATTTGTCCACCATTGAATCTTGAAAGCTGGACTTGGGCTATGCCAGCATTTAAAAAAAAACCAGATAAATAATGAGAAAAAAATAAGTAAAGAAATTGCACCCAAAATGATGTTGGGGGTCATCCAAAATAAGGAATAACTAAAATGAATAACAATATTAACATTTATAATGCTGATTTTCCTAAACCTAGCTCTACTACTAAATTTGTATTTAGCTATAGGTTGTGAGTTGGTTGTGAGCTGGTAACACTGCAACCTTGTTACAACGTTGCTGCAACGTTTCTGGGAGTCTACAAATTTCTGTTGTCACAATGTAAATTTACAACGTTGCTACAACCAAAAAGTTACGTTGTAGCAACGTTGTCACAACGTCAATTTGTTTGCTGGGTAACCATACGATCCAAACTGGCATCCGGTCTGTACCATAAGAGCCCACACTGTGGTAATATTCTTTCTGTATTACCAAGCTCTATACATATATATATAACAAGTAACCTGACCTAATTTTTGAGTCAACGAGAATTGGTCGTTTTGAAACCTAATTAAGACAATAAGGGTAAATTCCAGCCAAATTTCACAATCAAATATCCAAAATGACCAATAAAACTAGACAAATCGGCTATACATAAGCATGACAAAATTAGTATAAATATCAATTAATTGTGATATTAAGGCCTACAATGAGAACGCACACAAAACATAATGCATGATGATCTCAGCATTAAAAACAAAACGCATCACTGCAGAGATATGTAGTCTGCCATGCCATTCAACAAAACATAGTTCCCCAAGAATCAACCATAATTACACTCTGCAGTGAATAACGCTCCATGCCAGAACGACACCTGTGAGAGGTAACTCTGCTATGTAGGTCATTAACTATACACTGGTATTATAGTATCGCTACACCCTGTGGGCTAAAAATAGTCCCGCAGTTTTCCCTTGTCACGCATGACTGGTCGCAGCCAGACCGAGCAGCAGCTACAGTGCAGAGATGATTCGTCCCAGCGAACGTCAAAGTTGCCAAGTGCCATAACTATTATGATTATCTAGCATGTAAATAGTGAATGATTTGAATATACACTTTTTATGGCTACTTTAATTGTGATTAATAATTTGGAAAATAGATAGGAAATAACAAGTAACAAGTGATTAAGTTTGAACACATGAAGTTTGGTGGTGGGAGAGCAACTGAATCCAACGGTTAAACTGTGGATTTATATAGTCACATTTCAATGCATGGATCCGCAGAACCACATGCATGGTTACAGGATGGTTAAGTCAGTCACCACTTTGCGGAAATAATAATTTTGAGGTCTCGCGGCCAAAAATGTTACATCTTAATCTTCACAATTCTGAAAAGGTTGTATACTTGGTCTATCAGATAGCCCTTCAGGTCACCTACTACTCCTGGCTCTGCTCTTTGATACTTGTTTATCAATGATCTAATCAGTATAGGCAGGGGTGGATCCAGGAATTCAAATAAAAAAAAAGGTGTGTGTGCGTGGAGGGGGCATGCTATAGCTAAATGTGTGCCTCTGGGGGCAGGCATTGCACATTAAAAAAACATATACTAAATAATAACATTCCCAAAAAGTGAAAAAAAAACTGACATACTTGTAATTAACCTGAGTAGCACCAGGGGGAGATATGGTTTATTCCTTACAGCCTGTGTGCTTATACAATGATCCTATGATTCTAAACATCTTAAATAATTGTCCATCAACACTGTTGTTACATTGGGTGTGTATGCGGTAACCACACTTTATCTATTCACTCTGCCAGAAAGTGTGTAGTTCCTCACTATAATTATATGACATTTCTATTCTTTGATTATCTGAGAATTCATATATTTCGGTGGCGGATCTAGGTGGGGGCGGGGGTGGTGGCACCAGGGGCGAATACCCCCCCCCCCCCCCCCACTATTTTAGACAAAATATTATTTTCTTAATGGAAAATTCTAGGACCCAATTTTACAATATGGCGCCCCCTTTTTGAGAATCTCGGGATCCGCACCTGTATTTTGAAAAAATGCAATTGCTACTTTCTTTATTCATCAACATTTTCAAATCAAGTGTGTAACTGCTGTATTTCTATGCATTCAGAACCAGATTTTGCGTACTGTTTTTGCCAATGCACAGAATTTGAATAATATGTACCATCACAAATTTTAAAACTCTGTTGACCTTTTTCATCACTTTGATGGCTAGCCTATTTAAACATTTTAACAAAGTACAGTTTATCTTTACATAGCTTAATAAAATCCTAAATAATTTTATCACATAGCCTACTCCCTGCAATACATCATGCTAATGATGCACATATCTCAGCATCAATTAGAAGCACGTTTTATTTCACTTAATTAAAAAAGTTTGATTCTGAACGTTAATTTTCTTGGTTCTGAATAAAAACAATGTGGATCTAAATATACATTATCATTTATTTAGCATAGTGTGGTATCAGGGGTTCACCAACTGTCATTCCTGCAATTCACTAGTAGGGTTAGACACCATGTTGTCTTTGTGCCCAGGTAGGAGAATGCACGAGGTACAAGGAAAAGGGGATTTCTGAGCTGGAGGTCATGCCTCGTGCATAAGGGTTGACTGCATAGTAGAGCAGCAATGAGCTGAGGTGAAGAGTAAGGGGGCTTATGCTTGACTTCTACTCAGATGGGAGCTGCAAATTTTGCAAAACAATGCATCGCGTATATGTTTAAATTGTATAGAGGCCAACATTGTCCAGTAGAACTATTACATAGTAAAATGAAACTTGTAAGTTTGGAGCAACGTTGAATAGTTCAATTGCTATGTTTATTGTTTTTGTATAGCAAAAATGAGGCTAATATTACTGTCCCTAACCGCTTAACGCGTGCAGCTGAGAAGAAAACATTTAAAGTCCCGACACGCATTGGAACACATTTCAAAAACAGTCCATATTATAGAGGTACTTTACTCTTGAATAAACTGGAAAGGGACATTCAGAACTGTGAAACCACATATTTTTTTTTAGCCGTAAAGTAAAACATTTGTATTCGAAATACCTTGACTTGCTGCAAAATGTAAATTGACCATATTTTCAAATTGTCCATTATTTGTCAAATAGACTATTATTATCCAGTCTCCATTATTATGGTGCTGATCCAATGTGTACATGTCTTCCATGCAATGCCTGATTATCATAACATTATATTGATTGTATGTATATATTTACAATTACTGTAATAACTCTGAAAACCAAGGGAAACCTTGAAGATTATTACCAATAAAACCTTCAAAAGAAAAGATGATTGGTCAACAGCAGGGGAAATGCACCTCGGGTCTGCACCATAGAGAATAAAGTGTTAGTGAGTTAGTCTAGCGCCTAACATCTTGTTTCCCATTTTCATCATGTTGCTCGTTCTAATTTTGCACTGTATCATTAGCATAGTCTCGTTGTTTATCTAGCCTTTTATCATCCAAGTCCAATTTTGGAGGTGAATCAACCAAACTCTACTGTTTAGGCATGCTGCATTATTCTTTGTGATCAGCTTTTCCTTCGTCCCCCAGCCCCTTAATTAGTAGGCACAAGAAGAAAGTCGGTACTTTCACATTGAGAACCACAAAAGAACTGTTTATTCCATACCAAACTAGGCTTTTATATGCTGATTGGTTGAATGCAGGTTACATGACATTTTGAAACCTTATGACGTCACTTCTGGTGTCATCTTTCCCTTACTCAAACACTTGTGACCTCGCGTATATTCCTTACTCTCATGCCACACAACTAACACTTTTTCCAAAAGGGAACCTTGACACTTTCATAGAATTACTCGGATGACCACAGACATACATTTGGGTGGAAGGAGAAGGCCCCTAGGAGGGTAGATGAGATGATGTTTTTTCTATGTAAACTTCTCTTGTCAAAATGGGGTTTAATTATCTGGCTTTGACCGGCAAAAATTCTTTTCAGAAAGCTGATCAGAAATTTATTGTTGATGAAATGATGAAACAAAATTATAGTGACATCAGTGCCATTAATTATCAATCTCGGTTTGGGGTGTGAACTAATAATAGATAACATGAAACGTGAGTTGGGCGAAAACATACATTTATTGACCAGAATAAATTATAACAAACTGGCAAAAAGAAAAAATTTGTTCACGGCATCCGAGCCAGGCGGTGCCCAGTGTACTTCTGAAGGCCCTGCACTGCTACAGTCACTGGGCCACGACACCAGGTGGCAGGCAGGTACCACTGGTGGCACCCCCTGTGCTCTGATTGATACATAAATATATACCAAGTCCATATTTCCCCATAAAGCAGTGTCCCCACTTGGGTGCCTAAGATTTTAGTCCCCCGGCTATTAGTGTTAACCCTTTCCAACCACGGTAACCAAGAAAGAAATCAAGCTCTAGTCGCCAATGAAGGAAAGGGTTAACACTAATTGCCGGGGGACTAAAATCTTAGTCGCCCATGTAGGGATTCTGCTTAAGATCAAATGTAAGTATATACTAAACTTAGTCTTTAATTTATCAATTGATCACTAAGACAATTTTTCAACAAGGCTTTACATCCTTTTTGGTATCATTTTGTTTTTAATTCTTCTTTATTTATCCTGGGTAATCTTGAATACAATACAATTTTCAACTCCAGCATTATAGGTAAATTATGCTGTTCATTTCAGAATAGTACTTAAAGTCAAATAGCAGCATAAGGTCTAACACATCTAGAAATACACCATCTTATATCTACAATACAATACAATACTGTTTATTCACAGCCCTTCCTGTGGCAAAGAAACAACAGTTGTCAACGAACCATTTAAAACTATTAGAACACAACCATGTACATTGTAAATATATCATGGATCATTTGATTCTAGACCATACTCAGGGGGCCATTCCTTAAAAAGATACGGGCGCTGTTCCACAAAAAGTGTTCGTACGTAATGAATTTTCTCTATGAAATGTGCGCAAATAGTGTAAGTAAGGAAAACTGTTCGTAACGTCACTTACGTACACTTTCGCACACAAATGTGCACATATAACAAAAAATTGGATGTTAATTTATTTCCTCTCTCTTCTTTGATAGCTACGTGAGTTTTCATCCGATTTTAAATTGGTTTTCACCAACGGATTCCTTATAAAATAAGCTTTTGAATGATAACCCACACATTATCGTAGCTCTAAGGCTTCATGGTGAAAAGAATTTATGAATATTAAAAATGATTTACGAACAATGCATTATATGTCGCAGATAATTGTAAGATACGCACACATTTCTTATACTACGCACAGTGCGCAGAAATACATTTTTGTGCGTATCCTTTTTCTGGAACAAAATATAAATTCTAAATGTTCGTATCTTTTTATGGAATGGCCCCACGGACTTTTTAGATCTATATTTCGTTCCAGAAACAAGATGTGAACAAAAATGGCATGTCTGCGTACTGTACGCAGGTATGCAAAAGTGTGCGTACCTCTGTAAAACCTGAGACAGGTATTGCAGTGTTCGTAGCGCATTTTAAATTTTCAAATATGTATTCCATCATGAAGTTATAAAGCTACATTAATCTATGAGGTATTGATAGAAAGGTTATTTTATAAGAAATCCGCTGATGAAAACCAATTTAGAATCGATTGAGAACTTACGGAACTATCAAAGATAAATGAAAATTATTTGAAATCCCATCTTTTGTGATTTGTGAACATTTTTGTTCGTACAGTGTTTGTAGCAAGCTATTTTTGACATTATGTACACTTTTTCTTACGAACACTATTTGCATACAAATTGGGAGTTCACTCGGATAAATAATTATAGTCAATAACTGATTATGCTAATTGGCTTGCAAATATTTATGTTGCAATTTTGTGCATTACCTTTGATCCAGTAACCATTTCCCTTTTCTGTTTTAAATGTATATATGCTAAAATTATCTTTATGTCACTTTATCAGTCAATGCCTAAGAAAATGCTGGTTTTCATGGCAACCACTTTATAATAAATAGGCAAATTTTACAAAGAAAAACGTTCCACTAACATTCCAAATAAGGGTAAAAATCCTTTCTTTTGGAATCTTTTCAACAAGACGATCCTACACAAAAGTTACCCTAAAACTATGTTTTGATCATGAAGGAGGTCTATTCCTTATTTCATTGGTATTTGATTGCCATGAAAATTAACAAGAGGCTGATTTTATGAATATGGCTAAATTTGTCATATTGCCTCCCCATCTTTCCACTGATCGTTTATTTCCACAAATTAAATGCATGATCTCAAATTTGAAACTATAATGAAGTGGATTCTATTGAGGGGTGAACAGAAGAGCTCATTCCTTGTTCACTCTTACCTAGCATTTTGTGGTCATGTCTCTTTTTCATTTCTTCAACTGACTGTGGCAGTGGAACCAATATTTCAAACCCTTCTTCAGGAAAAGAATCTTTACGCAAGTCTATTAGTGGTTTCTTGGGCATAGCATATAAAAGTCTCTGCCAGAACCATTGGCTGTGATATTCTATATAAGTGTTTGTTCTGAGATAGAGCTTCATGTCTTCATCAAGTTCTTCAAGGCGAATATTGTCAAAAAGGATGACAATCAAATAATTTGTCTTATCTTTCAGAACTCTTTCGTGGGCTGACTTAAACTCTAATCTACACCATTGGCTCTTTAGAAAATCCCTAGTAAGAACCATGATCATTCTACGACTGTACTTTACGCTGTAAAGAATATTATCAGTGATAAGTCCCCCACCTTCAAAATCCCGTTCATGGATACATAGTCTGTAAGGCCTATCTTTTGTCTCTAAAGCAGGTTGCAAATGGTTAAGCACCCAATCAACATCAGCCCTGCAGTAAGATACAAATGCATCATAAAGCTTATTTATGACATCTGTGTCATCTGGGTTATCAAATGGATGAAGATTGAAGCGGAAGTACAGACAGATTTTGATTTCACCTCGGTACTTGTATATGATTATGGTCATCAGGATAATAATTAGAATAAGAACACCAAGAGATATTGCAATATCTCTATACATCATGTTGGAAACATCACATGTGAAATCATTTTCATTGGCTTTGTAGATAAGCTGAGATCTTAGTTTTCCAGAATCACATGTTATTTTATCAATGTCTGTTATATTTTCCTTGTAAGCAATGAGCCATTTCACAAGCCATTTTGAATTACAATCACAAATAAACAGGTTGTTTCCGAGAGACAATTTGGCTCTATTCATGCTGCTAAAAGAGCTTGGAAGATATTGAAGTTCATTATTTTGAAGGTTAACAACCTCAATTTTGTCCAATGATATCACCAAATTCTTTGAAATAGTTTTCAATGCATTGTTACTGACATCTAACAATTTAAGGTTTGGAAGATATTGAGCTCCATATATTTGAGTCAAGGCATTGTGGTCTAAGTAAAGAGTATCTGCGCCATCAGGGATATTTTCAGGTAGGTTGGTTAAGTCTTTGTTTGAGCAATTGACTAAAATAGAATGATCCACAGCTCTTTCAAAGCATATACAGTGATTGGGACAAAATTGCATATACTTTTCACAGTAAAATGCTTCAGGTGATGCATCAACAATAGACTGGCCTTTTATGACCTCAGGTTCAGAACATCTCCATTCTTTGTAATAATATTCTTGAATGGTAGGCTGGTCAAAATTAGTCTGATTCCTTTTAGCGTTGAAGTATTGATGCAACCCGAATGTCTCACAATTACAGAGAATTTGATCGTCACTGATGACCAACTTGAAAAAGCTCATTATAATAGATATTACAATTTTACCAAATGTTTCATCCTTTCCTAGGCTTAAGACAGAGAAGTTATTTCCATTCAGCAGGATTTTCTTCTCATGAACAGGTCTGAATGGCTGATGTAATAAGCTTGAAGCTACTATTTCTAGAACATCTCCTACTTCAAAATCATTTTTTAAAGCATCAAATGATAACTTGTTTTTTTGTAAGTTTACTAACTTTAGACTTTTAGTTGAGAATACCCATAGTGGGAAATGACGAAGTTCATTGTTACTCAGGTCGACATGTGTTAGGTTTTCCATGTTTTTACAAATAGTATCAGATGCTACACTTTTGATATTGTTGCTAGAAAGGACCAATTCACCAAGGTTATTAAGATGACAAAATATCTGAGAATCAAGTTTCATCAGATTATTGTTGTTTAGAAGAAGGTGTGACAAATTAAGTAAACCCTGAAAAAGACCTTTTTGTATGCCCTCAAGATGATTATAAGAGAGATCAAGTCTTCTCAGAAAAGTGAGGTTCTGAAAAGCTAATTTAGGAAGTTCTCTTAGTAGGTTATGTCTTAAAATCAGCAATTGCAGACTTACAACATGATTGAAGGTACCTTGACCTATATCTAAGATTCCACAGTAGCTAAACTCAATCTTATACAGTGTACCACTGAATGTTACATTGACTAGACTTCCTATGTTTGTTTGTGATAAAGTCAAAGAGGGTAAGTACAAATCAGGTTGTATATCCAAAACATTATCTCCATAAAGCCTATTAAACTCTTTTAACCTTTTAAGTTGCCTTGGAAGCTTAAATGAATTTCTACTCCAAGGAAAATTTGGCACTCCTGATGCAATGACATTAACAAGAGACAAACTTTGTAGTTGTGGCATGGTAGACTTAAATTCATTGACTTTACCCCAGTGTGCTGTCAAATTGTTCAAGTCCATTTCTGCCATAAGGGGCCAAAGATGATGGTAGAGTGCCCGTGGTATTGAAACATTATTGGTCATAGTTTGTTGCAAATTCAATGAACCTATATTTTCCAGCCCTACAATGGGTGGTAAAGTTGTATTGTACATTTGGGTTGATGTATTAGAAGCCAGAGATGTAGCGTTCTTCATTGCGTCCATATTTTGAAGTTTTTCATCGATTGAATTGGTAAAATCATTAATATCCAAAACTCTCAGATCAACAGCAGTTCCGAAAAGTCCAACATTTTCCAACACCACATCACAGCTTTGCAGGTATAAATAACCAATCACAGATTCCAGTTTCTCTCCAGAATCTTTAGTAAAGATCAATTTGAAATTTTTGTTTGGACTACAAAGAACAAAGAAATGTGCGGTTATGGTTTCCTTTGCGACCATACTATCAATTTGATTGGTAACATTCTCAATGGGTAGAAGGCAAGAATCATTCGTCATATTACCTATAGAAATAACACATCCTACATAGAGGGTCTTTAAAGTGCCATTTGGAGTTTCAAATTGAGGTGTCAGCTGACCTGTGGAACACACATTTTCACAGAAATTATGTCTAACATTTTGCTCAGTTGAACCAGCAGCCACAACAATGGGGTGACAGTTGATGAAGGAAAGTAGTATCACAGCTATTATTGACAAGTATCCCCTTTTCAGTTCCATGGTTATCTAGAAAAAAAGGGAAAATATAAGCCTTAAGAATTTTACACCCATAAACAGTAAACTACCATACGCACTAGGTGATTTTACCAAAGACGGGTGACTGCACAAGAGAAAAGTTGCCTGGTGAATGTGGGCTATTAAGCCGGGTGATTCCCTGTGGTTACGGTGTACATTCTAGGCAATGGGCAATGGGATCACCAGTAAAATTGCCAGTTGAATTACTGGACAAATATGAAACTTTCTTGATAATCCAGTTGCCCGACACCTCTACTGGTCATTCTCCCAGTCGCCCATCGATTGTCAATGGGTATGGGGCTTCAGATTGTTATAGCAACAGGTCAGATGAGACACAGAGCAGCCTTTGTAAGATTGCTGTACAATTTCATATGGATTCAATAAAAGATAGTATTGAAAAAATGTGAATAGGATTAGAGCTTAAATAAAAAAAGAGGCCTTACCGCATGCTTTCTCAATGAAATCTTGATAGGAGCTAGACAGTGAGGCATGAGAGTGTAAAAATGCCATTCAACTTATGGGTGAATTTACCTACAGACACCATATCTCAAAATGTGTTCTAAGGGAGATTTTCAATGTAAAGGTTTTCAGAAATTGTGTATGAATCTAAGGTGCTTACACTGGAGGTTTTTTAACATTAATCCTGACAATTGCCTGACAGCAAGGTTGCATTCCAATAAATTGTTTCATTGTACCCCTGACCTACATATTGACATTTGATATTGTGATGAATTATAGTAATCAATTCAATGTCGCGCCACAAGTTCATGCAGTTAATTATAAAGTTTAAAGAGAGGGGCCATTGAAATTATGATTTTGTTAAATTATCACATCATACTGTAGATAGGGTGCTTAAGTATAAGTATATAACATTAATATAACCATAAATTGATCCCCTACACTGAAAAACCAGCCTCGAGATGATGTGTTACGAGTTACACAAATTTTAAGAGATCGTGTTGTACCAATTACACGAGAGTCAAGAAGCATGAAATACACAAAGTCTGCAATGCATGATTTTAGTGACCGGAAGTGACCCCGGTGAGAGGTCAAAGTGACCATGTGATTTTGTTTCACCAATCAGGAGCCAGGTTATGGCTATATAAGAGAGTGATTTCATGAGAAAAAACAGTCCCATCTTGGCACTCACTGTGTTCACACCTTCCTTCTTCCCGCGAATGGACCACAAAAAGGCTTAGAAGAGTAGGACAGCTAGAGATAAGGGTCCACGAGATAGAAATAGGTCAAAGTATACCAAAAAGGGGAAATTGGACTTAGAAGAAATAGAGGTAGAATATGAGGGACCAACTCGGATTTACAAATATGGGGACAAATGATTTGGAACATGAGCTCGGGCCAGCATCGTCTAGCGTTTCATCTGTCACACCAAGTGCTAGACAACTCGTGTGAAATCCTAGACCCGAGGCCGTACCAAACTGCAACCCTGTCCTTGCCCAGGCCCTTTCAGGATAGAAGACCCCAGTGACCTCCGAGCCCCCTGACCCGTATTCCAGCCACTGTTGACTCCCGTGTGTGGGGCACGTTTCCAGGAAACCCTGCAACCAATCACCCATCTCATCCTCTGCGGCTTTGTAGTAGACCCGTGCAAGTGCTTGTGCGACCCCATCATACTTGTTCTCTCAAGACATCAAGCGCGACCAGGCTGAGAGCCATCAAGGGTAAGAACATTTTAAGCAGGGAAACTGCGGAAGAGCCACTCGCTCATCCCGGCTCCTAATTTTCCCTGAGAATATCACAATATCAAGCAGCTGTGAATTCATATTTCTATAACAGCTTAAATATCTACATACAAAAACTGCTCAAATCCAATAAGAAGATTACTGTTATATCATCAATTACTTTCAGCATACAATTAAACACACCTACCTGTTTTGTGTCACAGAAGAGAATCACAATCTTTGGGGTGGATGCCGTATATTCAGATGTAAACTTAGCTTCCCGGAACCTAGAGTAATCTGCCTGATTCAGAACACACCGGTACAGCTATGCCAGTGTTAACCTACACTCCCCACTTACCCCCCTAAAGCCCCATACCCACTAGGCGATTTTTACACAATCAGCCGACTCATCAGCGCTAAAATCGGTCAACTCTACAGGAAGAGTCAGCCGATTTTAGTGCCGATCCAGATCAAACATGCACTTTTCAAAATATCATACTAACTGGTGATCATAAGAATCAGCCAATTCTTCCAGTCGCGCGTCACCAGTGGCCGGTAAAATTGCCTCGTGGGTATGGGGCTTTACCCCCTGGCCAGCTGCCACTCTCCAAACACATTTTGGCTTATTTTTGTGGTCCTTGACACTACATAAGGAAGTATGTGCACTGCTTGAAGATTGAATCATCACCTGACTGCTCTATGTCTCAGTGACCTGGATCCTTGGGCCCTTTGGCTACATGTATGGTCCTATTTTTAGCGGATCTTTCAATGCTTTCCACATAGGTAGGGCATAAAGGTGTATTTTATGTATGCCAAGACACTCTCCTCATTGGTAGTGGTACATCACCTGCGTTATCCCTTTATGATGCCCAGTGTAAATTAAATGAATTAGTCCAATGGTGTGGTAAAAAGAAATTGACTTTAAATGAGGAAAAACGACATCTATGATTGTAAACTACTCCTCGAAACCTCTGGATCTTATGCATGATCTGTCAATAAGAGAGGTAAAATTAAAGCAAATTCATGTGTTCGAGTACTTAGGATTTTATTTGGATGACAAGCTAGACATGAATATACATAATTATTATAGACCATGTGATTAAGGTGCAAGGCAAGTTGAGTATTTTTGCAAATATTGGTAGGTTTATTAATGAAAAAACAGCATTGAAGGTATGTAAAACAATGATTATGTGCCATTTCGACTATGGTGATTTTTTAATAGACTCTGGCAAAGCAGATAAAATAAGTAAATTAGATAGACTACACAGAAGAGCGATCAGACTAATTGAATACAATAAGAATAGTCAAAGTCAAAGAATACCAAAGTCAGATATTGACGCTTTGCATACTAAAATTAATATAGGCCAAGAATGGAATATTTAAAGACTTGAAGAATTGAATCCAACAACAACTTTTTATTTTTAGTACAGTGTCTCTGATGATATCAAACTAATTTTCTGGTTATGACAATTGTTTTGGAGATGAATATGGTATAAGATTATATTAATAATTGAACAAGAAGGTGCTGAGACATTGAAATAATAATGATTTAATCTTGAGCATTATATCAGAAGTATTTTGATAATGTTATCCCATACTATTGAAACGGCCAAGCAATCGCTTGTTAATTATGCTTTGGTTCAGCACAATATCACAGTTTTAGTTTTTTTTGTTTTGTTTATTTTACAAACAACAGTTTGACAATTCTCAACGCTATGCGCTGCTTTTCAGTGTGATGCAGCCGTCCCGCAATTCATTCAAGAAACATGTGTATAAGGTGGACGTATATATATATATATATATATATATATATATATATATATATATATATTAGTACACTCAGCATTATATTTGCCATTCATTTCAGGGAGAAATGCCCAATAGGTTGTGGAGAGAAAAATTCAAGGGGTCTAAATTCTTAAGATGGACTTTTTCTATGTCATAGATTATACAAACTATATATAGAACCAGGTTGTAATGGGAATTTTCCACGTTTTCTGTCTGTGCAGACCTTTGTGATGCTTCTATTTCTAGAAGCAAGTGTTTTCTATTCAGTCTTTTTTAGATTTGGTTAATGTATGGACTACAATATACCAAGAAAAGACCTCTGCTCCAAGAAAAAGTATGTGAAAGTAGTCTTTGGTATTTAGGTATAAAAAAACTCACCGCTAGGGGGATAAGATTACTATGCTGTGCAGTGCAAAAGTAGTTCGGTGTTTTTTGCCTGTGCAGTCGGCATGGGCTCAAAACATTAAAACTACACTAAGATACGCAACTCCTGTCCTTCACCTATGTTATATATTTCCATAAAACACGGTAGAAGGGGAGAACAAAGGATCTAGGCCGTGATTATATCACGTATTGGTCCCAGTGAAGTGGAACGCTATAATTTCATGGGCCTCACTGGTCACTGCTTGACCAGGGAACTAACTTTTCTTTCACATTTTTGCATAGATGTTTTTTTTACTATTGATCAGAACTATGACTAGTACACAGTAAAATGTAGCCAGTAATCTTGTGAACATAATGCACATGTCACTTATCTAATTCCTAAACGATTTCTATTTTTTATGTTTTAATGAAAAATAAAAGTAATGGAAAAAATTCACTTTTATTTTTCATTAAATCATATAAAATCTAAATACTTTTAGAAATAAAATATTTGATAAATGAGTGACTGGCTTTGAGCGGCTGGTAATGAAATAAGGAAAACTGACAGGACTGAATAAAAATCACAGGATACCCCTTATCATTTGTGAGTTGTTTGGTAAAAAATGAATGCTTGATCTATGCTTGTTGGTAGGAGTCAGTGAGATTTATAAATAGGCTCTGTGTCCTGTGAATTTGACCACTGCAAAACTGGCAAAATGAGGGTACATCCATATTTTTAGGACTTCTGCTTTAGATTTTGATGGGGAACCTAACCTGAAATTTACATATTTTGTGTATCAAGGAGGTCACAACTGGGAAATGAGTCAGTCTGAGGTGGCGCATAATTCAGAATATCTTTTTCCCCTGCTAGGCTACATTAAACTATACAGGAAATAATTAGTTCCATGAGACCATGACTGTTAACATTGTTACATTTCGAAAAAGGTCGAAAGTAATGCACTGTCATAGGGGGTGCTGCCATTGCAACGTTCACTATGAAACGTTACAAATTGTTTCTTTTATTCTGGAGGCTTGTTGTCGGGCTACAGCAGCCAACCAAGTGGCCTCTACAGTGTAAAGATCATTCTCGTGCTGAAGAGGGCTAGGTGGCAGAGTTAAGTGATTATGGTTATCTCAGTTGACTTAATAGTAGTTTGACCTGCAAGCAACTGTTATGGAGCAGCTTTCTTTTTTAATTGGATTTTATATAGGCTGAATTCACTTTATTAACTGTTCTTCTTTTGCAGTCCAGTTGCGCACAATTCCATGCATGGGTCATCCAAATGTCCCTTTTCCATGCTGCACTGCATGAAACTCAAACCCATGTAGTGCTAATGCCAACGAGTAGTACCAACACCTCAACCACCTTGGCCACCCCGACCACATCCATTACCTAAACAATGAAAAGGTTAGGTAATGGCCAGCTTTCTGGTAAAAGAGAATGACAACCATGCCAGACTCTCCACACACATTTGCAAAAGATTCTTAAGCCCCATACCCACTAGGACATTTTAGACCTCGGCGAGCTTGTTTTCCTCCGATCACCCATGAGTGGGGTATGTAATGTGCATGTTTTATGCAAATCGCCTGGAGAATCACCGGGCGATTCATCTTACAATCTTATTTTAACTTTCACATTTCGATAAACCATACTCAGGGACATCCGGAGGAAAACACAATCGCCAAGGTCTAAAGTATCCTAGTGGGTATGGGGCTTTAGAGTCCTCTAATCTGAAGGATCACACTAATAGAAAGGAAAGTTTTCTTGCTGGGTAAAGCGTCATACCCACTAGGCAATTTTCCTGGCGATGGGAGATGGGCAACTGAGAGAATTGTCATCGTCATTGCCCATTGTTGCAATCGCCTGTTAGTATAGTATATTGAAATGTGCATGTTTGATCTGTATTGGTCCCAAAATTGGCTGACTCTAGGGATAGAATCGACCTACATTAGCGCCAATCCGTCGGCCGATGGTGCTAAAATTGCCTAGTGGGTACTGGGCTTAAGTATCAGAAGAAGCCTATGAGCAAGCTGCTTTATAAGGTAGGTAATGCCTGGTCCCCACTTGCGCGATTAAATTCCGTTGGTCGTCGGGTGACTAAGGTGGTTAGTAGCCGGGCGATCAACTCCATAGTGGCACCGTCATGTCTGGCGACTAAACCACTAATCGCCGAGGGTTTAGGGTAAAATATTTGACATGTTTAATATGTTTCTATGCCCGCCAATGAATAGTTAATCGCCAGGCGACCAACTTATGTTTTGTCTCGTCGTCCGACGATTAACTACAAGAGCGTCCCAATGTGGCGATTAACTTTTTTTCCCTCTGGCGATTTAGTTAGTCTCCCGACGACGTACCTTTTCCTTAATCGTCCGGCGACTAAGTTAGTTGCCGTCGTTGGTCGCTCAAGTGGGGACGCGGCATTAGTCTATGTCCCTCCAATGGGAGTCTGGACTTGACATAGATTTGTGCCTTGTGAAAGCCATAACATTCATTTGCAATTAGGCACATGCTATACAATGAGTTGCAATGGTCTGCATGGTGCTTTGATTTTAAAACACTTTTCGTAATAAAGGCCCTTTGATTTACACATTATAAACATATAGTTTGCCCTTTAATTGTGATTGGATATTCAAGATGCCCTAGAATATTGTGTTTGATATATTGCTTCAGTGCATAATTATGATACGTTCTCAAAATTTTAACAAAATCACAACATAAGAAAAAATCATGACTTTAATAATGCAAGTGGGTAGAAAAAAATCATGATTTTAATAATGCAAGTGGGTAGCACAGTTATGAAACATTCTGTCACAGGTAGGAAATGCTACACTTGAGGGAAGTAGATGTAATGTTTTGCAATGACTTGCAATACTTGAAAGGGAAGTAGGTGCAGAGTGGTATAAGGTGGCTATTTATGGCCATTCTTAGAAATTGCTAAAAAGACAGTATTTAACATTTTCAAAAATAGGAACCAATATTGTTACCGTCTTCATTAGATTGTTGTCACAATACCATTACCACACCTACGTGGGATTTATCTGCAATTTCCCCATGATTTTTGGTCATGCCGTAATAGATGTTTGAATTGCCTACTGATATATGATTGTAAGGAAACTTTAGCCCTTTCCCTACGCCAACAAAATTTATCCAGGTCTGTAAAACCGCCAATCTATTGTGTTAAGTAGTCCCAAAAGACGTTACATATATAACTTAATGCCACTATCAAGACCATTCTAAAGCTAAAAATATTAGATTAAACAAACTATTTTTCAAAATGTACGTTGGTAGATACGCCATATATAATGGATGTTTCCAACGTCATAAAACAATAACCTTTACATTTCCTTAGATATGTATTTAGCTTGAAATTCACAACCATAAGATTTATCCAAAAAGATACCTCAAAGCATTTGGCTTACAATATAGTGGTGTACTTTAAAGCATCTGTTTATATGTAGGTGACGTGTTAAGGCACCTGGCATAGTGAAAGGGTTAAGTAGCATGGTGCTAAGTGCTATGAGCAAAACCAAATGGCTGTACATATCTTACGTTGCCAATTCCTGCAATTATTGAATGTGTATGCTAGAAATGAAGTGTCAGATGTTCCTGGATTGAAAGTTTTTCTTCGATCTAAGTGTCTATGTTCAGATGAGCCCAGATTAGAATTGGACATGAGATATGTTCTTACAGTAGTTGTTTGGTTGATAATTGGGGATAATGCCATATCAACATCTCTGGTCATATCATGGCAATAATAGAGTTTGCAATTCTGTCTAGATCTCTGTCTAGAGACCATAACCCTACACATTTATTGAGGCAGATGTTCTTCAATGTGCAGGGTCCTATAGACAGGGCCATACACACAACAACCAATGGCACTAGGCCTTTCGTGATCCTGTTGTTGGCATAGACATAGACGAGCTGGTAATTTTATGATCATGATAGACTCTGTATATCAGAGTATAAACTAGCCACCAAGAAGCAGTGCCTCCCCCTAGTGAGAACTGTGTGAACCGGTTGCCAAGGGTGACCACTTTGTATACACTGGTCAGTTCACTCATGGCCACCACAGAGTATAGACCTCAGTTCAGACTCAATTTTTTTCTTTTTCAGTTTTCCCAGTTTATTGTCTAATAACGTTAATAAAACACTACTGGGATTTTCCCAACACTGCCTCCTCTCATTATTATCTACTACTTACTGCACCAGCCTCCGGGGGGGGGGGATGGTTTATACAGATTACTAAATATAACGAGAAGAAAAGACAAGAGTGACATTGAAGTACGTAACATGTCGGTGTTAGGGCTTTATACCAATAAAACAAACCAATTCATTAGTGTTTTGTTATGAATTATTTCAAGATAATAGATATACAAATCTTCAATGCACAAAATTAGGCCGTCAAATTGATCTTATACCTTTGAGGCGATTAATCCAAGAAGATATTTTTCACAACTGTCTGGAATTCGGTTAATGTACAATACAGGAGCAATACAATTACCATTCCTTTTAGCTGTTTCTATGTCATTTTCTCACCATCTTGTTTGTTTTCGTCCAATTTTGAAACACATAAGTTGAACAATTATGTAAGAAAGAAATATCTTTACGTATGCTAGTTATTTTATTGGACAAAAATCAAATAGGTTTTAGTGGTTTTATTTCAAACATGCACAAAACAATCATCGATGAAATATAATTATGTGTGTGCTTAATCCATTTGACATGTCATTACATTTGCTGAAATACATCTTCACTTAAGCTAGGCTGCAGTTAAAATACAGAACATTAACCATCCCTTGGGGGTAGCATAACTTTCTAATTGATGTTTAACCAATCCAAACTGTTGCAAAATAGGCAACAAAGATTCATGTGGCATATCTGCTAATCTAAAAAGCGGACAATCTTTAGAAAACAGCTAATTTCTTCATGCAGCCACCATACTTAACTTAGATATGAGAAAACACAATAGCTTCTGTCCATGGCAAGCTATTGATACCACATACTGAACTGTATGAAATACTTTTCTATGTTTGAAAGAGAATCATTGGCTATATCAATGAAAGAAAGTAGGGTGAAGTATAAAAGACAAAGGAAGAATTGTACCAAATGGTTTATTAGAATTCCCTATGTTTAACTAATATTGCAGCAGATCACAGTCTTTTGCAACCACTCAGTATTGTTTATCCCAACCTTTTCATTTTTACTAAAGGTTTTCTTCATTGGGAGCCTCAACTAAGTGTAAAAGGTGTTTCATAATAACAGCTAACATAACACAACTCATTTTAGCATATGAGTATAACAACAGTTTTTAAAATGTCAATGTAACCAGATCTCTATCAATAGACTGAAATTAGATAATCTGAAAAGTATCTTTATTAGGTTTTACATGTCTTGACATTTTGATTATTTCCTATATACAAGTACAGGATCCTTATTATCTAGATGCAAGACTACATAGTTGCTGAAACATAGCCCTTCGGAATTTGTGTGAAAAAATAGAGAATAAATAGTGATTAAGGGCAAGTTTGAAACACACTTTCAACCTATTGCTATCAACATAGAGATTTTATGTATGTCTATGCTATCAACTTTAGAATGAAAGGATTGGGGCAGCATTGAATTCGGGTAACCAACAAGAGCATCAGAGAATTCCTAGAACAATTTTACAAAACAATGATTAGTTACATAGATCCTTGTGAGAGAGGTGGAACTGCATAGCAAGGTACACTTCCTATTCCTAATTTCCAGTGTAATCATGTGGAGTGTAAACAGGACATCTGTGTGTGGTTTGTAAATGAAACATGTAGGTTTTACTAAAGCTTAGCACATTGAATATAGCTATTACATACAAATTTATCAATAATCATCCAACACATGTCTTTTATGTTGTTCATACAGATGGCTCAGTTATTGTAGAATGATAGTAATTTGTTACCATTCTGATGAAGGATGTAACAATCCGAAACATGTTAATTCGACCACTTTTTAACTCTACACTAAGCTGTCGTTGAGTTGGATGTTCTCTACAATATTTAATTTACATGTAAGAATGAATTAGCTTCTTTCCTGATAACATGGTTATATGTTGCCATGACCTGGGCAGACCCAGGAGGATACCAGATGTCTTCAATGGTATATAAAAAAAGTTGAAATTTGGTACTTTTTAGACGGTTCTGCCATCCTCATGCAAAGTTTTAATTGTCTTACAGAAGACATTTTGAAACATAAGTTGTTAGGTGTTGTGAACATTTTTTGATTATCATCCCCATATTCACAAGATGTTGTATGAATGTACAAAATTTGACTTTTTTGATGTAGCAATGTTGTACAATATTTTCTGAACGTTTTGTTTTTGCATGGTAGACTATGCTCTCACTCACCCACCTCTTCCTCCTTTTCTTTGAATCAGTTGATCCACCCCTGTCATGATAAGTAAGAAGAAATACAATGATGACTGCTGCAGATATGTAAATTCTGGTATCTTTTCTTTTCTCACTGCCTATGCAGAGAAGGAGGGTGTAAAGCTTTCTTTTTCAGTCTTCCTTGTAAGTCCAAGAGCTTCACGGCAGAGATCTATGGCTTTTTCAAATGCGAATATAACTTTGTCATCAAGAAGTTTTGCATACCTCTCCTTCAGACAATTCAAGAAATCTAGTCTTGTGTCATGATCCCTTGTCAGTTCCACTAGATCTCTGTTTTCTTCTCCCACCAAGTCAAGGAACGATTCGTCTGATTCTTGATTAAGTCTGTATGACCTTGCAGAGAAGTAGATGTAGCCAACATATGCAAGGACCATTGCCACAATAAGCACAAGAAAGATTGTAGCAAGTTTCCTTCTATTGATCCAAGCTGAATCAAATGTGTCAACTACCCAAATGGGCCTCCGTTGAAATTCTTTAAGAACTTTAAGTCCATCTTTGATTTCCACTTCTGAATACTGCCTAAGAATGTTCACTGAAGGCATGAAGTAATGTGGTAGTGTCTTTTTTTCAAGAGCACTAATGTACTTTCCAAGCAGTAAGTGAAAGATTTCAGAAAGTTGTTGATTTGACTTGATGTCTGTGAAGTTGTAAGATGTGTTCTCTTCCTCAGTAAAATGCAGGAAAACTGTTTTCAGGTGGTAGGACTTTAGTGCAGGGTAGCTCTTTTTCTCTTTTTTGCTGTAGAGTTTGATCATGAATTTGAGAATGACATAACAGAGCTTCAGGGAGTGTTTTGAAGAATGATAATTAAACAATCGGCTTTCTGCCTCAGCAAATGTGATTCTCCAGTCCAGATTGTGATTTTGATGATCGCTTGTAAGGTTGTCTCCATTGCAGTGTTTATGCACAATGTAACAACCTTGTGACTGAATGCTGCTGATGAGATCTGCAGGGAGTCTTCCTGCCACTCTTTCTGGCCAATCTTTAGCTACACTTGGCCACAAGTTCAGCTTGATCCCAAACACAACATCAACATCAAAATCAAACCTACCTTGTGGGCCACCAATATCAGTTTTGTAGGTTATTGCAGGGTAGTTGTATTCAATGTTTTTCACACCAGTTGGGATATAGGATCCTATTTTGTCAGATACCAGTTTTCCAGACAGATAAGTCCCAGGAATATTTGGAAGTTGTACAACACAATCATAGATGAACGACTCTTGCGGTTGGTCTGTTTCATCTATCTGTACCCAGCAAAAGCCTGGTTGGCCAATTTCGCTGATATTTCTTTCGGTTAATGTGAGCGCATCGTAGAACAGATTCATGTCAACATCCTGCGTAAATGGAGCAGGCGTGAGGATGTTCACGGCCGACACATTGGCACTGTAAGATGGGAAGAAGCCAAAGCTGTCTCCTGAACTACCTGCTAGCTGACAGTGACATACTTCTTGAACCTCCTCTGTCAGATTGGGAAGCATGAGGTTCATATAATGTTGAGACACTTGACACACATCAAGGTACCTGGAGGCAATCTTCATTCTCCAATTCATGATTCTTCTTGACTTGCCACATCGTACATATAAGTACCAAGACACCACAGAAATGCTGAACACAATAAGAACTGAGAGCATAACCAGATAGAATTTAGCATGTTTGACATAATAATCTATGACAATTGCTGCCACTCCCAACACAATTAACAGAACAAGGTACTTCATGAAGCGGAGCAGTGTTTTTCTTTTCAGCTTTTTTCTGTGGTGATCCTCAACAACATTTTGGAAGCCTTTGAATACATTATCTTGGTTGGTTGTGATAGCATGAACTGCAGTTTTGATGAGCAGTGAGTGGGAGCCGATTGCAGTTACTGTCTCTGTCATCTCGGTTGTGAATGCTCTATGTGATGATCCATCTGGGTACCCATCAGTTGTATCGACCCTCGAATCTGAATTGAAATGTAAAGATACAAATTTATAGATATATAAACAAAACATGACTTTTAGATACACACATAAAACATGATTTGGATGAAGTACAGACCTGGGGGGCGTTTTAAAGACAGGATACATATTTTTGGTAAATAAATTAATACAAAAAATGCTTTACATATACAAATGAAAAATATTGCCAAGTCGAGCTTAAGACAGGGTTTTTTCCTTTTGTATATGTAAAAAAAAATTCTGAATATTTTTCGAAAATTTTTGGTAAATATACAAATTCTTTTGTAAATTTACAAAATTTTTGTATAATTTTACCAAAATATTTGTAAATCGCGCTTTTGGTCACGTGACTTGCCCGAAAGGTCATTTCCGGTTTTGCTGGTTTCCGGCGGGAGGACTACATTTTTACATACCGATCTCAGTTAACCAGCGAAAGGACGCCATCTTTGACGCCATCTTTGACGTACCGTGATCCGGCCACAACCGGAGGTAAGAAATCATGCGAAATCATCATAATTCAGTGTCTAAATTGTTCTGATTACAGGTAGTTATCGAGTACAGATAATAGGTGTATCTTACATAACGTAAGGGTTCCGTGACATAGCTTCATTTGTTTGATTCTCGGTATTTTCATCCTATCAATGGCGCACGTCGTCCATTGCGTAATGAATGAACAACATGACTCTGCACATCGCGTACCTTATGTCCAGATTTTCTGGATATTATACTTTGTAATACTGTTGTGCACGTGTATTTGGCTTTTTATAGTATTTCTCTAGAAGATGTTCCTTGAATTGAGTATAGTGCATCGTCTGTAGTATGTGTGAGACCGTATTAGATTGTCTGCTAAGTGCGGGCGGCGCCGCAGGGGTGGATCCAGGAATTCCTAGAGGGGGGAATGTTGTCTGACTTTTTCAGTGTATTTTTAGTAACCTTTATATACTTTTTTTTATATTTTTAGATGGATGAAAGTCAGCCAGAGCAATCAACTATATACCCATCACAGTCACAGTCACAGTCTGAGTCGATAACCCGCCCTTCCAGACATAATAAAAGGAAATCTTCACCAGCACCCACATTTTCTGATGACGAAGAAGACCCCATTAGAAGCCCAATAGACGACACGGATGCGGATGAGGATTTCAAACCTGATCCAAATGAGCGTTCATCATCTGAAGATTCTAACGAAGAAGAAGATCCAGAGTTCACAGCTCTAATTCAAAACCAAGAGATACCTGCCAAACAACGTAAGCTAATGCAAGAACTTATGGAAGAGAAGAACCTAAGAAAAGCTAACGCTAAGAACAAAAAAAAGGGTGTATCTAAAAAAAAAAGTGAAAGTAAGAAAGGTGAAAGCTCTAAATCCTCAATCCCTCCAAAGAAGAAAACAAAGAAACTTCCTCGTGCATTGCATAAAGAAAATACTGATAGTGAGGACAGTTCTGATGACTCAGGAACATCTGACGTTGAGATCATGGATTCCCCCTCAGATCTCCCACAGTTATCCACCAAATCAAAAAGACATTCTAAGAAAACCAAAACCAAATCAAGAACTCCAAAGGTAAAACACAAGAAAGTGGAAAAAAAAGCTGGGTCAAGAAGAAGTTCCAAAGTCTCCTGCACGCCCATTAAGAAGAAAAAGAAAAAGAGGTCTCATGATACCAGTTCATCATCATCTCCAACTACAACATCATCTTCATCATCATCATCTTCTCATGACAGTGATAGTGACAGTTTAGAGTACGTGAGTCCGGTAGAACCGAGTGGCTCTAAGAAGAATAAAAAGAAGAAGAAAACTAAAACTAAAAAGACATCTAAGACTCCGTCTAAGACACCAGCGAAAAAAAAAAGCGTTACTACCCAATCATGGATGCGATACGAGGGGGAAAGTGACACTGAGGGTAGTGGAAAGTCATCTAACTGGAAGGATGTGGAGGTCGAAGCAATGTACAGGGTTGCTAACCACTTCAAGTAAGTTATTTATCCTGTAAACACTTTATCTTATATTTACAATATATATGTAAATAATACCATATACTGCGTAAGGGATTACTTATTTCAATAGTAATTCTTATGATATTCAGCAATTTATACTCATTGAATTTAAATACATTCCTAAATAGTCATTTACACTGACACAAATTTGCCCTTTATATTTTTTAATTAATATCTGGAATCTTCATTGCTTCATTGTTTTTACTCATTGTGTGCGCTTACTTTTTTTAGTTTTACATTAACTTTTCCTCCTTACAAAATCATTTGTAAATAGGACCGACGTTATCTGTGAGAGGGACAACAAGAAGGATCCCGAGCGTAAAAAGAAGAGATGGATAGCATTTCGCAAGATGCAGAAAGCCGTTAACGCTGTAGGGGGTAAGAAGCGTTTGGTTCGACACGTCTTCAGTAAGTTGAACGACCACAAAAGAACCACCAAAGACAAGGTACATAATGCTTATCATTTAAGTATGTCCCACCATGTCATGGGAAAAGTAGAGAACTTCCATAAATATAATATATGACAATTCAGTACAATCATTTCTTAATATATTAAATATATATCCATTCATTTTGTGTGTATATACATTACTGCATAACCGAATAATATACAAAGTTTTATGAAACACTTGGACATTATATAAGGGCAATAAACCTATTGCACTGATTGCAAATGTGATTTTATTGGAAATATGTCGTGTAACTTATGCAGTCAATTATCTTTAATACCCAAATCATATCATATCATTATGTCTGTTAAATTTCTATTTTCTTTCTATGATTCCAAAAATTCTACAGGTGCGGAGAATCAACAACAAATACGGGAAAACTGGTGCGGCGGGGGGTAAAAAACCAGAGGAGTTCACCCTCAAAACTTGCGAACTAATGTGCCTTAGTTTCTGGGGTGAGGCATACTGCGGAGGTAACTACAAACAATGAATTGGAATTAATCAATATATATACAGAGAATACTAAGTTAAAAATGACTTGCAATAAATCAGTATATATACAAATAATATGTAGCTATATTTATATTTTGGTAAATCTGTAAATGTCATATTCCACTTCTTATTCTTTGACCCTGAGTAAAATTAACAGAATGTATGAATTGTATGGACTCTAATCTAGTACTTATATTTATTTTTTTATTTGTGTGTTGTTGTTTTTTTTATAGCTGTTCCCGGTGCTCAAATCTTCTCTGTTGACCCTGACTCGGATGGTGAGCTGGATACATCGGCCGTAGTGTTCCAGAAAATGTTCATGGGCGAGGAACACCAGAAGAAGGAGGCTCAAAAGTACAAGGATGACAGGAAACAAGAAAAGAAAATTCAGGCAGAGGAGTATGGTAGGTGTTTCAAAGATAACGACTCTGAGACTCCCCCTCACTATCCCCCTGTCTGTCCCCTACGCTCCGCCCTCCCTCTCCCTCCCTCTCCCTCAATCTCCCCCTGTTATAGTTATTTAACTAATATTCATTTATATAAGTACTTGCACTTCATGTGGTATAAAGAAAATTAACTTCAACTTGCACTTAGATTTACTCCAAAATAAAACATCCAAACTGATTTAATATTATTACAATCAAGTGACACTGTTACATTACTGTAGGTATGCTGTCAGTACCATAACATAATATTATATAATTTGCTATATATTGAATATTTCCTACAGGCGTTACTTCTCAGATGTACCGTATGACCAGTGACGAGGAGATCCAGAGGAGAGCTGAAAAGTACAAGCCAGCACGTAAAGTATCAGTTAGTGGGAAATCCTGTGCCCATAACAGCAGCAGTGAGAGCGCCGAGAAAACAGCACATGAAACGCCCAGTGAAGGTATTTAATTTGCATTTTTTATTGGTTTGTTTATACCACATGAGTAAAAAGTACCTTTCAGAGTAATTCTAATCTGAAATTACCATATATTTGCTTTATCACTATATTATAGGTATAAATGTACTCATAGTACTCACACTATCTGTGTTAACTCTTGAAAAAATTATACATCCGCTCTTTAATATTTAATTACATTAAACCTTTTTTTGGTTTTAAGCTGAAACGAGTACTGAAAACTTCTCAAAAATCCCCACCCCTACCAAGGAATTTGCTAGTGAACGTCATGCAGGTAAATATAAATTGAAAATATAGTCGTAATGTACTCACAGCAATTCTGAGAAAACTATTTGTTAGTCACAATTACAGCGTGTACTATACTTTACAAAAATTTTGGTAAATGCCCATATTCACGTCGCGTTCAAGTCAGGTTATTTTCATATATTACTTCTTACTTTATTGCATGATTTATTACTTTTATTTTATCTGGAAATATCAATGTTTTTCCAGAGAAACAACAAAGAAAGACAGGAAGGAAGGATGATTCTTCAGAACAACAGTCTTCTTTTGAGGGGGAAGGTATGTATTTGATCGTAGGTCTTGTAGTATATGATGTACATAACATAGGTCAAGTTAGCTCATATTAGGTCAACTTATGCACTCATGTCATGTAGGTCAAGTAGGTCATGTGTATACCATAGGTCAACTTAGGTCAACTTATGCACTCATGTCCCGTAGGTAAAGTAGATCATGTGTATACCATAGGTCAACTTATGCACTCATGTCCCGTAGGTAAAGTAGATCATGTGTATACCATAGGTCAACTTAGGTCAACTTATGCACTCATGTCCCGTAGGTAAAGTAGATCATGTGTATACCATAGGTCAACTTAGGTCAACTTATGCACTCATGTCCCGTAGGTCAAGTAGATCATGTGTATACCATAGGTCAACTTATGCACTCATGTCCCGTAGGTCAAGTAGATCATGTGTATACCATAGGTCAACTTATGCACTCATGTCCCGTAGGTCAAGTAGATCATGTGTATACCATAGGTCAACTTAGGTCAACTTATGCACTCATGTCCCGTAGGTAAAGTAGATCATGTGTATACCATAGGTCAACTTATGCACTCATGTCCCGTAGGTCAAGTAGATCATGTGTATACCATAGGTCAACTTAGGTCAACTTATGCACTCATGTCCCGTAGGTCCAGTAGGTTAAATACATGCTTCGTTTCCTCTTCCTCCAGAACCTCGCCGTAGTCCTCGTCTGAAGGCTGCAGAAGGTGTAGCCGCTTATAAACCTGTCGAAAGTAAGTATCTATTAAGCACTTCCATCATACAATGTATCATTTTCAGACCCCAATCTAATAAGAACCATATGTCAGTAAAACCACTTAAAAAACTTAAATTATAATAGACCTAGCAAATTCCTAAATTCTCCTGAAGCTCTACCATAAGAATGGAAATGTTATTTTTAATAATACTAGTATTATAATGTTGTTGTGAAACTTGATTGCAAGTGTTTTTACTTGTTATTTTTCAGAAACAACAACTCGTAAAAGTCCACGTCTTCAAGAAAGAATGGCCATGGAAGGTAAATGCAGAGAGGGAGCGTTAACCCCCAAATCCAAGAAGAAGCTGGATTACTGTGCAAAGGAGAAAGGTAAATATATACTAATTGCGGGCAATAGACAAAAAAAACAATGTTTGCTTCCCCAAAATACATATAAGATTTGTAATTTTTACCAATAAACTTTTTTACTTGTAAAACCGGTTACCGATATTATTATGTATATGTTAACTATATCATGTTAATTCTACAGCATGTAAATGTATTAAACACTGACTTTAACAGATTTCCTAACTTACACCGTTTACAAAAAATTAATTAATAATGAAATTAAGTTTACAATATAAATGGTATTTTTAAAAATGCTTACAGATTCTTCATATGAAAGCCCTCATGTGAGTGACTACGCTGATGACGGGACTACTGGCATCGAGTACGCTGATGACGGGACTACTGGCATCGAGAACGCTGATGACGGGACTACTGGCATCGAGAACGCTGATGACGGGACTACTGGCATCGAGTACGATACTAGCCCGCAGAAGGTCACTGTGAGAAAGGGCATCCCAGAAGCTGGTGATAGTGTCCCTGTCACCATAAAGACTGATGTGTTCTACAAAAGTAAACAACAACAAAACGGTTCCTCCTCGGGTAAAATAGGGTGTTCCGGTAAGCCCCCCTCTGAACATGCTAATGTAATTCAGACTCCCTGTAGTGAACGTACTCAGAAGCAGGGATCCACCCTCAGTGACCCTCCCTCTGTTCAGGCTAATGAAAGTAGGTCAGGCACCCTCAGAGACCCTCCCTCTGTTCAGGTTAGTCAAAATAGGTTAGGCATGACTGAGGAGGAGTTGAGGCAAGAGCAGGCAGAAAAAGAGTTTCTGGAAGCCATAGAAAGACGTCTGAGAAGGATGGAAAACCGACTGGGGGAAAAGATATCCGATAAGCTGGCATTCAGTATGGAAGAAATAAAAGGGTCTATTGCAAAAGCTAGCAATCGATCCGATGCTTGTTCCAGTCGCGTAGGTGGAGTTGAAAATCAAATGTACTCACTCTTCAACATGGTTAGGGAAATAAAAGGGGAAATGAAAGACGGATTGAAGGAGGTAAAGGAGACATTAGATGAACTGAAAACAAAAGGTGCGGCTCAAAAGAGTAAATTCAAAACTCTGAAAATTTCCCTTGATATGGAATCTGATGCTAAAGAAATGGTAGAGTCTGGTACACAATATCATAAGAATGATTTGCTTAAAACTCCAACTGTTTTTAAGATTAACTCTGGCAATACAGAATCGATCCACTCCAGGGATCTAAATACTGGCAACACAGAGTCGCAGCAGGAAAAAACAAATGATCAGGAGGAAATGCAGGGTGACAAGACAGGGTCGATCCACCAGACAACAAATGGTGAGCAGGAAATAGACTCTTGCAAAAGAGGGTCGATCAAGAAGACAACAAATCCTGACCCGGAAATGGAGGGTGGAAACTCAGAGTCGCCACACCAGACAACAAATGATGAGCAGCAGGAAATGGAGGTTGGAAACACAGAGTCGATGCAGGGCACAAGTAATGATCAGCAGGAAATGGACTGTGGCAACACAGAGTCGCCACACCAGACAACAAATGATGAGCAGCAGGAAATGGAGGTTGGAAACACAGAGTCGATGCAGGGAACAAGTAATGATCAGCACCAAATCGACTGTGGCAACACAGAGTTGCCACACAAGACAACAAATGATGAGCAGCAGGAAATGGAGGTTGGAAACACAGAGTCGACACAGGGCACAAGTAATGATCAGCACCATGTCCAGCACGGTACCCATCATGGGAATATATATAATATTCAAGACCAACCTATGTATACTGGGGATAGAGTTTCCACAAAGTTTCTATCAGAGGACTGTGTTTTGGAGGAACTGAGGGATGTTTCATCTGAAGCTAGTCTTGAGAAAATACATGAGGTTGCGGAGGTTCTGGCTGACATGGAAGGGGTGGTTAATATACAAGAGTACAAATCATCTTCACAAAAAGAAAGTTCTCTATCATGGCCAAACCAGCTAGAGTATGAAAGGTACATGACAAGCATCCGTCACAAAGTGTTTGCCGATAGTGAGGTAATACCAGGAACACCACCGGGACCTGGACGACTACTAGTACCGGAAACGCAAGATGATTCTGAAATATACGAAAGAGAACAGGAGGCGGGTCCAGAGGTAGTAACTCACGAGTTCAATATAAATATTGTTAAGAAAGAGCCCAAAGACGACGACTGTGTACCCATAGAGGCACAAGCAATGGCGACAGAAATGGAACCGCCCCAGGAAGTAGCTATAGAGGAAGAAGAGAGCCAGAGTATTCTCCAACCCAAAGGGAACCAAAGCAGTAGGGGGAAATCGAGGGGAAAGGCCAAGGGAAAGGGCAAAGGAAGGGGCCGTACTTTGGGTCTTAAACTTGTCAGTCTTCCCCTTCAGAAACAAGAGGATGATTGTAGTAGCACATGCTCGAGCCCTAGAAAGTCCTCCAGACAGAGGAAGCAGAGGAATGTGTTCAACATGTGAGGGCAATATTTACAAGTATTTGTGTAAGTTTACCAAATAACTGAAATTTCTTGTTCAATAGTTAGAAGTTTTGTGGAATATGGTCACCACCCTGTTCTACTATAAACATGTTGAGAAACATGTTGAGAATGTTACTAGTATTATTTGACTAGCATTGTCTTACCTTACTACGCGGTTACTTATGTAGTAGGTAAAAAAGAAGTAACATGATACACAAGTGAAACATGTGGCTGTATTGTTTATGAATAATTGATAATGTTAACCAAAGATACTGTAATTTTTTGCTATTTGTGTGACCCACGTATTTTGTATTTGACAGTCTGTAGCATGGATACAGGAAAAAAGCATGTGAAACATGTTAAACATGCGGGCGGATTGTTTGACAATACTTTAGAATGTTTACCAAAGGTACTGTAATTGTTCATATGTATATGAGACCCATGTACTCTGTATTTGATAGTCTGTAGCATGGATACAGGAAAAAAGCATGTGAAACATGTTAAACATGCGGGCGGATTGTTTGACAATACTTTAGAATGTTTACCAAAGGTACTGTAATTGTTCATATGTATATGAGACCCATGTACTCTGTATTTGATAGTCTGTAGTGTGGATACAGGAAAAAAGCATGTTAAACATGTTAAACATGCGGGCGGATTGTTTGACAATACTTTAGAATGTTTACCAAAGGTACTGTAATTGTTCATATGTATATGAGACCCATGTACTCTGTATTTGATAGTCTGTAGCGTGGATACAGGAAAAAAGCATGTTAAACATGTTAAACATGCGGGCGGATTGTTTGACAATACTTTAGAATGTTTACCAAAGGTACTGTAATTGTTCATATGTATATGAGACCCATGTACTCTGTATTTGATAGTCTGTAGCGTGGATACAGGATAAAAGCATGTTAAACATGTTAAACATGCGGGCGGATTGTTTGACAATACTTTAGAATGTTTACCAAAGGTACTGTAATTGTTCATATGTATATGAGACCCATGTACTCTGTATTTGATAGTCTGTAGCGTGGATACAGGAAAAAAGCATGTGAAACATGTTAAACATGTGGGCGGATTGTTTGACAATGCTTTAGAATGTTTACCAAAGATACGGGAAAATATGTGAAACATGTTCAAGATGTGGCCGGAATGTTAATAAGTACTTGTGATCGTTTACAAGAAAAAAAAAAGTTTAGAATGTTATAGAAATTGACGTTTTTACTTAGTTTCTGCAAATAAATAGTGGTTAACTGTCTACGCTTTATTTGTTGATACTTTTACATTAAATAGTACAATTTGTAAATCTATTTACTTTGTATCGAAAAATAAGTCAATAAGTACTACAATATTAACCAATTTTTAGCAAATATCCATCTTTATTCTTAATCTCACAAGCAAACTTGCGCCATTCTCCTTAACTGTTCAGATATGACTTTCTAGTCTTTGGTCCATAGACCGGAAACACCATTGCCTCAGTAATTCGGTTTGGGGAGGTACGCATCTTAATCCTTGTTAGATTCAGGGCCCTTAGCTGGACCACGGGGACGGCCACGGCCACGCCCACGGCCACGTGCCCGTGCACGTTCCTTTGCCTTGGCCTTCTTGGCTTGTGCCTGGGCACGGGCAAGCTCGACGGGGGATGGACCCCCACATTCTTGGTAGATGATCTTCTTTCGGCGTGCAACTCCGGCCAGGTGCGCATCCTTGTCAAAACGCCTCCTGGGGTGTACGACTGGGTCAAGCCCTCGGGCATCTCGCAGCGCTTTGAGAAAGCGCTTTGCAGCTGTCTTCTGGATTTGGCCCTCGATGTCGGGGTCATACCGATCTTGAGGACGCACTGCACGCAGACCCCAATCCACGCACATGTTGTGCAAAACACAACACGCCCTCACGAGCCTTGACGCCTGAAGAGGCTCCATTTTCACGACGCCCCCCCCGTTCTTTGCAAGGCACCTGGAATGTGAAAGTTAGACTAATTTAGAATACAATATCATAATATACATAATAATTCCATGAAATCCAAGCACACTCAATTATTGTTTTTGTTTCAATCAATGGAAAACATTAATAAGATAATGTTTAGAGTGTTTTTTTCAAGTTGTTTTTCTCAAGTCCATTTAGAAAAATACCTCCACCGCGTCTTGAGCTGCCCGATTGCACGTTCCACAGAGCTCCGCGCACTTGTGTGGCGGGACTGGTATCGCTTATCCCAGGGCTCCATGGTGTCAATGTCGACATTTTTGAACGGTGTCATCAGGCGTTCTGTCAATGCGTACCTGTGCATGATAAGCAAGATAAAATGCAACTTAGCCTAAAATAATGTATAAACATCTAACTATATACAGTGGAATTTGTAAGTTTACCAAAAATTTACAACAGTAAAAAACAAGTGAAGCCAATTATATTGTCTAAAGTATTGGTTTGAAAGCAAGAAAAACCAAGAAAAAAGCAATTTATATTTAAAGATAATGTTATGTATTTCTTTTTACCCGCTGTCGGCCAGGAGAAAATAGTCCCCCATCCTGTCCGTGTTCGATACTAGTTGCCCGAAATCCGAAATGTCGAACACCGACATGTCATGGTGGGATCCGGCAACGCCTGACTCCACGAAGGTGAATCGCTGTCTGGCATCGGTCACCAACTGAATAGAAATAGAAGTTTTAGCTTTTTCTTATTTTACAAGGTAACATAATCCAATTTGAGTAAACATAGGATTTTAAACTAGTAGGTTATGTAGATAAGAAAAACAAAAGTATTATTAGTATTTATAAAAAACTAGATCATATGCAACAAAGGTGTAAGGGGTTTTTACCATCACATTCAAGGCGTGGTAGCCATGACGGCAGATGTAATTGGCCTCTTGGTTCGTTGGCCTCTTTATGGGGACGTAGCTGCCATCTATACACCCTACACACTGATTGAAGCGGTAGTTGTTGGCAAAGCGCACAGCACTCTCGTGCAACTCGTACCCCTAATTAGGTAGACAAAAATAGACAATTAGCGCTATTGAATATACATGAATACATACAGTAAATGATAACATGTATGAAAATTTGTTTAGTTTGTTGCAAGTATTTTTGTATCGATCTAGTTTGTATCTGTAAAATAGCAAAATATGTCTTAAGGGATTAGAAAATATATCATAATGAAATGAAATGTTACTCACAGAAGGGAAAGTGATGTAGTTCTTGGAGCGGGAGCACAAGAACTTAACGAAGCGGTGCACCGCGTCTGAAAGGGCACCTTTGGAGCAACCTCCTTGGGTATCTCGCAGGGCTGTGTAGTTGGCACCGGTTGCCATGAACCGAAGTGCGAGGCACACCTGTGGGAAAGAAATTAAGTAATAAATAATAGGAAGTTAACTACATAATATTGTAAATATTAAGTTTTTTTTAAGAGAGGGGGGGGGGACACACATAGAACTATAGTTCAACTGAATGATACTATGATTACAGTGAACTGAACTAAAACTTAATATGTACAACAGTATGTACAACAAAGTATATATATATATATCGTTTAAAAAAAGGTAAATACATACTTTCTGGAAAACAGGAATGGGGCTTCCCCTGCCGTTCGGATCATCCCCCTGGGTGATGTAGATAGAGCTTCGGAAGAACTCCCCAGCAAGGTACTCCACCATTTCAGGTGTAAGCCGGTGCCTTTGCTCAAACTCTCGGCTGCGAGGCCACAACATACGGGGGTCATTTCTTCTCCTAATAACGCGTTGAGCCCTACATCGTCTCCTTCCTGTACCCTCTCTGAGGCGTTTGGGATGTTTCAAAGCACTGGGGCGCAGCCAGAATCGCAGTGGCATGCTCCTGGCACACTGACCGATGGGAAGCTTCACCATGCTAAACAATGAAAGAAGCATACCCATTACAACATTTGCTAATTGTGCCGAAATAACTTGACAAAAGAAAGTAGAAATATGACACCTTATGTCTATGCATTATCATGAGAAAAAGTGAAAATACAAAAACGTCTGAAAATGGTCAAAATCATCTCAGAACCCTAAGAAAAAAAATAGGCATAATACTTACGTCTCCGTCGATCCGCCAAATGACGTTTTGGCGCCCAAAGGTCAATATTTCCCGCCCAAAAAAATTTACCATTGCTCATCGCACCATCTGTAAATTTTGGCGTTTACCAACGATTTTTCCATTTGTAAATATTTACAAAAAATATGTAAATTTGGGGCATTTCTCTTAAGCTCGACCAGAATTTTTGTATCCTGTCTTTAGTCCAACTTTTGCTTTTGCAAAGGTTTTTTTTCTATGGTAAATTTACAAATATTTTGTATCCTGTCTTTAAAACGACCCCCTGTAAAAAGATAAAACCAAATAACACCAATATTTCAAAGTCTTGAATTGATCAAAATGTTATATAGTTCATTGTATGCTCCTCTATGTAGATGACTTTTTAAACCTCTGTAATATTGTTATATTTATACCTCACAAAAATCAATCAGTTAGAAGTGTAGACCTAGATTATCATAATGGTTACAATAATTTCATGCATTCAATTCACTTTTTACTAGACTTTTAATTTCATATTCACATATTTCTATTTCAAACATGTTTTAAATCGATTGTACAAATAATTTCAAATGTATGTTGATAGCTTTTTTTTTATTCTCTCTAATATAAAGAAGTGTTAGCATGCCAGCACTCTCCAACACAACGCCACTCCACCCTGAGTTATATTGGTCACAGAGGTCTGTGGGGGAGATGGCCCAGTGGTCCTAAAAACTGACCAAAAGTTAAACACATGCTTGAATGAGCCTAAATTGATACAGAGCCTGTAAACATGTTATTAAATTCTGTAATGCAATACAACCTTTTTCATGATTTATTATTCCTTATTTAGGTACATTAGAGGTAAATCTAACTCTGCCTCATTTCACGAGGTCAGTTTCTTCTGCTAATGGGCGCCTGTTGCTGGGTCAGAGAATTATAATTAGCCTACTATCCGCATGTGGTGGGTGGTTCCGAGCAGGTATTCTGCAGCACAACACTCTCTGTGTGGAGACTACTTGTGCAGACTATTTTCCTCGTGAATAGTGCCGACCGGGGTCTCATTACCCACCCCAGTTTAGTATAAAAAAGCTATCAACATACATTTGAGATTCTGTGCGAATTTGGGGCTTGTTGACATGCACTTTGATGGGTCTACAGTCAATATTTACATGGAAAATAACCAAAATGAATTAAATAAGCTCAAATTAATCAAAAAATAAAATTCCGTGTAGTTTTATTTGATAGGTATCTTAACAAATTTTGCATATTGTTGCCATGGTTAGCAGAATGTTGAAACATACTTATGGTGCTGGGATGAAATATTTGGTTGCCATGGAAACTAGGTCATGTGACAACAATTCTAAAAATAGGTAAACAGAAAAGGACTTTCAAGCTACATTGTGCAAAAAAACAACTTAAAGATATCTTAATTAGAACAAAAAATATAACATTTTGTTCTAGTTATGTATCATACTACTTGCATTTCGCTCTATATTTAAGCCTTTGTACCTCCCTTGGTACTCTTTGTTATCTATTGTTGATGGATTTATGATGTCCAACCGTATCATATTCTGAACCAATATTTCAGCTTCTACCTGGAATATTCAAAATCCTTTCATCAATAGAAAGTTTGAGACTTCTTCTACATTCATCATCTATGTCATTAAGCCCCAAAATCCCATGGAATGTCAATTTAATTGAATATATAACTCATTCAAAGATAAATTCAATTCTACAGATAATATGTATTTTTTCTTTTTATTAACTTTGTTTAACCTGGTCAACGCTTGGGTACAAATTCCGTTTTTCGTTGTTGCACCGGTGGGCTTACAATCAGTATGTCTTTAAGTTATATCAATATATTATTACAGAGTGTTGCAATACGCATAGCAACATAAACAAAATACATAATAAAACTTCGATATATACACAGATATTATACATTTTTGGTTAACAATTTCTTTCTTAAATGTAACTCAACATATTTACATGTACGTGTTAGTCATGAATGATTTTTGAAATCTTTTAAATTCTATAAATATTGGAATGTTTCTAGTAACAGGATTCAAGTTATTCCATACAGTTGCACCAGAATATAAAATACTTCTTTTAAATGATCGTAGTTTGGTTTAATCTTCTGAACAGAGGACCATCATTTAATATAGTATTTGATATTTTTTCCTGAATATAATTTAGATTTTTGACTTATCTCTTATACATAAAGTTCACTAAATGATTTTTTCTTCTTGTATCCAAATAAGATATTTTGCATTCTTTAAATAATAATTTTGAATCATATTTACCCTGTTTTTTAAAACAAATTCTTAATCCTCTAACATGCAGTCTATCTAATTTATAAAACAATGCTTGGTTTGAAAACATATAAATAATATCACAGTAATCATAAAAAGGTACTATCATAGATTTGTATATTTCAATAGCACAATTTTCATTTACATATCGTCTTATTTTACTGAATAGTAATAACTTATAAGAAATTGCATTGATCGTTTTTGATATATGGTTTTAAAAATTTAATGTTTGATCTAAAAGTACACCATATAATGATAGCATTAAACACATGGTGGTTACTCATTATAGCATATTTTTATTGTTTTATGACTAGTATTTAATAATCTATATTGTGAACAATTGGTTATTGCTAAAGTACAATAACATGGTGTATACACATAGTATGTGACATTTACAATGGATTCATCTCTGAATGTCATGGATATATTTTTATCTAGATTAGAGGTACATTGATTGACAAGGTAAATATTATGCAGAAATTGATTCCATAAGTATTCGCTTTGATGTGTTTGGCTAATTCATTTGCAGAGTCTAAATTGATATTAGTACTGGTAGCTATTACAACAATTCTAATGTTTCCTTCTTAACCTTGAAAGCCCCAACAGAAAGCATTCTGGTGAAAGGCACCTTCGTCCCTGGTGCTAACTTTATATTTTGATTTATTCGGATAACACTCTGACAAACAAGTGTTCAGAACTATAAACCAGTAGGATGGCCAGTGATTCACAGTATATTATGAAAGCAATTTCACAAAATACTCTGTTAAAACAAATATTATTTCTGTTTGACACATTCTTGTTGTCATCTTCGTGAATCAAAACAATGGTTGTTCATGATAGTTGATCTTGTTATAATTTGATGATGTAATTGCAAATTTTCACAATATCATAGTGAACTTTTCCTAGTTGGCTAACATGACCCCTATGTGCAAGGAATCAGATATTGCATCTGAAAGAATCAATGAGTATAATGTCAGTACACTTTTAAATGAGTTATAGTGTAACCACACTGCAGTAACACATTAGAAACACAGGAATCAATTTTAAGTTAACATTCATATCACAAACTGAAAATAAACAGCTCACATTATTTCTCTATCAAGAACAATTTCAATTGGTTGTTGACCTTTGGCTTTCAATTTGAGATTATGCTCTTTTTGCATTGCGACAACAGATGTTGGTAGTGGAAACAATGTTTCAAATCCCTTAGAAGGAAAATGATCTTCACGCAAATGTAATAGCGGCTTCTTAGGCAAAGCATAAAAAAGCCTCTGCCAGAACCAACTGCTATTATATTCAATGTATGTATTGGTTCTAAGATATAGTTTCATGTCTTCATCAAGCTCATCAATGCTTATATCATCAAATAAAATGACAATAAGATAATTTGTTCGATCCTTCAAAACCCTTTCATGGGCGGATTTGAATTCTAACCGACACCACTGACTTTTTATGAAGTCCCTGGTAAGAACCATGATCATTCTACGACTGTACTTAACACTGTAAAGAATATTATCAGTGATGAGTCCTCCACCTTCAAAGTCTCGTTCATGGATACATAACCTATAGGGTCTGTCTCTTGTTTCTAAAGCAGGGCATAGAGAGTTAAGAACCCATTTAACATCAGCTCTACTGTAAGATATGAAAGCATCATACAGTTTGTTGATGACATCACTGTCATCTGGGTTGTCAAATGGATGAAGGTTGAAGCGAAAATACAGAAATACCTTAATTTCACCTCGAAACCTGTAAACAAGAATGGTAACCAAAATGAGAGTCACAATAAAAATACCCAGAGCTATTGCAACATTTCTGTAAAATATATTAGAAAAGTCACAAATAAAGTCATTCTCATTGGTCTTGTATATGATTTGAGATCTTAGCTTTCCAGAATCACAAGTAATTCTACCTATGTCTGTTATATGATTTTTGTAGGAATTGAGCCACTGAACGAGCCATTTAGAATTACAGTCGCAAATCAAAATGTTATTTCCAAGTGAAAGCATCACATGCTTTAGGTTGGTAAATGTACTTGGGAGGTACTGAATTTCATTGTCATGCAAGTATACATTACTGATGTTGTCCAGTAATGATACTACATCATCGGAGATAACTTTTAATGTGTTATGACTGAGATCTAGTAGTTTCAGCTTTGAAAGGTAGTTCACTTTTGATATACTTGTCAATTTATTGTTGTTAAGGTAAAGTGTATCTGTTCTTTCAGGCACATATTTAGGAAATGTAGTAAGCTCTCTGCCTGAACAATTTACGAAAACAGACTGGTCTACCTCTCTTTCATAGCAAGTGCAGTGTTGAGGACACAATTTCAGATCTTTCTCACAGTAAAAATCTGTTGTTGGTGCATCAATAATAGGTAGGCCTTTTGCAGAATCTGGTTTAGAACACTTCCAGCTTTCAAAATAATATTCTAGAACCTTAGGCTCATTGAAATCTTTTACAACCTTTGCCTTCTCTGTTTTGAAGAATTGGCTGAAGCTGTAGGCATCACAATCACAAATGATTTCATTATCTGTAATGTCCAACTCAAAAAAACTCATTAAAGTAGACAAAATTCTTATTGTCATTTCACTATCATTCTTCAGGCTCAATGTAGAAAAGTTATTTCTGTGAAGGATTACTTGTTTCACATGAGCTGGTTTAAAATGTTGAATTACTGAAGTTGATGCTTCAAAAATTTCTTGCATTTCTCCGATATTAAAATCACCCTTTAAAGAATCAAAGCATAACATGTTTCCACTTAGGTCTACATTCTTCAGGCTTTTTGTTGCAAAGACCCAAATTGGAAAGTGAAGAAGTTCATTATTGCTCATATCTATTTCTGTTAAGTTTTCCATATTATTACATATGGCATCAGGGCTTGCACTACTGACATTGTTGTTTGACAGATCCAATCTATTGAGGCTATTGAGGGGACAGAATGTTGTATGTCCAAGGCTTGCCACATTGTTGTTATTCAGAAGAAGAACCGTCAGCTTTTTTAAGCCTAAAAATATATCTTTTCGTAGGCTTACAAGACTGTTAAAAGAAAGATCCAGTCTTTTCAACAATGAAAGGTTTTCAAATGCACCATCTGGCAAATCTGAAAGCAAATTATCTTTCAAATTCAGCCATTGCAGACCTGTGATATTATTGAAAGTACCAGAGTCTACATTGGAAATCCTGCCTTTGGATAGGTCTATCATATACAATTCACCATTGAATGTTACATTGACAAGACTTCCTATAGTGGTTCCAGATAGAGTAAGAGAACGCAAGTACAGCTTTGGTTTAACTTCCAAAACACCTCTTCCATATCTGATATTAAATTCCTTAGATCTTATCAATTCTCTTGGGAGGTTTAGGGAATTCCTGCACCAAGGAAAAACAGGTATCTCTGAAAAGTTGACTCCATCAAGATTCAACTCTTGAAGTTTGGGCATGCTGGACTTGAATGTATTGACTGCACCCTTGTGTGCTGCCAAATTTGTCAAGGTTATTTCTGCCATGACTGGCCAAAAGCAATTGTATAGTGCCAAAGGGATAGATATGTTATTGTTTGTCGTCTGTTTTAATATCAAAGATCCAACATGTTCAAGCCCTGGTATTGGTGCAAAAGGCTTGTTACTGACAGAGACTGAAGAAACTGTTGTGAAAGATGTGGCATTTTCCATTGAATCAACATGAATAAATTGTTCATTTATCCAATCAGTAAAGTCGATAATGTATAAGACTCTTAAATCAACCACGGTCCCTAAGAGTCCGATGTTTTCCAGCATCACATCGCATCCATTCAAGACCAAGTAGCTGATCATGTTCATCATTTTCTTGTTTGAAGATTTGCTGAAGATCACCTTCAATTTGTTTTCCTTAGGGCAGTCAAAGAGGAACTGTGTTATGACTGTTTCTGCAGCAAATTTGCTGTCTATTTTATCAGTTATTTGTTCAATTGGAAGATGACAGGAATTGATCGAAGCGGCAGCTACTGAAATACTGCATCGAATGTAAATGTTCCTGAGACTGCCTGCTGGGGTTTTGAATGAGGAAGCTGACTGCTCTGCCACAGAGCATGGATTTAACTGACAAATGCTCTGTTCCTCTACTCCAGATGTTGTTGGACTTGCCACACTGCCTTTAGGCCTAATGTTGGTGAGCGTTAACAATATAAAGATGGTTGAACGGTACATTTTCTTCGGCTCCATTGGAATCTAGAAGAAAGGATATAATCAAGTTAATGGTGCCTGATAATAATCAACACAATTTTACAGAAAATAGTTCTAAGTCAGAGCCCTGATTAGTAAAAACAGGTCAGACCAGTACATCTGAGTGAGGGAGTGATGGAGGTTTTTGACGCTGTACTAACAGCTAGGGTCATTTTGCGACGAATTCTGTCTTTGGTGAACGCATCTATGAGATGAAGGTGCAGGGCAGGCAAACAGTAGGGGATCAAAACCGAGAGATCATTTTTGCTGTACCTCATCCCTTAGTGAACTGACCGGGAATTGAACCCAAAGAACCACTTGGTCAGTGCTTGGTCCCCCTATCCTTGCCTCATATGATAAGCAGGGGCTACTTGGGGCCTATTCTTTCCCGAAACCCCCACGGGGTCCAGTACATTTGATTAGACCTTTGCAGTAACCTTGCATCTATACTTTCGATAAATTTAGACTGGAAAGCCAGGGGAAAACCTGCTAAATAGACCAGATGCACAATTTGCCTTTGATTTGAGAGATTTTGGTTCACCATTGAGCCTGTGTTAAAAATGGCTCGTGCATTGCACTAGCTGTTCCATTGGTAACACTCAGACCCCTGGACCCCTCACCCCCTGGATCCCTGGATCTGCCCCCTTACTATGGTCATGGTTGATCGAGTCACTGTTTTAGTTCTTAGCATAATATACGAGGAGCACTCCTTTCCAAAATTCTGTATCCAGGGACGGATTAAGAGGGAGGCCCCTGAGGTGCCTGCCCCCCCTATTTTTCGGCACAGTCGGGTTATAAGGGCCTGGGGAAAACACTGTATTCTATACAGTAAACAAGGTACAAATATAGTAAATAAAGCAACATTACAAAGGTACATATAAAGTAAAATTAGAAAAATCTAAATATATAGTCAATTTCAAATTGAAAGACTATAATAGTAATAATGATGGTAAGCCTAAGATGCCCCTGTTAAACGCAGTGCAAATGTGACTACCATGCATATGTAAAAGAAACTTGAAAATTTGATAGAATCTCCATCCAAGAATAGAATTGTGCGCTAAGGCCTTCTCATGTGAAACCTAAGTATTTTTATTTATAAATGTTTACATGGTAAATATATAACGTTTAAAGGCTATTTATACATTCTTATTATGAACACGTAGAATGTATGTCTCGTCCTCCACTCTATTGTCAATTGCCCATGACTGAGTATATTTACAGGCGTGTTGGAACAGAACCAACGCCTGACCTGAACCTGAATCTTTGGGGAATTCCCAGCCTTTCATAATGCGTAACAGCAGAGTTGCCCATCAAACAATAACCAAAGAAACCCCCCAGAAAATAAAATTATTTTGTTCAGCCTCCATGCCAGCTTTTGTTATCAAAGAAAATCTGAGAAGAAGACTTGTATGAGTAGTTTAAAGGGCCGATTATGATAAAACAATTCTGTAAGAATGTGTTTACATATGGCATATGAATTATGTTTTTTGTTCGCATGCCACAAATGAGCTAACTTGAGTTCAACATTTCAAGAACAAAAGACTTACCCAGGTGGGGAATGTGGTTGGGGGGGATGTGGTTGAGGAAACTCATTCTGAAAAGTGTACCAACTGCGGTTTAAACCTCCAGGAACTGTAGCTGTGAATTGCCAGGTTGGCTCCCCCCACCAAAAAAAACAAAAAGCAAAATAACAAAAAACTTAGTAAGCCATAGTAATCTAACTATCATTTTTCTTATTTTGATAGCGCAAATCTACTACCATAAGAAAGAGGGTATTCTTGGGCATGGAAAATCGAGATTAAAAAAAAAATCTGATTTATTCTGATCGTTTCTTCCCAATCTAAACATCCTCCTATTGCCTCCTACTTTGGCTCAATTGCACTCTCCCATTGTGGGCACTCTTTTCAAAAACCTAATTTTAAAGCTTTTCCACATTGATTTATAAACTTTAACCAATAGTTTTATTTAAAGGAAATATGGCAAAAGAACTGAGATCTGGGGAAATACAGGTTCTTTTCAATGACATAAATATAGAAAATTATGGTAAAATAAGCTAATTTGGGGGTCCGTGGCTCTGCTATTTTTATCATAGTCACATAATGTAAACTTAGTGGAAAAGCATACCACAGTTTTCAATACATCTTTTGCAATGCCTCACAAGTGCCATATCCGATTTTAATTCTGTTCGAAATTATAAAAAAATCAATGGAAACTGTTGATCTAACAGCCATTAACAAAATAATTGAAAAATCACATGATATATTTTATTTGGTATTGCTATTTTCAGAAAGAAATTATGACCATAACATCTTTCAATAAATCAAAAAAATATGGGAAAATCAGAGTATGCCCAGCCCAAATAGGTGGAGGTGAAAAAGTTTCAAAGTTGATACTTACATTCAAAGACTGAGGTCCCCCCTAGAAGGTATACTGAATGGATGGTCACGTGTTCGTGTTTATACATTCCTCCTTTCAGGATGGGGTTAAAAACTGGGTCCCATTGTTTATGGCCAAAGTACTGACACATTCTACCATCTTTGGTTTCATTTCCGTGATTTCAAGGAGGAGAGTTACATCAGCAGAGGAACACTTATCCACGACTCCGAAGGTCTTGGGTGAGATTCACGGTCATGGATTATGACCTGCATGATACATATATTTTACTTGTGTGCGTAGGATTCTGGCCCCTATGTGCACAAAGACCCCAGACTCCCACTCAGATTAAAGGGAGCCAAAACCAATATAATTGACAAAAAAAATGTCAAAACTCAGATAAGTATAGAAATATGTTAGACGAGTCTAGTTAAGGTCAGTGGTAAAGTATTAGCTGTGAAAACTAGCTCAAACCAAAGTAGAATTCCATGAGAGATGGTAATATTTCCATTTGTTTGTAAACAAACCCCATTTTTGCGGACCCAGATTGAGTCAAGCAAGGAAAATGTGTTTTCAATGATTTTCTACTGTATTTCATGGTTTAGATTTTAACATAGGCCAGAAAATAGGCTCATGAAAATGCAAACAGGCATCAAATTTGAGAAAACTGGTCTCAGGGGCGGATCCAGTAGGAGGGGGGACTGGGGGTCCTGACAACCCCCCCCCCCCCTTTTTTTTGTGTGGCTGGGACTTAAACTGGCCAAAGAGAAAAAAGAACAGCGTCTGTGCACGAATGCACATCGTTTTAGTACTTTGCCTGGATGCGGAACCAGGCCTTTTCAAATTTCTTTAGAGATTGTTTACATTAGATAGAAATAGGTCAACAAAAGGTAAGGGTTGCTTACAAAACGTAGGCAAAATCTATACAAATAGAAAACATCACATTCAAAACTAAATAAATTGGCACGAGTTTTTGCATATAAAAATCATCAGGACTATTTTATATTGCATTATTTTCATATATCTATATATTCATTAAAATCGTAGAATTATAATCACATAAAAACTAACTTGCAATATCTAGGATATCAGAAAACAGACAAAAAGGCGACATGATAAGTAAAAAAAGATAAATTAATGCATTATAAATTCAGTGGTATGATTTTATCCCTTCACCAAGCCTGTATTACACTATGGGATTTTCACTACAAGAAATTGAGTAATTTCGAAGCTGTCTTTAGGAATCTGCATGATATTATGTACGATTGGCGCAGCTACCATGACATTAAATTCCCGAAATATTGCAATATTGCATTGATGGAATATGGCAAAAACTTGTACAACTTGTACAGCGTACAGCTTTCGGGTTATCTACGCCCCTGCATAACATTTGAAAAAGAATTTGAAATCCATTCTAATAATATGCAATAATTTATTTCTAATCTAGCCATTTGTTTTACCAGTGATTTCCGAAATTGGCAGTGAAATCGCAGAGTGGAATTCAATACAGCCTTAACTTAGTAAAGGCCAGACCTACCTTTTGTTTGTTTTAGAGATCAGTTCTAGAGGTTCAGGTTTTGGTAGTTGTGGATCACGACAGCTGACAATAGACCGATCTGTCCGGGTTCTCATAGAAGTCTGTCTCCCAAAACACTCTACTATTCCGTGTCGTGATTGCTGGTATATTCCTTGCTAACTCTCCCAACAGATCTTGGCTTGTCTCCAGGTTACTCCACCCTGGGGCAGTCTGTGATTGGAGAGCTATGGTTTCTCTCCAAGCATATATTATGCCCATCCCAGGTGATGTCTGTGTATGGAGACTCCGAGAGTAAAGTATCAGGTGACCCGGATCCCTGGGCCCTTTTTTTGGGTGGCTTATACTGTTGTAGGATATAGGTAAATCATTCAAGGATGTGTACTTAGAGTGTAGTGTTTACACGAACAAAATAAAAAAAACTATATAGAAATACATTCCTTATGTCTTATTAACCAGACATTGGTAATGTATGAATTGAGGGTCGTATATAGATTAAACATAATCCAATACTTTTGTTATTGTGTAATTCAATTGTTATGGACCCACATAATTGTCACTTTATTTACATAAATAATTATAAAATATACATATTTCTTATGGAGACCTAATATAAGAAGAATTGAGTGGTTGCACAACATATAAACACCTGATATTAGCGAATTTGGATCCATAGGATACATTTCTATGGTCATGTGACTTTGCTAAATTTTTCATTTTCTTAGCATGATGACACTGTGCTCTGCTCTCGCATTCCTGGATCAACTAATATTGAAATACATGCGCAAAGCAAGAGAACAATTCAAGACCGGCATGAGTACAAATAGTGTAGTTTTGGTTTTCAGAAAGTGTTTGAAATAGATTAAAGGAAAGTGATTTAGCTTTTTAGGAATAAGAGCGTGTGCGATGTGGTTTTTAGATTTGATTTGATTTGATTTGATTTAATGTTTCTATTTTTTTTTCTTTTTTTTTTTTGGGCGAGGAGTTTAAGGGGGTAAGCTGAACAATTGGACCACTGCTCAACTGGGACAACTGGACCACGCCCCTAAATCCCTAGCCTCTGAGTATGGGCGAATCCAGCAAGGAGGGATCCAAGGGCCCCTCCCACTGGCGGATCCAGTGTCTTGAAGGAAGGAGAGGAAAAAAAGGGGGTTGCGCTTTTGAAAACTGTTCCCCCTAATTACTTGATGGCGGTATTTCACATTTTCTAAAAAACAGGAGGAGCGAGCGTCCCCACACCCCTCTGAATCCAGTGGCGCCCCTCCTTTATCCAGGAAAATTTTGCATTTTTTAATGTAAAACTCGACGAAAAAGCTATTAAGGAATTTTTTTTCCAATAGCCTCCCCCCCCTTTTCAAATGCCTGGATCCGCCAGTGGGATCCGCCACTGCCTCCCTTTTGTTAGGGACCTGTATCTGTCCCTATTCAGTACCCAAAAGAAGTCTAAACTCTGGTCCTTTTTTGGCTTCTAGTTCACTATGTTTTGGACCCTATTGTAGGCCGTTGTACAGACCGTAGCTCAGGTTCATGTAAAAGATCACGTACTACCTATTTAGCTGCCACCTGTAGGGCACGTAACGCCTGAGTGGTAACAGCGACAAACCGAGTTTACCTCATGAATACAAATGAATTATTTTATATGTATTTTCGTCAATTGGCCTATAATTATATCACCTACAAGCCATATGCCTTTATTGTATTACTATATAACTCTGTACCAACGGTCCGTCTGAAGAAATTTGTGTGTGGTTGAATAAAGATTGAACTCCCAAACAAATCGCTCATGACAAATCATACAAAGGCTTGCTCGTGAGAAACATAATATAGCACTTTCTTTTCAGTGTAGTGGTTGTTTGAGCACGAATTAGAGCACCATTTTAAAAGCGGTACATTTTCCATAAAAAGAAAAGTTCTTGGCATACCCCTATAAATCCGCCACTTTTTGGCCAAATGTTATACAAAGACATAATTTTCCACCAAAGTTTGTGCACCTTTTCTTGATAATACTTAAACAGCACTCCTGTCGCATTCGCTCATATATAAATTATATTTAAATTTATCAGAATACAGAAGAACTTTCTAAATGTTTGTCGCACTATCAAGTTTAAACTTATGTCACATTTAATGTTATTTCTACTTTCATACTAGTGGCATGGATTTGGCTTCGACAAAACTGATCTTTCACTTAATGATACTTTCTTACGTTACATAGCATGAGATTGTTTTGGTAATCATCTTGGTGTAGAAATGATGAATTATCATAGGGGTTCTATCCCTTATCTTACTCTTTGTCAAGAATTTCTTGGAACCAATACAGGGGCGGATCGGGAGGGGGGAGCTCCAGGGGATTCTGACCACCCACCCTTATATTTTGGTGGAAACTTAAACTTAATATAGAGAAAGAAAAACGTCGCTCGTGTATGTGCGAATGTGCAACGTTTTAGTACTTAGCCTATATGCTGAACCCCCCCCCCCCCCCTTATTATGTCGCCCCTGTCAGTGCATTCGAGCCCCGACCGATCAGCTACAAGTCCGGGAGTAAAAAGACACTAGTCAGATGACCGAAACCGGGAATGGTCCAGCACCGTCCGGGAGGTAAGGGGTGGGGGGTGGGGGGTGGTGGGGGGGTTAGGGGTCAGAGTTTAGAAGAGAAAAACTAATCCAGAGCAGAAATCGAAGAAAAACCCTGTTGAGAGAGTTCCCATAGGTCTATGATGTTGTGGTAGAAAATGCTGTGCATAGAGTTAAAAAAGATAAAAGGAAAAGTTGTTGAAGAAATACCTGCATGGTTTGTTTTTTTTCAAGATGAAACGGGCACTGCTCAATTGAATGAAAAAATCCTCCAGAGTGGATAGGACAAAGGTCAAGAAAAATGAGGGAAAACATGTGACCAGCCGAGGGGAAAGGGTACTCCGTGCGGGGTTTGATGCTGTAGAGCATGTTGTTAGCTTTCAAATGATATAAAGCATGTCCAAATCCGATAATTATCAAGGAAGTTACGGGCCCTCAAACCTAACAGTATCAGGTTACTGGAAAATGAGGAAATCTTAATTTTCTTGTATTTTTTGAGATTTTGCATAAATTATCATTAATTATCATAAGTCAATAAATATTCAAAAACACAATTTTATTAATCATTTTTGAACAAAAAAAAAGATAAATGCATTCTGTTTTCAATGTAGAGACCAGAAAATGATAGTTTCTCATAGATAATATAATTTTATGAAAATCTCATGAATTTTAGTTTCCATGGGAACCAAATAGAATGAATTAAGTGAATTGCCCATTCTAAAACATTCCGTTGACATTCCAAATATGGAAAGATTCGCTCATGTTGGAATGTTTTAGGTATGGGAAATGAATTCTACACAAAAAGTTGGTTTAAGACAAAATTATCACTATTTTTCATAAATGTACTCATACCTCCTTAAATATTAGGTTTAAGATAGCAAATATAGAAACCCCAGAGTACCCTTTCCCCTCGGCTGGTCCCATATAGATAAGATCATATCATGTTAAATTAATGAAGGTGTGCTTTTGAAGAGAGATATTAAGGATACATTGTCATCATTCAAATTATTATTTATATTACTTTTCTTTCACATAATGAGTGTTCTCTCGTTATATAATTGAGAGAATTCATGCTTTGAGGTTGACCCACCAGGGGCAGATCCAGGATTTTGAAAAAGGGAGAGGAAGGGGGGCGGGGGACGTGCTATAGCAAACATTTCGGCCGCCCCCTTCAGGCACAGCAATTAATTCTACATTTAAATAACAATTGATATTTGGGAAAAAATAGGATTCCGCGCCTGCCCACTTTCACACACACACACACACACACACACGTAGACAAAGTATTCGTCCTTGGACATTGCCATTCCAGGACACGGCGGAGGTGGCGGAGCAGGGGAGGGAATGCGTCGCAGGCTAACACACACGCGCACATGTACATGGGGTGTAGATGGGGGTCCCCATGTCGCCCCATTTAAGAAATCTTAATGTCGCCCTGTCGAATTTAATAATTAGCCCTGTCTCCCTGTCGAATTTAAGAATAACCCATGTAGCCCTGTCGAATTTAAGAATAGGCCCATGTCGCATGTCACTAAGCCCAAAAAAGGCCATGTCGCCCGGTCGATTTTAGGGGTCTACACCCATGTACATGCGCACACACACGTACATGTACACACGCGGACACACTCACTCAAGCACATGCACAAACACACGTACACGCAGGTACACACTCATGCACACACACACACACACACACACACACACACACACACACACACACACATGCATGCAGATATATCAGCGGAAGATTTTGGCCAAATAATTAACATTTTTAATACAAAATAGCATGCACCCCCTTTTCACATTCCTAGATGCGCCCCTGTATATTTGCAGCATGGATACGAGCATTCACGCAAATAAACACATGCAGGCACACCAACAAGGATCATCATTTTCACAAAGGAAACCCATCTTAAGCTTGAAGTTGTAGCTGGAAATAGGCTTTGTTATAAATATCACGCCAGTTTCAAAGCACGACCTACTTAGGGGCCAACATCATACCCAGATTAAGGCTTGGTGCAGACGTCAACAAACGTAGCGTCTGCTAGGTCTAAATTTATACAGTTGGAACGAAAGACTCTCATATAGCAAGGCCTCTTTTCAAAGTCGGGGCCACCCCTATACAAAGGATATTGTTTTTTAAATGTCCACCTTACCTTCAAATATTCATTGTAAAATCCCCAAAAGAGTCAGAAAATATTAAAATTTCCAACTTTTACTGCTCGCCATCCCCACTTTTTAATGCCAAATTATATGCAAAATGCATCACCCCCAGCAGAACCGGTATACAGGCCTCGCCCTGGGTACAATACAGACACCAGAAGGGAATACAATGCATAATAGTAACTAATGCATGTAATAGGATCTCATACATAACATGAATATAATATGAACCTGTTACCAGGAAATACAGTTACTCGTATATTATAGTCTATAGCCTAGACTTTGAGTACTAATAGCACATAGTCCTGAATCTACAGCGACTAAGAAATACTCACCCATGCTCAGGGTTGTTGCAGGCAAACGCGGAAGTGTTCCTAGGCCCCAAGTGTAGGCTTATATTTCAATCTACAGGTGGTTGTCACGCCATAGACTGGTCGGAAATAGGCTGGTACACATGTAAATAGTCCTGAGTTATCCACTTATCTCTTACATAGGCCTATATCTTCATACATATATCTACCACCGATAGGTGACCGTGTGTCTGTCCCTGCAGGATATGGTTTTATAGGGCAGGACTTTGGGACTTAACCATATGAGTTACCACCCTGGGAAGTGTGTGTTGACTGACCCCCACTGCACACTCCCTTGATAGACCATGCAAGATATAGCACGGACTGATAGTACTGGCTAGCTGGTATAATAATAAGCTTTCAGAAAGATGGGAGGTAGGTAGGAGGGGGTAGGTGTCGGCATTATTAATTTATAGACCTCGTAACAAAAAGTTGTGCCTTTCGTGCATGTAACATTTTTCCTTTTTGAGTAGTCTGGGTCTGGGTCTGGGTCTGTGTCTGGGTCTGGGTCGCCAAAATATACGGAGGGCCCTGCCAGAAATACCCTGGATATATTGATTGGGTTTTTAAAAATTGAGGGGTCCTAGCTATTATTTGAGCAGCATGGATTCACACTTGGCCTATATTTCAAGACTTGTTAAACTAAAGTTTAAGATAAACTTATATATATAGGGAGTAGTTTCCAGTAGAGCTTATGAGGAATGTTTTTTTCAGGAAGTATGATTGATGATCAATCTAACTGGCTCTATTCTAAGACGGAGTACAAAGAATTCATCGTTCAGAATTTGTTTAAAAGATTTCAATGCAAATAGTATTTTGCATTGAAATCTATAGGAAATGCAAACAGTCAATAATGGGCCCCTTGAAGGGGCGAATACATCTCATTATTCTTGTATTTTTGGTATCATCAACTTTATATGGGGAGTCGAATTTCCCATATTTGTTTGAAGTTTAGTCTCTACACAATTAAACAGAGGAGAATACTGCCTTCTATTACTGTAATTTAGATGTTTTCTAGATTTTGAGAAAGGTAATAGTTTGTCTAACCCCCTCCCTTGATATGCCCATTCTCGGCGTCCATTTCGCCTAACAACTGTAACCATGTCTGACGTTCAAGAACCAGACCTATACTGTTTACTTATTTTGTCAAGCTTTAGTAATTATAAATGAATCAGTCGTACCTAAGTGACTAGATATTGATTATTTTGTTACACAGAAATGCTTAACCGTAATACCCGACCCGACGGATAGTATAATTAAGGCTTTATATTTTACGGTCTAACGACAACACCTTCACTGTTAAAATGGTGTTTAGAATTTAAATGTGTTAAGGGCATAAACATGTTTATAATCTAAATACATTAAACCATATCTGTTTAAAACCTAAACACTTGTAACTTCTAAACATGTGTTGGGTTAACTATGCTTATAATCTAAACGCATAACATTAGTTGTGTTTAAAAGCTAAACACTTGTAACCTCTAACCATGTTTTGAATGGGATATGTTTAGAATCTAAACACATAATATCAATTGTATACTATGGAAAAGAAAAATGGACACTTTGGGATTAGAACCCACATTCTTTACATTCAAGGTAGAAGCCTAACCAACTGAGCTAAGTTGGACTGCATGCAGTGCACACTGGCATAGTCAGCACCAATGAGTGGGATCAGTACTACTATACAGGTATTCAACATCATGTTGGTGTGACAGACAATAGTTCAGTACTCTCATACCCCTACTTATTCAGTTAAGTAGCAAAGCTGGGCTGTGTCTACCTACAGGGCTCCATAGCTCGGTGGTAGAGCATAGGCTTCATATGTGAGGGGCCCCGCGTTCAAATCTCGGCTACTGAAGTTACCAAAATACTACTATGAAGTAGTTGTACTATTAGTGGTTTGCCACATGCCCTCCATATCTTTGGCCATGATTAGTAAAATAGTTTTTTCATATACTTAGGAATTTGGAACTTTGTGATTAAAAATGTTAGATTTTTAAGTTTTTGTAGCGTCATTAAGATAATCACTTCATTGGCCTGCTATTCTAGGTACGGTCAACCAACCAGAACACCCCTAAAAGATTTACAAAATGTTTTAAAAAACCTTTTTAGTAGGATTAACATGTAGACACCTTTTTAGTACAAGAACTTTATCAGCTATACCCCTAAAGGTTTTACCTCCAACAATCAAACAATCCATGCAAGGCTAAACCAAGAAGGAAGGACATATGTGGTTATTGGCTCAATGATCCTGTAGTGTGATTACAGGAAAAATAAAACTTTCAATGCTGTTAACATTACATCTGGTGTAAACTGAATGGCATAGTACCATAGCAGTGTTTTACATGTAAGATAGATCTACATTTTTCTTTACACACTACGGTATATTATTGTTAAATTTAAAATGGTTTTCATCCTTAAGAATGAAAGTACACTGTACATATTATGGTATATTACTGTTTAACTTAACACCTAACCCTATACACGTTCATAGATAAACACCTAAACATCATAGTTTTCTAAACACTTAACAGCTAAACATAAAAAAGCATAAGCGTTTTGATTCTAAACACCTTGAGGACCTAAACACTTCATGGTTAAACAGCTAAACATCACACATTTCTAAACACTTAACCCTAAACACCAATAATTCTAAACATGCTTAGGGAAATAAAGTGTTCCAAAACTGGATGCACCGAAGTGTTTAGGAAAATGTTTAGGTTCTAAACACTTGTTTTAACAGTGTTGCCTTGCCATAAAAACAAAAACCACCAAACAGAACACGGACCCGACGGATAGTATAATTGGGGCTTTATATTTTACGGTCTCACGACAACACCTTGCCTTGCCGTCGTTCTCACCCTGATATAGATTCGGTCATAGTAATTGGTACGAAGCAAAAACTGAGAGTTCGTCTTGATATAGCTGAAAGTCATCTATGATATAGATGTTAATATTTAGGCCCGAAGCAATACACATTCTCAAAATGGATTTGCAATTATTATTCATTCAGTGAAAATTCAATGGGGCAGCATAAGAGGCTAAGTACTAAAACAGTGTGCATTTGCTCATATATGCACGTGGCATTTCCCCCTATTTTTGTAGTTTAGGGGTCCACCAAAGGGGGGGGGGGGTCAGGACCCCCAGGACCCCCCTGGATCTGCTTCTGAAAGTTTCCATAGTCGGAGAGTCACAGCAAGTGGCGATTTAGATGGAGCAAGGGGGTTGCAAAATGATTAATTAAATTGCTCAAGGCACTTGTTCATGAAGTAAATAAGAAGTGAAGTTTGTGTGGGTTCCAACATGGGTTTTTATTGTGAGTTGTCTAGGCTACATAACACGTCTGGCGGTGTGCCCGTGCCTCTCCATACGTTACTACAACACGTACCGTAAACAAGTCCTAACTCATAGTAACACAGGCCTGCTGCCTCAGCCTCAAGGCCCTGTAAAAATACAACCATAATAAGTAGTATACATGCTACAGGTTTATCATATATTATGTAAAAATAGGATATCATAGACTTATTAGTACTCAGTTGTTGTCATTGACTATGTTTCTAGACTGTGGTGGGATGTTCCTTTGTGGGTGGGTTTCTGGGTTGGTGGGTGAATTCCATAGTTTGAGTTACTCAGAGATACCATTATTGGTTATTGCTGCAGCTTTTTTTTTTGTCTAAGGTTTTGATACATTGTACAAGTTATCTATGCTTTATATTGATACATGTCAGATGAAATAACTAGTACATTCACAGGCTTCTTACTGTAACATCAACACTGACAGTTCCACCACAATGTAGCTTGACCTTCAAGGAACTTAGAGTCAATGGCCATAATCATGTGTTATGGTCTGACCATAAACCACTCTCAATTTCTCTCTGTTGTAGTTTAACATGGACGAGTTTTGTACATTGATAATAACATCAATAACATTATATATCATAAGCAGGCCTCAGCTGCAGCACATTATATTACATTGATGTATACACAGACATGAACTGTGAAAGTATATATTTTCGCGCAGCCAAATTTTCACACTTGAAATAAAAAGGACAGCAAGTATGTCATGCAGCCTTAAATGCATCTATTTTATGATATAGTATGTCAACCCATTGCTTACATGCGTGAATGTGCCATGATATGTACTGCGTGAAAATGAATACGTTTACAGTATGCGAATCATTGAGATTCATCTATATTGCATTTCCCATTTTCTCACCTACACTTTCACCATCAAATAATCTCCGTTGACTTGTACTGCACTTGACTAGATACCACAGAATAATTATTATGATAGAAGGGAAACAAAACACGCAATCCTGGTACTTTTTTTTTATCTGTGAGATCATCCCCTCTTTGTTTGCAAGCAAAGCTTTTCACAAACCTGCAAATATTGCAACCCACCCTCAGATTTTTCTCAGGGTAGTCCAATCCGGCAAACACTTATAATAAGTATAAGGGACCTGTAATTGTATGGAATGCATCTAGGTTTCTTCATTTTGGTACAGTTTGAGTACCATTGCTACAGGAGGGGGGGAATTTTTTTTAAACTGTTTTGACTAGAATAATTCAATTGAAAAGTACAATAATAATGGGAAACATTGGCTCATCTTCAACATGTTCCATGGCCAATGGCACCTTATTCCATTATTCTTGTACTTTTCAACTGTAAATTTGAAGAATGTTTGAAAGTAAGATAAGTTGGAAAGTTCTGCACTTTTTCTGCTAATTCATTATTATATCAAATAATAATACTTAAGATTCTAGGAGAAATAAATATGATGCAGCCTGAGACAGTTATTATTGAAAACATGATAGTCTTTGTTTGCCTTATAACTTTTGAAATATCATGTGTACAAAACTACGATACAGTATGGGTGGTTTATATTTGTACATGGCAGTACGGGTGAAAACATTGTATTTCCTACTCACCACAAGCGAACTACATTCTCTTTGCCCATGAATACATTTCTCTCTACCATATATTGCAGCCTCATACTTTAACATCACAAGCAGAAACAATATTCATACATTTTATGTGTAAGATATAACCTGTTAGTTACTCTTATTCTTTATATATAATAGCAAACCCATAGAATTGTTTCAACCTTTTAGATTCTAAATCATAACATTTCAACTTCTGTCCACCAACACAATTCAACTGCAGGCACAGTTATAATCATAACAACCTATATATTTATATAATGTTTCACTTTATAGTCAAAACTTAATGTTAATACTCAACAAATAGAATTTTCAACATGGTGGTTCTACACACTAGACTACGGAGTATTGAATGTGTGTCTCGCAATGATTGCAAACAAAAGAGTATGATTCTAACAATGTTGAGCATTTGGATGCATTTGGGTATAAGGGGTTCTAGGAATTTGGACATACAGTACATGGAACCATGTATCAATACTACACATATGTATATAATCCTATACTATACATATTCATAGATATATAGATACTCTCTTTATACGTATTTCAATATTACACTTTGGCTCATATATATGTATACTATACCACTACACCACTCACTGGCAATTCTAGCTTTTATATTCATAACTCATTGAATCACAAGATTTAGTATATAGCATGTATATACTTTGTGGTTAAAAACCACAGGTGGGGTGAAAAATGGCAGACTTCTCTCCCAATTTCCCCCGGAATATGACAAGACATTACAACCAAAGTGACAACTTGTCACTTCACTAGGTTTCTACCACATGATGAAGAGAAGGAAAAAACACAGAAAATAACTTCTATAATATGCCCATTTGTTATTGCTCCGCCACGTATAATGTATTTTCGGGGTGCTCGAAAGACGATAATCATGCTTTTACACAGACATACTCTAGCTAAAGCTACGTCCGCACAAGAAACACATCAATGTGGGACAAAACTTGTATTGTTGATTTTACATAAATCAGCAAATATTATTAAATCTTTAAAAATTAAATCTTTAAAAATGATATCTGATATCTTAATTCTGTTTCACCAGAGGCCAAATCTTCAAAATCAGTGAAAAGATTTTTGTGCTACTCTTATAATAAATTGCTCCATTTTTGTCAACTCTTAAATTGGAGAAATATCTTGTTGGTTTTGTAAAAGAAGTAAAAGTGTTGCTAAATAAAAAGGTGAATAGAATATGTAACATGATGGGAAATAGATGAGGAGTAAATGCATTGGTAGATGTTACATCCAGAATGTGTGAGCTGACATGTATTCCTTATATATATCCTTTGGTTTTGGGCGTAATAATTTGTTTCAAAATTAAATCAGAGACTAACTTAGATGATGTTTTTTTTTGAAAAATAAAAGCTTTTATGTTCATGCTAATGATCTACCTACAAATGATCAGTAACTATAAAATGCTATGATAATTTCACAGGCCAATAGAGTTGAAATCATACTAATGTTAAGGAATAAAATCCAAAACATAAAAATACCACAAAAATGAACCCACTCTAGGTGGGAAGTTGACTATCTACTTTTACAGTATGCTTAATACAAACCTCTGTGACTTCAGGAGAAAACTCAATAGTACTGACAAATCCCTCCAGATGGCATTAATGTCAGCAGTTTCAACAAACATCCACTAGGGGCAGCCTACAATCTATCCTACCTTTGTAATCAAATTTATCGGAGTATGCTCACGATGATGCTACTATGCAGTACTACATAAGAATAAACACTACATCTAACTATCCTAAATTGCTTCTATTCATAATTCAAAATGATACAAACTGTAAATAAATAAGGCCTAGTTATTCGACCTTTTGGAAAGGAATAAAGCAAATAGAACAAAGTTCAAGACAGTCTAACACATTGTCTAACTACTACTATCTCCATTGGCTTAATTGGCTTTCATCCTTAACATTGGTTCCCATTTGCATTGAAAAGGGGGGATACTTTTGGAGAACATCATTCCTTATGAATTTTTGGGCTAGATAAAGAAAGGATGGAAATACCTGGTAGTGGTCTTTAAATATGTTCGTGGAACACTGGTTATGAAGTGTTTGTTAATTATCTAAACATTGTTTTTGTTTTTGCAAATGGAAACCAACTAAAGGAAAATAAGTGACCCTAACTATGCCAAGGTTGGTGTATTGCTCTTGAGTTAATAATATCCATACAAGACACCACTACTGAAACAAGGATAGATAAGGAAAGGGATTTCATGGAATTTGCTGCTAGTCTTGACACATTGTCTAATGTAACTAACTCACTAGAGGACACATCATATTCATCCTTGCCAATAAGGTTTAAGGTTATTATACCTAATCCTGTCAACATGCAAAAAAACATTAATGCAGAACATGTAGTAGTTAACAGAATCAGTCAGAATCACAGAATCGCCCTTTCCCGACAACTTTGCGTGCCGTTAAGCTGAATGATTATACTATCATACACTACACATTCACTGCTACTCCTAGTGGCCAACTTAGTTTTTACATTACCAGTATGTATGTGTCAGAAGCAAAGGAAACCAGATGAGGTAAATTTGCTACTCCATTGATGAACCTCCTTGACTTACAACATCAGCATGACACTCATTACTGGTACAGTTTATACAAATCACCATGCTTAATAAACTGTTACTTGACCTAAACTGCTTCATTATTTTTGGTCATTGAAATTATATTTGCCTACATATAAATAATGTTGTATGACTTCAGGATCTTTCAAAACATGACTTGTCTTCTATGAAGCCCCTGACACATATGGTGGTCATATAAAAATGAAGTTGTCCAAATGGATCTACAACTACTACTACATTCTTAAACACTGGCACTCACTGATCACTAACTACTGAGAACACACTTTAATAGGCCGGAGCATTAAAGGAGGCTTTCAATATACCTTACATTTTATGAGACTAATCATTTTCCTTAGTCAATCGATCTGATTCTGTGGATTTTATCAAGAGAGTATGTTTTGGAGAACAAAACATGGAAATTAGCATAAGGCAAAATAACTCAACTTTGGGGAAAGAAAAATGTAATAAATTCAAATGGTACAATGAGTGAAAGAAGGAAAACCATAAAATGAAATCAAAATAATACCTTGTAATGTTCAAACAACAAAACTATACTTGATATAGATCATGCTATAATCTAACATAATCACTTTGTCTATAATAACATAATTGTTTGGAACATGTAGAGATTCATCAATTTTAGGAACTGTGAAAGGATACATCATGAAAATAGCATTCTCAGCCAGGTAATTGTCAAAACAGAGAGTTCCTCCAACTATACAGATTATCACACAACCACAATATAATTCTATTCAATATATAAACTGCTGTTTACATCATAATCTCGCTTGTTCAGAGGGCTTAGCTTACCTAGTAATCAGTAATAATTATCAATAATTACTAACAGGAACTATTCCCTATGTACTAGCTAAATGGTCAGACACTAATTGTATCAATGGAATGAATGTAAGTGGGAAATCCATGGTAAGAGCAACAATATACTTGAGATACTCTCATAACCAACATTAATTTTCACTTCATGTTTGCTTATTCTTTCTTAGTCCTATACATTTCATTTTCCACGTACGAATATTTCCTAAAACATTATTCAAAGGTTAACATTTTGTTGGAATCTTATCCTACAGAAGTTGTAAACTCAGTGGCTCTTAGTGTTACATTTCGACGGTAGGTGGCTAAACTTGCTATCTTTAGTTCTGGTTTTGTCCACACGGGGGCAGTTGTGTGTTGCACTAGTAACAAGCGAGCAACAGGTCCATTTCACTGTGAAGATTGACTGTGATGAACATAGACCATCTTCTTCATATACTTCCTATAACATGCCATATCATCTTTGGCCATTATCTTGATTTATATTATGTTTGAGAGCATGTACTCAATTCGTATGATTCTATATATACGTTTACTATATCCTGGCTGTACTAGAACTAACTAGAAATTATATGTATATACTATGAAGTGTTCTTATTTTATAATGTGACTAGTTATAACGTATTTAATTTGATGCTTGATGTGTAGTCAAATGATAACAATGAAACATACCTTCTATGTATGTTGTTTGTTCATACCATTTATCTCAATCATATACCCCACCATATATAATAATTACCATACTTCATAACACATGTTTTAACTCATTATAATCATCTAATATTTCCCACATTTAATATTGCTAGACGCGGTGTCTCTATGGTGCTAAACAAAACCTTTTACAGCTAATTGTGTTAGAGATCGCGGTCGCGCAGGTCGCCGTTGAGGTAGCGATCTCTAGGGCCGTCCTGCACCAACTCCTCCCGGGTGGCGAACATTCCTCCAGGCTCTGTCGACATCTGCTGGGGATGCCCCTGCGACGGCGGCTGCGCGCGCATCATCATCGGCGGCGGCGGGCGCTGCGGTTCCGGTCTGCCGTACGTCGGCGCTTCCTGTTGTTGGCGATGGTACGACGGCGCCATATCCGGTCGCGGCGGCGGCGGCGGCGCCTCGCGCATGGGGTACCCTGGGTCGCCGCCGCTTCCGCTTCCGGCGTGCGCAGGCGCGGGCGGCGGGGGACGCTGAGGGGGCGGGCCCATCTGACCACGTGACCCCTGCCGCTGCATGTGTTGTGGGTGATGCCCGTTGGGTGGCGCCACCGCTCCGTAGGTGGCCATCTTGGTGTCATGGCCGTCGGGGTGGCCGGCGTAGGGGGCTGTTTCCGTCATAGGGGGCTTAAACTGGTCGCCGCCAACGTCGCCGTTAGACGGGTCGGCCCAGTACTGCTTTTCTCCAGACGCGAAGATGCCGTAAAAGATGACGCCGGAGAAGTGGACCAAGGAGGCGATCAGAAACACTGTCTCCCACTCTTTTATCGTCTGGAAAATGAAAAGGAGAAGAAAAGAGACATGAGACGGATCATCATTCAATACGAAAACGGCTTGGACATAAACTAAACCAATCCTTATTTACATCAACGTTAACATCATCTCCTTAATCTGCTAATTGCCCTGAAACACTTGGATTGGCTCATAACATTGCAGAACATTATGATATCAATTTAGCCTAGTATATCCATGAAGTATTTCAAGGATACTCGAAGAGGGAGATCGCGATATAATTTCCACAATTTAATCTTTTCAAATATTGGGTTGTGCTGTGGAATAGCTCTAGATTGCCCTATAGATACTATAGAAGGGTCTAATTTCTACCCCATATATATACTACTTTTTCAATAAGATTTATTCCATAAAATTGATAATAAAAAAACAAACTAGATTCAAACCTCATAGCTTTTACCTAATTCAATTAAAATACTGCCAATTGCCCAGGTGAGCTCGAATGAATGCTATTCTTGTATCCCCAAATCATCCTTTCCAATATATCAAAACATTCGCTGATATTAAAAAATCGAAATTTGCATTCCGAGGCCTGAGTCTTAAATCATCTTCAAAAAATAACTGCATACTGATCAATCCAGTACGTTCCTTTAATCTTACAAAAGTACCCTTTTTTCATAACGTTTTAAATATTCAGGCTCAGGAAAGAACCGTCCTGGCGGCAGCCTTCCTGCCCCCGTTTAACAACCAATCAGCATCCGTCTGTGTCTGCCCTCATTGCCCGGGACTGGTCTCAGGGGTCAAGGGTCACGGCCACTATAGTCCCGGGCGGTCTAATCACCATGAAATATTCATACACCAGCTGGCCCAGCGCCCCACCACCGCCAGCCCCGCCCCGCCCCGCGAACAACCACTGCACGCTCTCAGACTTGAACCCACGGAACTAGGTTGAAACATGGCAGATGGTATACTCGGGTCTTCTGTGTGTTTAGGAAAAATCATCAATATTAATCTTATCTGTATAAAAGGAACCCAAAACCAGTGTACTTAAAACAATTCTCAAAACTCAGTATATTGAAATATGCTCTACACGTCTAAGCGTGTAGACATATTTATATAATCTTATTTAGAAAAATAGCTTAGGCTTAAATCTGAGTAGAATTATTTAAAGAGATGGCAATATTTCCATTTGTGTGGTGGCCTTTAAAAGGATAAAGTGAGAGTATATTCAATGTGTAATTTGGAAATCAACTTAACCTTTATCAACTACAACCCATATTTGTTATTAGTAAATAGAACAAGAACTCTAGCATCATGCAGACTCTGGAGAGTAATATATCATTACCCTTTCCCCACACCACTCCAAGAAGCTTTAATCGATTTTATTGATATCACATTCGAATAAAAGTCTCAGGAGAGATGTAAAATCTAGATGTTAGTTCCATTTGTAATGCTAAATAGGCCTACTCGCAAGGGATGACCTCATATTATCCATTTTTTCACGATTGTATCTAAAAGGGCACTTTTTAACCTGGAAAGGGATTTGAGCCTAGATTAGCCACATGAAACTTCCGAGTTTGTGGGTCAGAAATCCCAAATCCTCAGGGTAATGCACTTTTATTGTTTACAGCTGCCCCCAAAGAAAAACATGGCAACACACTCCAACTACTAGTGGGCGAAAATAGAGGCTAGAAGGGTGTTAAGGTGGAATAGGCGATGGGGGAGAATGTGGGGGGAGAGTGTTGAACTCAGTCTGATTTCCCAGGAGACCCTGCTTCACTCTCCCTTTGCCAGGTCTCACAGCCCTAAGTGATGATTTGGTTTGGCCAACAAAGATGTAATACGTTTACAATCGCAGGCCTTGGGGTGTCGAGGGAGGGCGGGCGGGGTGTGGGGTGCATACCGGATTGACACTTCGGACAACCCAACGACCTTTCATCGCCTTTAGTGGAAAGGTTACCCATTCGCTTTTACCCTTATGGCTCTGGACCATATAGGATGACTATGGGTCAGTGAAAACTAGTTGCAGGTTTGACCCAAATAATCTTGTAATCGATTTTGGCTTGAGAAGAAGATTCAAGGCTGCTAAGTTTCAAGATTAAGATTCATTTAATTGTATAGGGGCCTATCATGAAATGAGTCTCAATCTTAAAACGCTTTCCAAACATTCCTCAAAGGGAAAGTTAGTGTATATATATATAGTGACTCCACTTATTTCTAATCTTCTGCCTATCTTCAATTGGGAGGATTTTGATGCAGAATTTTCGCAGAATAGCAGTCATTTCAACAAGGATAACTTTCGGTGTTTTCAATTCCTTACTGTTCATTATGCAACAGGCTACTACTGGCCAGACGTGCTAAGGGCCTATTTAGCACCAAGGGATGGATCTACTATGTCAGATGGCGGAGCAAAGTGTCTCACTATTGCCCTCTGTCTTTCCCCTTCTTTGTGTATTTAAGGTTGCCAATACCCCCTCTCCAAATAGAAAAAAATGTAAAAGACATAAAAAGGAAAGAAGGTAAAAGAAAAAAAAAGAAAGGATGGAGGTCCAGTATTTAAAGTGTCACCCAAAAAGGAGGAGGGGGCTTCTGGGTGTGTGTGTGTGTGGGGGGGGGGGGGGGGGGGGCAGGCCCTGACCCCCCCCCCACACCTTGGTCCATCCCTTGCACCTTTCAGTTGGCAGTGTGATGACTGGGGATGTGGACTGGGAGGGACACACCTTGACTGGTGACTCGAGGCTTGCTTTGACAACCTCATTCAGTTGTAAATTACCCCGCTACTCCGACCGCACCCTGCCCCCAGCTTTACACCGCCCCAGTGGCTCACACAATATTGGCAGAATATTAATTTGTCACTTGTTGACTTGTTGGGGGGCTGGTGAGTAAGAGAGATGCTTTTCTACTCTCTGTAGGTTTAGGATGGACTAAAGGTGATAAAAAGGCCCATAGCAAACAGGGACAGGAGCATGTCTGGTAGCCCGTCACATAATGAACACTGAAAGATTGAAAAACACTGAAAGTTAACCGTGTTGAAATCACTGCCATCCTGCGAAAATTCTACATCAAAATCCTCCCAATTGAAAGTAGACAAAAGATATTGTAGAAATAAGTGGAGTCACTCTAAAGACTTCCTCTTTGTTTTCTACCTGCCTTCATTCATTAATTGCAATTGGAAAGATATCAGAATTTTTGATGGGACGTTTCAGCACACATGTCAAAATTTAAAGGTTCAACCAACATCTGTCGCAATTATATTTTCCCATTACCTTGTAATGTATCCAAATTCTAGAGTAAGCCCCCCACCAAAAGGGAGGAAGGGGACTCAACCTGGATATACTTTCCTGCCTGTCTGCCTCTCTGCTTGCCTACCTGCCTACTTCCCTACCTGTCTACTCTGCATGCTTCTCTATCTATTATATCTGACTGTTTCTCTTCCTGCCTCCCTGCCTTCCTGCCTTCCTGCCCCGTTCCCTACCTCTCCCTTCTACACAGAGCTCCCCCCCTCATCTAAACCTCCTATAAATATGAATATTCTCCCCCACCCCCTCCCCTCTCCCCCCACCCCTTCCTGGCCTCACCACCCCGACGCGTATTGAATGAGGATTGAATACAAACATGGCGCCTGCCTCATTTCTCATTTAGAAGAGTCACATTTTGATGCGGCATTGACAGCTGGTTCCATCGAGGGTTATTGAATTGTCAGCATGTTTGAGCACCACGACAGCAACCAGCGAAACAAGCCAATCCCCCACCCAAACAATGCTGGGCATCTTAATTTCACCACCCTTTTATTTTCAATATTTTATCACTAAATTTCACCACCCTTTAATCTTTAAAATATTTTATCAATTTACTGCTTGTAAAGTATACTGTAAAAACTGCCACATGACAGTTATTCAGTATGTGAGAAATGATGATATTCCTTTTTATTAATTGGGATTTTATTGAAGTAAGTGAAAATAAGATTCAGCAAAATTTTATATTCGTGAACAAAGGACATTTTACATTGCATGAACGTGCGATGTCATGTATGCGACATTACTTAATAACCTTTAGATATGTTTCATTTATGAATGTCGCCTTGTCAGAGGGATTGGATCGAATGAAAACCAGGCAGACGTCCCTCGCTGAAAACTAATTAAGCGTCAGTTTTATTAGCCTGCTCAGGAGAAAACTATTGCAAAATGGACTTTAAATCTACTCTTAATAATTCCGTCCTGACAGTAAAAGTGGAAGCATCAGGGCAACATCTTCACAAATAATCATCCTAATGAAAGGCAAGACAAAAGGTTTCTTATATTACTCGCGAGCAGGAGTACTTACTTTTGTTCCTCATGATGTAGGAAACAAAATATATAATTACTTAAGACATTTGTTTTCTTGGTTTTCTGGCATTGTTGTCCCCCGAATACGCCCCTGTAATAAGCCTCATCAGAGGTAATCACTTCCGCCCGCCATCTTGTCTGCACCTCGGGGGACAACCCCCCTATGGTGACAGCCATTCTCTGGTATTAATTAGCCTTCTTGGAGCAGTGTGTTTGATTAAGGCCTTAAGACTTTCCGCCCAGGGAAATAATTCTGCCCCTCCTGGCCCGCCGGAGTGGAGGCTCACTTTGAAGTGGCCGCCGCGCATACTTGGGGCTCCAGAGGGATGGGATTTGAGAAATTGTGGAATTTTTAGAAAAGGTGCATGTATGAATTGTTGACTGAAATTTAAAGATCATATCGCTCTTAGATTAAATTAAACACGCATTTTCTGTCTAACTTATTGAAAGTGGACTGGTATTTCCTAGCTGTCAATGATAGTATTGCATTACAGCGGAACTATGAGTTAGTTGGATAGAAGATGGGGACGAAAATCAAGCAAAACTAATTTCTAACGAAAAGTATATAAAAAAAGACAAAGAATGTGCTGGATCAGTGTAGAGGAAAAAATATTCATTTCTGGTGTTATTGGGTATTTGAATATACTCCTCCCATCATTCCATTCAGAATGAATTGAAATTGCTCTCAGTGAATATAATTGTTATGGTCATGAAAAACCTCTGCAAAAAGAAGAGTTACCTCAGAAGTATAGCGGTTGTCTTCTAATCGAAAGGTTCTGGATTCTATTAATTTTCCGGCCCAGTTTTTTAATGTAGCCATGGAGTGGTCCAAAACCTACCAAAAAGTTGTGGGCGTGCAGGATTTGTCCCTTATGCACATCAGAAAGATCCCAGATTCCCAATTGATTAGAAGAACAAGCTGGAATTACACATCAGAATGTATTACAACAAAAATAAGGAGGGACAGGGTACAAGCATCAACCTCACGGCCGGGGAGTGGTACAGGCTCTATGTACAGCTCCTTGTATTCATGTTTTTCGACATTATTTTGTATTTTGCTTGGGTGATAAAATATAGAAGACCGTTTTGGGTTGTCCTCGGGTGCCTGTAACACCCATGGGTATCATACAACCCTCAGGCTTCAACCTCGGGCTGTGATGAGCCCCTCTGGGTCATATGGCCTTCCTCGGAAGACCCCCGCAGGTGTTCGTATATCAATAGAACATGACACCCCACATAAAGTCAAATATAGACAAGAAGTTGTCGACAACAAGGCATGGAATAATCCAGTCCTGATTAGAAAAAACTATCCCCTAAGATCTTACTAAGACACCAAAGATAACATAACATCTACCAAATCAGCCAAGAATGCTCCAACACCTGCTTTGCAGTGTGTCCCTAGTACCAAAGACTGTTAGCCACCCTGGTGGGAGAGAGAAAGGCTGTTTTTGTTGTAGTCCTTTCATGACCCGGATACCTCTTGCATAATAGGTCCTTACACCCGCAAGAGTCCATGGCTACTAGTGGCCACCTAAAATCAGAAGAAATTCTTTTAATGGCCCTCTATGAATGGCATGGGGAACCCCTTTGATGGTCTATGTGTGCTGGCTGGTCTATGGTCCTACCTGCCATAAACCAGCAGCCCCAAAGCATGCTGGGATATGGGGTGGAATTCCCACCTAAAATGGTTACTGATTCACAGTCCTAGTTTGATCGGCTAGCAGACTAGGACGTAACTACAGTCTAGTGGGAGAGGGGGGCTCTTTTTGTTGTTGACGGTAAGCCTATTACTCCAGAACGAGGCTGAGGGGTAATCCCCTCAGACGCCGTGACGTCACAGACGGCTTACTTAGTGCGCATGCGCCGCGAATGACTCATTCAATCCGCGGGTGCGAAGAAAAGGTCCTTAGTCCATTTGTTGGCTTACTTGAGCTAATACTTTTTACCCCTTGGGTGCTGGGATAAAATGTCCATAATGTATGAAGCTAATACAATGAGTTTTTTACATAGAGGATTGATGGTAATGGTATTTCAAGAGGTGACTATCGCCAGGGTTTAGGTTTTTAATATGGTTGAAATGAAACTTAACTCATGCAATAATACAATACTTTTCATAATTCAAAATCATATATATATATATATATATATATATATATATATATATATATATATATGGTGTTTTGGCAATGCATTTTTCTGTAGAAATACTTCATAAAAATAACTACCAGTAAACTTCCAAACACTTCTGTTTTTCTACAGTTGTTTACCAGTTCTGTACAATATTTTCCTCATGGCTATGACTCCATTTTGGAATCCGTTTTCATCGATAATTAGTTTAGTGTAGTCTAGACGGCTGGCTTTCCGTTTGAATCACTAGCGTTGCAATAAAAATACTACATATGGAGTCACCCTAGAGGTACCAAAACATTAGTCAACACGAGAGCTGGTCGTCTGAAAGGGGTCAGAGCAGTCGGTCGCTTCCCTTTACGGCTTGCTGACACTTGTAGCTTTGTGTTTTTAACATAAACCCCAACTGCAGGTGCAAAATAAAATTTCACATTGTGAAAGCTCTTTTCTAATAAGTTATGGCTATTTCTGCAACATTCGATTGACAAAACAAATATAGTAAAAATGTGTTTGAATTATTGTGGTTCGAGGAGCAAAGTAAAAGATCTAGATCTGTTGTGCCAGGCACAACCCCATGTATTCATTTTCCTTCCACTGTATTGTAGAACATATCTAGTAAATTTGGCTTACTATTTTAAACTTTTACATTTTTCATATCTTACCCGTCATGGCATCGTCTCCTGTATAAGACGAGAACGTAATGCCCATGCAAGTCTTAGGAGGACTCAAATTGATTTTCGCAAACTGCTCATCTCAGATTTCACAGTTTTCTTGCAGAAGGTGTGAAAAAGCTTTTAAATTGGATCTGATTTCATATTGGAAATCCACTGAAAGAGCCTGCAAAATGCTGGTGATCACTGAGTGTTGTTACGTCAGAAGCCTTTCTTAATATTATGTGACCTTTGGTCTTGAATAGGTCTTAAAAAATTAGAACTTTCCGTAACTATCCCGATAATAAGTTACCAATACTTAGCTTACCCTGTGCTTCAGATTTCATTTACTCAATAATAGGTTATCGATGGTTAACTTACCCTGTGCTTGGTGAGGTTTTCAGTCACGATGGGACAGATCATGCCGGCTAAGGTGCCCACACCGTTGGACATACCCATTAAGATACTGGCGTACCGGGGCGCTATGTCCAGGTGGTTCACGTTAAAGCCTGCAAGAAAATAAACACAGGTATTTAGAGAAAAAACCAAAGAGGGAAATGTAATGTTAAATGCAATTAACAGACATGGATTGCTAGGTATAAAGACTTGGTTTAAAAAAACATATGAATGATCTCTTTCTACTCCGGAGAACATGAAAAAATTGTGGGTTGGATGGTTGTTGGTTTAAGCTACAAGACTCAGTAGCTCTGGAGCACTGGATGTTTCAACTTGCTCCTGGATGATCAAATCTATGAGGAGGTAGAGACCATACCCCTACACTTTTACCCAGGCAGGTGTTCTTTTATATGCAGTGTTCCCATAAGCAGAGCATGGCATTCAACGGCCGTTGTCATGGGTGGGATCAGGGGAAGTACACGTAGGCCCCAACAGACCTTTCAGATAATCTTGCTAAGCAAATTAAAGCAACATGAACTCATTTTAGGCAAAAAGGCCTTTAAAGTGCATCATTGTCTACAATCGGAAAGAGGTAAAATAGGATAAAATGCATTGAGTAGTCACGCACATTATATGGGCAATGTCTTAGTACATAATTTATGTATACCCCCTTCCCCCTTTTCTAAAATCCTGAATTCTATCTCCCCTCTTCTATAATACTCTCACTCCTATATGATGAGTACAGCAAACCATGATATCATTAGAAGCTGCCCCCAAAGGTTTACGCTGCCTTTGAAACTGCAGAAGTCCGGACTATTTTCAGAACATCCCTCTGCGTTCCGTTTCGTTATTTCCGCCACTTCCACGTCCGCCCGAAAGATTTTCTCCTTTTTCTAATGGAATTGCCTGATATCCATGTCTGCCTTCAAAGGACAGAAGCGTAGGTGTTGAAGTATACCGCTCCAGACAGCTTCCTTTGAAATCTCATCTTGTACATGTTAAAAGGAAAAGACCTCTCTTGCCCTTTTGATTCAATATTGCTTGCAACCTGCAACTATTTGCAATTTCCCCTGGTCTATTTTAGTTTGTCTTTTTTAACCACGTTTTGAATTTCCCAACTTTGATGTTGAGATTATTTGGTGTTGCGTTTAAATTATAAATGAGTCCGTTTTGATCCCTCGCCGAAGGCTGGGCAGTTTTTGTTTGCCCAAGGAAGAAATTGTATTCAATAATCAAAGTTAAATATCTTTCAGAAGCTTATGACAAGCATATAGCAAAGTTTCACAGGTAAATGATAGAACATACCTGACATGGCTTCTAAGCAGCTAAGGGAGGGTCCATGAGAGGCCCCCTCAAACGTTTTAAATGATGTGCTATACACTATCCCCTTGCAATTCTATTTAGGGGAACGAATCCTACCAAAAGCACTAACTTTTGTATATAGGCGGTATTATACTAAAGGACTTGGGCTGAGATGTCAACACCATATGATGCTATTACAGACAAATTCACATACAGAATTCTTATGATTATTGAAAATTGCCAATTTGGAACATGTTTCATATGTGTGATAAAGAATTTTATCTCTAATACATGCAATCTCTCTCAACATCGTTACATCGCCACCCATGTCGTGTAGTGTAATGGGGCCTTTACAGAAGAGTTGTACTCGGCCAACAGAAACGTATGCTGCTTTCGGCTAACTCTTTTTCTAATTCTCGGCTGACCCTTCATTTTAGTCATTAGTCCTTGGGCCTTAACATGTAGTGAAGAAGGGCCATATTGTGCGAAGGGGGCCCCGCTTAAAATGTTGGGTTTTAGAAATGCAAATATTTCATATCCGTGTCACTAATTTATGTCAATGCTGCAAGTTAGATTTAAGAAATGTCTCCATCGCATGTCATTACATGAGACACCGTTGAACTGTTGAATTAATGAAATGATCGTGTCAGTGTCCCGATTTTAAGGGTCTACAACCCATAAAATAGGGCGGTAAACATGCAATATCCACTGTAGAGACAAATCTCTTGAGGTTGCCATGGAAACAAACGCGAACTCACCTTAATATCGCCCATTTAGCTTCAAGGGAAGGCTCGGGTGGAGAGTGCAGGCTGACTATCTCCCCCCAGATTCTGTCTGACATTTCAATCACTCTGTGTGACCTCAGAAAGTCATATGACTCCCCAGAAAGTCGTTAGCAATTTCCAAGGAAAGGAATTCCCTTGCACTAACCCCTCCGCAGCAGAATTTCCAATCCACAGACATTTCTTACATTAACTTCTAGGGTTATCTTTTTCTTCCAATATTATGGACATAAATTTCTATTTGATACTTATGTCCATAGATAGGGCAGTTTTGCTGCAACTCTTTTATCATCCAAATGGATGAAGTTAAATTTGAAATCTGAGGACAAAATAAAGTTGCACCGCACAAGGTCTAAGTAATTAGATACTTAAGGACTACTTTGGATAGTTGCAATCTAAGATGTCTCATTTTCTGCATGTAAGGGTCTACAGGGAATTGCATGAGGGTGTTTAATGACAAAACCTCTCAGTGTTTACGACAAAACGTCTCAGTGTTAACGACAGGTTATGCCTGTTATAGGTAATACTGGAAGGGTGTAACTCAAGTGGGATGTCCCCATTGACAAGAGTGGGGACATTAACTTGATGTGACTGAGTTCACTCTTGATGCCCATGCAATCAGCATGTAGTTACATTCAGAAAATTAACGATTAGCTAGTGTTAGGTTAAAGGCATAGCAATCAAAGAACCTATTTATACAAAGTAGCCTACAACACATTGGTTTTGTATCAAACATAATGATCAACTTCCATATCAGATCATTAGCACTACATGAAACATTAGTTTGGTAATTCCCAAAATGTGTAATATACTATTAAGTTCTAATAGGAATATCAGATTATAGGGGGTCAGGGGGTCCTGAGGTCCCCCCTCCCCCTCCCCCTCCTTCTGGCCACGTTAATTTGTCAAAATGACAAAAAGAAGTTGCACTTGTATGCACATAACATATACAAGTCACGACGTTTTAGTACTTAGCCTATATATGGGGACTCCCTCCTTTCTGAAATCCTTTATCTGCCTATCTAAACTGGTATAGCAATTCTATATGAAAACCGTATATATGAGTTTCTTATGATACATACCTGAGATGGCAAAGCCTGAGATGCCGACGGCGAGCGTCAGACACGTGATGGCAGTGGCTGTGTCCCTGGTGTACCCAACACCAAGCAAAAATACCGCCTCAAGACCAAATCCTGGAAGAAACAAATAGAGTGATTAGTACATAGTTTAGATAGGAAGTTATCACTGTATGTCTTGTTTATCTCCCTTACACTCCTTGGACAGTACTGAAGTGATATTTTGCAGAAGGGTATAAGAGATAAATCTAACATTTTTTTAATGAAATATAAAATAGACATGCAGGCTAATGAAACACTGTACTCTTGAGGTTTAGATTAAAGAATAAGTGAACCTTACTTATTGATGCATTAGAAACAAAGGGCTAAGCAATACATAATGCTGTCTGAGAAAAATTCACAGCAGAAGTATCCAGATATGGGGAAAATGTCAACTGATAACAAAGCTAATTGCAATTGTTGTATAGGGTAATGTGCGGTTCCCTAAGCATATTTTAGAGTGATTGCCTTTAGTATGTGATATTTGGATGTAGGCCTACATGTAATTAGCCATATTTTCCAAGAAATTCTACAATAAATCAGTCTAATAATTTGCTGATTCAGCCCAGTGAGTACTGCGTTTAAGATGCTTTAAAAACGTAATGCATCAGAAAAAACATGCGAAACAATGCATGGGAGGATGGGTGTTGAAAATTACCTGCCAATCCTAGAATTGAATTTATAGCTGCCTTTGATTTATTCATGCCATTATGGCCTTTGACAAATTTATTTAAAGTGCAGCGTGAGCCCTGAAATTAATCAAGAGAATGACCAGAGCAAAACAACCTGCATGCACAATGGCCATAGACCATTTGCCAGTTCCCTCTTGCTGCAGTCCTACTCAGGACATCAGCCCTATAGGCGTGACGGGAGTTTGTCCCTGGGCGCGGCCATATTGAAAAAGGGAGGATTCTGATTGGCTGAAAAGTCTCGCTTGACCCCCGACAGCCAGTGACGGCAAAGAACTACGCATGCGCAGAGATAGACTCCCGACTGCCCTATGCTACGGCATTATAGGTGGTAGAAATCATCCATTTTCTCAGCTCTCTCATATTTTAATATCTTCTAGTATTTTATAGATCAGGACCACAGCTATCCAAAACTATCTCTATTTTTTCTTGGAAGTAATTATAAGAGATACAGGGAGACAAAAAATATTCTTAAGCACTGAGTCTATGGACAGGAAGTTCGTTTATGGGTAGGTGTCTCACGCCATAATTTACCACACTGAGCCAACTGGTAAACGGTCTATATTTGTGACAGGCGCCATGGCGGTTTCGCCCCAAAGCCCTTCACAAAAGACCCACTGTCAGTTTTTATTTCTAACCCATCCCTCCATCGAGCCAATCGGGCTTTGAATATTGGCCACACAAATTCATCTGAAATTCAAGCCCGACCCCAACAAAAAGAAAGAACAAAACCCATGAAGGAAAAAAAAAGTTATTCTTATGGTGGCCTAGTTCGCGCATGCGCAGTAGGTAATTGGTGAGAACCTGCATATTGTGGAGACACCTGGGAACGTCAATCGGAACTGACACTACATGCACTCTCCAAGCAGATGTTTTGTCTATACCTTCCTTTAGCAAACTTATGGTTAAGTTAAATGCAATTGAAAAAAGAAAAAAAAAAAGAAAAAAAGAAAAAAAAAGAAAAAGCAAACACACAAACATACAACAAAATGTAGATGTAGGATTTTGCAAAGATAGGAAGGGGGAGGGCGCTATTCCAAATTGGTTTCTAAATGAACTTTTGCTAATTCTAAATTAATATTATTTTACGTAGAAAAGCACTGTTGCGTTTGAAACCATACCATTGTTAATTGGGGGGAAAAAAAGAAAAAAAAGCAAACACACAAACATACAACAAAATGTAGATGTAGGATTTTGCAAAGATATGAAGGGGGAGGGCGCTATTCCAAATTGGTTTCTAAATGAACTTTTGCTAATTCTAAATTAATATTATTTTACGTAGAAAAGCACTGTTGCGTTTGAAACCATACCATTGTTAATTGGAAAAAAAAAATTGATCCTGTTACTTTAATATTTGACTGTAGGCTGTTGTTCCTTTCTAGAATGAGCTTATACTATAACATATCAAAATCCCAACCCTAAGTAATTCTAATATTCTCTCCCATATCATTCACCAGTCACACATTTAGAGGTTCTACGGCAATCACACGTCACGACGGGCAGAGACTGCCGACTTCCGGTACACCGTGTATCTGCTTGGAGAGCACACGTCGGGCGTTGAGGTCTCGCGCGGCTAATTCAGTTATCGCGGGGTGGCGGGTTTCTGGGGGAGGTTGTAAATAACTTATTCATGGCGGACGTGGCGGCGAATTGCGGGTCATCAAAAGGTAATTGACGGGCGGGTGGCGCCCCCACCGGCGAGGGTTGGTATCATCCGTCATCCCACCACCGCCGAGGCAGACAGAAAAAAATGTAGGTGGTGACCGTGGTGACTGGTGGGTGACGGAGGGGGTGGGGTACATTTTTGCAAAATGGTTGCAGTTTCTATCATAGGGGATAATTTCGAAAGGGAGAGGGTATACTGTCAAATTCTTACACAGGGGGTCTGGACTGTCAGGGGGGTCCCAATGTCGCATGTCAAATTTAAAAATGGCCAATATCGCAAGTTTATGTCGCTTATTTTCCTCTATGTCGCATGTCAATTTTTAGAAATACCTATGTCGCATGTCCCTATGATTTTAACCCTGTCTGTCGCGTCGTTAGGCCCCCATGTTGCATGTCGATTTTAAGAAATGGCCATGTTGCCATGTTGAATTTAGTGGTCAAGACCCATTACAAATGTTTCTGTATCCCCTCTAAAATATATATAGTGGCAACATAATGCCTGCCCATTGGGATATAAAGTTATAATACAAATGTACACCTCCCTCTATTACCAAGACTTGGTAAAATATTAGAACAGTATAGAAACATGGCTCTATGTCAAAATAATGACTTTTAGATACCTCACAGTGCAGTCTCACAGAACAAATTCTAAAAAGTGTCCTCTCTATTACACAGGACACAGCCCCCAATAAGCAGTTAGGTCTCACATCACTAAATCCACGCCACCTCTCTCCCCAAAAGCCTATGCCAGTTGGAGGCTGACAAGGGGGCTTGCAATCGCTTAGCGGCTTTTGATCGCGACAACATGTTTCATGTCGCTAATAAACAGCAGCACGTGAGCGGCCAGACAAATGAGATGATCAAATCTGTTTGAATTCCACCTGCATCCCTCAATTAATTTCAGATAATGTTACAGCTTTCGCAGAACAGCCTTTCCATAACAATGATGAAACTGAGCTCTGACGCTATCCGCCCAAATCCTCTATTCGCAGGTGAGCGCTATCCGCACTTTGATAAAAATCATTCCCTAAATCACTTCAAATGAGGAAAGGCATTCCACAAATGATTGTCACTGAAATGAAAATCAAGATCAACAAGAAATGAAAGCAGACAGAATTCACTGTTGCAGTCATGCTAACAAATTTCCTGTAATCGGTCTTTTTTCGGGCTGTTCCGGCATTCGTCATGTTTCGACAGCAATTAGGGAGGAGTGTATAATTACACTTTTGTTTCTAGGTCTGAGGACTAATGCGCTTTAGAGCAATAACCACCACTTAAGGTTGTCTGACATTGTCATGCCTCTCCACATCATTTGTCACGCCAGAGAATAAATTCCCTCAATTTCTATGCCACTCCAAAGGTATTTAATTATTTTATTTGAAGTGATTATATTTACATGGTATTAATTTTGGTGCATCAAAGTAATTCAGTGTGGGGAAAGGGAACTAAGAAAAGCTAGGAAAATGAACATAAAATGCCCTTGAAAACGGACAGAAAAAGGAAGATAATTGATAGGAATATTTCCAAATAAGAGGTAAAAGGGAATGAATTTATATAGATTTTGTCCTAGATAGAAACTATACAAAGAATAATGCTATTCGTATAGGATGTACAATGTGAAGAAATTTTCCATAGAACCCCTTGTGAATCTTACGTCCATAGTAAATTCTAAAATAAATATCATTATTCATTTACCTAAAATGCAATCTAACCGTTACATTTTATTCACATATGAAAAAAACAACCGTTACCCCTCTGGATTCAGTTTGTTGCTATACCATTACTCAGTACAATTTCTTACTTTTCTGATTAATTTTTACAATAATCAGCAAGGTTACACCATGGCCCTTTTTCACCACACATTTTAATGCATTATATGAAATCCAATCTGAGCTCTGTCAAGGTGCAAATCTATTTGCATCTCACGTGAGTGATTTCTCATAGTTTCAGAAAAAAAGTCTTTTGCCATTGTTTTTATTCTTATTCAGTATCACTGTAGAAATCACCTGTCACTACTCATCTCTGGCATCCCTCCTCCTCCTACCCATCTGTCTCATAAATTCCCATTATATTCCACAATTTCCTTTTTTATTCCTAAGCAATCAATCAGAACACTGCGCCAGACTATCACTGGCATGTCAAACCTCCACCCTGGACGATTCTTTCATTTCTAAAAGATGCAGTGTCTCATCTAAATGTCAGGGTGATGATTCTTCAAACTTTCTTGGCATGACTTGGTTATCATGGCAGTTTGCTCTCAAAGGTATAATTTTATGTTGCTGATTGCAGAGAGAGCCTGGGTATACTGGACTTTGCTAAGGATATAAGTCGCAGTTATCTTGTTGTTTCAGTCTGACTGTTTGATAAAATATTACAGGGACATTAATCCCACTATACATACAATAGTCTCAGAAAATATAGTATATAATTGTATATATAGCATATGTACATATTATGTAAATACTTTCAATTTGTTATAATTTCCATTGTTTATGTCCCCTAACTGACAATTGCCTACAGGGTATGACATTCAGGGAATCAGAAGATCACATCCAGGGCCCATATATATCTTCGTAACTGATTTTAGTGATTAGGCTAATCAGCTAAAATGTTATCACCATAATATAACACCTGCTTCTGTCTGTTACTAAAAGCAGGGATATGATTTCAAAATAACATCGAAAAGGGGTTGTTAGGTGTAGTTATTTTGATTGACAGACAAAATAGATATGAATGAGACACTAATCAAAATTCATATGATAAGCCTAATACTTGAAATTAGTTATGGAAATATGGCCCCAGGACAATATGTGGTCCAAACCCAAGGTGAGACTAAAAGGTTACAGTCTAGTGCCAACGAAATATCCCCACTTACCTCCACAATTAAAGATCTTTCTGACTGCGGTCGTCGTGAGGTATCCACGTTTCCGCAGGTAGTCAGCCAGCATGCCCCCGAGGGGGACCACAATGGTCATACACAGGTGGGGCAAGGCAGACAGTGTTCCACTCTGAAACAGGAAAAAAACAATTAATTAATTAATATATAAACCAGTGAAATATGAATATATCAGGGCAACATCATTGTCATGTACAGATTGGCGATGCAGATAATGTTCCAATCTGAAAAGGAAATAATAATGTTTATCTAATTAATTAATATTAATCTATGAGTCAGTAAGTTATAAATTTACCAAGGGATCGCAAATGTCATATACAAATTGGTGAGGCAGACAATGTTCCAATCTGAAACAGGAAATCATAATTATTTATTCATCATGATGAATAATTACATATACATATATCAAACAGTAATTTACAAATACATTAGGAGCACAACAGTTATACAAAGATCGGGGCAAGGTAGTGAGTATTCCACTCAAGTATGACCTCTAGGAAAACAAGTCAGAATAAAACTGAAAATAATACCAACAACCAGAAGACTGTTGTGTGCCCTTACTACAAAAAACGATCCCGTAAACGCTTAGATTTGCAATTCGCTCTGACAAAAAGCATTCCGCATGCTGATTGTTAACATCATTAAAGGAGCCCCAATCACCTAGCTAATTACTGAGCCAAAACAAAGCAGAAATCACTCAAATCAGACAACCAGCCATGTTTCATCGTTTGCGCCCGGCATTCGGAATGTGCCTAGCCATGGACGACCGAATCAGGAAACAAGATGTGAATTTCCCTTGCGAAACACTAAAAATGCTCACAAATTTTACTGTGAATGTCATTCAGGGAACTCATTCAATTCTTTTCATTACTTTTCTCATTGTTAATGTAGTCTCTACAAAACCCCAAATGTCCTGGGCTGCCCTTATTTCAGTGTCGAAATGGAATTACATTGTAATGCAGAAATAATGTTTCCTCTGGGCGAATTAATGCTTGTGCACTTCGCTTTTTCCAGCAAAGATTAAAATTTCAAAGATGGGACTGCATTCCTGGATCTGTGTTTTCTTATTGACTGCCTTGCCATGCACTGGGGCATTATTACTATTTCATTGTGGGGCCTGTTTTTACCTGAAGGTTCCCCTTTAAGGTAAAAACCTTGCACATGCGCACAAACACGCTCTTCTGCCTCGTTTTGGATTCAGGTGACCTCCTGACCTTTGTAGCAGTGGGGAAGCGCCACCTGGCGAATGTTCTGAAAGTCTTTACATGTTTGTTGCAGCTGGTAGCAAGTTTTACCTGCCCTCCTCCCACATCCGGTCCTCACAGACATGGAGCTGTGGACTGTTCTTTGAAGTCGTAGACTAGTGAGGGAAGGATAAGATGGGCTCAGTTTCCCTATGTCCCAAGTCTGAACAAATACATCAAGGCTGGACAGTGCCTCTTTGGGATATATATGGCCATTCTAATGCCCCTTTCCTCTGGCATCAACTATAGTATGGTCTCTGAGGCTTGCTCTTGATTAACAGAACAAACCTGGTCAAATACTTATTTTCCAATCTATTGACACATTTCTTATAGATTTCTGGTCAAATCGCTCAATGGCTTCATCAGTTTTGATCGCTTTTGATCAGTTACGGTCGCAACAATGTTTGTTAAATTGATCAATGGCCACCCTCCCTCTCCCTACCAACCCTTTTACACCACCGGTATATGAACGACTGACAATCTAGATATCAAGACCATGCCTAGTCTCACCAATTTCTTTTCATTTTCCAATCATTTACAAACACGTTTTCAGGCCACAGTTTCCCTACTGCAGCGACTATCATTTGATAACTTTATATATAAATCAGGCCATAGTGGCTTGGTGGATCACCTCCCTCCCAGATTCTAACACAACAGCCACAGGTAGTTTGGTTGGCGGTAGACGTCAATGATTGGCCCTCAGGTAGTACACTCACTCTCCCCGCACAAACGGGATGCATGACGTCACGCAATGCTGAGTCATCACTTTTCTGTCTGCTCATGCGCAGGTCTGGGAGCAGTCGTATCATAAAACAGCAAGGATTGCTCTCGATGTATACCTTGTCTTTCCAACCAGAATCATCTTATCTTGGAATCCACATCATTGAATACTGTAGGAGAATGAATCAAAAAGGTTTGATTTTGATATGTGTGAACCTTTTAGTTGGCATTTAAATCGGAAAACAATTGGACCAATCCAATTTGCTAACCAGCATGGGTCACGTGACAACTCTATCACGTGATAGAGTTGTCACGTGACCTCAGTGTCAGGTGGTATCAGCTACCTTTCGCTGGTTCACGTCAGTAGCCTGACACTATAAAGAGCTACGCCGGGAAGCAGCGGAGGCAGTTGATGTGGGAGGGTTTGATAACAGTGACACAGTCTCAAATACTTTTATACTCGTTTTATATATCAAGAGATGTCTTTTTATAGTCTTGTACTTGACTTTCAATGTGCTATTTAAAGAAAGGGGAGTGGCATCTTATGCAGTGCAACCTTTAAGTTGCATAGAAATTTAGAAGTTTGGAAGAACTTTTTGGATGTAAATTGGCAAACGTAGAACCATATGTAATGTTACTTGTTGCCCCTGTCGCCCCACTCTCTTTGAGGTAATAAGTGTTTTTCTCGTTTCTTATTACTCGTACTCATAATTTCACTCCAATGATCTAAAGCCAAGGTTAGACCGAGACTACACGAAAAATATATCAAATTAACTTTTAAAATCTATCACATCATTGTCACCTTTATAAAGCAGTTGCTTATAAAATGATGGTAACACATAAATTTGTCTTCTCATTTTTTCTTCATTTTCTGTAATCATGAACTGATCACAAAGTCACATGATCCCATCGGTACTTTACCCATACACATTGTATGTAGCATTCCAAGGTTGCTCAACCCCCACTTTCCATAACATTCACCACCCCCCCCAGAGATATCATCTCATTTACTCTTCTTTTTAATTTAAGTATGTGATAATAAAGCATTGTCCAACCCATCTCACGCCCTGCATGTATTCAATTAAAAATGACATCTCAGGACAATGCCTACTTTCTTATTCATCCCCTCTGCTCTCGGATTTCACCGGCTTTGGGTCCCCTCAAATGAAAGTTGCAGAGAGAAGGTAATTTGATTTTCTTCCAGGCATGGCGAAACATTCCCCTGGGATTAAGTTTTTTCATCGAGGGTATATAGGAGGATAGGGTACAGCGTTGAATGAGTGTGTTGAAGGATAGTGTGAAAATAATTATGAATCTGAGATGAAAGAGCTTAAGCATATGATTAGGGGGAATGAGTGTAGGTAATAAGGTTTTATAGTAGAATTTCCCGGATCATGGAGCAAGATTAAATGACATACAAGACAATTTATTGCACCAGGTTTCAAGTTGTTAGAAAGATCCTTATCCTCATCCTTAACAGGCGAAAGAATAAGTCAATAACAATGATTGAAGACATAGTTAAAGATGGTACAGTATCATTGGTGATGACATAGTTAAATAATATACAGTATCATATGTGAAGATCATGAAATGTCATGAGTGATGGCATAGTTGTACACGATATATCATTTAGGATCAACCCCTCAATAAGTGAGCACAAAACCTGAATATTTATAGCTGATAAGCGGAGGAGGAGAGTAGGAATGTCAAGAAATAGGTGATTTTCTAATATTTCTTAAGCCTGTATTCAACAGACCGCTTTTCAAAATCGGCAATAAAGTATACATGTATTTTTTTGTTTTTTTTATTCTTATTTTCTTATATACAGGATACAATTCAAACTGTGTGTCTGGTCCCCAATTGTGGTCCTGTGCACCATTTGGGCACAATACCGTGCAGGGGTCATCCAAATATTATAATATGATCCAAAAGGGTTTACAACTACCTTCCAAATGGTATATAGGATGTATGCTATCATGCCATAAATATTCTTGGAAGGACAACAACAAAATATAAAATCGCCACAATCAAAATCGGTCTGTGGAATAAGGCTACAAAAAGACCAACACTTACTTTGGAGATGTCAAAGTGGAAGGCATCGTTGAAGTATTTGACTTGGGTGATAATCAGGAGATAGAATGACCAGGACCGACAGAAGTTGGCTACGATGATGGCGTATACAGGCATGGACGTGATGAACTTCTTCCACGGCGTTGACAGATTCTGAAAATTATCATGATAAAGTTGTTTAAAGTTTGAAGTTTCCTAAAATTGTCAAGGTAACATTGATTAAGTCTGTAGTATCTGAGAATTGTCCAAATATTTAAGGTTGTTTCAGTTCGTAGGTTCTGAAAACTGTGACGATAAAGTTGATGAAGACGATGAATGTAGACTACATGGTTGTAGTTGGGGATTGAGAAGATATGGATAGACGTTGTGCACATGACATCACCTCTCCCCTAAGTGAGCTGGGCGCCATTTTGGTGATTAATTTAAGATTGTATTTCTTCAAATCTAAAACCACATATAGGTCACATATTTAGACTCAATCCCAGTAAACACACTAATGTTGACTCAATATTGAATCAATGATTGCCATCAATATTGAATCAACGTTTTATATCAGTTGATATTGGAAGTTTTTTCAACTATGAAAAGCTAATGTTGATTCAATGTCAACTTTCAATATTGATACAATGTTGAAATCTGACATTGAATTAACATTGTTGATAAAATTTGTTCTAAATATGAGAAATAAGTGCTTAATCATCACTCAGATTTGTGAAAATATTCATTTGCTGTTCTTGAAACTTCCCTTCTATAAATCAAGGGAAAGGTGAAATAATGGTTCACAATATTTAAAAAGCAAAATCCTCCCCCTCAACTAAATTATTCTTATATCAATAATTTATTGAACCTTTCTTGGTCAAATACCAAGATTAAGGTCATCTATTAGTATTTCCCCTACCAAAACCTTTGTATGGATAGGCAGCATTAATGTCAGGTGGTCTGACAATGCATGGGAAGAGATACAAAGGAACTCCAGTGGTTTAAACCTGTATGTAATTACTTTTCGCCGAAAAAGGTGTTTTGACATGACACGCTTCAAAAATTGCAAAATTACACAAAATTTAACAAATGTTTGTTAATTCTTTTCATGTGAAAGAATTTATTATATTAAACATAGTCTAAGATACCAACAGTTATTTCTGAATTATTTTGACAATTATGACTTTAGTTCCTTTTTATATTGAAATAGTCAACATTTTGACAAAGTTGGCAGACAGTGCCCCCTGGTGGTGGATTGATGTGCAATTGAAAATATAATATTTATTCAACATTGATAACTCAATTGCAAATCAATGTAAAAAAGGATTGATTCAAGATTGATTATCAAACATCTAGGCAATGTTAACATAAAGGCATTGGATCAACATTAAATTCTTCAATATTGATAACTCAACATTGAATCAACATCAGTTGCCAGTATTGAATCAATTTTGGGAAATCAACATTTGGCCAGCATTTAGATATGATGGATTGCTGGTTCAATCCACTTTCAATATTGATTCAACACTGGGTGTTTATCTACCTCAAGCGGGCTTATATGAAAGCATTATTCAACAATTACTATCCTTAGGAATTCAAGAGTTCTTTAACTGATAGCCACGTAGCATGGTATGATAACATGGTAATGACCAAAACGTGGCCACTTGATTATGTGTGCACAAGATCTATAGTGAAGTCTGTATGATAAGACTTCTAATACTTCTCGGTGATGGCTAAGTGAGCCACTTAAGATTAAAGTTGCAAGCGATAACTTACTTTGTTTGAAACTCCGGTTTTCGTGTTCTCACTTAGCGTGGTTTCGATGTAGATCCGCTCTTCTTCGGAAATATAGGGGTGGGTGGAAGGTTTCTCGTGGGTGATGAACCACCAAAACACGAACCAGCACACTCCGAATGCTCCTAAAAACAGCAGAAAATACACCAAAAATTAAGATAATTTTAAGATAAAAACAGAAAAATACAAGACTAATAAAGATACAAAACAAAAACGACAGGAACAACTTTTAGAATATTAATTAGTTTTTTTGAGGGAAGGTGGGCACATCGTTTTGCCAAAGATATTACGAAATTTGTTATGGCTAATGAAATTATGTTTACTTTGGAGAAATTTTCAATTTCAGTATAAATACTGGTGAATTGTTTTCATCCAATAATACCGCTTCAAAGTTGATGGCCTTAAGTTGAAATTAAATCTTCTCCAAAAGTCACGTTTGACCTTTAGAGTTCATCAAAGGGTAAACTCGATACACGATTTAATCTAAGTTTTAGTTTAATACGTGCCATTTTGCTAATGAAATTGAGACAAGTTTTTCTAATCAACTCTGTGAGACAAGTAAGACAAGCAAACATTATTTTGAGCCAGAATATTGTACCTGAGCGTGGGAGCGTATTTAATTATGAGAATAATGTAGCACATACAAGACTCTTTAGAGGCCTAAATTCACAAGTTTTGGTTGTGATATCCAAAATGTAGTAATTTGAAATCGAATTGGTCTGATAGAAGCATCTGGTTTTCCTCAAAGATTGGTTGGTGTGTAGTAATTTGTTCAGCAAACTTTCAGTCCAGGAAAACCGACAAGAAATGGAGGAAGTAAATTCAAAATGCGTATATGAAATTATAATGTATTCGCAATGTCTGATAGATGCTGAGATATCCAAGTTTGAAAGTATATTCATGATATTTTATGAAGTCTTTGATATTATCAACTGTAATATAATCAATTTTTACCTCCAACAGTTTTGTCTGATATCAACGAGGACCTAGCGCTATATGCTTCAAGAGCATATTTATGCTTAGATAAGGCGTCTACCAATCGGGGATTTAAGTTGGGAGGGGGGGGGGGGGGGGGGCTCAGAACCCCCCGGACCCCCTAAATTCACCCCTATGCTATATACATGTCTCAATGTAAAGGGAATTATGATTTGTGCTGGAACAGAGAATCACGGTGTTCTCTCTACATTTCATCACAACAATTTAATCCATCCAAATAAGTCTTTTAAAACATAAACAATTGGCCATTACCTAGAGATGAATAGCTTTGAAATGTCTATTAAAACAAAATAAAAAAAACACAGGATCTAAAATATATTTTTTCAACCATCCCCGGCCAAAGGCTATGTCTACCTCCTTTCCTGCCCGGCCTGCCTTGACCGTAATTAACTTCGTGTTCGTGATTAGAGAAATAATCTGGCCGAGTCAGAGCCCACCGACAGCGGATCTTCTCCTAATTGAAACCAGGATAATTGACATGGACAAGAACCGCCCAAGTAGGTGAGTGATTTTACCCTGTTCACAGGGGGACTCCCCCGACCGCCCCCATTCACCCTGTTCCCAACCGTCCGCTGCTTTGAACAGACATGCACCAGTTACTTATGGGGTTCCGAGTGGGACTCCTTAATTTCGCGAAACAGCATATATATATATGGATAAGAAATTATTGACTTTGTTTTTGAGTTATCATAGTTTTAGATACATTTTAGCTTTGACTGTGAGTGATTCTACTTTGTTCATATTGAGTGGTTACCTGTACTTCATCCACCTAGCCTGAAGAAATGTAAGGGCTATATACCCTTTAGCATGCTAGGAGGATTTAGACATCAGTTTAAAGAAAATAGGATATTCGTGAATTTAAGTATATGCTTCTTTAAAGGCTATAGAAAGTTTGTTATTGTAAAAAGAGACATTTTAATCCAATATTCATTTATAAGTGCTAGAAAGTGCATGAGAAGAGAATCGGTTGGCATATTCTCGCATGGTGATGAATCACTGGCTTCAGGGGGCAGAAACAGGATTTCGGAAAGAGGGGGTCTGCATCAATTATGGGCTAAGTACTAAAACATTTGCGCATTTGCGCACAAGTACACACCATATTGTTCTCTTTGGCAAGTGTAAGTCCTCACCAAAAGGGGTGGGGGGTGGGGCAGGATCCTGGATCTGCCCCAGGGCTTTATATTTTTTTGGGAAGTTAGGCTGTGTTGGGAATTGGGCTACCTTACTTCACGGTTGCCGTCTAAGGAGGAAGGATCTTACGTATTAAACGGTTTTTGAAAGTTAGGTTCACACTTGGCTCCCTACACCCCTACACTCCCTCTACCCCTCCCCATGGCTGATAGGATTAAGTGATACAGATTTGTGCATGTCAGATTGTCAGTTTTAATAGAGGCCTCCTGCTGCTATAACAGCCACAAAGAAAGTAGGCCCTTTGTCTTACAACAGGATTAGCTGTGTGAGTGTTCATAGGGAAAACATGGGGCTAAAGGCGGGTCCCCACGTGGCGATTAAACCCCGGCGATTAGTGCATTTCACTGGCGACCAAGGAAGAAATATTGGTCGCTGGGCGACTAAGTAATCGTCGGGGAACCAAAAAATTAATCTTCACGTTGGGACGCTCTTGGCACCAAACTCACGGCGACTAGAGGACCCATAAGTCGCCCTTCCCACCTATTAACTGCCCTAATCGCCGGCGACTAGAGAGAAATATTAAACATGTCAAATATTTCGCCAAGAAACCACAGCGATTAATGGTTTAATCGCCAGACATGACGGCGCCAGTGTAAGCTAAGTCGTCGGGCGACTAGACAATCGATTATCACGTTGGTCGCCATCCAATTCTTCCATCTTAATCGCCCTGTGGGGACCAGGCTTTATAGACTTCATACAGCCTAACCTAGAAGTTACCACTGAGAAAAATGGTAGGATCTCAAGAGCATTAATATTTTGTATATGTTTCTTTTGGTTGATGGATTAGTAGAATTCTACATAAATTTGAGCAACAGTTATAGTATATTTAGGTTGTACCTAGAAGACACCATGGTGATCGTCTATCCACAACTGTATTTCAATTGTGCCAATTAAGCTGAAAATGTTTTACCCCGCACAGGACATAGAACTAGAAATCAGACCTTCCAATTAGTTAACCAGCTTTTATTAAGATTTCATAATGCTGAATTACAACCTAACGCTAGGATTAAATTTGGCTCTAAGGATCTTTGGTGAACTTGTTTATAGTCATCTAACCTATACAGTTTGACTCCACTACACGATTATACTGATGACTTCAAAATATTAGTAAATCTTTGACTGTCGCTCATGTTCGTTAGCTTTTTCGTCTTTTTGTGTGAACTGGGTTTAATTTGTAAATGGGGCCTTACCGTAAAAGTAGTGATGCGTAAATGGGCCTTACCGTAAAAGTAGAAGCAGGCGGACCAGCCCATGTACTCGGTAAGTATCCCGGACAGCGGCATGCCAACCACGGCGCCTGCGTAAGAACCTGCGCAGAGAAAACACATAGAAAACATGGTTAGAAAGGGTGTGATACAGCATGGATAAATGTTATAAAAGTAAACCTTTTCATTAAACAGACTGTAAAGGTTATATGCTTGTAAGGATGTGTTTAGCCCAGCACTCTCCTAGTACCAGAAAGACATAATTTTCGAAACACTATAAATTATCTTGTAACTTACTAGGTTTGATTGACTTCTCTTGGTTTTCTGCGAATTATATGTATACATAGCAATATAAACATCTGAAATCAACATGTGCACTTGCCTTATAATGTTTCATGGTGATATCGTAGTTTTATAATCTTTATAGTTTTTGGAAGTAGGGGAATGTTAAAATACGTAAGTAGTATACTGTGATTAGAGTTTTACTCTGGCAAATAAGCGGTTAAAAACTGTACTGATGATTTACCTATTTCCTTTTCTCTGTTCAACATGCTGTTATGCCTTTACTATATCAAAATGAGAGAACCCGGCTGGTCCCTCCTCGCCCCAGTCACAACATAGCCTCGTTCCCGTCAACATGTGACCTTGGACCCCAACCCTGACCTTGACCTTGTTAGAGACAAAGCTGCGCCTGCGCAGAGCGGTCTGCGCTTTCAGTTGAGATTAACCTTTGGTGAAAGCTTCCGACCTAAGGCTGATTAGACTAATGTCTACATGGGGAGTGGAGGAAGGGGAGGGGGGGTAGGGCTTAGCTTAGGACATTAAGGTCCCGGGTCTTTCTTGTAGGACCTACTGCGTCTTCGGCAATGGGCCTTTTATCATGTAAGTATGCACCAAAATGGGGAAGATGGGAAAGGGGGAGGTGAGAATTTCCGGAAAATACATCTACGTCCCTGTATTTCCAATGGGTAGAAAGAAAGAAATTGGTGTCTAAAATGCAGGATTAGATAATTTAAGAATACTCTGATATGGTCGTTCACTAATAATGTATAGGTCTATGCACGTTAAGAAAAATCCGATCTAGACTCCTCCAGCCAAACCATTGGGTACAGTGCATTCGTGAGGAACGTACACATATTTTCATGAATTTCAGACCCCCTTTGCCCCACCTATCTTATGGAATTAGATAAACCTTCTTAGTAAATTTAAGTGCACTCATATTGTTAACTGTAAAAGCAAAACAGTGATATAAATGTATGTTCTCATGATGTTTGCCATTATGATCTATAGATTCTAAAGTTTATTAGTTTTATTCTTTCATGGACTCCCTTACCCCGCCTTTGAGGGTCCAGCTGGCCCAGGTTCAGTCACTATGGCAACTATCACAGTCTACACCCAATTAATGCCTCATCCAGCCACATGGGGGCGCCCCAGAGAGCCATGGAGGCTTGGGGTTGTAGTACAACTAGCACAGAGAGGACTGGACGCTGGAGGTATAGAAGGCTTGCAAATGAGGCTTTCCATTAACTTAAGTTGTCGCATATTGAAAAGGGTTTTAGAGACACCCCTCATGCCCATTAGAAATGTTTTAAAGCCCTTCAAGCCCCACACACATAGCGCCCAGCTATATGTTTATAATTCATTGATGACCTCATAGCCAGTATTCAACAACTGACATTGCTATCACACTTATGTGTGATGCTCAAAAGTTTGGCATGAAAGTCAGTCAAGAATGAACAACTTTGAACAACGCAGGGAATTTAATTGTTCTATCTAGTTTGGAACAAGAGGATGTTCTTACAAACAAAGGTTAGGAAAGGGGAGCAATAAGGGAGATGATGGGTGGGAGGGGGAGCAGGGGAATAGTGGGGGGTAGGGAGGCCCTGGGAGCTGTGTAAGTAGTGAGATACAGAAACCAGGGTACTGGGGTTAGGGTTGGGTCTCAGGTGGGCCTCCACAACGATGTATAGTAGGACGCCCCTGGTTTTGTACATGACCACCATGCCGACCACCATGTCAACATCTGAGTCTGGACTTATGGCCGAGTCATGGTGCATCAACTGTTAACCCTTTCTCAAAATATAATTCTGAATCAACGTGGCTCACTTTCGTAGTTTTGTACAGTCGTACATTTATATTAAACCCCATTAATATTTGCTGAAGGCAACTTCCTCCTTGAGATTCATTGCGATCAGAAAATTACAAGCATAAAAGATATTTATCATAGAAGACATACACGAGCAGGGTAAGTCTTGAATCTCAAGGAAAAAATCGCATTTAGCGAATGGGGCTTTACTAAATAATAATGCTCAAAGATACTTACCACAGAATGATATCGTAGCCAATCGAGATCGTTCTAGAGGAGGGGCCCAGTGACGCCATATACCGTGGCAAGCTGGGTAGGTTACCCCCTGAAAGAGAGAAGTGTCATAGTTATTTATATTTCTATGAATTATCCGGAAAGGCCACGCAAGGTAACCAGTAGAACTATCAATTGAAGCAAGTTGAATGTTGGAAAAATGACTATTTTATACGTTTGCAAATTCAAATTTGATTTTGTAAATTGTCTTTCATTAATTGCTCAGCTTTTTTTTTTATCATACATTAAGTATTTTCTAATATATATATATATCAAGAGAAATGTTGATTTTAAAGAGCAAAATCACAATTACATGCTGTATCAATACATTGTACTCAATACTCTATCAGGAGAATATTTCATGGACAAACGATGTTTTCTAGAAAACGCTTAAACAGCCCTGGACAAAATTGCTGAATGTCATTTTAAGGTAAAGCATATACTCAGATAATTGGATTTCACTTGCAGTAATTTGCATTATCTAAATATCTGTTAAGGAAAAGGAATTTACAAAATGATGTCAAATAGTTACCACTAAAAAGCCAAACCCCGAATGTAATTGGCATTACAACGTAGTTCTAATAAAGATTATAGCAGGAATAATATTTGAGTAAATCATAATTTAGCTATTGCTTGACATTTAGGTTTTGTCTTTCCACATCGACATTCAAACGAAACGTTTTTACCCGTCCCACAGTTATGTCTCTTTACCTGACATTTAATGTGTTTAAAGCTTTCAGATGATTAAGCCCTGTTTCCACCGAACGACAATCCACTGAACGACCATGAACGACACTGGACGATTCACAACTCTTTTGTGGTCGTTAGTATAATCGTTCAGTGGAAACACAAAATCGTAGGTTAAGACATTTGTGAACGATCCCAAACGACATTTGCTCAAGACTAAAGTGAAAGATTCACCAACGACCAAATATCTAACCTGTTTAATATTTCTGGACGACAAATGCCAACGATTTTTCCAAGAGCAATTAAAAGCAATTAAATCTATTGTTCCCTGGCTTTTCTAACCTGTGTCGTTTGAAGAAGTTATCCAGATTGTCCAAAAATCGTTCAGATACCAGTATTTTAGTCGTTTAGTGGAAACAAGAAATTGTGCCTTTCTGAACGACCAAAATTAGCAAAGATTTGTATTTCTTAAAGTCGTTTATGGTCGTTAGGAACTATCCTTCAAAGTCGTTCGGTGGAAACCCGGCTTATATCCTCTCTGGCATGCTTCCTACAATTTGGATTATCAATGGTTTGTTTCGATTTGCTATATCTAGTCTATATCTATCATTGTCAGAGATGTAGAATAAACTTTACCATATAAAACGAAATATCATATTTATTTAAATCATTTTCACCAGTAATAATGATGAAAAACGCTCTACATACCATCCGAAAATCTAAAGTCCATTTCAATGATATATAGCATGTCTATGGTTAACCAGAATTTCAAATGCCGTTTTTTGAAATCACGAGCAAAATTGGCGAGTGGAAACCAGCCTAAAGCCCTGTTTCCACCAGCCGATTTTACTCGCAATTTCAGAAATCGGCAATGGGAATATTGGTTAATCATGAACATGTTATATATCATTAGAAAAGGTTTTTAATTCTCTTTCAAATGGTACGTAAGATATAAAATCCTTTGCCATGTTACTAGTTAAAAGTAAGGAATTACCAACAAATTGGTAGTAAAATCAACTGGTGGAAACAGGGCTTTAAGGAGCTTTAAGCCCTGTTTCCACTAGCCGATTTTACTACCGATTTGTTGGTATTTTATTGCTTTTAACTAGCAATTATAACAAAAGACGATAGATCTTACATATCATTTGAGAGAGAATTAGAAACCCTTTCTAGAGGTATATAATATGTTGATGATTAACTAATATTTCCACCGCCGATTTTTAAAATCGGTTGTAAAATCGGTTGGTGGAAACAGGGCTTTAAGGAGCTTTAGGTTCATGCTTACCTCTACTAATCCTTGTAGAATTCTGACAACCATAACGAGGGCGTAGTGCACCCTACACGCTCCGGGAATCAACATGTTAAGTAAAGCCGAGGTCACGATGGCAATGCCAAATATTCTGAAAGAGACCAAAAATGCATACATTAAATCAAAGTAGTTATTTCAGATCGAGGCGGGAATAGGGGCTTTCCGTTGAGAACTTACACACGTTTAAGAATAATTCAGACCCCCTGACCTGCACTGAAAACACAGAGTTGTCAAAAGTGGTGCCAAAAACGACAACCCAAGGTTGTCACAGGCTGTGTCTGTGTCTGTTAGACAAAAAATCTTATTTATGAATGTTTTCATGTTGTAGATATCATAGTCATTATAATGGCTTCCTATTATGATATTACTAGTTACTAGGTGTGGCCATTACACATAGGAGGCCTATGAGTTGTATGGTTTTGACACCATTCACTTACAACACTGGGTTGATATGGACAGAGGCCATGACTACCTTGGGCTGTCGTTTTAGGCACCATTCACTGACAACCCTAGGGTAGTCAGGCAGGACTTTTGACTTCTCATTTTCTTCTGTGACAACCCTTTGACAACCCCATCTTCATTTTTGCTTCTCTGACGACCTTTTTGGCCCAAAGTAGTCAGGAGAAAATGACTACCTTTGGGTTGTCATCCAGCCTCAAAATTCACAATGACAACCCTCTGACCACCCCAAAATTGTCAAAGGATTGTCACAAGGTAGTCACACAGCATTGATGGCCTGAAATGAGCCCTGTGATGACCCAAAAGTCACCTATGAGAGCCCAAAAGTGACCTGTGACAACCCTTTGACAACTTTGCAGTGGCTCTCTGACGACTTTGTGTTTTCAGTGTGGTTCAACTCAAGTATGTATCCAGCTACAATGACGCATTGAGAATCGTTCTATCTGTCATATAAATAACGTGCATGTTTGTTCCATAGTAATCTTGCGTTCTTATTCGATAAATATATATGTCTAAAAGGAGATTTAACCTGTTTATTTGTAGCTACTTGCTCACTTTGACTAACCGATTATTTTGAAAACAAGATTAATAATAAGGTTGTGCACCTCCTATTGCAAGGCATATTCATATTGGATATTTTCTCAATTTCAAATTGGGTGGACTATTACGTGGATAATAATGATTGTAGGAAAAAGATCCTAATAAGATAAAAAAAGAAAAAAAGAAGCAAATTTACTGTGTGATTGTTTTAACTGTTAACACATTTTCCAACCACCCTATACCTTAATCCACTCTTTTTCTTTGTACCTCCTTCCTACCTTACCTCTACCCCTTCTTCCACCCGTTTAATTGTACTTTTTTCAGATATAAAACGTGGAAGCCTACACCCGTACATCCTTGAAAATTGCAGGAAGGCAAACCGTGTGCTATCAAAAAGAATCCTTAGCCCACTGACTCTATGCAAAGATCTGTCAAAAGCCACAGGAAAAAAAAGAATTTACAGACCCTATTACATACCTACATACTCTGTAAATAGAAGAATGTCACTGTCTTGCATAACATATCCTGACATGTAGACGGTACATAAAAGAAGATAATTTCTACTTTAAATCCATTATAAAATTGGGGTTATACTATCACTGCGGGCCTTAGCATACTTCATTTCTTATTTGCAACAACCAAATACTAAGAAAATGGTGTAAGAAACATATTTTGATATACAAGGATGCAAGTATCATATAGACGGATAATTCGATATGTATTTACAGTCATCAGATAAAATTAAAACCACCAGCTGTCACCATTTATTTGATGTTGATGTTCAGGGGATACAGGAAATGTAAATTTTACACAAAACTGTAACAACAAGGTTCTCATGAACTAATAATATCAGTATCGGCAGCTCCACCATCCGTCATAAAAATCCACAAAGGCTGTGGGGGAGGAGTTGGTATTCTTAGCGAAGCTACAATACTGCTGCTATAACCTGGGCCCATATCTTCGTAACTAATTTAGCTGATCAGGGAAAAATTGTTCAGTGTCTCATGATCAGAAATTCTGTCTATCGTGAATAAATTTCACACCTAATAATTCCTTTTTGACACTATTTTGCAATAACACTATAATCACTATAATCACTGATCATAGGACCATAATCAAATTTTCCCTGATCAGCTAATTTAGTTACAAAGATATGGGCCCTGATGATATGTAAGATAACTATATAGTTAATTCATACTAAAGTTAATGTACTATACATCCACAAATTAAAATCCATTTACAATAACATTAATTATATTATACATAACCAGATCCACCAACAGCATCTTTTCTCAACTTCAAGTAAACTCATTGCCTTCGGGCAGCCACAGGAGCTACATATGGATATTAAAAGTGTTGCGAGCAGCTCGCAGGACCTAATGAGTTTCTCATTGAGTTCGCTGCATCCCGCGGGCTATATTAGCAGGTGGTGGTCCCACGTTAGGGAGTTATTTGATATGGCTATTATTGTTATTGCCAGAGTCTCTTTGCAACTTATCTATGTGCTGTGGAGATGAGGGCACACTTTCCTGGCTTTTGGTAGTTTTTTCATATTGTGGCAATACTGGGAAGGCTCAGAAATTGTTTTCTATAGGAACTTTTGGGATAATTAATAGGAAATGATTATAAGATGCCCCAAGGCTTTCCATAGTGTCTGATGGTAATTCTTGGTAATTCTATTAAGATCCTACAACATATGGGAAATATAAGATCTTGGAGTAACTGTTGCTTTAATTCTGTGTAATATGGGGCACTTCCTCAATAGAATTAGGCTCCTTTTAATTTGATACACATTAATTTTGTGAAGGTATTGAAGAGAAACATTTATTATCTTTATGGCACTTAATCACAGATTACATTGATCAGCTTTACGAATATGTTTGTCAAATATTCCTGGCAACTATAAAATTATGCGATATTTCAGATATTTCATGGACATTGCAGCAAAATTGTTCCGACAGCTCGTATATCACAAGTGAACAATATCGTGAAGTTAAAGCTGATGCAAACCTTCTAGGCATACCAACATGTAGCCACCTGCTTTTGAATTCACTCAGCATCTGGCCTTTGGACGTTCTCACTCAGTCTTAATCAAGTACTCCCATGGATGCACAGATCCTACTTAAGTCGAGTATTACAATGTATCTTCCTGGGTAATGGATTGCTTGCTTTCATATATACATTGATGAGTTAGTACATAATCTTCTGAAACGTGACTGATTATGTGTGATTTGCATTCTAACATGCATAATAAGTGAATGGTAGGCTTTCAATGATACCTGGCTATTTTTAGTCCAAAATGCTGACTCAAGACCTTTTAGTCAATTGAATATCTGTGCTTCGAAGGAACAGACAGTATTGTATAATTTTGAATAATACACCTATGAAAAATATATTCAACCTGTCCTCCAAACCTTCGGAGTTGAGTTTAGTAATAACACATTAAATATGTAGAGAAAAAAGTATTTTTTAAGAATGGATCTTAGGAGGTTCACCACATGCATGTACATGAACCAATGGACTAGGTAAGAGCCTTCTTCTTTAAGAGGGCAACATACCCTCCTTGGACCAATAAAATAAACCAAGTATGGTAGAAATAACAGATCTATCATACTAAAACATGTTTATTTCCACATCCACACAGAGTAAAAGCAGTATAAGTCTAGGAACCACATAGGCTATATTGCACACTCTCCTATCTCAGTAGTCAAGTCACATGGAGAGGCAGATGGTTTCGCCTTGTCGTCATCGATAATGTATGAGCAGCTCAGGGCGACTACACGAGCCAAAGCGAGCTACTCTACAAAGCCCGTGTCAACACGAGCAACACGCCTAATGACTCATTCGCCATTCAATCTCAGATTTATTAAGGTAGCTCCTGAATAATACAGGCCTTCTCTGATGAACAAGGCATTCAGGCAGCAGTTGCTGTAGTTTTTTTCTGGCATATATTGAGGTTTATGTGAAGGAAGGCCCTGGGGAAATATGGTTTTACATCAAATATTTACAGGAACTGAGAATGGATATGGCTTTACACTAGTGTAAATGCACATTGAACATGCTAGAAATAAACCTTGTTTTCCTAGCTGCATTGTATTTGTCAGTCTTTGCCTACATTAAATATTGAACCAGATGTATTTCAGTCCTTTATAGTAACTTGCCTTTAAGGAGATGAACTTTCAAAAGTCCTAATATAAGCACAAATCAGAACTTTCTTGGGCTGCAGGAAACATAATAGATAATAATCATTTTTTACTTGTTACATATTCAAAACAGGATGATTGGAGTATGCATCGAAAAATGATGCCCCAATTGATATACTTCCTCAAATGTTTTTATTATGGCTTTTTAATTCTAACTTAAAAACCAAAAACTCAGATGAGAAAGAACAGCTTTTTTTCAAAATGAATAAAAACTAACTGCTCAGTTGATTGTTTTTCAACAGTAATGTGGGAATATGAGGAGGTCTGGCAAAATTGAAAAAAAAAGTAATTTGGCTGATGTCCAGGTAGCTTTCCCAGAATGCTTTTCTCATCAGAGGGAAGTGATTGGAATGTCCATTATAGACACATCAGAGGTTTGGGGACAGCCATTTGCTGAAAAATCTTCCTTTTGCTGGTTTTAGGCCCAGCCGACCCCAAAGTTAAGCCAAGGAAGCCTTACGCCCAGAATCGGCGATAAGTCTAAGCTGTTCCCTGTCAGGAATGATTTACACAGAAACAGTAATTTACAGGTTCCCTACGACAGGCACCATTAAATATATAAGAAATAATTGTCTTAGAAGTTTTCTTTTTAATTCAACAACAAGTGATGAACTGTATATGTAAAAAGAGCAGGTGAGATTCTAGAAAAATGGCCCAGGGAAATGTCGTAGAAATACATTATATCAATAATTTCTTTCTATACCTACCATAAAAAAAAACACACAGAGAGAGGGAAAAAAAGAGTCAGATGGTTCAGGGAACCTTCATTTTAGATCTCCAGCTGACCTTCACTCAGTATTATGTGCAATATTCTCATGACCCCCATCGCTTACAAATGGCTGTCCTTTATCGCTATCTTTATTGCGTGCCCGCGACAAGCAGCGAACACCGTTCGGCCATCTTTTAAACACTCTCCCAGCACCTTTGATGTGTTTTTCTCCCCTCCACTCTCCCCCCTCCCTGCTGCTCCACATGTCAGATGGAAACGGGCCTGATTTTTGACTTGGATGACACATTAAGTTATTACAGCCCCGAGCAAAGGATTTGTGACCCGCTGCAGGGAAAGCGGGCTTGTTGACAGGTCTTCCTTATGGGGGGAGTGTGATGCAAGAGTAACATGCATACCACAGTAGTTGTTGTAAAGTTTTAGAACAGTCCAGAGGTTTTGATAATGAGACCAAAGTGTGCTGGGTTCAAACGGGCTTTGGTAGTATCATGTGTTATCAAATCAATAAAATATTATGAAATATGTAAGTTTTGTATTCGATATTTTGTGAGCTGATGAATCGTTATGTGACTAAAAGTTAGGGACTGTGACTAAATGACATTGAGCCTTATATCAATATATTTTGTTCTGATCATGGTATGGTCAATGGCACGCTTATCATTTCTGAAAAAAGAGACTGATCCTTGATTCTTATATAATTTCTCTAAATAGACAAAGGAACAAAACATAGTAAGCAATATAAGAATAAGTGATACTTCAGCACTAGCAGTATGGCTACCAGCTGCTCTTGCAGCACGTTCGGATCACACAAGCCTCGCTTCCCCTGGGCAGGTCACCGGCTTATTTTGCCATCCTCACTGGAGGGGCTTTTCAATAAGCATTAGTGACACTTGAGGCAGTCAGGGGGTGAAATTAAGGATCGGCCGGCGAGGAAGGCTTCGGCGTTTTAATATCGGAAAGGTGATTGGGGAAGAGATAGAAAGTGGAAACGGGAGGGGAGGGGGGAGGGGAAGGGGGAATTGGGAGAGGTGGGAGGGAGGTGGGAAGGGAGGAAAAGAGTGGAACGAGATGTAGGATGTTTGGGAAAGGTGAATTTAAGGCTAAGCATACTGTATGCATATTGGGATAGAAAACTACAAAAAATGTAATACACAAATGCATAATGTTTTGCATGGCACGCATTTCTAAACATTCAATTAACTTCTAAATGTTACTGGTATCATTAATTCTAACTTGGAGTGCATAATCTATATGCATGTGTAGCAAAAGACTGTGTCAAAATTCTATTATACTTGGAAATCTAAAAGCCTTTTTAGTTTCTTGTTGTGGAGGAGGGGGGGGGGGAGAATTGGTGTGATGATTAAATGTGGAAATAAGGTGAGACACCAGGGACCTTCTTAGGGTAGAAAGACAAAATGAATAAATGAGGACGGTTGAACAGAGGGATGTTCATGATTAAAATAAGATTTATGTTATAAAACGAGGGAGATCAAATAAGGAAAGTAAGAAAAAAGATTCAATATTCATGAAAGTCAGAACAGAAAAAAACACCAAACAATAATTTCCCTTGGCAACCATATTAAACCCTCAAGACCGCCTCCTCCCACTGGGAATTGCACCTCAGACCCCTAAGATCACTGTGCAGGCACTCTACCCTCTGAGTCATCTTTACTATTGGGTAAAGGACCCTGGTCCTGGAGTAGGCAAAAAGCCCTTGGCCCCTAGAAGGTACAAGTCCCATATTCTGAGCAGGCAGAGCAAATAACTGGGGTTGACAGGGGGCTGAGGGTCTCTGGAGAGGAGCGTGACTTGGGGTAGAAGGGAGGTGTGAGCACATGAGAGTTGGTCTGAGCTGGTGGCGTATGTAAGTAGGTCAGCTCACAGTGAGTTTACTACTCAGTTTACTGTAGACTCAGTTTACTACTATTATTTTACTCTGATTTCTAAACACATCTTGGTAAGAATGATTCAGTGGGGTTACTTGGGTTGGTCATTTAAATTGCGTTTATTGAGAGGAAAGCAAGCAAATGCAAGCAATTTCCAATAATGCATAGTGGAATATGGAATTTGCTTGCATTCATACTTGAGCATATGGGAACGCAAGTATGTTGTTTTCTATGGAGTTCTTGTGTTCAGATACAAACATGTTGGCATCTGAAAGCAAGTAAACTTGCATTTCCTAGTTAGAGGGAATGCAAGTGCGATTGAACGCACAGTGGAATCTAACCTTTATGCTTTGCCCTATAATTATTGCCAACGTAGCTTTATGAGACAGCCTACAGGTATGGGAGTTAAGGTGTGCGAGTGGAGCCTGTGTGACACACCCTGAGCTGCTCCCCCGAGCTGCTCGCCACACCTCACTGCACTAAGTGCTTAATGTGAGCAGAAGGCGAGTCAGGGCGGGAAGGTGGGAGGTAGGTGGGGAGGGGGTGGGGCTATATTCCATCAAGAGAAGTTGAAAGGGAGGTAGGGGAAAGGGAGTTGGCTATATCCAAGAGGGAGAGATGGGGGCTATATTTCCAGCAGTATTGGTGGTGGCGGGTGGGGGTGGGTGGTGGAGGTTGCCATGCATGGGGGTAGATGGAGGGATGGAGGGATGGAGGTAGGTGGGAAAGGGAGGGGGTATATCCTAAGCAGCATTAGGGACAAGAAAGGTCCATATCTAAGTATTAACGAAATGGGGGCCTGGGGTGGGGTTTGGGTTTGGGGAGGAGGTAAGAGTTCAGCAACAACCTGCCGCAGAACCATTTTGATATTGCTTTTAGATGGAGGATATGTAGATCATACGTGTTGATGCAAAAGGGTATTTAGTTTTGGTTGATATAACAGCTACGAGGACAGGACAGGTGATAGACTGATTAGTACGACAAAATGCTTTCTTAAGTTTCTTCGTAAACTAAAAGATTTAACAGTCCGGCCCCTGCCTGTTCCCTGACACTAACATAAGCAATAGTCACGGTCCAAGACACAGATTACTGCATCTTGAATAATTCTATTCAGGCCAAATGAAATAATTCAAGATGGTCATTATCTAGTCCAAGCCTGTGGCTGTTTCAGCATAACACCAGGCATATTACATGGTTTCCCCGAAACGAATGAATGCTCACGTTCCCCCCTTACAAGTAAACTAATTCAACACTGCCAACACTCTGGAGATGTAACTACATTCCATAAGGAAATGGCTTCTCAGAAACCATCCCTTGGTAGGCATCCACAGTCTACTTTACCTAATGACAACTTAAATGATTCAGTAGTGTAGGCAAGAATGCCAATTGGGTTTGCAGCCATGTAGCACCATACCATCCTGGGAACAAATAGGTACATTGTATAAACATCATAGCTGCTGGCCTCTTAACTAATCAAACATTTAAACCGGTTCACTGCCTTGCATAACACCTATATCCACAGGCTGATTTTGCTGCCGATTTTAAAAATCAATAGTGTGACTATAGGTTAAGTATAGACATGTTATATATCACTAGTAAGGTTTTATTATTACCTTTCGAATGGTATATATTAAGGGATGTATGAATTCATAATCACAGGAACATAATCAAACAAATACAAAATGGCTAGAACCAAAATCAGACTGCAAAACAGGCTTAAACCCTTTGTCTGAATATCCATACATTATCCAGGGTATGGTATCACACCTACCTGCACTCTTAACTCAATCCATATATCAGTAGTAATAAAACATGAATTCTTAGAACACACACATTTCCCTACTCTACCCCCTCAGCTAATGATCTCAACTTTATACTACCTTCAATATATCATGGCTTCCCAGAAACCAATGAATGCCTTTCAAAGACATTAGGCTGACTTCTTCCCTTGACAGTTGAAATAACTCACGGGAACCACCTGCCTTTATTCATTGCCCCTGGCTCTGGGTGGAGTGGAGAAGAAGAAAAAGCTTGGCATTTGCTTAGTGACACACCCATGAATGTTTCATGACCCTACCACCAGAGCTGGGGCCAGGTGGGTGGGGGTAGGTGGTGGGGTGTGAGGGGGTTGGTGAGTTGGTAGGTGGATCTACGTCTGTGCTTTTGTATAGGACCAATGTAAACTCTCTACATTTTGCAAGTAAGAAAAGTCCTTTGGTTTTCTATAACTGAATGGCCTTATCTCTAATTGTAATTCAATGCCAGGATGGCCAGATTCAGCATCCAATCGTTTCAGGAAGCATATGAACAAATGTGAAAATCATGGTTGTTAAATCCATCATATAGGAATTGTTTATTTTTGTATGTGGAGTTTTCTGAATAAGATAATAGGATTCAAGGTAACAACACAAACATTCAGTTATGCTCAATCAATTTCATAATATCATCAAACTAAGATTTACAGAAAGATTACTGACGGCATAGATAAGGAGCGTGACCGTAGTAAAGAATTTGTTAGTAGGGTAAGATAAGGTTACGTATGGTAGTGCGCCTCTGAGGACGTCTGGACCACTGAAAACACTGATGACTATTTGATGAGGGGAAAGGTCAGGAAGTTGCTGCAATGTACACTAACACTTGAGAATAACGATCTACAAGATAGTGATTCTAATATTTTACTTGGTGGTAGGGAAATAATATGGTATAGTGGCCAAGGCGCCTAAGGCTGCATGAATCGCTGATGACCATTTGATCAGGGGGAAAGTCGAGTAGATTCGAATATTTTTACATGTAGTGATTCAGACACTTCTGTATGGGCAGGTATGAAAGGTGGATGTGATACGGATTTGGTAGTAGGGAAGTAATATTGTAGTGGCCAGGGCCTCTGAGGCTGCCTGGATCACTGAAAATACTGATGACTATTGGATGAAGGGGGAAGTTAGGAAGTTGCTGCAAGCTACACTAACACTTTAGCATATCATTCTACTAGAGTAAACATCTGATGATTCTAATACTTCTATGCTTGAGAATTCACCCTTCTGTACTAGCAAAGGTGAAAGCTGAGAGTGATATGTATTTGATAGAAGGGAGGTAAATGTGGTAGTGGGCCTCTGAGGCCACCTGGATCACTGAAAACACTGATGACTATTTGATGAGGGGGGAAGGTCGGGAAGTCGCCGCGAGCTACGCTAACACTTTGACAAGCCATCCTGGCAGATTCAGCATCCAATGGTCTAATGCTGTTATCTTAGTGGGTTAAGAATAATGGCAGAGAAAGTTATGGGGTGTTCTCTAATAACCTACAATCGACTTTCAGTGGGCCAGAAAGATATTACCCGATCATAAACAGGATAGAAACAGTGTACACCCGGAAAAGCAGTGCTTAGTATTCAGGCGTGTCTGTTCTATTTTATGTTCTATTGTAAAACAGAAAAAAGTTGTCTCTTCTATTGTAATTTTCAGTTCCAAGTTTTCAAGAACATGTTTTAGCTGTGTCATATTACTATGTCAAAAAAAAGGAAAGACCAGTAAAATATTGTATCATGACTAGTACTATCATACACTGTCCATACGAACAATATAATCAGATGTAAAAGAATACACGCCTTACAGCTTCTTGTATAGCTGAATAAATATATGAATTAAAAGGACATATCCAACACCAAGTGTATGCCCAAGGGCTTATTATTGATAAACTGGTACTCACTTGTTGGCGGGGAACTGGGAGGCGAGGTAACCGCCGGGGATCTGTGTGACAATGTAACCCCAGAAAAACGAACTGTCAACCAGCCCAATGACCTGAGGCGTCCAGTCGAACTCAGGGCCCTGCAGAGGTACAGAATAAAATATCCGTTAGAAATGGTAATTCATATAATAATGAAAATGTCACTTAAAAAAGGTTGTTCTCACCCAAGAGTTATGAAAAGACATAGAGAAATGGTCGCTACACATGTTATCTCAGGAGTCAGGCCCTGTGGATATAATGAAAATAGTTAAAATGTTTTATACCTGATAAATATGAGGAATAAGGAGAGAAATGATATGAATCTGTGCTCAGTAATAGACCTAAAAATCCAAGTATCTCATCAAACAGCATTCAAGGGTGAAGCTAGCCTCAACACTGATCATATAATTATATAGTTTATTTCCTCTAGACTCTTGAACGTGATTGCACTTTCCCAAAACTAAGCATAAGCACACTCCCTTTTTGTCATATTTCGTAATAATAATTATAATGAAATATGACAAAAATTGCTTTTAGCTTCAGTACTATAGTGTAGCCACGGCTGTAACAATACAACCATAATACAATGGCAACATTGCCCCCTTTACAAATACCTTTTGTCACGGCAAATTGTGAAATATTCACAATTTCAGAGCTGAATGATAAATAGGACGATAACATGAATCACCTCGGACAAATTAGTCAAGCCTAGTTTGGTGCAAAGTAGGGACGGAGAATACATGATTAATGAGTTGAAATAGAATTACGCTGAGCTTGCAACCCTGGAAGCAGATGTTATGATAATGTAGTCAGGCAGAAAGGATATAATTTAATCATGAAACAAATGACTGGCAAACGTTATGACAGGTTTATGTGGTATTTCTTTTCAAATATTTAACTCTGCATTGTGCTACACGCTTCGGTTAGGCTTTGTATTTTATTCCTAAAGGTTCCTAAAAATCTCTGAATGCGATAAACCTGTAGATGATTTGATACAGTAGTTTGTTGAAATAGCAAAATGTGTTTAGGTAAGCACAATTCTTAATGATAATTCGTGAACACTTATTTTCGCCAGATGCGTATGTGTAATATGTGAATGTGTGCAGGGGCGTAAATGGCCCTAAAATTTGAAGGGATTCCGAAAAATAAATCCGGGGGGTGCTGGGTTAAGAAATGACTCTGCATGAGCTTGAGGGGGTTCCAACCTCTGTCAGCACAAACTTTGTACATCAATGCTGGAACATGAAGAAGCATAAAATTTGAGAAATCTGAGGGGGTTCCTGACATCTTCAGACCCCCCCACCGCCTCCTTGGTATATACACCCCTGGGTATATGATAATATATTTGAAAAAAAAGTGTGGACGTTTGGAGGTGTGAATGTGTGTGTGTGTGTGTGTGTGTGTGTGTGTGTGTGTGTGTGTGTGTGTGTGTGCGTGTGTGCGTGTGTGTGTGTGTGTGTGTGTGTGTGTGGATTCAAAGACGTACATAACTTCTCATGTATCTCTATGGTGAATGTGAGTAAATGATTTTATGGGTCCACCAATCCAATTATAGCCAGATGCTGATCTTAGCTATGACTATATTTTATGTAAGTGCTTAATTTTCTTGAACTATTTGCTGATCTCAGCTAACTAAGGAATACTGTATTTTTACTAATCATGATACCTGAAATCAGTCTAAAATTCACATATACCTTATTGTTGGATATGTCGTTGAATTGAATTGTATTTATTAACTATGTTTCATCATGTCTCAAAACTACCTATACGGAAGATCACATGTATGTGAGTATGGTTCAATAAACAAAAAAAAAACAAAAAAAAAACCTCCTCTCCCCCCTCCCCCACCGCCACCAGAACCTCCACCACACCTAAGCTGTTAACCAAGATACAACCTGTCGCGCCAAAAGCCGTAGAAATATGGCTGGTTCTGGCTGCTGTAAACACCCTCATACGCTACCCTACACCACCTAATCCCATCTATTCCATCATGGGCCTAACACGCCACCCCCCCACTAACCACCCGTCAGCGTGTCCGTTCGCCTACTTACTGGACCCCCTTTATACTAGTTTAGTTATAAGTTTGATCTATTCCAGTCCTACCAGTAAAAGCTCAGAGACGGTCCGTGCCGGGGAAAGGGAGAATATAACACTGGGCAAAAGGGGCAGTACCCAGTAGACCGAGGGGTATTTTGGTGTGTGATTAATGTTTTTTTTTTTTTTTAATTTCTATAATATTTTATTTTTCTTCTTCAGAATTACATCTGTTCTTCAAGATGTCACAAAATATAAATATTCGTTGATAAGTTCAACCCTTCAAGCGCCCCTACGCCGCTGTGCTGTTGGATGTTTGACTGGTTAAACAAATATTCCTTTAGCGAAGTTATTATTCCGTGTCCCTTTGAGTACATAGTTGCACTAAACCCTTTATGAGAAGCATGGGAACAAGCGTAGGGACCCAAAATCAGGCCCCTTTAAAACATTTTTATCAAAGGCAAATTGAAAAGAAATTGGTTCAAAATTAATTGCTGAGTATGAACGCAGCTTATCTCCCAACATACCAAAGCCCCCTACCCATCAGGCGATTTTCACCAAGTCGGCCGACAGATAGGCGGTAAATCGGCCAATTCTAGGGGTATAATCGGGCAGTTTTAGCGATAATTTATATCAAACATTAACATTCCAATATACTTTACTTACAGGCGACCTTAAGGCTTAAGAATCAGCTGATTTTAGCGCCGATCCGTTTGCAAACTGTCTAAAAGTCGCCTAGTGGGTATGGGGCTTAAGCCAAAGAAATATTCCTTGGTGGATCCCAGCAATCTACTCAGAAATGTATTCGGCTGGCGTGGGATGGGGTAGGAGGGTAGTGCGGCTACGACCCGTCGTGTTTTTGCGTCCAATGCATTGCATACAAATGTGTCGTAAATACAATTGCCGCCAGTCGCGACCTGTCCCCGTTTTACGATCGCGCATAAGGCCGCGCGGTCTCGTTCTCACCTCTCGTGACCTCTCGCGAGAAGAGAGGAGTGCCCGCGAGACCTCCATAATTCATTGCGCGCGTCTTTGATTCTCTGATGCAGAAATGCGAGGTGCAGTCGTGTCACTCTCCAAGCAGATTTAATCACTGCTATTCTGCCATCTCTAGCATTAATTTTATGTCGGCCATAAAACAGGTAATATAATTGTAGTCTTGCGAATAGATGATCTTTTTTTATAGGGAAAATGTAAAGGAGAATGAGAATCGCGAATATGTACCGTAATCAGTAGGAACCTTTGAGTGAAAATATCACAATCTTTTAAAACAACTAGGGCTGTATTATCAATATATATAAGATCATGGGAGTATCTCCTCACCTCATACCTCATACACCACGCTCATTCTAATCCAGTAATAACATATTCTTTTTCAGAATCATCCTGCCTGCCCCGGCCATATAATCTCAGCCTTACACAGAAATGCACTCTGCAAACGGCACTGACTCAAAGTCTGCTGGGAGAGTGTGAACGCGGGCCGTCACTGCGCGTGCGTCGCCGGAAATGAAGATTTGCGACGACACCCCCTGGTGGCACTAATCTGACGTCTTGATGAAGACTGATGACGTCACGATCGGCGCGAGATCTGGGACGAGAATCGGCGAGACCTGAGGCGAGATCTTGATGGGTGTTTCCCTAAAAGGGGACGCTTAAGGAGTGATAATGGTCTCCTGAAAGGGGGGTTGTAATTCCCACTTTCTCCTGGGCGTATTTTGAGCCAAGGTCATTGAGCCACAGGGGGAAGGGGCTGGAGTCGTATAAAGCCCTGTTTCCACCAACCGATTTCACTGCCGATTTCAAAAATCGCCAATGGGAATATTAGTTAATCACAAATATGTTATGTACCATCACAAAGCGTTTTTAATTCTCTTTCAAATGGTATATTAGATTATAATCCTTTGCCATATTACCAGTTAAAAGTAATAAATTACCAACAAATCGGAGTAAAATCGGCTGGTAGAAACAGGGCTTAAAGGAACGTGCTCAGTTTAGACACTCATGTCGAGAGACAATTTTCATCGTAAATCATTTAACTCCTCTCAGTGGATTCAATGGGATCTAGGGAGTCAAGCGGTGTTTGGACTTCAAGGCAAGGAACACGCAGAGTAATAATTCATTTGTTGCATGTTTGGTAAAATCGATTGCCAAGCAGACTATGGTTTGATGGTTTTCACTTCTCGTAAGCCAGGGGGTTCTAGAATAGGTAGGGGGTCCCAATTTCTCAACCTATTTTAAGAATTGCCCTCTTCTTAGATCCAGGATATAGGCATAATCAATTCTTCAGTTCAGTGTTATTTCCTTTAATAACGCCAACTTGCAATGGCTTTCATAGGGATACAAAACTCAGGAATGATTTTCTGATTTGCATGGCTCTTGATTTAGTCCATATTCATATCTATTAAAACAATGAACCATTCAGGTAACCCACCGAACCTATTTTTGATACTTGACACAGGTAAAATATAATCCTAAATATAATACTGATACAACCCTACATACTTGCTATAATGAAAAACATGTACCTTCGTCAGAATATGTTTAAATGAATAATTCGGATATTTATCAATGTTCGTCCATGCTAACCCCAGGGAAAAACAACCATTGACAAGAATAATTCTGTTGTGCCTTTCATTCAAAATGGCTCTCATAAATAGGTGTCAGAATATCAAAAGCAGGCTATCACCTACAGCCCATTGTAGGTTGCTTGCACCTGATTTCCTTCCAAATATAACCCTAGCCAAGGATGACACCAGTACTAGTTGAGTATTTTGGACGCACTTCAGACGTGACCTCCAAACGCCCTTCACAGCAAGTGCCTCAAGTTATCCCGGTCCAGGTCTGTCAGACAGGGTGCTTTCATCTTAAACTGGTACAGACTACTTCTATCAGGGTCTGGACTTCGTTGTGTGTACATTTCAAAGTTTCTGAGGACTATTTTGGCCTCCAAGGGCATGTCCAAATGAAAAATGCTGAATAAGCCGGGAGAAAATGCCATGGTACTCCTTCGCTAAAACTAATAATGCCATGGTATAATTATATACACAATTCTTTTTCACCTATATGGCCATAGGCCTATATCTGCATTTTATTTTGTTTTCCAACTATCCATGACCAATTCCATTCTCTTTGATTCTTGCTTAAGCTGTAAGGGGACATGGCAACTAAAATTGCATAGTATTTATTACAAAACATATGATTATGACTGCCTCAAATGACTTCATTTGGTACAGCTATTATTTTTGGTTCATGACATTCAATGGTTATACGTTTCTTTAGTACAAGGAATCCATTTCCTTTATGTTTTTGTATCGTGAAAACACCCCTATATAACAATATCCCTCATAGATAACACTACCTACAACCCTCAAGTACTCCCCCACTTTCTATACAAAGTATCGATCCAGCGATTATTAAATTCCCACTTACAATGACAACCTCACATTACCCCCACCTTACCTCACCACCGTCCCTCCTTCCCCGCTGCCCGTCTCATTCACCGAACCACCCCCCACCTCAGACCCCTTCCCGATACCCCTTTATACTCATATTAGTGTCACCATCCACCAATACAGCGAGCGATAATAGGACAATAATAAAACACGCAACATGCTTTGTCACTGCTTCTGTCCCCCAGCTCAGGCTGATCCAGCCAACAGTATTATGATGGCTATGGTACGCTAAGTTTAGACGGACGGCTATATTTCTCAAGAACTACATTTTTTTTAGGCTATAGAGAATCTTACTGAGGTGAAGAATAGCATACTAATTAAAAATTTAAAGAGTATATCACTGTTTAGGATTCACAAAATCTTATATTTCTATTAGCAGTGACTTTCCCTAGAGAAATGTCCAATGCTTGCCAGAGAATGGTTGCATAATATTTCATATTCATGGTTGAAGGCATGAATACATACTGATTAGGTAAATTGCTACTTATTCTTGCCATCTTTTCTTTTCTATAGAAGTGGTAAGTTAGCTTAGGTTCACCTTCTCATAATTACCTAATCAACAGACAATTTAAAGCTGACCAATTCCAAATATCAACCAATGATATGAATAAGTCACAGTCCCCTATTTCGTAAATTCTCATCACAGTTGCACTTTTACATCTGAACATTGTAATTTCTCAGGTTTACATTCAGACTCTCAGACCTTCAATCCCACCGAAGGTGGCTCGGCTCGGCCGATCCACTCAGGCTCCAAATCAAATTATGCCGGCTTTGGCCCGAGCCGATGTGAAGTTACTGCATGATTCATCGAGCCATCTGAATTATTCATCGTACATTTTACCTCTATTATGAGGCAAGCTGGCTGGCCGGGCAGGCTGGCCTAAAGCGCTGGCCGTATGGGGTGTGGATGGTGGATGGTGACTATGTGGTCTGAGGTGTGGGGGTGGGACTTGGTCCTGATGGGAGGTGAGATAGAGGGACAGGTAATGAGTTGAGGTGCAGTGGAGGAATTGTAAAAATACTATTCCACAAGGCCATTCTGACTGTTGATAATATTGTAATTTTTTCTTCTTTCTTTTCTAACTTTTTACTAGTGATAACACAAAAGGTTTTGCATCTTACATACAATTGGAAAGAGAATAATAACGTATTACTTTCTATGGGTAAACAGTTTTTGAACTGATAAATTCTGAAATCGGGAGTAAACTCGGCCAGTGGAATACAGCCTTAAGAGGTGGTGGAGTAGCATCGGCGTTTTAAGGTTAGGTGCAAAGCCCAAACCGAAAACAACATGCTGCCTCCGTGTTGCAATCTTTCACCCTGCACTGAAGATCGATGAAATAAGAAAACGAATTTTTGTTTGTACCCTTCCAACTTTGCTCCATATATTATACTTGGTTATCTAATAAAAGGCCTTTTATGATAATTTACGAATATAGGTATTATGAAAGGAATATAAAATTTTCAAAAGGATTACATATAAAGCTATAAGAACATGGATGCATCAATGACCTTCTTAACCTTGCATTTTCATAGGTTTCTTCAGATATCCAATTTGCTCAGGCGCCATCAGAGAAGTAACCTCTAGCATTGACTCTAAATTCAATTTATTCCGGGAATACAACAATTGGAGTTTGTTTGATCTATTGGAATGAAAAGCGATTAAGGATGACGCTAAAAAAGCAAAACACTGATAGGAACATTTACTTGTCACATAATGCCACAGACCTTATGTAGAAACTTCTTTTATACATTTAACACTCGATTTTGGTTTGGCGTATATATATGTCCCTTTTCCCGGACAACTCCTCAAACGCAGACGACAAGTCCACTCCAAAGGACACTGGCCCCTTTCTCCCTGCCGCCATTCCCGCCATTCCCGCCGCCTGACCCGCCCCCAAGCGGGCCCTCGGCGAACTGCACGGCGGTCACAGGTGGCCAAACTCAATTTCCCCAAACCTCCTATAGAGGGCGCGTCGACCCTAACTCAACGACATTGACACAAATTGAACTCGCTTTACAAGCGCCCCTTCTGGACGGCGATCACTCCCACACCGCCGGCCAATCGCATTATTGCCATGAAAGGACCCTCGCGTTTTGGGGCAGACATATTTGCGCACTACGTCATCAATATCGTCTGGTCAGGTGACGGAGACGCGGGCGTAGGGGACTAGGGCATGCTGGGAAATTGCAAAAGGTTTGGCTCGAGTGATAATGTTTACATGGCTTGGTTCTGGTGACAGCTGAGCTTTTATTGCCACTGCTTCAAGAATGATATCTAGGCCAATGGTGACGTTGACTCATTGAATCTCTTGAAATGTATACTGTCTGAATGTTTAAATTGACAGAATCAGCTTAAAATCTAAGTCTAGCATAAATTTAGAGAAACTAAATAAAATGTAAATTGGAGACACCCTTAGTAAGTGAATAAGCTATATTTACCAGCACGTGAATAAATAAAACCATAAATGAAAAAGTCAGCTTGTTAAATGTCATAATCGCGTTATTTCGACAAATGAAAGCTAATATATTATCATTAGGTATCACCATTCCATCCAAAGGTCGACGTCTTTAGCTATAGATTAAAGTGGGGTTTAAGGTGTATTTTGACTCCCTACAGCAGTAACAACAGCCTCTCATACTTGCCTTAACAGATTTGTTTTTAGGTACAAAAATAAAAACACGTTTTGAATAACCCCGGCTATTAATCACCCTTGGCCGCCCTAAGTGCTTTTTTTTACCCCCAGACCAGACGCTTCTGATTAAGGCATCACCTGCGTCCCCATGATGACGTCATCATGCCTATTTATAGCCTGCGGGGAAGTCACGGAAGTGAGGGGGCGGCTTGTACCCATCCTAAAACGTACGTGTGGAGTTATGTCACGCGCGGTACTAGCGGATTTTACGGCACCAGCGAAGGCAGGGAGGAGTCTGAGAGGCTTTTGGGGAAGTAGGCTATTCCGTGAGATCGTCTTCCTCCCCTGGCTCTTCCCTTTTTATGCCCCCCTCCCCCCCCCCCCCGCTGCGCACCTTATCTCCCGCACTCCCTCTCCAAGCGGATACGGCCACTCTTTGATCATGCGCAGACCAAGGTGAAGGTCGTGGAGACGCTGAAAATGGATCACGTGACCTGCGCTCGTAAACACGGGTAGTTTGGGGGTGTTCAGGAGAATGACGGGGGAAGGGGGAAAATGAGAGGGAGAGGGGCAGTTTGGACAAATACTCCTATTTGTAAGGTACTTCACAATGATAGTTGGTGGTTTTCAATGGAGGATGGAAGGCTATTCAAGTCTGTGTATGTATTCATGTAACTTGCGCCTGTGTCAATTCTTCACGGCCACTTCTATAAGGTCTCTATAGGCCCCATGCCCTCTCCTGCCCCCACCTCCATTTTGGCTGAAGTGGGGGGGGGGGGGGGACAACAATATGCACTCTGTCCCCCCAAATAGAGTCTGCTGACGTCAGCAGTAAAGTCACCCAGACGCCTACCTACGTCACAGCATTCACGTAGGGTTTGATCCCGTGCGCATGCGTGAGGAGTGAGATGAAAACGAGACGGGGAGATGTAGTATAGTTGAATGGGTTAGCGGAAAGAGAGGGGAGGTCTGGCTATGGAAGCATGTGGGTTAGGGGGAGAGATGGAGGATTAAAGGACTTAAGTTAGGCGTTAGACGTTTTTAGATAAACACAAGTATAAACATTATGGTAATATGTAAAGATCGAGGCATAAGAATGATTGAAATATTAACAGAAAACAGACAGTGTACCATAGGAGGGATTAAACTATATGAAAGATGCATAGCAGGAGGCACATTGAAGAGAATACAATGAGAATCTAGGAATACTAAAAGGAAAAGACAAAAATGGGAAAAGAGAACAGAAAGGGAAGCAAGAAAATAATAAATGTACGAGGAAGGGAGGGGAACAGGAGCTTGAATAATCAGGAGAAGTACAAAAGGCAAGAAGAAGATGTGGGGATGCAGCGTTGAAAAATGGGATATTGTGATGTGTGGCTGGCTCTGCTGGGGGAAATTACAGTAACGGGGCAAAAAGAGGCACTTTGTTGAAAGGGAAGACGGAGCGGGCTAATAATAATAAAGGAGGCCACGAGTGATGGAGTGTGGGGAGCGGGGACGGCGAACGGCATAAGCCGACAACTGCGAGGGCGCAAAGGTAGAGGCTCTAAACCCTTAACATTGACACTGTATCTAGGTTATTTTGTAAATTCATAGACCAATCGTGAAAAGATAATGGTTAGAGGGTCCTTTCTCGATAAATGCAATTGTTCCTGTTATGAATGATTTACAAGACAGGAAAAATTATCATTTTTAGAATTCGCTTTTTTTTTACATTGGTACTAATTCCTGAACCGAAAGACAAGTCTCATCAAGGCTTCTTTTGAAGCTTAAATCTTGATTCAATTGTTGAGCCAATTGAACCGTAATTGAAAGCGCCTCTTTCACCCACACTCCTTCTCTCTGTCTCTGATTTCAAAATTCCCCGGAAGCAGACATTTCCTCATCAAGCCACCTAACGAGGAACATGTGTCTTGTTAAAGGCAAAATACACTAAACATTCATTATAGCGAACTACTTAGTTTTAGCCTTTTATCTAACATAAAAAAGACAAGACTGACAGCTAATGTTATTTTCAACGCCTTGCAACGCACATTCTCCTTTTATAGTCAGATATTTGAAAATTTGAATTATTCTTGAAGAGAAATGATAAATAGTTCAAAGGTAAGCTTTAAAATGAAAAATTGTATCGGACGTAGGTTGGACAATCAATCATAATAATACTACAAAGAGAGATTAGTCTGATGGAGCTACTCTGTCAAACCAGTTTTAGACGTCACTCAGAACATCTTACGGTAGACTTGACTGAAATTCAGGCCTTGGCAGTTAGTTAAATTGGAGTACCTCGGTACAATAGTCGGGGAGGAAGGAAAGGGTTAAGACCGGCTTAAGTTCGTCGTCAGCGTTCTTAAAACCATATGGGACCCAGGTGTGCTCCTCCTCCAATGGTAGGAAACACGGGTATGTCCTAATTATATTGAGATGAAAGACCTTTCTTGAAACAATACAATTTAAAGCCCCATACCCACTAGGACATTTCTACACAATCGGACGACAAATCGGCACTAAAGTCAGCCAATTCTAGGGCTAGAATCGGCCTATTTTAGCACTGATTTAGATCAAACATTTACATTCCAATATACCTTAAGAATAGGCCAATTTTAGTGCCGATCCCTCTGCCGACTTAGTAAAAGTCGCCTTGTGGGTATGGGGCTTAGCGCATTGTGGCTTTAGCAAAAGAATGACTTCCTGCATTCAAAAATTTAAAATGGGACACAAGGGAAGCCCCCCCCCCCCCGCCAATTTAGATCCCGCCCCAACATTGTGTAAAGGGAGTGTGTGGCGGCCTCTAGCGGGCGAGGGACACATTGACCGCGGGAACAATGGCCCCACCACCCATTGATGAACACTTAATGGTCTATCCGGGAGGGGCGCCAGGCACACTTAATTACCCCGCTGACGAAACATGACGGACGGCCAGCAACTAAAGGCCAATTTATACTACTACAGGGACATGATGGACGGCCAGCAACTAAAGGCCAATTTATACTACTACAGGGACATGACGGACGGCCAGCAACTAAAGGCCAATTTATACTACTACAGGGACATGACGGACGACCATCAACTAAAGGCCAATTCATACTACTACAGGGACATAACGGATGGTCCAGCAACTAAAGGCCAATTTATACTACTGCAGGGACATGACGGACGGCCAGCAACTAAAGGCCACTTTATACTACTGTAGGGACATGACGGACGGCCAGCAACTAAAGGCCAATTTACACTACCATGCTAGCATGACGGACGGACCCAAAATATATTATAGGCCAGTTTACGTTGTCATGGCAACATGACAGATAGCCCCACCACTAAAGGCCAATTTTCACCATCTCTGCAACACGATGGATGGCTCTGCCCCTAAAGTCCGCAGCAAAATGATCGACAGGATTCGCCACTAAAGACTAACTTAAAAATATATGTTCCAATTGTGAGTTTTCATCAAATGAACAAGTCAACTTGGATTCAGGGGCATGATGGACGATGTACCTGACTGAAGGTCGGCCAGACCTTAGTATCAGATATGATTATCCCCCCAACGGTATTTAACATTCAAATGAATATTGCCAAATATTGGCCAATATCTGATCAATATTATAGTGAGAATTGCCAGGTATTGACCTCATGAACAAGTCCTATCAGAAGCAATTAGTCTCCTAAATTCCGCTTTTTATTGCAATGTTTACGCTTAAGAAAGGCAATACGGAAAACATGATCAAGCTCCATATAATTGCCCAGTGAAAGGTATAAATAGAATCTCCCGGTGCATGCTATCCCCCCACTAGAACTCTTGGTAATTCCGTCTTAAAAGCCCTGCGTAGATCGCGTGCTTTGCCTTAACCGTCTCCGCCCTGTTTTCAAGTGGTTACTCCCGAGGGACCAGGGAGGGGGAGAAAGAAGGAAGGGGGGTAGATGAGGGGGAATAAAGGGGTGAAAGGGGGAGAGGAGGAGGAGGGAAGGGGAGAGTGTGAGGGTGCCGACCCGTGGAACAGAATAGTGGTCCCCGTGGACCAGCGATCAAACGCGTCGTCACCTCGTCACCGGAAACACGTCACTAAACTGCGGGAGGGACGGAACGGGATGGACTGAACGGGATCGGACGAAAAGATTCACCAAAATAATATGCGAGAAAAGAAAACTTGAAAATTAAAGAATGAAACTGCTTCCTCTCGAATTTATACCTCCGGAAATGGCATTTATCTAGGGTAGCAAAGCAGTTATTTTAAAACATCCTCTTAAAATTGAAGATTAACTATAATTAATTATAAGCGATATGCGAGGGACTAGATTAATTCACAAATTTTATATTACACATTTTCCTGTTAAGTGTGCAAGACACACGAAGTTATTTAATTGATACATTTCTTTCAAAATATTCTCAGTTACATGCATCATTTTGTAGTATAAATTTCAGAGAAAGTTCTCTATTTCTCTATGTATCATTGTAGTATACCAGAGGGCAAATATAAGGCGGTCCGATTACAAAATACATACATATTTAAAGAATGAAAAGAAATTAAGCTGACTTATATCCTTTTGAAGAGCTGTATAAGATCATCAGTAACTATGGTTTGGATGAGATGTAGGAACACTAACTTCTAGAATCCTTTTAGCACAAGTTAGTAATGCACTGTACTAAAATGTGTCCAAATTAACCTCCGCACTATACATATAGACACACCCATCGGGAAGCCCTACTCAGACCTACTATACACTAACTCAAGACACCAAAAATAACCCAGACACGGTCTGTAGCAGAGTGCGTGCAGAGAAGCCAACCATCAACTATGTCTGCTATAGATTAAAGGAGGCAGCTACATACCACCATATCTCTTAATGTTAGCCAGGACTTAAGGAGAAAAGTTTTGTGCAACGCCGCTGAAGCCACATGTAGTTGATTAAGTACTTTTATACCCCTAGTATCGCAAGGCTTCTGACATCGTGATATACACAACGATCTACAGTGGGGTAGCACAGAGTTGCATTTTAGGTTATAAGAATCTGAAAAAGTACTTTCAGCCAGTTGTATACAAAGTGGTAAAGGAATTCGGTTTTTAAATGTTATCTGCAATCCAGACTAGTCCCCTTAGAAAGTGGCCACTTCTCTTTCAAATGGTATATAGAATGCATGTGTTTCTGCCACTGAAAATCTAAAAACTAACAAGTTTCTTATAAACAGAACTCCCTGTTAGAATACAGGTTAAAATCACCAACGCTAAAAGGTAGCGCCCAAACGTAATGCAATACACAGAAAATATTGTCCATGGTGACTGGCTCATTTATGCTTGGTGTGAATAAACCGAGCAGTAGAGTGCAGCTCATACACCATCCTGGGGCCTGTGTGGATGAAAGACGCAGAGCCATATACTCCATACACACAGTGAAAGGGAGGGGGTGGGGGGTGGGGGTGACTAAAACACTCAGTGACCTTGGAACGAGCTGGAAATAACCACCAAAGTGGTAGCAGATTCTCCATGGTGGGTGGGTGGGTGGGTGGGTGGTGGTCTGAGATGGGAGTAGGGGATAGAGTGGGTGGGTATGTGTGAGTTGTTATGGGTGGTATGGAGTCTTAAGCCCCATACACACTAGGTGACTTTCACACAGTTGGCCAACATGTTGGCGCTAAAATCGGCTGATTTTCTTTGATCGCCTGTTGGTATAGCATATTGAAATGGATATATGTTTGATCTGAATTGCCACTAAAATCGACCAATTTTGGTGACAGAAGCGGCTGATTTTAACGAGGATTGGCCGCCGGCTTGGATAAAGTTTCCTAGTGGGTATGGGGCTTAAGGCAGTATATGTATGGTTTAGGGATGGAGGGGAGAGACAGTGTGGGGGTGGAGGAGCAGTGGTTGGAAAGCAGTAGTGTTGTAAGTCCCGGTGATGCTGGTGGGTAGGAGTGGTATGGGGGATTGGGGGCGTGGCTTAAAATAGCAGGTAACCAATCAGGTGGCGGCTCGTTCCTCCAGGGTGGGTCAGGTGTGTGTAGGGGGGGGGCTGTCTGGAGGACGGATGGGCTGCTGGAGGGGCTGGTAGGAGAGAGGGAGGGGTGGTAGTGGTGGTGGAGATTTATTGTACTGGCTCGGGGACTCCAGTAGGTAGAGCCCTCTACAGACCTTCCATACAAACATGGCTTTTCTGCGAGCTATCATCGTATTACAGAGCCGGATGGGGATATAGAAATTACTGGCCCCTACATACCCCTGAACTAAAAGTAGAAGGAAAAATTCGTCGAATGTTTTAATTCCGGAATAGAGGCCTCCCTAGGTTTTATAAAGTGGGGTTATCCCTAAATCATTTAATCTACTACGGCAACATGATAACAACTTGGAGTTAAATCCATGCTATATAACAGGTAATCCTTATGTTTTGTCCTTTCCTGTAATATTGGCCCAAATCTTATTTCTGTATACTTATCTAAAACACGAAAATTGGTACTGTTGGGAACTGGTTACATTAAGGCTTTCACCCAGCCAAAACTGATTTTTTTCTTTTATTTTTCTATGCTTTGGTTGGTTCATAATGAAGGAAAACATACCGGTCCATTGCTAGACAGCTCCTTTTCATTTGAATCCTAAACCCCTGTTGGGGTTCCAGGGAAGAATATAGGCCCCCCGGTAGCCCCTGCTGATCGTATAAGGCGACAATAGGGGGGACCCAGCACTGACCAAGTGGTTCTTTGGGTTCTATTCCCAGTTTGTACTGGGTTCACTATGGGATGAGGTACAGCAACAATCATTTCCAGGATTTGATCCCCTGCTGTTTGTCTGCCCTGCCACCTTCATCGCATAGATACTATCACCAAAGACAGAATTCATCCCAACTTGTTTTCCCCGTGAAAATGACCCTGGCTGTAGGTACTGCGTGAAACATCCAGCACTCACTCACTCACTCATTGAATGCTACTCAGATAAATCCATGTGACACATACACCATTATAATTATATGACATGCGTCAGCATAAATTCAGCAGTTGTAGGCAGCAGGGTGTATACATTCAACAGCATACATTCAGCCGTATACATTCATACACATAATAATATTATATGCTATATAACGGACCATACAGTGTGTACGTATTCCCCTCCCCCTGTCAGGAGAAGATGGATGAGTGCAGGGATTAATGTAGAGATAATCCCTTGGGGGGCTGAGCCATAAAGCCACCACCTGCTCCCATTAACAGGGTCTAATCAGACCCATACTGTACCACCGAATCACACCGCACCGCAGCTGGAGGCCCTCAATACTAGACAGACATAGACTTTAGCTCTAAGTGCATATTTTGGGAGTTTTATTGTCAGACGGTCTTCTAGTGATGCACACCTCAGCATATTTATAATCATAAATGTTAATTGGTTACGTATTAGGTATTGGAGCAAAGACCATTTTATACCGCGAAAAAAGAATGAAAATCATTCAGTGGCAATGTACCTTAACTGCATACTTTTTTGCTGTTGATTCTCGACATTCATACTGTTTGGTCCCAAAACACAATTCAATTGCATTAGGTACCGAGGTAGAATAGATATCATCATTATGAAATAAGGTAATCCCATTTGACAGAAAGACAGTGTCATTTTCGCACCTATGCCTTGTAACATTACGTGTTGAACGCTGTCTCCTTATGTAGAATATGACAGATGTCTAATTGGCCCTTCAGGTTGAGGTCATGTCTATGAAAAAAAGATCTCTATTTGCAGCTATAGTGTCTGACAGTTTATTGTCGTTTTATTCCGCGGTCCCTTAAAAAAGACGTAGGTCATCAATTCTGAATGGTTTACTTCTCGGTAGGATACCACATATGGTACATTTTGCATTACGATAACATTCAAGTATGTCTGTATATGAATAATATACAAGTTTTTCCACTTTTTAGGTTGCACAAAGCTTTAGAAATGCAACCCTATTCCGGTTTGGGAATGGCCACCTCCCTGGAGATATTAGGCTAGAATAAATTATGGGCTTTGGCAAAGTGCACCTCTAATTGCATTGGTACCTTGGGCATGCTTAAGTGAATTCCAATATGTTTCACTATGGGAATGGCATATTGCACTGGGGAAGGTGGGGCAAGTGGGGAGGGAGGGTATAAATAGAATGCGATAAACCTTTCAGCGGCTTTCGATGTGATATTGATAATTTTAATGCTTTACGGTTTACGATTATGAATCGAAAAACACTAGGTAAAAATACCCCCCTTCCTCCCTGCAAAAATCAATTCATTTCTTTCCTCGAAATCTTTGATTGTCAGACCATCGAAATCAAAAACCTTCGACAACTTTGGCCCTTCAGGCCACTCTCGGAAATATGTACGTACCTGGTTTTCTAATGCACATACATATAGAGGTCCCTTCATTATGGACGTTTAAGAGTTTTATATACAATAGGCTTGGCATTTACATTTTGACCAATTCATGTTCGAAATTATATTTGTTGTTACATCCAGGGGGTATAGGTAATGTGAATTGCGACCAAGCTCAAAAACTAAGCGGAGTGAGAAGTATAGGAAAATGGTAATTTTCTGATGGCATTCTGAAGCGAATGGGGTGTAAGTAGCATAGCAAAATGGGGGAAAGTCCACGGCAACAGGGCAGCACAGCGGGATGGTAGTAAGGCTAATAGAATAATGCATTTATGTGTTTATTTAAAGCAGACACCAGAATAGAAAGCTACATGGGCTGTGTCGTAATGTATTGGCATCCAGATAATTCAGATTTTAAAATGGATTCCGAGGTGCCTTAAGAATATGGAGAAAGAGAATTGAGTGGTAACAAAATAATTATGTAGTTGTATGTGCATTTCGTCATTTACAAAACTGTGAATTCGTTATGGAAACCATTTTTCGAATTGTTATTGAACTGCATTGTACGTTTAGAAAATGGAAATTATTTTAATTGCTCTTTACATAATAGATGCCGTACGTAGGGTATGAAGGGTGGGTTAAGTAAAGATGTAAATATGGTTGAGGTTTCTTTTACTCTGTAGGCTACACAACGTTGTCTGTAAAACTGAACCTGGAAATGCTTAGGTTCTGTGGTGTGTGAAGTTAAAGTAGACCATGTCCTCTTTATGCTTTGCTTTCGGGATGAGCAGTATATGGAATTGGGGGTACGTGTATGGCGTTCAGGGCACACATACATAAATACATAAAATATTCAAACATACAGGAACTGTGATTTCCTAATGGAAAGCATATGTTCAATAAGTAGGATATGAAAATGGGAGAATGCGAATGGGGAGTAGGATCAAACGAAACTCAAAAATGCTTGCTCTGCAAAAATACCCGAATGAACATAATAGGATAATCATGAGAATAATACTTGCCACTACATTGCTAATAGAAAGGCCAGAGGTCTGCGAAAAAAGGTAATTCCTATTGCACTCAGGAAGCATTAAATACCCATTACCCAATGTTCCTTTCATGGGCAACTCATATAAAATGTACCTAAGTCCATAGGCTCTTGTTCCTGTAGGATTGCACATAAAAGCAAGGCTTTGAAGGCCCTAAAAGCCTGTGTCTTGTATGGCCTGTTAATCTAATCTCTTTGTGACTGATAACAGAGCAGGCACGAAATGTACTTCAGCCGCCTGTAGGGTGGGGGGAGTCCTATGGAGGGGCGATTGTTAAGTACAATACCTACAGTCTACAATTTTGACAACGTCAGCCAACTGATGGGCACTTAAATCAGCTGATGCTACAAGAAAAGTCTGTCAGCTTTAGCACTGATTCATCAGAAACATGTAAATTTCAATATTGCATACTGTTTGGTGATCTGAATCTATGCACATTTTTGGGGAGTAATAGGATGAGTTTTGCACCAATTCAGTCTAATAGGTATGGAGCTTCATGTACATTTCCTTAGGGCAATTAAACCCCATCAAATTGTGGTACTCACTAGCAGGCTAGTGCTATAATTAACCCTTTCCAAAAGGTAGCTCACTAGCACATGTTTTTGGGTTGTGTGTCCCATTTGAAAAAGATATTACAAAGTAACCAGAATAACAAATCAGAAGCGTAACACTCGGTTCCTAATTCTAGGTGTAGACCTTCAAAAGGAATAGACAATGGAAAGACCAACTCTGCCTCATAGGGTGCTGTTTTATCTGAGAGCAGGCGGGGCAATGTACCATCAGTGTCTCCGCTAACATCACAGTCAGTGTACTTCTAGGTAGCAGGCTTGAAAAAACACTCCACCGACAGTCGCTTTGTTGTCGAAGCCTACCCTAATACCCTGCTCACACTAGCAACTGAATAAGATTTACAGAGGGCAATGTATCTTCAGAATTGGTGGTAGTGTAACAGTCATTATTTTTGTAGGAAGCGGGCTTGAAAAAAAGAAAAATCCACCAACAATCACTTTGTTGTTGGAGACTACCCTAACACCCTGTTCACACTAGCAACTGTATCAGACCCAGAAAGGGCAGTGAACCTTTAATGCAGTGCCAGTGTAACATTCATTGTTTTTATAGGCAGCTGGTTTGGAAATAAAAAGAGCACAGTCAACAGTCGTACTATTATCAGAGCCCACCCTAACACCCTGTTCACACTAGCAACTGAATCAGACCCAGAGAGGGCAATTGTACCTTCAGGGTCGGTGGCATTGTAACAGTCATCGTTTTTATAGGCAGCTGGTTAGGAAAAGAATTTGAGAAACGGTTGCTTAGTTGTTGTAGCCTACCTTAATACCCTGGTTGTATTAGCAACTGAATAAGACCCAAAGAGGGCAGTGTACTTTCAGTGTCTCTCCATGAGTGTAGAAATAGCTATTTCTCTTCAGAATCTGTATGGAAAAGCCCTCAAGCAAAAGTCGCAGTGTTATTGGACCTTAACCAAATACCCTGCTCTCAGAGTTCAAAGTAGCAGATATTTCAGGTTGAAGAAAATGATAGAAGCGGAAATTGATAAAAAATGTATTGTTTTAACACTTTTAATTCTACATGATAATTCCAAAGGAAAGAAAAAGGAAATGTTGATGTTCTCGAATTTGGTAGAGGAGATTTGGAAGGCGTGCTGTACATGTGCTGGGAGGAAGATCATCAGGTGCAAATGTGTCTGTTTCAAAGTCATTGGTTGCCATGGTAACCAGGTGGAGGCTCCTGGCACTTCGGGGAGGGTGGGGTAGCACTGGGAGGTGTGGGGTTAGCGTGTCTGTGCTGGCATAGGGGGGGAGATGGGGCAAGATGAGTGGGATAGGGTGAGTGTAAAGCCCCATACCCACTAGGCGATTTTACTGGCGACTGGCAACTGGCGACTATCAGAATCGGCCGATTCTTAGGATCACCTGTTAGTACGGTATGTTGAGATGTGCATGTTTGATATAAATCGGTGCTAAAATCGGCTGATTCTAAGGGCAGAATCAGATGGTTTTAGTGTCGATTTGTCGGCCAACTCAGGGATAATCGCCTCGTGGGTATGGCCCTTAATGGGGGTGTAGTTGGGAGAATGGTATTAATGGGTGGGTTGCTGGGTTGGTGGGGGAAATGTGTGTGACTGGTTTGCGTGTGTAGTAGGGATGAAGAGATGAGAGGGTTAGGGGTGTCAGGGGAAGCGCTCTGTGTGGAGTCAGGTTACCTTAATAAGCCCAGAGGGGCAATGAGTCCAACTGCTCTGATCTGCTCGTGTTCTGCTCAAGCATTCTCATTTTCTGCTTAGAGTGATTGTTTTTGCTGGGCAGGCCTAGGCCTATTCCTATGCAGTCCTAGGACTGATTGTTTCTGCTCAGACTTACTCGCCTTCCACTCAGATCTACTCCTCTTCTGCTCACTCCTTCTTTCCTTCTGCTCTGACTAACTTTTTTTCTGCTCACAACTACTCAGATTCTCCAAGTACCTACTCACTTTCTGATCAGACCTATTTTCTTTCTGGTCAACCTACTATTCATCTGCCAGCCTACCACAACTTATTGGGGCAACAAATACCAGTTTAACATTTATCGTCCATTACGTCTCAATGCACATGACTGTTGGCCGATAAAAGTTTCCGGCTGACTTTGAGAAAGTAACACATTTGTCGTTGATGCTAAACTTTTATTGTTAGTTAATCTTCCCCTCTTGAGGACAAGGCTTTAAGCTTACGCTTGGCTAATGGCTTAAGCCTATTGAAGCCTATTGAATTTTAACATTACCAATGCAAGTTAATCCTATGTCCTAGTTTCTGGACTTCTGAGGGCTTCACGGCGGCGATGTCAGTACCGCGAGCAACAAAGGTCGGTCGTGTATCAGAGGGACCCCGAGCAGCTCGCGAACTGCTCGGTCCAGGCACCCACTCGGCCTGGTCACCGAAGGCTGCCCTTAGAGGGCCAAGGCTTCAGTCGGTAAGGACCTTTTTGAATAGCGTAGCGTTCTTTTAGTGTTATAGGTCCGATTTAATGTAGGTTATGGAAATGTGTGTGCCCCTATAAAAAGAGGTAGGTTATATATACCTTTAGAGTATTTTCTGTGCAATCTAGTGGGAAAGTTGCGTTCACAGACCACACTTCGGACTATCTGGACCTTGGCTGGTTTACTCGTTCCGTCACCGTACATGCCCGCTACTGGCTTATCATAATGCTTTTCTGTTATTTAATAATTTAAAATACCCACATTTAATACCCGTATTTTAGTCGCGATATTTTGGTATTACATCTTCTTATGGCGGATTTCTATTTCATGAAACATTCCATATATGATAAAGGTTCCTGACCAGATTTCACACTTCCCAAGATGGAGGCACTCCATAGAGACACATACACTGAACAGAAAAAAAAACATTACTCCCAGTAGAAATTGCAACACAACCCGGCGGATTTAGCCTTCCCCAGCTCCTTTCTACGCAAACCGGCTCCCCCAAATTGCCGTACCGACAACAAGGAGAGAACGAGCGGCGGCTTGGTGTCATAGCCGGCGGTAGAGGCGAGGGAAGGCCGGGGGGAGGGAGACCGTCATTCGTCGGTCTCCCGGCGGGCGGCGGTCGGGAGGAGGGCGGGCCGGGGGAGGACGAGGGCGGGCCGGGAGGGGTAGGGGGGCGGGGACCCTGGAGGAGGTGGGAGAAGGGGCTTTTGACGGGTTCTACGGGTACCTGGCCGGATAGATACCGACTAAGGCGATTAGTGGGAAATAGGGAAAGATGGGGATGGATGGTGGGTGGGTGGGGTGGTGGACTGGGGAAGGGAGGGAAGAGGGGTTTGGGGGTCTTAGGTTCAGGGGCAGATCCGGGATTTTGGAGGGGGTCCGCACAAAGGCTAAGTACTAAAACGACGTGCATTCGCGTCCATGCACGTGGCATATTTTTCTCTTTGGCAAGTCTCAGTCCCCACGAAAAAGAAGGGGTGGGGGGATCAGGACCTCCTGGACCCCCCCCCCCTCCCCCTGGATCCGCCCCTGAGGTTTATTGGTGGGAGAGGGAAATCGAGGAGGAGCGTGCTAGCTGTGAACATATGCAATGAGTTTACAAGATGGAAATATAATGGTGGATGTTGTAAACCGCGAAAAGACGAAAGTATAATGTGAAAGGTGAGTACCGCATAGTTTGCTTCTAAAGAGAAAGGTAGGGTAGGTGGGAATTAAAGGGCAGGAAAAAATGCCCGGAATAAATGTTCTTTAGATAATACTAAAAATAATGAGTAATAGTGCAGATGTTGCATAGACATGTAGTCCATGTAGTCACAATTTTGGTTATCACGGCCACATAAAATGATTCAGACAGTGAACAATTGTAAACAAAATCAGGTGAAATGGTTGAACGGGGACATTATTTCAAACACATGTTCGTATTCAAATAGAAACTGAAGATATCTTTAAAACAAATTATTAATCTGTAATCTTTTAGTGAATTTATGTGACAGTCCATAATACAGAACATGTTGATAAATTATATGGCCCAATCAATTTCGTCACTTCTTTATCTATCAGGTCTGGTATTATAGCTTGATGGTCTGTTGATTTCATGACAATCTGCCTACATGTGTAATAACTCAAAGTTTGACACAATAAACTAAAACGATAAAATTATTGATGATAATAAACTAATATAAAAGCAGTCTGTTGAATAATGGTGTTTTGCACCACACATTTGTTCTTATCGGTAGACACTATTTAGACCATTGATGTAGCACAGCCTCATTTATTGCCAACAGTCTTTTCAGAACCTGTCGAGTCAGCAGTTTTTTCCCAACCCTGCTACATGTTTCCATATAGAAGGCTCTTCATACAGACTGATTGATTTTACAGCAACTGTATGTACTGGATACAAGATACTTGTTTTACTGTAGGTGGAAGGTTAGGTGTGCGTTTAATGTGATCTTGCAATTCTTAAAGGGGTTTCGCTCCTGAAGGGTAAAACATACATTAGAAACCGAATCAATGTGCAATTCCAGGCTAAGCATTAAGTTTATCAATCGGAGTTTCAGATCCTCCAAGGTATGACGTAACGCATACGTAACATATCTTTTATGTCAGTTTTTATAAGATATTTCATTAATAGTATACAATTATGCCCCAATCGTAGATGATAATTTAATCACAATTACCAAGTTTTACACATTAAGCCTCAGTACTGCTCTTTGAATAACTACTAAATCACCCTAGGGTATGTTACATTGCTTTATAAATCTTATCAGAAATGTTGGATGGAGTGCATTTAAAGGCTGGAACCCACTAAGGGACTAAACTAAATTCTGGTCGTTTTCACCAGTTCTGGTCGCTTGGTTCTGGTCGAAACGACCAGAACTGGTCGGAAACGACCAGAAATGGTGTTCCCACTCAGGGATTTCTGGAAAATCGCTCAGTGGGAACACTTTTTTTTTGTGTTTTGTGACCAGTTCTGGTCGTTTCGACCAGAACCAAGCGACCAGAACTGGTGAAAACGACCAGAATTTAGTTTAGTCCCTTAGTGGGTTCCAGCCTTTATTGTGTGAATTGACCGTTATGGCAGAACCTGCACAATCATAAGGAGTACTACAAGTCGAACAATAGGTATTAGGTTCGAACCAGAGACCTTTGGACCAATGAACCTGTGCTTAACTCATTGAAGAAGAATACATGTATACTGCGTCGCACCACTTAATATCGACCGTTAATGACAGCTTGCAACAGGGTATGCAGCTTTTAGACCTCGCCATTGCAGTGCATATTGAGCGATGGGGGGATGTGAGAGTAGTAGAGCCCCATACCCACTGTGCGATTTTGGGCTTGGTCGCCCGTCAGTATGCTTTATTGAAATATACATGTTTGATCTGAATCGCCGGGAAATTCGCCCGACGATTCGCCCGACAATTTTATCAAACATGTTCATTTCAATATAGCATACTTACGGGCGACGCAGGTTATTGTTGGCAATTTCTAAGTGCAACTGACACTTGGTGTGGCAACTAAGACTTATCAATCTGTCTCCTTGATATATATCCTATATATATATATATATATATATATATATATGTATAAGGGACAGGCGTTTCAGCTGTAGCTGTATAGGATACTTTGTTCTTAAAGCAACGCAATTATCAGAATGTAACTTCCATGTGGCGTTGAATAACGCTTAACCCTTTAGACCCCATGGATTCCATTGTGAATTGCTGTATTTCCCCAGGATTTCCTTGGATTTCCCTCCGAAATTCCCATAATTCCTTGTACCTGAAGAAGTTCAAATGCCTCCCAATCCCTACCAGTTTAAGTTATCATCATCTGGTTTTTAGCATCAGGTATGAAATTGAATAAGCTTTAAAACGATATCTTGGTCGCTTTTGTATGTTGGATACTTCTTGAATCATTCTCACTGGAAAAATTTGGAAAATTTATGGGAAAATGTCCGTTTTTCCGGGCGGCTACGGCCGGATTGGGGAGGAGAGCCACGGGCGGCTATGGCCGGATTGGGGACTAAAGGGTTAAGCATAAGGTTGCTGTAAATTTCAAAGAACGTCGTTGGTTCATCACATTAGGTGCATATATATATATATATATATATATATATGCACCTAATTTCAAAGAACGTCGTTGGTTCATCACATTAGGTGCATATATATATATTCAACGCCACATGGAAAGTTACATTCTGATAATTGCGTTGCTTTAAGAACAAAATATCTATACAGCTACAGCTGAAACGCCTGTCCCTTATACAAGACATGCGTTTATGATTAAGCCTACAGAAATATGGCTTTTTCGAATCTCATTTGTCAGCATTACATACCCCCCGTGTTTTTTCAAATATCTCGCTTTTCAACAAGCTCCAATGCAGATTAAAAACTTATCTCTATGTGACTTACAGATACATTCATCCTACAAATAAATACCCACTTAGATAGGCATTAAAGCAATAGACAGCGGAGGCGTCAGTAGAAGTATGTATTCCCCCCTAAAAAAAGTCGTCTGCCTATGAGTATTCCCGCCAAAATGACGTCATAGCCTCATTATCGTCTGCTACTTTATTCTATACACGTTCTCGCCTATCCCTCTCTGAATTTCATCCATGTAAAGTATTCCCTCACCTCCTTTACATATTGTTTTTGTGATTTGTTTGCACTACTGTGTCTAGAATTCGTAATTGGCTTAGGACTGCAATGGCGGATGGTTTTTGTTGTGTATTTCATTAACCTCTATGACTTGTCCAATTAGGATTCTGTAGGAAAGCGGTTTTTGTCTACTCTCTGTACTTGTATGCTTTTTCTAGATTGACAGAGAGGTATATATCTGATTTAATTGGTCTGTCTGTATAGGATTGTCACTCATAAGACGGGGCTCGCTATATCATTATTGCAGTGCAGTATTGGACTGTAACACTTTATTTGTATGCACCATTATCTGCAGTCTTAAAGGTTCAATGCATGGTTCCCCTTTTGGAGGGGTCGCATAACCTTCCAATATATCCAGCGGATGCCTTAACTGTTATAAAAGCTATAACAGATACCTTCTCGAGCTAGATACATTATGCAACAGTCCACTGTTACTGCAACAAAGGTGTCTTTGTATAGAACTATTTTCTTGCAAGATACTGGTTTTATACTTTAGAATTAATGCGACAGACGCGAAGGAATAATATATTTATATATGATATTTAGCAACAATATACAGTGGCACATCTAGGATTCTGAAAAAGGAAGGGAAGGAAAGGAGAATTCTTTTTATAATTCTCTCTTGGGAAGGATAGAGCGTTTCTAGTTCAAAACAAAAGTTTCCTGTCTGATTTGTTGGCCAAATTCTTTTATTTTAAAACATCGACATTTCTTTAAAAATGAAAAGAAAGAAAAGCAGGTCACTTCACCCAAAAACAAACAAACAAAAAACAACAACAAAAAAACAACAAAAAAAACAACAACAAAAAACACACACAAAAAAAAACACTCCCCTCCACACTTAATCAAATATAACCAAGACAACCTACCTCTTCGAGCTCTATCCCCCCGACGTGGGTAGTCCGGTTGTTGGTCATCTGGATGATGGCGACCCCCATGTTACAGCGAATGCCGAAGGAGATGAGGAAGCCAATCGAGGACAGCACGGCCATGGTGTACCTCTTGGAGGGGTTGCAGCGCATGTGGAGGAGGCATCGTTGACAGAAGAAGGGCAGGGGCAGGGACTGCACCCCTGTGGGCCGCTTCTCTGTGTCCTCAGACACTTCGTCCAGCTCGTCATACTTAACGAGCGTCTTCTCCTCGCCGCCCTTAGACACCAGGCTGAAAGTAAAGGATATTGGTTAGATTTAGATTATATTGTTTATTATTTTGTTTTCAGTAAAGTGTTGAAGGTTCTCTCTTCAAGAAAGTCATTAGTAAATAACGTCAAGGTTTCCCTTGTTTTTCAGTTATGTTACATGACATATAACTGATGTACTTAATAAACATTGGTAGCAATATATACCTTGTCACATGGCTGGTGAATCATATCAGTTATGTTATATGAAGGTATTGTGTAAGCAGTGGCGGGTACATGATTTTCGAAGGGGGGGGTGTGTCGGTATAAATAAAGGCTAATTACTGAAGCCGCGTGTGTTTGGCATACGCGCGCAACATTTCCCCCTCTTTTTGTATTTTAGGGGTTCCCCAAAAGATTGGGGGGGGGGGGGGAGACCCCCAGGACCCCCCTTCCCCTGGATCCGCCCCTGGTAAGTTGGATGCAACAGCTATTGAATGTTTTGAGGAAATATTGGGATTAGGAGAAATGGGGATGGGGTCAGCAGACAAGGTATGTTTTTTTCAGGACAGAACAATTGAATAATGATAGATTTTCGGGAATAATTGACAAAATTTCTGCTCAATTGTATTGATTACAAGTTGGCCATAATCATTGAAAAAAGCATATTGAAACATCGACATTTTATTCATCGGATGTATCAACGGACTAATAACAAATTTCACTATTGGTGATTGCTATTTTTTCCAATGAGAATTTTTCTTTCCCCATGTCAGTAAAAAGGTAAAAAAGTATGTATACATACTATAACCAATAAGGCATCACCCTGGGTCAAAGCATATTTCACACCGGTTTGACCTTTGTAAATAAAGGCTGCATAAGACAATGCTGATTTCCAACACAATTGTTTTCTATTCATCTAAACCAAATCCACAGTACTCATCATTACATAAGGCATCTCAATACCTCACATCAACATCAAACACATGAACTTATACCATTAGGCAAATGATGTTTTGCATGAAAACATTTTCTCAGTACCAGCTAACAACATGACACTCTCATAATATCTGTGTGGAAACAATGCATCATCAGCCCTACTCCCCTACCATACTGTGTTATTTTATTTCCCTTTGTAGTAAGCAGGCCTGATTAGCTATTGGCCCTGCTTGTTGTACCAGCCCCCTTTGTCCTTGCTTTATATCGGATGAATGCTTTTGCCAGCCGAGCAGTTTGGCCTCTGTCGCCAATCGCTGGAGGTATTGGCTTCCTGCCATCGCTGGTTATACGAGCCAAGTGCGGGCGATACACCCCAAGGGCGCGGTTCGTCAGATATATATACTTTCGGAGGAAGCTTTCGGTGATGAAGTATCACCATTTGGTGTTGTAATACTACATATTGATATTCCAAATGATATATGACATGAATAAATGGCATATATAATTTTTACCATTTTTGTCTGTGTATGATGAATGGAACAGGATCAGATACGTTTTACATTATGTACATATGTTCGTTGACAATATGGATTTCTAAATTATAAGATTTAAGATGCTTTCATCTCACTGTCTTTTAGCCATGTAGTGGTGCATGTTTTTTTTATGCTTATAGACTGCGAGTCTGCTCTTGTTAAGTCCACTTTTTAAGTAATATTTCCAGATAAAAAGTCAATCTTTTGAAACCTATACCTAGCCATGTAAAGGTCTAACACCAAAAACCATAGGACGCACAACAGGAGTATATATCTATGACTTAATCTTTTTATCTTGGGAAATATCACCCTCTGACACGGCGAGCAACACCGCAAAGTGATTTTAAACAATCGTAAATTCTCTGTGCAGAACAAATTTAGGCTGACCATTATTATATTTGGCCTATTTTCATTTTGAGGTACCACTGGACAGTACCAAAATACACCGAGATAGTACTGACCAGACTATTGGTCACAGCTCACAAGTTTGATCCTAATAACATTATACTGATTCGATACTTATACAGTGTTTGATGAAATTAAATATTTACCATGTTCCCCATAAGCTTCCCCCCAGAGAGAGAGAGAACAAGCAAATATTCACGAAACACCTAATATATTGCAAGAACTGGAGTATCCCCCTCATGGTTTTGAAAACTGGAAACCAACCATGAATTAAATCACACCATTTATGAAAAGATTAATGAACAATATTTAAATATACTCCAAGGAGACAGCATCTAGAATGACCAGACATAGACAATAAACTTTTTGGAGTGAAGAACAAAGCTTCAAGTTAGAAGAGTGCATCCTCATAAAGTAAGAGAACCTTCTAGCTACTTCTAAGCCAAAGAACTCCTATAAAAGGGTCATTATTCCCTTGAGTAGCTCGCCTTTAAGAGCAGTTTAGACCTGCTCACCCTGAGAGGGGAGCCAGCCTGTCCCCAGCCGAGAGTCTGGGTCTGAGTTACTGAAAGTTTCCTGTTTTTATGAGAGGACACTGCCATGGGAAATTCTCTACCTGTTTGTATCTAAATGGGGAATGTCCCAGGGTCTGGGATAAGAGGGTCTCAATCGTGCATGTCAATTTGTTTACAAACGTTTATGATTGTATAAATTATATAGAATATAGTGGGAACGATAGCTCTGATGCACATCAATACGTCAATGTTTCCCTTATATTTGAGACCAATTTAGGACCACAGGTAAAACACTTTTGGCAGTTATACAAATTTTTAAAGGTTATATCTGTTATTTATCAAACACGTGGTGAGAGATGTTTTGAAGCATAATTATAAAGATAACTGAGATAACAATATGTTACGTTCATATGGGATGGGTGTCATGTTTCTTAAGGATTCAGTGCCATTATAATCAACATGTGCTTGCAATGACCAAACACTTCTTCTTGTAAATGCTAAGATGTTCCTGCTACAGTCCTAAGTCAGATTACTTCTAAAGCCTCATACCCACTCAGCAGCTTTTAGAGAGTAGGGCAATGGATCGGCACTAAAATCGGCCGATCCTTAACATTGCCTGTAAGACTAATGCCCTGTTTCCACCAACAGATTTTTCTTTGAACGATTTCAAAAATACCCTAAAAATCGTTCCGATTTTTAAATTGTGATAAATATTTAAAGAAATCTGTCAGTGGAAACAAGAAGTCGTTCCAAACGACAGATTTGACAGACAATTTCTTGCCTCATCGGCTGACGAATCCCATCAGACAAATTATTTGACATGTTAAATAATTTTGGACGATTTGGGCCTGTTGGACGATTTTTCTAGAAAAATCTTGTATTAATCTTTTGGTGGAAACAGGATTTCCTTGGACGATTCAGCAAATTACACATATATGATAAAAATCAGACAATAAATATAAATTGTAGATGCTATCATAATAGATCAAACTACATGTGTTAAATAAAAATAATGTTTGACTAAATCGTTGGTAAAATCGTTGGTGAAATCATTGATAAAATCGTCTGTCAAATCGTTTTATGGTCGTTTGGTGGAAACAGAAACTCGTCCAAAAAATCGTTGCTGATGAACGATTTTTTCTCAAGATAAAGTTGTCTATATTTGTCTGTTGAAAAAATCGTGCAATTTTGATCTCGTCTTTTTGGTGGAAACAGGGCATTAGTATAGTATATTGCAATGTGCATGTTTGATCTGAGTCGATGCTAAAATTGGTTGATTCAACTCCTATAATTGGCCGATTTTAGCACCGATCAGACGGCTGATTGTGTAAAAGTCGCCTTGTAGGTATGGGGCTTCAGGTAGGGGTCTGCAATAGTACACTGTTATTATCAATCAAAAGGTCGCTTTCTATATTTTGTACTCAAAGGTAAGTACAAAATCTACCAATCTGCAGAACAGTGAGAGTAGGTTTGGCATGTCATTGCTATTGAGGCCCCAGGGCATGCCTCCAGTGGTACCACCAACATACCACATCGCCATTATTGCCTATATCCCTCCCCTTTGAACAGAAGCTTCATAGCAACCGAAGAACAACAATCAAGAGAGACTAATTTCAGAATACCTGAGGGGTAGATTGGCTTTCGATTCAACCTATCGGTTACAATATTGTATCGATAATAAGAGCCGGGGTCATGGCAGGCTAGTTTGCTTGGTAACCTATTGAATTGCAGTAATAAGGCAGACTGACCTGACATATGAGAAGCCAATTGTATAAGTTGGCCTTTGACTACTTTGGCATTTGGCCAGAAGGTCATACACAATATTACTTTGCCCTGGAGGTTGAATGAATGGTGTACAGTTAGACAAACATTACCAAAATGACATTTCTTTATATGTGCAATAAACAGGGAATGGTAAACCAACATTATACTTTCATTAGAATGCTTGCGATATACTTGAGGTAACTCAGATTTGAAATTTGTGCATCTGAATATAATTGCTATGTTCTGGTAAAATTTTCTTCTTGTACAATAAAACAATAGCATGTAAGCAAATACAATTTTATATCACTTCTTCCTTCTTTAGGTATCAATTCCAGTTCTTCTGTTAAGCTTTGCATGTAGAGGTTAAAAAGAGATTATTTTATCCCTTTAGACCCCGATCCGGCCATAGTTGCCCGAGGGTGTATTCCCCAATCCAGCCATAGCCGCCCAGGAAAATGGCCGTTTTTCCATAATTTTTCCATATTTTTCCAATGAGAACACTTTGATAGGTCTTCAACCTACAAAAACGGTAAATATATTGTTCAAAAGCTTATTCAATTCCATATTCAATGCCTCAAACCAGATTTCTTTAATTCTATTTGCTACTGGTAGGTAAAGCTTTGAAATACCTTATTTAATGGAAATTTAAGGAATTCCTGAGGGAAATCCAAGGAAATCTTGGGGAAATACAGCAATTCATAGTCACAATCTGTGGGGTCTAAAGGGTTATATAGGAATGGCACTGGCCATGGGTTTCCATAACATGCACATCTATACAATCACCATATATGCTTAGGGCATAGTTAGAAAGCATCGTGTGTGAGTAGAAATACAATAAAGGTAGTATCGAATCTGTGCGGAAGAAATCGTACTTAATATGTTCAATACGAAGTATTTTTCTTGTCCAATGGGTACTAGCCATAGTATTTAATTGTACCATAACGGGAACCTTCTCTCCCATTGGCTCATGTCAGAGTACCATGATAAACTCTTTTATCCACAGACTCATAAAAGTATTTTCTTCTCTTATGTAAACATACCTATTATGGGTAGATACATAATATTACAGAAAGGCGTCGGGGGGCATATAGGCTAAGGATAGGCTATAGGATATAGGCTAAGGACTAAAATAGCGTGCATTTGCATGCGCTCAATATATTTATCTCTTTGGCAAGTTAAAGACCCCACCAAAATTTGACCCCCCTGGATTCGCCCATGTCTGTGTTTGTCTCGATATGAATAGTCGTAACTCTTTCTTCTCTGCCCCCACCCACTCACCCTGCTCCCCCATTCTGAGTACCCAGGGCCCCTCTCGCCCCTCTCCCAGTCCCTTCAACATGGCGGCCGCCATAGAGCCTCATTATTAATGAGGATGGGGCCCCCAGGATTAGTTCGGGTGGGCGCCTGAAGGGGGCATTGGAGGAGAGCTCAGATTAATCATAACATCAGGCCGTGGGGAAAGGGGGGGTGGGGGGGGGGGGGGTGGCTGCATGGGCATAGAAGGCAGAATGTTAATTTTGTTTTCAATTTCATTTTAGATAAACATAGACGCTAACTCAAGCGGTGCTGTAGATTGTTTATGCACAAAATCAGCGTATTAATTTTGATCTTAACTATCAAAACAAACTTATCAAATTCACAAAAGAAATGTACATTTTCTGTGCAAGACTCTACAGATTTATGTTAGGATGGTTTGCACATCAACCAAGTAATTATGAAAATACAATTGATTGGGCACCATTTCTCCTTTCATGGTCAAAAGGATTTTACAAAATAAATAATATAATTAAACTTATCAAATAATTGCGGTGGATGGTGAGAAACACTAAAGCAACAATTGATTGTCGTATGTTCTCTGTGAACAATAAGTATAGATTTAATATAGAAAAAAGAAAATAACTGACACATTGTTTAGTTCACAATGTTTTGATGGGTTACAGAAATAGAGAGTTAGCATTCGGCCCTTCATACCGGAGAAGATGGGATCATCCCCTGTTCTTAACGTACTGGCTTTGCTGGTGGTACTTCTTAAGTTTTTATCTCAAAGGACAAGTTGGGTAATTATGAAACAGATTAATATTTCAGTTTCAAAGAGAGTTTCTTGGGAAACGCCTGTCCCTTCTTGAGCCCGAAGGGAAATCTTTCTTTGTTCAAACTAATGAGATTTAGGTTTATCCAGAAAAAAAGAAGTTAAAATTATAAAGAATGCAGTGGCAGTTGTATACTTGTATCTAATATTGTATGGTGCGATTCTCTTCGGGTAAGCAGCGGGGGAATAATCTTTCTAGGTTTTGTAATAGAAAATTAACTGTCCTGTTTAAAACTGGCTCATTACTGAACCGTTAATGATTGTAACCCGTAGAAGCATTTCGTTTTTTCCTGAGCAATTAGGAAATTAAAATTCGACAACATAAGGACTATTGCCTCTCAAGTTCCTTCCAGTGATTGCGAAAATGACCTACTGAGGTTTCATCATTGTCATAAAAAAAGTACCAAAAATTGATAGAGAATTAGAAAAGGTTTCACACTGTAGAGCGTCCAAACTTTAATGTCTAATGAAACAATGTCATATTCTATATGCAAATGTTTCCCTAAAGTACAATGGTCAGACATCCAATAGTGCTGAATATTCTGGGTAAGACCCGACCTTGAAATATTAAAAAACTACTGTGGTCTGGCATCCTCACACAGTCACCGACAAACCTTCCCTTTGCGTTAATATAAACCCCCAAATGTCCTTAACCACTTGAACTGATCCATACTATTTGGTCACGTTACCATTGTGCGGTTACCAGCTATAAGAATGGTATAATTTTTTATGATAGACCCCAGAGATGAGCTGACGTTTTAGTTAAAGATAATGGAAAGAATGATTACCAGTATAAAACAATCTGAAGACCGACATAAATACTTCGTTGAATTTTTTAACGAGGTTTTCTTTATTATCCAATTTTAGTTTTACACATTTTGAAAAGCAAGTAGCAGTATCAAAGAACATAACTGTGTCAGATGTATACTGAAATGTGAAATAGGAAGCGTTTAGGATTGACACCAGTCAAAGAAACCTTTCAAGGACACACGCAAATTAGACCCTGTTAACATCAAACATAGGTCATGTTTTTTTTTAAAAATCAGACATGGGTTAGTGGAATCCCTGTGTCTAGAGCCCCATAAAGCCTTGTTTCCACCAACCGATTTTACTACCGATTTGTTGGTAATTTATTACTTTTAACTAGTAATATGGCAAAGGATTATATATCTTACATACCATTTGAAGGAGAATTAAAAACCCTTTTTTATGGTATATAACATGTTTTATGATAACCAATATTCCCACTGCTGATTTCTGAAATGGGGAGTAAAATCGGCTGGTGGAACAGAGCTTAAGTCGCCTGTGGTCCATATCCTCCATGTCCCCCTTCCCACCCCTTATCAGCCTGGTGGCGACACCTTACGGACGGCTGCAGTTAGCGCCTCTGGTGGCCACCACCCGGAAACAGGCACACGTGCCCCTCCCTGCCCCTCCCTGCCCCCATCTACCCCTCTCTGATCCATCTGCCCTCCCCCCAACTCTGCCTCCCATCTCAACTGACTGCATCTAGTCTACCCTTTTCCCTCCCCTGCAACATTACTAAAGGTTGGGTGCACATGTACAGAAAAGCATTTTGTCTGCATTTACAATTATTTTAATATCATTTACCAACATTAGAATACAATTTGAATATTGGGCTGGTTTAAATTTCCCTCTAGTATGCACACAAGCACGGAATTCAAGGACAAAAGTACAAAAATGGTAATTTAAACAGATTTGTTACAATCATCCACAAGATACTTAAATTGTTCTGTGAGCAAGTTATGCTTCCACGCAACAAATCAGCCTTGTAAAGAAAATGGAATTAGTATAATATAGTTTATTTGAACGGAAACAAAAAACACAAAAATGCCAATTCCCTTTTCTTCTGCTCACAGTGTGAAGCCGCCATTAGCCCACTGCCCCTCCAACCCCATGACAAGCGCGCGATCACTGATTTATGGCCGTTCTGTGCGATCACCCCCACGACATCCGCGCGATCCCTAATGAGAGGACGATTAGTTCCAGCCTACCCACCAGGGGGCATCAGTAAGGGGAAGACAGGGCTGGCTGGGGGGTTGTTTTGTGGGGGCAATGAAATATGGAGGACCTAATGTTAATTGAAGTACTGTAATTTAATTTTAAACTGCATGTTTCATAATTAGGTCTTTGATATGAAAAAAATATGTTTCCAAATCACAATGTGGGAATATCATCTTTTGTTTGTAAAGATTAGAGCTGAACTGCATAAAAAAAGACTTGGACTGTAAACTGTCTTTGTGCACAGATAGTTATGATAAACAGCTGACCATCCCAAAGGGTTTGCAAGAACAGCGCACTGACTCTCCAAAATCCAAATCAACACGGTTTGAATACACCGCTGAAATGCTCAACATTAATACGTACTTAATCATCTATTGTTAAAAAGGACGTATGTGTGAAATACCAACAGGTTGTACAACAAAGATTTGTCTTGATGTTTTCTCCTCCTAAAATTATTTCAAAACATGCAATGATACCTCAGTTCAATTTCTAACTGATAAAAAGAATTGAATAAAAAAGAAACATGCTGATTTAAAACCTTATAATTCCCTTAATAATACATTGTTCACCGCAGTTTGGTTTGGTATAGATTAACCACCATCATTTCAAAGAAAAGTAAAAAAGCACACTTGGCATACTAAAACAAGTAGTGGGGGGCAGAAGAAGAAAGGGGGAGAGGTGGTGAAGACAGCGGGGTCTGTGGAAATTGGGGTCAGGGTCCTAATCAGTACTGGCAGCACAGAGGGTGGTCGGGCGGTCTATCACTGTCAGGGCCGATAAGTCAGGGCGGAAAGATTGCCGTCAAGCCTAAGGAAAAAGGACCCTGACTTGTACGGTAAAGGCGATCACAGGTGACTTCAACAGGTCTCAGAGTCAGCCCATTTGGTGCCAATTAGTTTTAATCACACCTGATTGAATTGCCACCTTTAAAAATCTATGCCAATTGCTAGCTTTTATTTACCACTACATTCATATACTCCCTCTTCATGTAGTAACTGAACAGGATGAATCATAATATTGACAGATACCTTAATATTTCCTTTATTGGTATTATATAAATACCATAAGCATAAACACTATTGTGTTGGATATCAAATACTTCATGGTAAAGCTCAATTTCCTTTCTATGTACTTTAGAGAATGGGGATTCCCTTTTATTGAAATTCTGGAATACCCAATCAGTCATTGTGATCTCACAAATTTGGGGGTTTCCTTCAAAAACAAATAAAACAGATATTAAAGTTTCATAACAATGTCTAAAATTCTTAAGTTAATTCTGGCATTATGAGTTTTAGATGTAAAGTCCATGCTCAAAATGAATTATTTTGTTGGAAAATATTTTCCTGTATTTATATGCAAGAATAGAACGAATATCTAGGGATTCTGAAAAAAAAACACTATTGATGGTTAGGTTATCTTTAAGGGGTTAAGCAGGGATTGGGGCCAGCAGGATGTAGGCTCAGCCTGTCATGCTTTGAGGGGATAAATTATAGTAGGCTGATTACTGTCAACAGTAAACAGAAACCCTGTGCCCATTCCCCGATAGCAATCACTAATTGCTTCATAAGTCAGCTTGTTTAAAGTTGCTTAGTTAATAAAGACTTAGTCATGATTATGTACAATAAAAAGGAAATTAAATGCTGAAAACAAAAATTAATTTCCCATTCTTTGATTTGCCATCATAATCGAAATGTAAAAGCTTGTAACAGGCATTTTAGCAAAAGATAAGGTAAGAATTGTGCTCTCCTCCCCTAATTATTTGAGACATCAAGTTTACTGCTTGAATTCATACAGCTTAGTAAATTCTAATGACACACAAACATGCAGACACACAAACAGACATTAGCTGATTGTGAAAATGCTGCACATGCATCATTCAGCATTTCCTCCTTTTTGTGTAGATTATGTGAAACCTCAATGGGAGAGAGTCAGGATCCCTTGGACCCTCATCCCATCCACCAACCTAGATCCTCTCCTAATTGTTAGGAACATTTATGGCAATATAAAACCCTACAAATCAGAATCCATAAAACCTTACAACATACCTAATAGTCATTATTTCTGATCCATCATGATTTAAGGTAAATAAATCAATCAATACCAGCTTATTCCTTGATTTGGCCACTGTGTGGTGCTGTATGTCATTCGGTCAACTTAATTAAGTGTAGCTATAAAACCGCTCTGTCCGCCAAGCCCACACACTATCAACTAGCTCTATCTTTATCTCTCTGATTAATCAACCCGCTCTATGCCTGTAATCTCATGGTGGCCCTTAATGTTGTACTTCCTACCCATTTTCCTTGTTGTTTTTCAAACTTTCAAACTAATCAGGTGTAGTTGTGGGAAAAATGTCCATATCTTCTTACAAATTTTCAATGAAGAAGGGTAGCCATTATGTGTACAATTCTGTATCTCATCACTCATAATGATTCATGTCTTTTGAATTAAATCTATTTGATGTTATATGCGCATACAGTTTCCAAACAGCTAATAGATATAAGTTGAACCTTTATGACTGTTCTTAACTACATAGTATTGAAATTTACAATCTGAAACTCTGCAAAAAGCAGCCAATCTTTTGAGGAAAATTCTACTAATAATCTGCTGATTTATGCGCTGATTCAGCCCAGTGGGTACAGGGCTTAAGTCTCAGGTAATAAGGCAGTAGGTAGGAGGGGCCCCAAGGCTGATGCATGGTGGGATATTGGCAGCCATTAGCTGGCCTGAGCTGCTCTAGATGGTAAATAATTGATGCGAGCGCTGAGCGATGACGTGCGAACGAGCGACTCACAGACCGACTCACAGGCCGACTCACAGGCCGACTCACAGGCCGACTCGAGTACTGACTTACAGAATGACCTTCACCAAAAGAAATTGGCAGCACTACTATGTTACTGGCTTTAGAAAGTAATTAACTGACAGTCTCTGGTTCAAATGCAGTGATAGAGTGAAGAGATTGAATAAGGGTCAGGAGCAGCTGGACTTAAGGCTGTTAAAGGATTTTCAAAGAACTGGTGACAAAGTATATTACACAATCGTATAAACGATTGGTACCAATGAAAAGAATCTGATTTTATATACATATGTTTATCTTGTCTAGCTTAGCTGGTGTACTTTTAACAAAAAGTATGCAAAAGTCTACTCATCAACTTGTCTACATCCTAGCCTGTCCACATTAGAAAACGGCTACACTTTTTAAAGCAACTCATTTTTATATTGTCCTCATGATTTACATATCGTCTCATTCATTTTTCTGGTTAATTTTCAAGAAATCATGCTCTTTCAACAGCGATATATTTATGCTATACATATTTACCACATTTGAAAAAATTATGACCTGAAGACAAAAAAACAATTAAAAAATCATTTTTTATGATCAAACTGTTTCAGATTTGTGCTCCTCCTGTTGCTGACCCACATAGACTGAGCAGCTCCCACTGACTCAGGCCACATTAAACATTAACGGTAACGGGTGAATTAGGTGCACACAGTGTTATTGTAACATGTGACTAATTTTTACTAAGTAGTCATTTATCCTGCCCCCACTATGCTGACTGAATTCCTAACAATTATCAAACAGAAAAAAAGAAGTCACATTACCAATGTTAATGTATAGTGTGTGGTGAGCTTTACCTGATTGGAATCTGTCCAAACTTGTTTGTAAATAGGTAGAGCGTAGATAGCCGAGCTAAGGAATGAACAATAAAAATTGCTGAAACTTGTGTTATTGGAATCATGCTTTATAGAATGTATCTATAATTGTGGCAGGGGCACTTCCATTAAGCATGTATATACATTTTTCCTCAATTTGAAACACCATTACCTTCCAGCTTGACCAAATGTACGCATTAGACTTATAAGGGGACCTAGATAAGAATTTGTGACCCCAAACGCTCTTGAAGTACTAAACGGACTTATAAGGTAAAGAAAGTCATCAAAGAGAATTAATATTGATTTACGTTACGAGTTCATCCGTCAACTTTGCTCAATACAACATGAATAACAGTTTTCCTGAAATCTAACATAACTTACTGGAGCAGATTCATTGTAATGGATTCAGTGAAACGTCTTTTCCCACTGGAAAAGTATTCTGGTTTAATTCATGCTATCTAACCTATATTTCAATATTTCTTTTCCTGCCTCCATTGTAGTCTAGTTTCCTTTCTTTTTTTGAACCCCTCGCTCCAACTCCTTTCTTCTACCATAGAAATACATAATACTTGTATAATGTCTATATCCCAGCAAACACACTACATTCAGGCAACGTTGTGCAACATAACTTTTTCACAACTTTCAAGGAAAAACGTGGCAACAACGTTGCCACGACATGTTTTGCAACTTTTTCTTACAACATACCTGCAACATCTCAAAAGGACGTTGTGACAACGTCATTTTCACAACATTCTCACAACATTACTTTCACAACGTTGCAGAATAACATAAAATCAGCACACAGGTGGCAGCACTTTCTATAAAGTGTGAAATTTAAAGAAACGTTTTTTATTTTATGCCATTTAAAACAAGAATTTGATATTTGTTTTTAAATAAATTCATGAATAAGATATCTTGATTGAGGAACCATTGTTTCCATTCATAAAGACATGATGCCATGACATATCATGATGTATGGAGGGGTACTGTAGTAAAAATTCAAGTTAAACACCTTTTATGTATCCCGTCAATATGATACAGGTTTTTCAGCCTTGATTGTTGTAATTTGTATATGCAACAGGTCATTAACCTGACATGATCTAATATATGTTTGATCATTATGTTGGTTTCTAGTTGCAGAATGTGCTCTGAAACCTCATAGGATTATCAATAAAGATGTTTATATTTACTATTTTTCAGTTTTTTAAATAATTATGTATAATGTACATTTTATAATTTCTTAATTGATTTAAGGACAAATATGGCCATCATCAGCGAACAAAAATATATCAGTGCAAATGTATAACACAATATAGGTAATTTTCAGGATTTTTGCATAGTTATGTCATTCATTTATATAAAAAATTTAATTATGAAAGTTGTATAAACGTTGTGGTTTGGTAACAGTACAACGTTGTTAACAACGTTGCTGCAACCTTTCTGGGAGTCCACATTTTTACGTTGTGACGACGTACTTTTGCAACGTTGTTACAACCAAAGTGCAACGTTGTAGCAGCGTTGTAACAACGTGAAATTGTTAGCTGGGATGCTAATGCCTACTGCACATCCCTAGGCCTGTGTCAACCCCCCCCCCCCCCTTACCCTCCCCTCCCGGGACCGCCCGTCGTCACACATCTCTACTAACGAGACTTAACTCTCGCTGCGACGAGATTCGACGAGAGACGGCGAGACCATTAACGGAAACGGCGCAGTGAGACCTAAAGGACTCCAGATGCGCGCGCAACTTCCGCCCGCATTAGTGTCCCGTTACTTCTGTGGCGATTCGGCGAAATCCCGCGGTGATTTAGTCGAGTTTAGGGGCAGGGGGTCCAGGGGTCCTTTTATGTTAAAGACGCCTATCTAGGCCACCTGGGCCTAGGGATGGCGTTATATTTCTATCAGGATTAAAAGGACAAGGATTGGATTTCTTAGCTATCTAGGCCTGTGACAATTCTAAAAAGTTGTTGTTCCACTTTTTGCCCTGACTTAACAATATGAGAACTATAATTTTTTCAATAGCCAGGTTATTGCGTTTTCATCTCTAAATATGATATAGGCCTATGTTTGATTTCAATAGAATGTCTAACATAAGACTCGCACTTGAAAAGGACAAGTTTAAAATGCTAAGGTTTTTCACTAAATTCTCAGTTTTGTCCTAAAGGCCTAAACGTATATTGAATGTACTTCACCAAAGTATCCTAATCAAAACCCTCTCCTTTTATACACCTACATACTTGTCTCTTCAATGAACTTGCAACAAACCACTGAGAGCCCATTCAAAAAATACTCCCTGTTCATGAATTTCAAAGCGAGTGCGAATGCATTCACAAATAATGCAGAGTCCTGAACACAACCACCCATCGGTCGAAGAAGACCAAAGGTGCAAGTTGATATTCTATAGACTCAAAGGGAGTTGTGGAAATATGGCATGCATAATGAATACTGTATATGGTGTCAAAGGCTGTGGAAGCAGAGGGTGGATTCTGCAGTCTTTGCAGTTTCCCCCTGTCGCCTGGAGGCACTGGAGCAACAGCCTTAGTGCAAGGGGGAGGGGTTGGCTTTAGGTCTTGGGAGTAACCGCACTATGTGAAGGTGTATGATGATACTAATGAAATACATCTTCATGATATTCGTTGATTAAAATAAGCTTAGCACCAGGATCTTTGCGGTTTGCCAAATACAAAACAGTTAAGGTTATACCACATTGCAAGGCAAATGATACGTTTTACCTTCGGATCAGGAATTATGAGTATTTTGAATTGTAATATTGAATATATAATCGGAGTGAATTGCAAGCATTTTCACTACTCAATTGCTAAAGACAAGTCAGTTGCAAGCATGTTCATTAGTAATGCGTGTAGGGGGTCAGAATCCTTGCAGCATAATGCAGTCATTTCTATTTTAAAAAAAATGTATCATCTTCTTTAACGTGGATCTCTGAAGCTTCTATACTACATAAAGGAAAACATCTTATATTAAACCAAAATATTTTGTCAAATTCATCAAAATAGTGGTCGTAAAAAAGGATTATAAACAGCCTCATTTTCAAAAGCCTACAACATTTTGTAATTTTTTTGGGTAATACCTGACCATAATTTGTTATGCCTTGTGATATTTAACAATGCCTCTAAATGCCCTTCAATGCCTCTCTCCAGCCACAATCCCTCCAGTTTATCTCACAGTGCAACCAGGCCATTCAGTTCTGCATGTGGGCGATAGTTGCTACTCCGCAGTGCTGAGTAGCTTTCTATATTCATCTCTTGTGTGGTCTGTTGGCTTCTTGAGTCGCGTCTGGGACCCATCTTGACATGCGCCAATAAAACACCTGAGCACCTTGGGCTGCGGCTCAGGCCAGCTGCCTCCCCTTGTATCGGGCTCTGACTATGAATGCGCAGCTCGGTTCTGAGCTACTTTGCTTCTAGTTATTCTATAGACCTTGTGCAGGTATGGTCACGTGTTTTTGGTGATCCTCATATAATTACAATGATTATGGGCTTATTCTATAGACCTTGTGCAAAAAAGGCTGACATGTTTGGTGATCACCATCTGCGTACACATCATTGCATCTATAATACTATTCTATATTTAAGATGAAGGAGAGAACCTATACTGATCTCAGTTATGGTTTCTACTCATAAATCGTGACATTAGAATGTATTTATTTGGTCAGCAGGTGGCACTGGAGCCCCGCTATCTGCTGCTGTCTACGATGAACCTAATCACTATGACTATATATTGGAACTATTGATTAATTAACATTTTGGTTGACCTATGGTCCTTACTTGCACTATAATATAGTTTGTAAGTATCTATACATCCCGATAAATATCGCGATTGTATAATAACTGTCTCATCACCATTTGATACTTGTTTCATTTCATTTTATTGCATTTATTGATGTATGTTTCTCCTGTTTTCGTAGTACTACTCGTTTAACTCGACCTTTTCGGGTATTGAGTTGTTAAATTTTGATTGCTTCGTAAGATATGGTGAATACTGCTAGGTCTCTGGTAAATGCGAAAGGTTTCAAATTGGTACATGTAAATTGTCGAAGTTTATTTCCAAAATTAAATCAATTAAAACATCTGTTTGACGGAATTGATGTTATCACATATAGTGAGACTTGGCTACACGACTTATATGACAATGCAATGCTGAATATACCAGGGTATATCCTGTATAGATGGGATCGAAGTAATGGATGCCAAAACGGACTATCAAAACTACGAGGTGGTGGCCTTGCTACGTATATCAAAGATGTATATGCTGAGTTGAGTACTGTTATACCTAGTATGTGCCTTACAACTAATGACATTGAAATCCTAACGGTGAAACTTAACCTAAGGTTTCAGAAAACTCGTTACATACTAAATATATATAAACCCCCTTCTGGTTTAGTCGGAAACTTCTTTGAGATTTTAAATAGGATGATAAGTGATCACAATTTATTGGAGAGTGAGGTCTGGATTCTGGGTGATTTCAATATTGATCAGCATAAACGCAATAATGGAGATACTAAAAAATCAATAGAATTTTCAAGAATAACTGGATTGCAACAGTTAATAACACAAAAGACACATCTAAATGGATTTGGAGGCTCGTGTATAGACTTGATATATACTAACGCTTCCAATATTGCATTATCTGGAGTTCTAATGGATGTTGTTAGTGATCACTATCCAATATTTGCCTGTATCAAGAAACAACGTAATACACGAAGTTTTTGTAAAGTTAATGGTCGCACGTACATTAAGTATGATAAGGAGGCCTTTCAGAATCTGCTTCTTAAATATGACTGGACTGACTTTTATAATATTGTGGACCCTGAAATTTTGTGGGATATACTTCTACGTGAAATAACCAATATAATAGATATTATGTGTCCTGTGAAAGTTATTAGGGTGTCCAATCAGCGACCTCCTTGGTTAACCCAATATGTGATTGAAGCTATCAATGATCGCAATCTGGTTTTTAAAAATTTGAAACATAATAATGAATCAATAGCGGAGGCTAGACGAATCAGAAATAATACCAATACCATAGTTAATAATGCTCGTAGGGAATTCATCCATGATAGTCTTGATCAGAATAAAACGGATCCGAAGAAGTTTTGGAATATCATAAACAATGTTTTTGTTAATAATAGCAAGGGAAGTCATAGTGTATCTTTCCATCGTGAAGATGGCACATCTGTGGAAACCGATATGGCTTGTGAATATATTAATGATCATTTTGCATCAGTGGGGGAGAGATTATTTGAACAATTCAGGGATTCTACCCCTGAAAAGGATTATGAAAGTGTATACGATAAAATCCAGTTAGATGACCATTTTGCCGTGACTGCTGATGTAGTTTTGGCTGTGATTAAAGAGATTAATACTCATAAAGGATCTGGTATAGATTCTTTGCCGAGTTTTATTTTGAAAGATGCTTTCCTAGTGTTATGTCATCAGATAACCCACATGTTTAATATGTCTATGTCTCAGGGACTTTTTCCTAAGGCTTGGTCGAAAGCTGTTATAACCCCTATACCTAAAACTGGAGATTTATCGAAATTAACAAATTGGAGACCTATTTCTATCTTGCCTATTATTGGTAAATTGTTGGAAAAAATTGTCTGTAAAATACTACTGGAAGAATTGACCCAGAATGATATTCTTTGTGATGAACAATTTGGTTTCCGACCTGGACTATCAACGACAGATGCTATTTTTAAATATGTTAGAGGAATTACTGATAACATTAATGATAAATTGATCACAGGTGCCCTGTATATAGATCTTGCCAAAGCCTTCGATTCTGTGAATTATGGTCTCTTATTTGTAAAATTAAAAGATATGGGAATAAGTCAGATATTACTAAATTGGGTTAAATCCTATTTAGCAAATCGGCAAATTTGTACAAAATTTAACAACAGAATTTCTACTACAAAGACACTGCATTGTGGCGTCCCTCAGGGATCGATTTTGGGTCCTACCCTTTTTCTATGTTACATAAATGATCTTGTGGAAGTGGTACGAAATATAGGGGTAGAATCATGTTTGTATGCGGATGATGCTGTGATATATCTCGGTCGTCTTGACCATCTAGACGTGTATAGAACGTTAAGCATTGTGTTACGTGCTGTTTTGGAATGGTGTAATCAAAATTGTATTAATATGAACACAGGTAAAACCAAAATATGTTATTTTGGACGTAGATACCAAATCAATGATATAAATAAGCAAGACCTTGTCTTGGATGGATGTGTTATAAATGTTTGTACACAATATAACTATCTAGGCGTGCCTATTGATGAATGTCTAAACATGAATTCTTTCTTTAATCAAGTGACCAAGAAATATTCACACAAAATTTTTCAGTTTGGCAAGATACGGAAATATTTATCAACCGCAAATCGAATAATTGTTTACAAACAAATGGTTCTTCCATTGGTGGAGTACTCAAACTTCATGTTAACCCTGTGTAGAAAGCATGATTTGGAAAAACTCCAAAGGTTACAGAATCGTGCATTGAGGCTTTGTTTTGATGTAAATCGTCCTTATGAAGTGTCAACGGAGTATTTACATGATCAAGGAAAATTAGATACTCTCGAGATAAGAAGAAAACTACAATTGCTTTGTATTATGTTTAAATTACATTTTATTGATGCCAATTTAATAATTCCTGCCCGAAATACGAGACAAGCTCAGCGTCCATTATTTAAAGTGGATTTGGTTAATTGCGCAGTGTATAGGAAATCACCTTATTATGTGGGTGCCTGTATGTGGAATGATCTGCCTTTCGACATACAAAACATTGAATGTAGATATGCATTCAAAAATGCCGTGAAAAGAGACCTGACCAAAGACTAAAGTCACCATATTTCTATTTATTAAACTGTGATTTGATTGACATTAGGTATGTGGAAATCGGGACCAACGACTATGTCGTACGGCGCAGACTTAATCACCTATATATCTGGCCTCTGTCACAGATTCTGATCTCAGATATATGACTGGCCAATGGTAATGAAGCGAGAGGACTGTAATTATCTCTACTGTAAAATGACAAGATTTGATGTATTAATAATTATTTTGGTGTATTGTTATGTACCTTCTATAATTTACCTATACGGAAGATCATTCTGTAACGAGTGAGTATGGTTCAATAAAAAAAAACAAAAAAAAACAAAAAAAAAACCATGTGATTACAATGATTATGGGTCTGAGGCCAGCTGCCTCCTTTTGTATGGGGCTCTGACTATGAATGCACAGCTTGGTTCTGAGCTACTTTGCTTCTAGTTATTCTATAGACCTTGTGCAGGTGTGGTCACAGATTTTTGGTGATCCTCATATGATTACAATGATTATGATACTGTGGCCACCTGCCTGTTCTTGTATGGGGCTCAGACTATGAATGTGTAGCTCGGTCCTGAGCTACTTTATTTCTTCTTATTTAATAGACCTTTTGCAGATACTGTGACATGAACAATTTTTGGAGATCCCCATAAGATTATGGTTAATGACTATGGATCTGAGGCTAGCTGCCTTCTCTTGTACCGGGCTCTGACTATGAATGCGCAGCTCAGTTCTGAGCTACTTTGCTTCTTCTTATTCTATAGACCTTGTGCAGATATGGTCACAGGTTTTTGGTGATCCTCATATAATTACAATGATTATGGGCTTATTCTATAGACCTTGTGCAAAAAAGGCTGACATGTTTGGTGTTCACAGTGATTATGGGTCTAAAGCCAGCTGCCTTTTCCTGTATCGGGCTCAGGCTATGAATGTGCAGCTCCGTCCTGAGCTACTTTATTTTTTCTTATTTTATAGACCTTGTGCAGATACTGTCACATGAAAATTTTTTGGTGATCCCCAGCTTACATGTTTTGGTGATCACCATGTGATTATAATGACTATGGGGTGTTGTGGTAAAGCTAGGACGGATGCATTTTTGTTTAGCATAATACATATAAATCACATTATATAATATGTATCGCCCTGTTATTTCTTATGATTATCAATCTGAAATTGTTGCAAAATTGTAATGCAGTTTCATGATGAAGCCCATTCCAGCTTTGATCAGGTGAAACATTATCTAAAAACATTGTATCACTTGCTTTCAAGTCTAAAATCCCCACAAATATAGCCTAAATCCAAATGAAAAACTGAAAAGAAGTAGAAAAGCAGAGGGAAATTTTGAAAAGTCCAGATGAATGTAACTGTATTTCCCCCCAAAGGAAACAATACTAAAACATGCATCATGTTAGACTAATTCATTTTATGGTTATAAAATACTCTTTGTTGATGAGCCTGCAAACCTATTCGATTGATCATTTGATTTATCAGATTTATGAAGTCAATAATAATGTTTGAGCAATTCTTGATGAATCAGAATGCCATGATTATTGCCTCTTCCAGTGAATAATGTTGCCAAACAAATAACGGATTTATCCCTGTTTGCGAAATCAGTTGGTAAGATGTTGCTAAAGGCGAGTTTTAGCGGATTTTCCTTTGAATTAACCTGCTAAAACTACAGACCATAAGGAAAACTTTACTTATGGAGTCGTTATTTAACAGACTTGATGGAAACAGAATATGGAATACTATGCCCCCACCCTTTGTATTATGATAACGGAAGTGGCGAATGTTTGTGGGATGTTAGGAACTGCCCCCCTGGTCATAAGGATAGCAGGCAGCAGCTGCTTGGAGCTGGTCTGTGGATGGAGAGGTCACCACAACATGGCCTCAGATGGCCAATTGCTTTGTGAGCCTTGTTGTGGGGGGAGAGTGACAGAGGGAGAGTGGAGGAGGATGTGGCGCAGGAGGGGAGGGGAGAGAAAGGTGGAGGGGGATAGGGGGGGAGGAGAGGGGGAGGAGGGGAGGTGGGAGGGGGAGGGGGCATGAAGGAGGGGGGGGGGAGACTGCCCAGGGGGCCTGACGTCGACCAAACAGACCCTGGAGCGACCTTGACCTTTACCTCGGTTCAGGCCACAGGGCAAGAAGGCGCTGACTGCTACAAGAAGCCTCCTGGTGGTGTTTTTTTTGTACTACAGGAGGAAGGGGGGAAGTGGGGGCAGTGGGGAAGGGGAAGGAACAGGAGGGGGGCCTTAGGGGGAAGTTACAATAGGCCTGGGAGGGGCAAAAGGTAAAGCCTTAATGGCTTTGTCTGGGATAAACATAGATACTGACTTTATAGGATGAGGAAGGATAGGCCTGGGGACCGCCATTAAGTGGATATCCTGATCTTTGAGCCTCCCTCTGGTCTGTACCCGGCGTGAACCAATGCCCACTGTGTAGGTCCACTGGGTACCAGCGAGCAAATAGTTCCCGTCAACCCCCGAAGGCCACTTCCGCATTCTTTCTGTACACACAGAGCGGCAAATTGGTTTTCCTGCTCCTAGACTTCCCCCCTCTCCTGCCTTTAATTAACTTTGAGCACAATCTAAGCAATATGGAGGAGCGAATTAGCCGGAGAAAGAAAAGGGGGAGTTCTTTTGTGCGGCGTAAGCGCTTCCTCGGTGATCAATGTCTGCTCAATGTATTCATGCGCTTCAAGTGGGGAATCCAATATGTCCACCCTCGATACTGAGCTGCCGTCCACTTTGCTGAGTCACCCCTGGCGAGAGTGAAACATTAAAGTGAGTCCGGTTATGACATCTCTGTTAAGGCCCTGCGGCCGGCAACCATTTTGATGGATGCGTCAGGGGCAACAGCCATATTTAGTTTTTTTAGGGGGATAAAAATGGGATATTTTGGGTGCTTTACCGTAGGCCAGGCTGGATGAGGACGAAAATGATTGCATTTGGAAACGGTTAAAGCAAAATGACTCAAAAAGGCAGGGACGAGAAGAGACTGGAGAACTAGTGAAGCGAAGACAGGGTAAGATTCTGAGCATGAGGAAGGTAAAACAAGAAAGGAATTAAGGAGAAAATATCAAACAAGCTCGATGTAAAAAAGCATTAATGCTTATCTTTTTTTAGTTGAAATAAACAAACTGAAAAACTGGGAATGTGTAATGTAGAATGGTCTGTAGATATGGGCAAGGTAATGGAAAATGGTATTTTACCAAGTATAATGAGATATAATTTATATGAAGGGTACCCTCAAAGAAAGGCTCTTACAAGGAAAAGGTCAAGGGAACGAAGAGAGAAAAGACGGTTTGGAGTAACAGGACAGTGAATACAATAAGACCCAAAAAATCTTCAAAATGGTTTTTAATTTCCTAATTTTTATTTTCAGCCTAGGCGGTGAACCTTGACTAATATTGCCACTGCAGTCCCTCTGTCCTAGGCAATACTCAAGCAAGTTTGAGGAGAAAAGTGGAGATTAAAAACTGGCTTATTACCATACAGAGTCATGCTGTGAACCCTCCTCATATCGTCCCCTCCTTGCCACAGTCACCATAATAACGACATGGATATTTGTCTTAATTTTCCGCTAGAACAGAAGGGGGTGACACTGGGGGCAGGCAAGCTGGCTGACTGGGGGAGAAAGACACAGCCACATGCGACCGATACTTGTAATATCGCCCACCAAGTTGCGCGATCAAATTGCGTTACTGTTGACAGTTATCCAATTACCCACAATGCATCACGCGCTGCCTCGCTTTCGCAGATAAGATGGCGTCACATGGCCCTTTTTGGGTTGTCGGCGACGCGATCATTATCGCGGGTCGTATTTGCGCATGCGCGCGGGACGCCTGGTGACAAATGTAAGAATAATAGGCTCATGAAAGGCCCATTATGGCCCTAACAAGATAAGCAGGCAGCTCTTTGCAGTATTCCTTACATCATCTCCTCAGCTGCAAGCCCCCATTAGCTTCTGGGGAAATATTGGGCTGAAAATGGGCCAGCTTGGTAATTAGAGCGCCTTTTTATTCATCGAAACCAAAACATGATTTGCTCAAATGTGTGGGGATCTACTGTTATCTTTGTCCTGCTTTTGTATTACAGGCTGACATTTTCTGTGTCTTCTTTGAGACCTTGAAATCTAAATAATTTGGGAATAAGAATATTTCCATGTTTCTAAAGACAACGTGCCTTGGTTTCAAAAGATTTGCAGGGAAACATACGCTCTAAAGATTTTGAAAAAAAAAAGTACATGAATGTAAGTAATATATCTTAAATAGAAGTCCAGTTACTTAAAGCACAATTGATTATCTGCAGAATTTACGGTAAATTGATTCAACCTTGGATTATCATAATTATTCCTAGTGTTCTAAACAATTTACTGGAACTTTCTTGCACACTTTTCTACACATCTTTTGTCCTGGAAACACAACCTGAACCTGAATCTGAGCAACGTCATCTTCATTGATCAGTTACGTTTCCTTGGTTTAGAGAATTCAGAAATAAATTGTGTTTCCATTGCTAGCAAACAAGAATTTTTTTTTTTTTGGTTTCAATCGTTAGCACGATTAAGTAACACGTACTATACATGTATTCTGGTGGGTATGTAATATTCAGGCCTTTGTTGAATTGACACAACTCAAACTAACACATTCCAAGAGATTGCTAATAATGAACCAAGCTTTAATCTGTCAGAGTGACAGCGGAGACTGTCGAAGCACAAAAACCTCCCTAATGCCACAGCGCATTAAGGTTACAAATTAATTTCAATTTCGCTTAGCAATACAGGTTGGGGAAGTCACATCGGAAATTGTGACACATTTTGAAATCTCAGGTCATGTTACAAATAGATGAATCCTTACACTACACTAGGTTGTCTAAAGGTGTGGTTTTATTAAACATTTACAGAGATATTGTAGTTTAAATTGCTGAAAGGGCAGAGACATGAAATATTGTAATGTAAGTTAATGGACTTCTGAAATGCTTCTATTACATTATATTCAACACACATCTTTATCATTTTGCTATGCTCTATATCCCATCTGAAAATGTGGTCAGAGCTAATAAACCTAGTATTGGCCAATCTTCTAAATAACTTCACTGACATTGTACTGGACTTCTACACTGACACTTCTTCATCACATCCAGATTTGATAGAAATACATAAAAAAATGTTTATCCGCACTGAAATAAGAGAGTACGCTATATAAAACATCCTGTATGAGTTAATTAAATATTGAAAAGGGTAGAACGTACAGTAAATTTCTGCTGACAAAAGAGTGCTCCTTACTCTATAATGTAAAAGTACTGTGCTGTTGCTTCACAGCAATCTAAGACAGCCTTCTATGGAACAAATTTCCCTCAAATGCTTATGTGGGTCTCTATAGGAGAAGAGCGCCCTATTTGTCCAATTGCAGCACTTAACGTTTACTTTAGGAATGTGCTGAAAACCTTAACTGTACGTGAACAACTGTCACAGTTTATTTGTATCTATTATCTAAATAAAATAATAGACCTATGTTTAAGAGGAAGTTCCCAAGGAACCTGCCAATCTCAAAAACGAATCCAAATACACTGACGTTACAAGAGTGAGGCACACTGTAATTCATACCACAGACTCAAATCTCACAGGTGAGGCAAATATGAGGGTTAATATCTCAAATGATATTGTTCTCTTCAAAACAATAAGAATCCCTGCAAGCCCCATGTACCCACTAGGTGATTTTGACCAGAGTCAGCCGAGTCACTGGTGCTAAAACATGAGTCCGCAATAAAATCTGCTGATTCTTCAAGTAGAGTTGGCCAATTTTAGCTCATACTCATGTCAAACATACACATTTCAATATAGTATACTTACAGGCAATCATAGGAATCGGCCGATTCTCCCAGTTACCCGTCACCCATCGCCAGTAAAATTGCCTAGTGGCTATGGAGCTTAAAGGAAAACTTGCACATAAATTCAGGAAGCGCTATTTTTAGTGTAATTAATTTCACTTAAGTATTCCAAAAACATTTCAAAAGAAAAAAAAGTTGAAAACTTCAAGTTCTTAGGGAATTATTGAAGAAAGGAATTTAATTTTGGGAATTCCCTGGATGCTGGGCTGCTCAGTACTCCCCTTGCTACGTCACAGCTATGGGAATTCCTTCTAAAGTTATTTTGGGATTCCCTGAATAATCAATAGTTGTAGATGGATATATATTTTGATTTATTATGAGTTGCATCAGGTCAGATATATTTACTTTTTGTTAGACTGTATAACTCTTTTTATAAATCATACAGGGATGGGGATTCCCTTCTAAGGGGACATGGGATTCCCCAAGAACTCCCCTTGCTACGTCATAAATCGGGTGGATTTCCCTTAAAAATGTGATAAAATAGGAAGTTTATTAATGTCCCATAATTGTGTGTAAACTAAATATTTTCCTTCCATTTTGCTAACATTGATACTGCAAGTTGTGAATAACATACTGAAGTGAATTCAATGAAAAATGACCACCCTGCAGTTATGTGCAAGCTTTCAAACACGAACTGTAAGCCCAAATACACAATATGTCTTGGGAGATTTATCTGTACCACATAATATCAGCTTTGTATCCCTGAACACATTTTACCCAGGTTTATCACATGCTGGGAAAATCTCAGCAGCCTACCTATTGAATCACCCCCCCCCCACAAACTCCCCACCTGCCAAAGCTTCCTCCAGGGCAGACCACAGTAGTAGTAGACAATGCTTTATAGTGCAGCAGGTGGAGGGGTCCCTGAGGGTAGGGAGGGAGGTGGGGGGAGGGGGAGAGGGGGTAGGAGGGGGGTAGTGGTGGGGGAGAGGGGGGGGAGAGGGGGTGGGAGGGGGTTGACTTGTGATCTGGGCCCCAGGTGGCGCTGACAAGGCACAGACCACCCCTGACTTCCCATCCCCACCTCCTCCTCCCACCCACCCCACTCCCATACCTTTCTCACTAATCTTAGAATGTGCCAAGTGTAAAAGAAAATATTCAAAGGACCACATTTGATTGTTTCTGTAAGAATTCATGATTATTATTTCACATGTATATCATTGGACAGAGCGCTACTCATATTATAGTCAGATTCCAATTCCATTGCAATTTGGTTGATTAGGCACGGACATTCTATTCAACCTCTTATAATGCTATATGCTCTTGTCAGTCGATATCATAATTGTAGACTTATTCATACTAAAACCCTGCATAGGTATATCAATTTCTGAAAAGAGATACCTTTTGTTTTATACCAAGCTTTCAAGCATATTTCACTCATGGACCATGGAGAAAAAGTATGTGTTGAAAAATATATCTTCAACTGGAATCTAAGACTATCATGGATTTAATGTTACTGCAACCACAACAACATTATTGTGGTGTACAATCTGCCAATTATAACACCCAAAGCCCCTTTCTTGTCACCCAAGGGATGGCTAAAACAGGCCAGCTGTGCTGGGACATGAGCTAAAAATGAGATAATTCCCAGGCCCTTTTACCTGGCAAAAGCTCCATTATGTCTATATTTTGTATTCTGCTTGCAGAATAAGGCCTTCGGTACACGTGTTTGGCTCTCACGTTGTTCTGAGAGGGCATGTTGGGTATTGTACGCAACATGTTGCATCAAGTCAAAACATTGCTGCTGCACATTTGTTCGTGGGAATCCTTGATTCTTGCATAGGGGCAACATACTGCGGATTTATGTATGGATGTTGACACCTTAAATTGAGAAGGCGACATGGCCATTTCTTATATGCGACATGGGACGTATTAACATAAGGAAAATAATTGATGACATGACATCTTTAATTTGATATGCGACATGGAAGGTTCTTAAAATTGATATGGAAATTTAAAATATAGTGAGAGGTGACATAGCAATTTCTTAGATTCGACACACGACATCGGAACCCCCGATCTACATCCCTTCATGTGCTTGCTTTTATACAGTCTTTTGTAGAAAGTGACGCGCTTGCAACTGCGTTACCAAGCATAACACATTGAAAAGAAATTGCTAAGAATATGTTACATCTACTTTATAGTGTAGGGCAAGAGGATTCTTCTCAGGCGTATTAAAACATTTAAATTGTCTAACTAAATCAACACTGAAAATAACTGTAGGGCCAGGCCTCCCATAGTTGAGGCACTTCACCGACTTTGACCTTTGACCCTGAGACAGGAGATCAATGAAGTAGGTCAGGGTGTAAACTGCCGGAAGGCGAAAGGGCAGGAGGAAAAGAGTTCCCAACAATGGGTGTCAGGCGCACCTGAGGGGTGGGAGTGGGACCATAGTCCTGCACTGCACTCTGTGAACAAGGGGAAAAGATAAAATGAGCAAAATCTGATGTTACGAAATGATGCCAGAAATATAGATATGTGTTTTGTATGATTTCATGAGATTTTCAGGGCATGGCACTTTGCTTTGGAAATTCACAGTTATATAAATTAACCGTGAGAAGGTTTTATCAACTGCTAGCATTTAATCCTTGCCCTTCGTGCATAAGGGCAAAAAGGGGAAGCGAGAACTTTCTGAAGCAGGTGTCCCAATATCTCAAAATATAGAGGAAAATGAAAATGGAATAGATTATAACAGCAATATGTATACTAAGAGACGTGTTACACAATCTTTTTAGCGTTTATCATGATTTAGAGCCGATGGGCCAATTTTTAAAAGGGATACACAGATCACGTTGTTTACATCGGGGCCACCCCAACCCGACCACCATAGAACTAATTGATTTTTGTGGATTGATCTAGATATCCTTTGGAGATTCATTGTATATAGTATTTGGGATTACTTGTCATTATATTCAACCTGAAAATCATAATTATCTTTGTTCATGTAAACTATCAAATACATCTTTAATGGCCTGATTGATGCTAATTCATAGTTGAATTTGATACAATACTCTTTGAAGGCATGCTATGGATACGTCCTACCTGAGTTACAGTCACGTTGCAGCATAGATAACGACTTACCTGCAAAGAGAAAAAGAGAGCACATTAAAAATCGACCAAGAGTGAATCAAAATGTATTAACATACAGCAGTGTTGGCAACATGGATCAAGATTTAGTTATAATTCAAAGCTTTTAAATATTTTAGAGTTGTGACCAAAATTCCTATCAAAAGCTGGTTTGAAATTTAAGTAATTTAAGATAACCCCACGGTAGTCAGTATCTTCGTCCTGATGGGAACCCATTGAGCGATGTGACTATTAAAGATTCTGGTTGATTAGGGGATCTCAGCTACCAGTGACCAGTATACCCAACACTGTGAGATATTTAACGAGAAATTCATCATTAAATTTTTTCGTCTGGTCGAATTGCTCAATGGGTGATTTTCAACTAGTTTTGGTCATCCAAAATTAAGCGACCAGAACTGATTAAAATGACCAGAATTTTGGTTTAATCGCTCAATGCCCCCCTCCCCTTCACACTAAAGGCTAAAGGCTCACTAGGTCAGTGTACAAAACACACCTGACGTTATTTCAAGTCAAAATAATACATAGATTTAATAAAAATCACAGTTTTAGCTGCAGATATAGGCCATTTGGTTCAGCCTATCTAAGAAGGAAAAAGGACTATAAGGGGGATGAAGTGAAAACTGTGTCAGTGTAAAGTGGCAGGAAAGACGTGCCACAAGCCTGTTTTTACCATCTGCTGTAATTCTGCGCCCATTTGGAGAGCGCGCCATAAAAATGCATGTTGATGTTAAATTGAAAGCGCATCAGATTTCTGTGTTTGCGCTGGTACTGAAGGGGATTCCGATGAGCCGGGAGGAATAGTACAGTAGTACAGAAGGACGCCGAGAACCAGCGACACCCTGTGGCGGCAGCCATATTGCTTTGAGGACTGTATCACACTATGAGATTCTGACTGGTATTTTGGTAATTCATTAATTTTGAACAACAATAATTATGGTAGAGGACCATATATTTCTTTTGCATGTCGTTTGAAAGAGAATTGCAAACCCATTCTAATGGAATTAGCAATTCTCACTGCCGATTTTTGAAATTGGGAGTAAAATCGGCTAGTTGGATATAGCCTTAAGGGGAGGTTCAATAACGATGTACTGTTTGCGTAGACTATGATAATAACAGAGTATTGTCTCTTAGAGAACGTTTTAAAGCTTGCACTGGATGTATAAAAACATCACCCTATATTGCTATGGACTTGATCCTGGTAAACAATATCGCCTAGAAGAATCTAACATAGTTAGACATGAGGGTCAGTTATCTTTTCTAATTTTCCCACGGCTGTTAATAGTGTACAAGCTGGTAACTTTCAATTTTGCTGGTACTTGCAGGTGCAATGCCACGCCATAGACGTAACTAATACAATAAAGATGCTTGCTCAACTCGCATTGTATTCATTCTGCTTAATTTTCAGCCATTTTTTTGTACGCCATCAATGTGCCTAAAAATGGAAAAGCCTTCCCCAATTACAACTAAACTCACAGTTTGAAGCCTGTACATTGCTAAATTAAATAGGAGTTTTCTTTCAACTACATCTTATTTCTTTTGTTGTATCTAACCCGTTAACTGAGTGGGATTGACTATGTTTATGCTACATATATCCCTTGACCACAATGGACATAAAACGATCCTAGCCATTAATTGGAATTATATTATGTCTGATTTTTGTATGATTATTATTGTCGGAAAACATTGAGAAATAATCGTGACCTGGTAAAATGGATTAAAAGTCTTCCAATATTTACAAACGGTCTATTGCTGGCTTCATACCCCCCACCCCAAGCCCCAACACACAGATGTATATCTGCTCCCATACACCACCCATACACGCCTCCCCAACAATGAATAGTCCATCAGCAGCCACTATAATATTCATAAGCCCCATTTAAAATCCCCTACCCATTGTGTATAATGATGAACCAGAGGCCAGACATTGATTTGCAGAGATAATAATCCTAACAGCTCAGGCAACAACTGCAAGCCATTCCAATAATGAATCGCTGCTTGGTCCATTAGCATGAATAAAAATCGATATCTACTTAGGTTTAATTACCACTAACGATTTGATTATTTTTCTTCGCATGCCAAGTTTTTTTGTCGTGAACCGGTTGTTATTTCTCCGCTCGCTCAGGCGTGTGATTTTAAGCAACAGTCTGGTTTCTTCCTATATCTCGTAACAGGTCTCGTGACGAACGAGACGCCTGCGAATCATGAGGTATTCAGGGAATTAATTAGTTCCCAGGTACTGTTGGCTTCGGTTGTCGATGGGAATCTGCATTGAGAGATATGCACAGCTTAGGCCTCCCCTACTTACTTTACAGGCCCATCTGCACAATGCAAAGGAAAAAGGAAGAAGGGTAAAAAGGCGAAAGAGAAAAAGAAGACAGGAAGGGAAAAACAGTTCTTCTTACGTATACAAATGAATGTGAGGGTGTTTGGGTCTAGATGTAGGGGGTAGGGGTTCTATATTTATTGCATGGTGATTTTGAATATTCTTGGCTTTGAATATTACAGATTTGTCTCAAGTCATTGATTAAATGAAAAAGGTTGGATTTGGGGGTGGTCTACCTGCTTTTACGTTTGATAGGGGATTTATTCACTAAAACGTCTTTCATGCATAATAGTTTTTTCTCAGCTACATTATGTTAAGTAACAACTATTTAACCATTGCGGGTGTGCCTTTCTAAAATTTCGAATGACCAGCCGTACCTATTGTAACTAATTGTTATCCACAGCCGAAAATACATATCCATAATGCTTCCAACATTATAGTTCATAACGGTGTAACCTTTGGCTCCCAAACTAGATTCGGACATGGCCTTAGTTGTATCAATATCAAATGTTTAATATACAAATATTGTAATGTCACACTCTAAATGGGCTGATGTGCCCTCAGTCGTTCAGAGGCTGTCGGTTGTACCAATGTAATTAGAGCAGCCATTGGTAAGTACTTCGGACCAATATCCTTGTGAAATAGGTGATCAATATCACATTTCCAATATACCAATTGGAAATATTCTTATTAGAATATCACACTGCAGATATGAGTAGTCTAGCCCCTCAGTCGTTCAGAGGCAGTCGGCTGTACCGATGTAGGTAGAGCGCCCATCAACAAGTACTTCGGACCAATATTAATTAGTCAGCAGCCTCTATCAGCTAAAAGCACCCTCCAAAGTCAGAATAGCCTTAGGCTCTCTCAGGAGAAATGCCCTTCTCAGCTTGATTAAAATTGCAGAAGGCTGTGCTAGTGACAGAAATAGACCTTGTGCAACAGTTAGGGACATTTTCATTATTGCACAGGCCATGGAACAGCATTCACGCATCAGCGTTGTCGCGAAAGGCGCCACGATAAAATGTGCCAATGGTGTTTTAATTGTATTGAAGCGCTTTATATGTCTGCATGGACTGCCTGGGGCAGGTTGCCTGCAATGAGTGATGATGTATTCCCACAATGCAATCTGCACAATTGGCAACTTTCTCTACTGCATTAAGCGTGCAACAATAACAAGCTGACGATGTGTCTAGATGTGGTTCAGTATTTAAAATGCATCAGCAGCTGCCTGAAAGTCTCAGGCCGGTTTAATAGGGTTTGCTTCATTTGCAAGGGAGCTTTACCATGTGTATGTTGAAAATGGAACCAATGAAATGGGATATTACAGAATAACTGATCGTTCAAACCAAACCATGTGACAATTCAGAACTACATGGTAGAACATAAACGATTACATCAGGAAAAGTACGCCAAAACCTAAAAAAGATATTTTAAAATCTCTATCCAAGCTAATTTTCCCTGTGATTTTAGGTTGCATTTAGAACGTGTCTATATGCTTATAGGCCTATTCCACATTTCAACTGTGTTGCTAATTTAAAGATTTCTCAGTAGGAATTATCGTTGAATATAGACATGTTATTTATCACGAGAAAGGTTTTACAGTTCTTTATTAAATAGTATTTCAGGATGTTTTGTTTCATCCTATATTCTCTGAGAAAATCACGCAGATACAAAAAAACCTTGAGAGGATCAGAGTCTCCAATATTCGTACAGTTACAACCCAGTTTCACTCTGGACGTTGGCAATTATCTTTTCCTTAGTTTCAGTGTCGGAGTATTGAATGTCTGTGTACAATACAGCTACATACTAGAACACAGAGAAAACATCCTAATGAGTAAATTGCAGCAAAATTAGGACAGACAACCCTCTGGGTAATCTATTGAGCTTTTGCACTATTGAATTTGCACTAGGCTCAGTGCATTCTAATGGGCAAATATCAATATAAACCATTGTGAGCTTTTGCAACATGTCAAGACTAATTTGTGATTAAGGTTTTTGTAGAACCATAGCGAATCACCACTATAACATTGGGTGATATAGCTTTAGGATCAGTGGCCGTAAGGGGCCTTCCATTAAGTATGTATGCATTGAGGGGGTGAGGGGCTCTGAAATTTTTAAAAGCGCGCGTACATTCTAGTAAAAATTCAATGCGTATTTTTGCCCGGGGGGAAGGTTTGAGATTTTTTCAAATGTGTGCGGGGGTACATTCTGGTACAAATCCAATGCGTATTTTTGCCCAAGGTTGGGGGGGGGGGTTCCTGAGATTTTTTCAAATGTGTTTACGTACTAAATGGAAGGCCCCTAATCGTGTAGTACGAAGCCACCATTATCAGGATGTAGGCCATCGCCTTCCCCTAAGTAGGCTGTATCGCTGGTGGGGGATCGAATGACTGTATACTGCTTATTGCGGGGACAAAAAACAGGGCAATGGGAGCTGTGCATATTGCCTGGCCATATTTGTAATGATGAGGCTTTTCTGTTGCCTCAGTTACTCTTATGTTTTAGGTAAGATTAACCTTTCTATCCATTTCTACTGTATGGGTATGTGAAGCTTATTTATCTATGAAAAATTTATTATCAGCCTATTATCAGCCTAGCATAAGAATAGGACCGTTGTATTTATACCCTCCAAACAATTCAAAGACATTGTCAGTTTGATTTTTTTTGTAAAGAAAATGCTTTTCCATACCCTTACTTCATCAGTTCTCATATCCTTATCTAAAGGTTGATGACTTGTTTCTCATCAGGAAGAAAAAGGGACATCACATATGCCAACTAACGTCAGGAGAAAGCAGCAAACCTTCTGCCTCCCCATAAATTCATACGAGCTTGTTTGAAAACATGGCAGTATTTGTTTGGGCTGACCCATCCATTTCAGGTTTGATAGGTGTAAACATACCTGATATTTGAACATGTTTGTATGAGTGTGTGTAAAAAAGATATTGGAGCTTGCCATAATGCTGGGAAGTTCTATTTTTTTATGCGGCCGGCCACATATGAAATATTACCCTGCTATATAATATTGAATACCCCTGGCATTTGACATTAATCACTAAAGTAAACATTTGATATGAATGAATTTGTCCCCGGTTCAAATAACATTGAGTCGCCTACATTAGTTTTGGATGGCATATATATCAGTGATATCGGCCTCATTGTCATTTTGACACGTTTGACTATTTTCAGGTCAATATCTAGACTATACTCATGTTAACATACGTTATGTGAGATCTGACGATATAATAGATGTATATAGACCTTGTGCAGACATGGTCACGTGATAGCATTTCATTATTTCCGTGCGATTAGCAAGTGGCTATTTAATGAATTCGAAATGACTAACTTCTACATATTAATCATTGTTACTTATTCTTTCAACAAATCGCCTAATTTAAATTTGCCTTACCTATAAGTTACACTGGCAACGCCCAGCGTTTGCATTAAAACGATGCTACTAAATGGGAACGTTAAAAGCAGGAGCTGTAACTAGGATGTGGTGAGGTAAAACGTAGACAGCCTAAACTCAAACTGGTACAATTTATTGGCACCAAAAAGACCTCGCATCAACGAACCCACTTAATTGGGGGTGCTCTAGTAGGGAACGTTAAATACATGAGCTGTGACTAGGGCGTTCCAGGGTGTAATGTTAGACATCCCAAACCCAAACTGGTACCAGCAAGAGCTCGCATCAACAAACCCTACTAAAAGGGGCGCTCTAGTAGGGAACATTAAATACGGGAGCTGTGACTAGGGCGTGGCGGGGTGAAACGTTTGACAGCCCAAACCCAAACTGGTAAATATATTGGTACCAACAAGAGCTCGCATCAACAAACCCTACTAAAAGGGGCGCTCTTGTAGGGAGCGTTAAATACAGGAGCTGTGACTAAGGCCTGGCGGGGTGAAACGTTAGACAGCCGTAACACAAGTTGGTACGATGTATTGGCATCATCTGGGGTCTGCCTCAACAAACGCTACTAAAAGGGGTGCTCTAGTAGGGAACGTTAAATACAGGAGCTGTGACTAGGGTGTGGCAGGGTGAAACGTTAGACAGCACCAATACAAAGTGGTACAATGTATTGGCACCAATAAGAGCTTGCATCAACAAACCCTACTAAAAGGGGCACTCTTATAGGGAATGTTAAATACAGGAGCCCTGACTAGGGTGTGGCGGGGTGAAACGTTAGACAGCCCAAACACAAAGTGGTACAATGTATTGGCATCATCCAGGGTTCACATCAACAAACCCTGCTAAAAGGGGCGCTCTAGTAGGGAACGTGAAATACGCAAGCCGTGACTATAGGGCGTGGCGGGGTGAAATGTTAGACAGCACAAATACAAAGTGGTACAATGTATTGGCACCAATAAGAGCTCGCATCAACAAACCCTACTAAAAGGGGCGCTCTAGTAGGGAGCGTTAAATACAGGAGCTGTGACTAGGGCGTGGCAGGTTGAAACATTAGACAGCTCCCACACAAAGTGGTACAATGTTTTAACGCCACACAGGATTCACATTAACAAACTCTAACACAATGGGTGCTCTAGTAGGGAACTATAAATACGGGAGCTGTGACTAGGGCGTGGCAGTGTAAAACATTAGATAGCTCAAACCCAAACTAGTACAATGTATTGGGACCAACAAGAGTACATATCAACAGACCCAACTAAAAGGGGTGCTCTCGTAGGGAGCGTTAAATGCGGGAGCTGTGACTAGGGCGTGGCGGGGTGAAACGTTAGACAGCCGTAACACAAAGTGGTACAATGTATTGGCACCAGACTACCACTCAATATTCACCGACGACAACAAAAAGGGGGCCGCGCATGCGCTGTACATCGATCAGTCGGCAGGCGTCGCACCTTTAACGACGACCGCCCTCTCACAACCGGAAATTGACGTCGACTTCCGGTCTGTACAATCCCGCCGCGTTCCGCTTGGCGTTTGGGGGCGCTGCGATCGATGGGTCACGTGATGTGAAGAGGTGGGGGTGGGAGGGGGTTGGGAGGGGTTTGGAGGGGGTTGGCGGGAGGAGTGGGGTGTAGATAAATCTACTGAGGCAGTGGGAGGGTTAAACTGAGAGTTTGAGGTTACCTTTTTCGAAGAGTACAAGGTAGAGAAAAAGGGGGAAGGTAAGAGGAAGGAGAACATAATGGGGAGAAGAGAGAGAGTGCGGTTGTAAGAAGTTCAGGGGGACGGAGGAAAGATATTGAGAAGTGAAGGAGTAGAGGGGCACGTATAGGGAAGTAAAATACAAGGGAATTTAAGAACGAAAACAAATTCGCACTGGGGAGGAGCTGATAGCATTTCATGTAACATCTAAAACAACAAGGCCATCAGCAGAGTTCAAAGAGTAAAAAGTAAAAAGAGTAAAAAGTGTAACAAGTAAAGGGGGTCCAAGGTAAAATTGAAGGTGTTTAATTTGATCATGAATTAAAGTGTGCCAAGGAATCCTTATACAAAAAGCCATATGATTATCTTATTGTTCACTTGCCTCTTAGTACAGTGCTAGGGGATTTGGGAGCAACCATAGGAGCACACACTACTGGTATCCCCCTGGATTTAGAAGGAGGGTTGAGGCCATACGGGAGTGTTGCAGTGTAGGTGGGGGTTGGTGGATACAGTGTGTCGGAAGCTGTATATGTAACGTGCAAACTTCCGTCGGTCCACTTTCCCATGTTGCCGTTTTTGGGGTTGGTGGGGTGTGGGTGTAGCTCGGCCTACATCTTATAGCATACATTGGGCGGAGAAAACAGGTTCAATGATATAGATCATGTTCTATATTTAGAACCCGTGTGGGGTCACATGAAAAAGGATCAGAATCATAAGGTTTAGTCGTTTAAAACTGACAAATTGCATTTGCCTTGTTATTTTAGTTTATCTAAATTAGTTATCTAAATTTTTAACCATTCTTATTCCAGAGCGACAACTTCTAAAGTTCATTTAGTTGATAATATAGGGAGCGAAAAGTTACTAGAATAAATTATAATTAGTAAAAAGAATTATCTAGATTTCATCGTTTATAGATCAGCACATTAATTTTAATGAAAAAAGAGAGGAAAATGAAATGAAACAATTTCCTTAACCTCCGGGCCCTAATTCTTGTGAGAGTCAAGTTTAATGTGTCTTTTTTGAAAATTTCACTATTAATTATTTATTAACTAATAGTCTAAGGCAGGACCCAGTAAAATCACTCATATGAAAAAATTATTTCTAGATCTTTGAGGTCAACTAAGGCGAGACTTCCAGGGACCCTTTAATCCTACTTAGGCTTATTCCAGCCTGTCAGCTAGCATCAGTGTTAAACAAACGCAGCCCACTTTTTGAATGCAAATTTCCTGACTCATGATTTTTGAATTAATAAACCGTCCCATCCCAACGGTTAACAATTTCCTCCGGGGCCTTCAAAGGTAACATGACCCATTGGCAACAATTTACAATTTCCTTCTGTTTTTCTTCCTTTTTGGAAAAAATAAATCAATTAGAAGTCAAACAGGTGCAATGTCTTCACACCTTGAAACTGGGTCTCCCCACAGGCACCGGAAGTCATTAGTCCCGCGCATGCGCCGTTATTCATTCTCGCGCATTCTCGTCATCTCTCGCGGGACGTGCATGGAAAGGGAGTGCGCAGGCGCGAGCGGGGAGTCAGTCGGCAATCCTCGGCGGCTCTTCGGTAATCTCCGGCGAGCCCTCGGTAATGCTCGGCCCCCGCCGCGCATGTCCTTCACTCACCAAGCGGAGGCGCTTTGGCCTAATCTCGGGGCGGACGTGAGTGTCATCTGTGATCACGCTTGATCTGCTAGGACGCTCTCCGGCCGCCATATTGAATCCCCTCCTCTGCCCACCCTGCACTCTTCTCTCTATCTGTTTCTCCCCTGGCGGGCGGGCCGTGTACTTAATCATGGGCAAGTGCGCATGCTTAGTGGAAAGATCATACCATCAACACCAATGATGTTCATGGGTGTTTTTCAATATCAAACGTCACTTTATTAAAAACCATGTCATATAGGCCTAATGCAATTCCCTAGATATCAAAGGCAAAATTCTACCAAGTGTCTACATTTTGTGGCAAGTATCATTTGAATATAAGACCTAGATCTAATTTTACATCAAGGCTCTTAAGTTAAAAAATACGAATTTGAAAGTTTACAGAAGCAGTGGACCTATAATTGTTATAATTATTATAGGCATAAAGACGTTGGTTAAAAGCGGTCATGAATAAGTCCTTCTGGTAATCACCATATGGGTAGAAATTTGTGTGCAAATTAGGAATGGATTCTTAAAACAATATAATCATATTATATTGACATGGTTCTGGAAGTCATGGATTATAATGAGCCTGGCGTCAAACTGCTTATATGATATTATTTCATATAACCTAAGCAATGCACAGACAACGCTAATGCACACATTATAAGCATATGAATAGTATATAAGGAGAGCGCTGTTGCAGCAGGAATTTTTTCCTAGCTTGGCCCTGACCATATAAGCAGTATTCAACAAGCGTCCTGCGGCAGGCAAGTCTGACCTTGCAGGGCCCTGAGCCTATAAGTAGTATTCAACAAGGGTCCTGTATCAGGCAAGTTTGACCTGGCTAGGCCATGAGTCTAAAAGAAGTATATATATAACAAGGGCCATACGGCAGGCAAGTGTGACCTAGGTTTGCCCTAAGACTATTAGCAGTATGCAATAAAGGCCCTTAGTCCTGCAAGACTGATCTGAGTGGGCCCTTTGCCAAGTGTCTGAGGTCATAGATCAGGTAAGCACTGGTTGAATAGGTGATAAGTGATTTATAAATATTGCAAGAGTTAGACAAGGAACATTAGTTTGGCACACCTGGGCCATTTGCCCACTCCTCAAATCTTTCTTCTGACGTAAACTGTATCCAACCCTATATTAAGCTATCACACAGTACCATTTATTACTGACACTACTAACATCTCGTACCACACAACCCGTTCTACTTAAAACAGTGTGAAAACTAGGGAAAAGAGAACCTTTCTCAAGCTTAGTGGGTTACCATGTTCGCCGAGTTGGAGCAGGGGTGCCTTGTTTACAGAATGAAAAATGAATCACCTTCAATAAGATGTGTGTGCTGGGGAGAGGAGGGGTGTAGGGGCTGTAGAGGTGTTTGCATGGGGGAGGGGAGGAGGGGGTACAAGGAGGGCAATATTGTACAGGATGAGTCAACTCTGGTTTAATATCACAGTGAAGACCTATTTGCATGGGTGGGTATTTCTTAAGGATAGAAGCAGATTGTAGGGGTAAGAGAAGGGCATGTATGTGTTTATAAATGCCAATACATGTACATTATACAGTATACTTTACCAGAGTGATCAAATATATCATTCTGAAACAGTTTACTGATATAAGTTTAGATAACTGAAATGAAGAAAAAAAGAAGAAAGAATGTCCATTTATTTTGAGGAAAATGAATCTGATCGTCAAATAATGCTTTATTTTATTCACTTTTGTAAAGTAGCTGTACATTACTTAATTGAAACAGAGTCAAAATGGCTTACTTTATAAGTCTATCTGAAGCGTTTATATTCAATCTAATCTGTCATGACATTGTGCAAGTTATAATTCATATTCCTTTGCCCTATGCTTCGTATACTGATTCTAAGCAGTCTTGGATTCTTATCTGTCCTTATCAAGTGAAATAAAAGAACATTAGGTGCTCAGACTGAGATCAGAGTTCTCCCCAATGCCCGCCCTCTTCAGGTGACACCTGTTTGCAGTAACAGCCCTCCACCCTTATAGATGGATTTGATCCCATGGCAACACGAGGGGAGGCCATTTTTAGGTTAAGAACCAATCTTATTTATATTTTATTCCTGTAACTGCTTCCTAAGTGTAATTTTAGGCAGATCATATATGGGCTGGTTGGTTGGTTATAATATATCAGAATAGGGGATCTTCATGTCCAGTGTCACATTTTCATGCCGGACATAGTATTGATTACACATTTAGATCCAAAGCAATAAGGAGGAGACATTCTTTTCTGGGCCTTTGGGTACCAGCAATAGATCATCAGTGTATTATGCCAGGAACTTTCTTTGTTGCTGGTCTTCCAGTCGGGAACTCTTATAGCCTATGGCTGATACCCAGTGGCCCAGAAAAGTTATTGTTCTCCTCATTACCATGACCGAACGTTTTGTAGACCCCCTGTTTTGTTGCTGTTGCTATATAGAAGATACTTAATTGACATGTATGTGAACATGTCGCCATGTCGTTTTAATGGTCTTAAACACAATGTAGCGCCAGGTGTACATACTTGGAATGCGTCATTTGTTAATTTACAATACGAAATCCCACTCAAGAATGGAGGAGCTGGAAAAATAATTGAAGTATAGAATCATAGGCTTTCTAGGTTTTAATCTATATTTTCCAAATAGTGGTCATTATACCCTCTACAAATAGAATCACCAAAGCACACGCAAAGGCTCAATAAAAAAGATATAAAAATATCCCTTTTAACACTTTCCCTGCATCCACCATCCATAACGAAACGGTAAAGTGGCCGCCATGTTTTTGCTGAGGTGGTGTCTGAGCTATAATTGACCCGCAAATATTTGCCCAACATGAGGCAGTAATGATAGGGCAAACAAGCCCGCGGTCACTCCAGCTGGCACCACTAGGGGGCACTGCAGAACTGAAATGCCCGTATTGTTACGCAACTGTGAGGGACACGGCATAGCACTTTGGTGGAGCGACTAAAGATCTGTGGGGAGAGTGTTTGAGAGGCCATTGGATGACTAAGGATCTGGGGGAAGAGTGTTTGAGATGCCATTAGGTGATTTGCAGGCGATTGTCTGGGGAGTGAGCGATTTGGTGTGTCCCATGGTGAAGTAAGGTGAAAGTGAGGTATAGGTGTAAGCGGAGAGTATGGTGTGCAAGATGTGCAATCTATTCAGCAGAATATCTAAGAGCTTTTTATCCGGGAAATGGATACCTAGGCAGGTTAAATCATATTTTGATAAGTTTATAACCGTCTATACAGACAGCTCTAGATCTATGTTACCCCATTCAAGGATAATATAGGTTTAATCATTAACAAGCAAATATTAAACTTTCCTGATTTTCAAAGCACTTATGTTATCATTTTTAACATTTTCAGTTCTTTTGGAACTGCAAGTTTTCTTTAGTAACCATTGGATCTTGCACTTTACACTGCAGTTGGTCCAGAAAGTTTACGTATATATGGTACCAAAGTATTGTTTATAGTCTATTAGCCAGGCAACAGTCAACTCAGAGACTGGCAAGAGTATGACTAAGGTGTAGTGCCTAACCTTGATGGAAACAGAGTGGCCCTACCTTGTGAAGTGACCCAAACCAAAACTCTACAACCAGCCTGCAGTGGACCGAAAGTGTCGCGGGCATCAAAGGCTGCACTAAAAGCCTTAGTCAGTGGGCGACTAAATGCGACAGCGAACACACTACAAGTTACCCACTTTGAAGTCCCGGGCTACCTTCACCTATTCACTACCGAACCACTTAACTTCACCAAGTCAGCTTCCTGTCGGCTTTCGACCCATTTGGGAACTGAGAATTCTATGGCCCCCTGCCTGGTGTAGTGGCACATATGTATAGTATAACAGTGGAGGGAAGGGTAAGGACCTCTTGCTGTTGGTGGGATCACTTAAGACCTATTTACACTCCCAGTCACTGACTTAGAATTTAGTCATGGCTGTTTAATAGAACTTGAACATTGAAAACACTACTGCCTACAGCATACTAACAGCTAAAAGTTCAAATTTCCACTGATATGCAATTAGAGCATGATATTATGTAAAGCTATAGAACAGTAGTAAAAAAGCTTCAGTGGTCTTTAGAAACAATCCAAGTACTGATAATAGCCTGACTGTATTTGAAAGAGGCATACAGTTAATAACTGGTTCATAGCCAATTATAAAATATTAGATTTACATATATAATCCACATTGGTCATTATACCCTCTACCAATAGAATCACCAAAGCACACGCAAAGGCTCAATAAAAAAGATATAAAAATATCCCTTTTAACACTTTCCCTGCATCCACCATCCATAACGAAACGGTAAAGTGGCCGCCATGTTTTTGCTGAGGTGGTGTCTGAGCTATAATTGACCCGCAAATATTTGCCCAACATGAGGCAGTAATGATAGGGCAAACAAGCCCGCGGTCACTCCAGCTGGCACCACTAGGGGGCACTGCAGAACTGAAATGCCCGTATTGTTACGCAACTGTGAGGGACACGGCATAGCACTTTGGTGGAGCGACTAAAGATCTGTGGGGAGAGTGTTTGAGAGGCCATTGGATGACTAAGGATCTGGGGGAAGAGTGTTTGAGATGCCATTAGGTGATTTGCAGGCAATTGTCTGGGGAGTGAGCGATTTGGTGTGTCCCATGGTGAAGTAAGGTGAAAGTGAGGTATAGGTGTAAGCGGAGAGTATGGTGTGCAAGATGTGCAATCTATTCAGCAGAATATCTAAGAGCTTTTTATCCGGGAAATGGATACCTAGGCAGGTTAAATCATATTTTGATAAGTTTATAACCGTCTATACAGACAGCTCTAGATCTATGTTACCCCATTCAAGGATAATATAGGTTTAATCATTAACAAGCAAATATTAAACTTTCCTGATTTTCAAAGCACTTATGTTATCATTTTTAACATTTTCAGTTCTTTTGGAACTGCAAGTTTTCTTTAGTAACCATTGGATCTTGCACTTTACACTGCAGTTGGTCCAGAAAGTTTACGTATATATGGTACCAAAGTATTGTTTATAGTCTATTAGCCAGGCAACAGTCAACTCAGAGACTGGCAAGAGTATGACTAAGGTGTAGTGCCTAACCTTGATGGAAACAGAGTGGCCCTACCTTGTGAAGTGACCCAAACCAAAACTCTACAACCAGCCTGCAGTGGACCGAAAGTGTCGCGGGCATCAAAGGCTGCACTAAAAGCCTTAGTCAGTGGGCGACTAAATGCGACAGCGAACACACTACAAGTTACCCGCTTTGAAGTCCCGGGCTACCTTCACCTATTCACTACCGAACCACTTAACTTCACCAAGTCAGCTTCCTGTCGGCTTTCGACCCATTTGGGAACTGAGAATTCTATGGCCCCCTGCCTGGTGTAGTGGCACATATGTATAGTATAACAGTGGAGGGAAGGGTAAGGACCTCTTGCTGTTGGTGGGATCACTTAAGACCTATTTACACTCCCAGTCACTGACTTAGAATTTAGTCATGGCTGTTTAATAGAACTTGAACATTGAAAACACTACTGCCTACAGCATACTAACAGCTAAAAGTTCAAATTTCCACTGATATGCAATTAGAGCATGATATTATGTAAAGCTATAGAACAGTAGTAAAAAAGCTTCAGTGGTCTTTAGAAACAATCCAAGTACTGATAATAGCCTGACTGTATTTGAAAGAGGCATACAGTTAATAACTGGTTCATAGCCAATTATAAAATATTAGATTTACATATATAATCCACATTTCCCTAGATGAGAAACGCAATTTGAATATTTCAGTTTGTTGTATTTTGAATTTGTATTTAAAAACCATAAAGCAGGGGTCTATGCCCCTCCAACTGCTTTACAAGCCCAGTGTAAACTTGCCTTAACTTGCGTACAGTAGCAAACCTCCTGCTAAAGGACTTAAGAGGTAAAGGTTGATGGTGTGGAGTAGAGGTTGACTAAAGTGTCGACTTTCGCCAAGTTCGGACCCTCTGGAAATGTAGTTTCTAATAGAAATGTCTGCCTCTGATGTCTAGCAGGGACTGTTACAAAGTTCTACATTCTATATGAACTTGCTGACTCTACATGTTCTTTGCCCTAAATAATAATGTTATTCTTTTCATTATTGCTTTTCTCACTCTTTGTTTATGGCAAACAAGCTATTTATTCTCTCTTCCTCAGCAGTGACTTAAAATATTTTAGATGTATTGCTGCATCTCGCCAGCATCGCCCAAGGTCCTTTCTTTCAGAGCAAATTAGTGACTCTTGTTTTTATCTTGAAAAAGTTTTCTACCTGAATGCTACCTATAGGACAACTGCATAGACGTAGTTTTCTTAAGCACATAAACATTTAAAAAATGTGATGCAAACGTCAGCATAATGAATGTTCAGGCTATTAATTCAATTCCGATTTAGGCCTCTCCAAATTTTGAATAGACAACAGGTGGGATATGTTTTGGAATAATGTCATCCTCGTCCTGCTAGTAGTGTAGATCATTGGTAGCAAATACTCAGCCAAATGTCTGTTCATGCAAGGTATTTCAGGCACCTTGAAATACCTTGATGAGAAATTGTTAAGCCTGTGGAATATTGCCGAAGCCCTAGAAAGATACCTTTTTCTACACTGAGATAAATGATTAAGGTAATAGTGCCAGACTTAGAATTTTGAAAGGGTTATTGAACACTATAACACAACATCCCAGTATCACTTATTTTAATGTATCCAAGGGAATACAAAGTAGGGTTCGTGACGAGTTTACTACTGATGAACCTTTCCCTAGACGTCTTGGACTGAACAATAAAGCATTGGTAACCATTTTCATGAGATATAATGCCTCATGTTTAACAAATAGCCTATTACATCTGTGGGTGGCCAACCTTAGACCGATTAACTGGCCCCGTTCAGAGGCCGACTCCACAGGAGTGGCATTTATCGACTGCTGCGGTCACCGATGTCGCGGTTGCGTGTCGCGTGTCGCATGTCGCATGTTGCCTACATGTTTTACCGTGTCAACGAGTCACCAAAGTGGCAGGTTGTGGGAAGGGGGGTTGGCGAAGGGTTGGCGAAGGGCGGGGAGGGGCGGGGAGAGTGAGATGGATGGATGGATGGGGTAAGTTGAGGTTTGCTGGTGAAAGAAGATCAAGTGACCAAGAAAAGCATGAGTCACTTGGCCATGTTTTGTATTTGATGTTCTTGATATCTTAAGTGGCAATATAACATATTAAAACCCCAATCCTCTGACTAGAAAATGTAAACTTTGATATGATTTTGTAAATATGCATTTTATATTATATAGTTGTTCCACGAACCTTCCTATGATTGTATCATGAATCAGACCACCTTACAGATTACAACATGTAAGAGCATGTTGTATTGTTGACAGGGACGAATTTAGAGGGGCGTGCATGGGGTGTGCGCCCCCTTTTTTGGACCAAATTTCGATATTTTTAATGTAAAACTCCAGACCTTGGAGGTTGACCGGGACCCTTGTTAATATGTGCGCCATCCCTTTCAAACATTCCTCGATCCGCCCCTGGTTGATTACTTCATGATGGAATATTGTTTTTATTTCTGATGGTCACAAACACTATATTAGAAGACTGTTTAGTGATAAAGAGGTCTTTCCAAGATTGTGTTATTCGAATAATAATAAATCTGCACCTCGTGCACATCTGAACATTTTCCAGAGAAGAATAAACTTGGAAAGGCAGTAATATTGTAATACTATGTTACCAATACCCCTTCCTAGACAATAATATCACACCCTTATACTGCATTGCAGCCCTCACCTGACAAATTACAGGTAGCACCCTGCTGCTGTGCCACAGGTTGAGACAGATTGAATGCGACCCACCCAAAAACACCTGTGTTTCCATCAACCGCTGTGCCATAGTTACATTTTCAAATCAATGTCGCTAACTTGTGTAACATGCAAAGTGTTAGATTGCATAATTTGATCATAGGAATTATTTCAAGGGATGGTCATCTTTATGTTTAAAGACGAATGGTTATCAAGATTAATTTTGTTGAGGATTCATGCATCTAATTCAAAGTAATTCATTAAGTTCACCAAACATCTTAACAGGGAAGTAATTAAAAGGTCCTGTGTTCTAGGCGTACCCAAACCTGAAAGGACCAATGACCCCTGATTTTAGAAATAGAAATGTAACAACTGATATAATTATATTCAGTCTTTCTAGATCTCCTAGTTTTGGGTCTCATGTAATCCCACATATTCTAGCTATAACATGCAGAGTAATAGTCAATGTAAGTGGTTCTCTCTTTTTGATCCTCCACAGGCAATATTGAAGGAATATGTCCATTTTTAGGCAACCAAATTTCAGTGCAAGATGGAATATCACCAAAAACTATTATATTGTATTGATCTTTGAAGTGTACTCTTGTCACCCCATAAAGCCCCCTCTCGCTACACATGGAAATCCATGGCCCTGACTCAATTCCCTTTGTTGAAACCTCCGTGCAGTGTTTTAGCTTTGGGCTGTAGCGAACAATGCTCTTTAGACCAGAGGGAGTGCGCGCAATGCCATCAATAGCTGTGTTCCTGAAATACCCCTGTCGGTCTTTTCAACAAGGAAAGCAGAGCAGAGGCATAAATTTTAACTGGAAATTGAATTTGCATTCTGAAAATTTCTATCAATCACCTTTGTCAATGATATTCATTCAGTTTTATTCATTACCTTTCTGAATATCTTGAAATCCTGATTAATAACTGTGAAATATTTGCAGGTGGTGTTCTTTGGGTGGAGGGTTTTGAATTGGTTAATTTTGGAGGGAAAGGTGGGAGAGAAAGGGTGGATGTTCCCTATTGTTTCCACTACTTAAACCCCTTCCTGCCTTCATGGTGAAACTAGAGAAGTGACTGTTGAATAGAATTTGTGAATTGCATGTCCCACAACAGTTTCACAGCAGGCAATATCTACCTGAGTTTAATGTCAAACATGCCAAATAACCTCCACTGAATATTGTGTGACAGGGAAACCACTAATGGGATATATGCTATATATAAGTTAATGTAGATGTCAACAATAGTTTGGGGTTGACTGTAGGTACTTACATATGACAGGTTCAAGGTTTAGGGGTAAATGTAACAGGATAGCTACAATTGTGACAAAAACATTAGGATACTGGGACTCAAAAGCTAAATCTCTGTAATTCCTTCACAAAAATTCAAGTATGACGATATCAATTTCCCACCTGATAATTATATCGCGTATAACCACGTTTTGTTTTTAAATATCTACGTGATAGGCGCGTTTGCTTTCAATGACAGACCATGCTGGCATGTGGATTTATTCTTTGATGTTTGCAAATCTTATGTGAAACAGGTAAATGTAATGGTTTAGTTTTCTGTAGCAGTATGGCATTAGAAGTCAGATACCTCACCTGAGCTAAATGGAATAATTGCTTGAAAACCTATCCTGTATATAAATAAAAACGTGTGCATCGGTAACCTGAGTAAAAGACAATTAGAACAATAAACCAGCATTCCATTGACGGCAATATTTGCCATACCACACTAGGGTGCACACTATTACTTGTAATAGAATATTTAATCTTTTCAACATTTTTCAATTCATTTCGCTTATCATTTAGCTACTTATGATTCATATCTAGTTGCTGATCTGAGTAAATATACTTTAATATTATTTGAAAATCTGAGCCATATTTCCGTCTTAATGACTGTAAAAGCATATCGAAAATTTCAACTCTGCACATTTGATTAAAGATTTGCTTAATTATGAGAATCTGAGCATAAAATTCAATGTACTGTTAGAAGTATCACAGTATGACACAATTCGTTGTCTACCCTTAACCGCATACATTTAAACATGATCTAGTCAAGTGCCAGTATGCACTAGTGTTTCAAAAAGAAATAATTAATCATATTATTGGAGTTTTACGAATTAAGATTACCTTTTGCCCCCGTCTTTTCAGTACAGATTTTAGATATAGAGTTTAATATGAGTTACGTAGGTATTTGCGAGGATTTCAATGTAAAACTTCTCACTAGATCCCCTGGAATATTTCCATGGAGACATGGATACCTATAGAGAGTATTAGGAAACCGGCCACAGGTATGGGTCATTTTACACCTAAAAGGGACGTAGAGAGTTACATGGAAATCAATACCAAAGTGTGGCTAAAATCTGCGTTAATGGCTCCCACAATATGTGACAGTACATCAACTTTAATCAAATGTGACAGAAGGTACAAATATATGACAAACTCGAGGTTTAACATCTGCTTTAGAAGCTTAAGATGCAGTTAATCAAACGTGCAATGATGTGTCACAAAATATTATAGGGGTGATGATATCTGATATCGTATTGTTGGGCAAATCTTTACTTGTATTGTGATCTATACGTATAGACAGACGTGACGTCCCTTGTTGTTCCAGTAGTGGCTATTTCCAAGCTCTTTTTATATTTTGTGGATGGAAATTAAGGCCGTATCGACAGTATACAATTTACGTTATCTTCCCTAATACTAACGCAAACCACAGACCAAGTTCTGAACATTTTAGATTAAAACTAAAAGTTAAGCTGGGTTATGGGTGAGAGGTGAGTTAGTGGTCAAATAAAGTCCCACTCCCGGCCCATGCCTTATTCATGGGTGGTCGGAGCCCTTATTGATCTGCACACTCCCGGAGCATGCTTTATTTCAATATACTTAATGTGTGGGTACACAGGTCTAGGTGAAGGGATGGGTCGGGGACTGGGGTAGGGTAAATACAACACGTATCGGCTAATGCAAATTGAAGGTAGAGGGTGGGGATAGACTAGAGGGAAATTATGACTAGATCTGTATAGACAGGTAATATGTCCTTGTCCTGCTTGGTTAAAAATTTACAACATCTTAAAGATAATACCCCCTTCCCCCACAAAAAATGTACAGAAGAACGAGCTGTTGAAAGTAGCATAGGTTGATGGTAAGCACCTCTGTATAAATACGGTGCTTTATATGTCAAATACTTGTAAACTGGATTACTGTAAAGCTATCTTTATCACTTATTGTAAGGTACCGTCATTGCTAAACAATACTTTAAGTATGCTAGATAAGAGCACTTGGTCAACGACATGACTGAGACCGAATATAACTGTCAGCAAGTGTGAAGTCTATAAAGTTTACAGATCTATAATCAATTTTGTTGCTAAACAAACTTCAAATTGTTCTCTCAGCACAGTCAACATAAAACTCCCCACACACCTTCTCTGAGTCCTCTTCCTAGATGTACTTTCCTAACACTCATCAATAGATGTAGCCTATAGATCCTTGTTTTAACATACAATCAGTCAGATATGAAAGCTGCATAAGCTCTGTGTTTATCAATTTTCTCGCCGGCTGTTTTTGGCTTTAATGGCTAGTCAACTAATGCTATGTTGCGGTGGTGGTTCGCTCAATCCAATTCCATTTAATACCCATCAGTGAAGGATTCTTTTTGTTTTGACAGTACTTAATGTCTATGTTCTTTCCCCCTCGCCGGAGGGGCTTTGGGTGTAAAAGGAAGGCTGATTGATGAAATAGAGCGACTGATTACTTTTCTGCAAACTAACAATGCTTTTAAGGCTAATTAAAATGGTCAAAATACAGCAGGGCCCGACGGCGAGTGACGTGGGGAAGGTGTGTGTGTGTGTGTGTGTGTGTGTGTTTGTGTCTGTGTCTGTGTGTGTGTCTGTGTGTCTGTGTCTGTGTGTCTGTGTGTAGAAGGAGTGGAATGAGATGATGGGTTGAGGAAAAACGATGAAAAAAATAAAGGGAGTGAGTGGCTTAAGAAGTAAGGGAGGAAGGGAAGGAGGAGGAGACGGAGGGTATGAGGGAGAGAGAAAGAGATGAAAGTAAGGAGGGGGAGGGGAGAGAGAGGGGAGGAGGAGGAAAGGCTAGGAGCCAGGAATGGACAGAGGGGATTGATAAGAGCGAGGGAGGAAGGGAGGGAAGGAGGGAGAGAGGGGGAAAGGGAGGGAGGGAGGGAAGGAGGGAGGGAGGGAGGGAGGGAGGGAGGGAGGGAGGGAGAGAGGGAGGGAAGAAGGCGGGAGAGAGAGAGTGAGTAAATGAGGGAAGAAGGGGTGGAGAGAGTGCGGCAGACAGTTTGCTAGAGAAAAGTACGGAGAGAAGGAAAAGAAGAAAGAAGATAAAGAATAACTTGTGCTAAAGAACGGAAAAAGATGGAAAAGTATCAAGAGGAAGGCTCAAAGGAGGGAAAGAGAAGTTAGGGAAATGGACGAATGGCAGACAGAGAGTGAAGGAACAGTGCCTCCGGTTCAGGGTGAAGGGGTCGAATTCAATAAAGAGGAACAAATAAATAAAAGAAGGAAAGGGATGAGTAAGACAGGCAATAAAGGTGCCCAGAGTGACAGGGAGGAATGTATGGGGGAACAGCGAGCCATTCACTAATCAAAGACCCCCCAACATGCACACAGGGCATTAGGAACAGAACCAGAAAGTTGGGTACAAAAGCCCCACGCCATAACCCAAGCAACCCAAACACATTAAAGCACATTAAAGCCCATAAAACACGTCTGGCTGTTGTCCCCCCAGCCCTCTCTAAGTGCGCGCTGACGAGGCTATCGATTGCCCCTTGTTTCCACTGCATGCCTGATTTGGCCCAAATGAAATGATGGAATGCGGTTATCCAGCTACTAATTATGTTGACGTTCAATGAGCCACGCAGAGTCAACAAGATGGCGCCCCCCGCTGGGCGCCGCCATGTTTGTTCTGGGTGGCGGGAGACCCGGCGGAGGAGCAACAAGGTATTGCCAGAGGCAAATAGTACTTTGTGAGTACTACTCGTGGTGGTATGGGAGTTGGGGCTAGGTGTATGGGAGAGGTGTATGTGTGCGGAGCACCAGGGTGCATGGGGACTAAGGTGAACTAGGGTGTGGCCAAATAAGTCTGGAGATACGATATGGCACAGGTAGAAACAAAAGGGTCTGGGAGTATGAACGTGAAGTTCCCTACCTGGATTAGATAGCATAGAAGTTTTGCATATGATATCACACCTCCGAAAATTGGTTGGACGCCATATTGGTGACCAATTTAAAATCAACATTATTCAGTTTACTATACAAACTTTACAAAGCTCATATATATACATGTCAAATATGTCAAGCCTAATATCATGAAATATCAATCGACAATTTACTGTATTCTGAATTGAGAAATTTGGCTTTTAGCAATAGCCACGTGGTTATGATGAACACTTGGTGATCACTAAAAGTGGTCATCTTAGCACATCTGCACAAAGTCTTATAGGTAGGGTATCAGTTGTAGTATCAAACTGGAAAGGGCAATAAACCTATAAAGCAATAAAGGGCAATGAGGGCTTCAGAGTTGTTATTTTGGGTAAGGGGTTGGGGGTGAGTTGTTGGTTAAGAGAGAGGCGGCATGGTATAGTTGCACTTTAGCTGGTGGCGATCTTTCAGTAAAATAATTGCGAATCAGCAGCATTAATTGCAACTTGTATGTTTCATCACTACCTTCTGAGAAAAGCTCACTAAAGCCCTATACCCACTGGGCAATTTTACCGGCAACGGGCAACTGGTGATGGGCGACTGGGAGAATTGGCCTATTCTTATGATCGCCCGTCAGTATGGCATATTTAAATGTGCATGTTTGATATTAATCGGTGATTAAATCAGCCAATTTTCAGGTAAAATCAGCCGATTTTAGTGCTGATCAGTCGGACGACTTTGTCAGAATTGCCTAGTGGGCATTGGGCTTAACGTTCTGTATCCCACATGTGCGACTACAGTCAATACTAAGCGCAATTGGAACCTCTCTCCACAAGGCAGAGGCACTATTTTGCAATAGATTGTAGATAGAGCTATCAAACAATAAGAAACATTCTGAATTCATGGGTGTGTTTACTTGTAATCTGAGATGTGTTCATATGGCCATTCATAAAGTCCCCCACCCCATCATTGAACAGCTCGGTGACGGCCATATGTGTACACTGCAGTACTTTCAATACGTGGGTGTGTACAGAATGCAACTTGAGAGGGAAGCCATAGCATATGGAAACTGTGTCAAATAGCACGCCCTGATTTTGTATTGTAAACTCCCGTTGGGAAATAGTATCCCTTACGACTTCCTGACTAGCTATAGGGTTGACGCCCTTGTTTGGTTTCTTTGTATAGGTGCAGGTATGTTTCAAAATGTCTGTCTGTTCATGAGTGCAATATATCGCAAAAGTCCTGACACAAGAGAATCCCCGTTAAATAGAGAAGCAGCACGCTTACATCCATTCGGGTCTATATATATAGTTAAAGGCCCATTCGCGCTAAACATGTGACATGGGAAAATGGGCAATGTTAGGTTATCGTAGCCCTAACTGCAGAGATTCCAAATCCATGAGACAAAAAACTAACTTGTTCGATCAATTTGGTCTCAGCTATAAAATTTTAGTGAGAAATGTATAGTGAAAATTATCGCATCTAATCACAGGGTATATGAAATATATCATATATATATATATGCATGGGCTATTTGAGCTTTGTGGCATGGCCATGCAGCTTGGGCCATGCAGCAGGGAAATGAGACTGGGCCATGCAGCCGGGCCATGCAGCTGGGCCAAGGACCTGGCTATGTAGCTGGGACAATGTAGCTGGGCCATGCAGCGGGGCCATGAAGCCGGGTCTTGCAGCGGGGCCATGAGGCTAGGCCATATAGCTTGGCCATGCAGCTTGGCCATGAAGCTGGGCCATACAGCCAGGCCATGTGGGAATAGGACATGTGTCTGGGCCATGCAACTATGCCATGCAGCTTGGCCATGTAGTCGGGCCAAGCAGTCGGGCCAAGCAGTCAGGCCAAGCAGTCGGGCCAAGCAGTCGGGCCAAGCAGTCGGGCCAAGTAGTCGGGCCAAGCAGTCGGGCCAAGCAGTCAGGCCAAGCAGTCGGGCCAAGCAGTCGGGCCAAGCAGTCAGCCATGTGCCCAGGCCATAGTGCTGGGCCATGTTACCATGCCATGAGGCTAGGCTCTGTGCCTAGATCATTCGGCCGGGCCATGCGTCCTGGCCATTAGAGACGGTCCCTGTCACAGGGTGTGGCCACGTGCTCTATATGTAACCTGAGTACTACCTGTACACCTCCTCCTATTTACACCTGACCCACTTACCTGCCAGGACACACAGGGGGCGCTGGGCGGGGGAGTGGCTTATTACGTCATACCTGACACCAGAGTGTCGTTATGGGGTGTGTACCTTGGTTTGTAAACCGACCCCTCTTATCTAGAGGTATAGTTATGCTAATTATGCTTTTAGGGAGTTTATAGTGTACATCGTATGAGAATACACTAGGAATATTAAGTCTGTAACATAGAATAATGCATCTTTCACAATTAGTATAATATGGTGAACGTGGCAGGCTTGTCTCACTCATAGAAACTGTGCGGGGATTTCCCCTCGCTTCAGTTTAATAATGAGTGTGTATAACATATACTTGTTTTGGATTCTATGGTAGTGTTGTCAGAAAGGACGTGCATAACCCTAAACGATTTATAGCCAAGCAGATCAGAGGTCATTTAAGGTAAAAATATATACCACATATGCCATACCTATACAATACATTGCTATTCTTAAAGATCACCTGGTAAAGGTCATGGAAAGGTCTTCTAAAACTGACCTTGTCATTGGCTTTGATGTACTGTAATGGTCCCCTTTGCACAATGCTGCACAAATGAAAGGTTAAACCTCGCATAGTGGTATGCTCCTAATGGCATCCATTCATTGAAGGTATCGCCGAACTCAAACCACTTTTCTACATTACCGACTAACCTCACCCTCTAATGATAGTTGGAAACTGACTAGTGTTAACCCTTTTAAATAGGTAATTGAGATTCACTAGTCACCGAGTTGTGGCAACTATTTGAAAGAAATAACACTGTCAACTGACAAATGGCAGTATTAAGGCCATATTCCACTTTGCGGTAGGTTGCATTTGATGTCATTATTTCTCGGTGCTGCAAGCAATTTGCAGTTTTGATACCAACATGTTGGTAACCCTGACCACAGGCATTCCATAGAAAACTAATGTAAAATAGCAGGTGCCACAAGTAGGTGCCACTAGCAGGTGCCCAAAGTACCTATACTCCACCTTGCAGTACCCTACTGCAAGCAGATTTGCGGCAGTTTGCTTGCGTCTTTTCATGCTGCCACAAGCAAATACCACATGGTGGAATATAGCATTTAGTGATCAAAGTGGAAACACAGCTTAAGGCATACTCTGTACGATTGGAATAGACCATGTTATGTAATGTCACACAACAAGACTGCCAACTTTCAGGATGTGAGAGAGGTCAAAATATTCCAGAGTAAATTGAATCAGGTCAATTGTAAAGCAGGTAGGAAAGACAATAAGGGTGTCGATTCCCCTGGAGGATTACCCATATTACCCCCCCCCCCCCCTACACCCCAGCCCCATGCTGACCCCTCCAGGCTCCCTGGTGGCCCTAATGCACGTGCCACATGGTATTAATAGGATTAAGGCATGCCATATTACTTCCTTGCATGAATACAGGACCACCTATACAATGGGCAGTGGGAATGAGTATGTGTGTGTGTGTGTGTGTGTGTGTGTGTGTGTGTGTGTGTGTGTGTGTGCGTGTGCGTACTGGGATGTGGGATAAAGTGGGGGGGGGGGGCGTCAACTATGTCTAAATCCTTGTTTCCACTAGCTGATTTTACTATCGATTTCAGAAATCGGCAGTGGGAATATTGGTTAATCATGAACATGTTATATACCATTAGAAAAGGTTTTTGATTCTCTTTCAAATGGCATGTACGATATATAATCTTTTGTCATATTACCACTTATAAAGTAATAGATTACCGACAAATCGGCGGTCAAAATCAGCTGGTGGAAATCAGGCTTAGTGTGTGTTTGTGCATGTGTATGTGTCCATGCTGGGATGTGGGATAAAGTGAGGGGGGCAACTATGTCTGAGCTGTATTATCAGTTTTTATTTGCGAAATATAACACATATAACACCAGGGAATTCTTGTAAAGGCAGGAGGGATAGGATACTATACAGCTGTAGGATGCTACACGGACAACAATATACAACTTCCACTGATGCCTTTCTTTATTACTACTTTCTTTATTTACTTTCCTAATTACGACTAGTGCTATCAGTGACCTGCTGATCATGTTTTTTTATTGATCACCTGTCAGTATACAATACTGAAATGTCCATTTTTGGTCTGTATTACTGCAAATATCGGCCTATCACCAATGGAAACTGCACTGAAATTCGGCAAGGGCAAATATCTAGACCAGAGGTCAAAAAATTAATTTTACGAATCAGATTTATGCTATAACCCAAGGCTTTTTAGAAACTACTCATACTGTTCTTATGCACCTATGCTCTTTTTGAGAGTTAACATTCTGGGGTTCATAGGTTGATTATTTGGTTGGTGACAGACTCTACCTAGATATATACATGCAACAATGAGCCAGCCACACCCAAGCCATGTTATAGTTACATTTATTGACTCGGGTGCATTACAGATCACCAACCAGTGGGTGTGGGGTGACAACCGACCGCCGGGAAACATGTTTACCTATATGGCCAAGGTTGAAAGTTTGCATTGTCACTAGTCTGTATTTGTAGTTTAATATCGGGAGAGTTTCACAGCGTTTACAACAATACAGTTGATGCGGAATAAGAGACGGTTGAGGGGAGGTCCTGATATCCTATGAATGGACACTTATATATTATAGAGAGGCTATGTTCACAGGCTCCCCGTCCCTCCCTCCCCCCTCCCCCACCTTACATTAAGGGTCAGGGTCCCTATATTCCCGCCCTGCCCCATACCACAGGTACCATTAAGGTGGATTTTCGCCCCACCACACTATTATGTGTATATAAATTATTCCTAGCCCACCACTTACTACAGGTGACAATAAGGGGCAAGGTACTCATAGTCCTGACCAACCCTGTACTAAATAATTATGACAATAAGGGGCAGAATATCTTTATTCCTTGCCATCCCCATTCTACAGGTGACATTTTGGGTCAAGGTCCCTATATTCCTGTCCTGCCTCATACTACATGTGACTAACGGCCAGGGTCCCTATATTCTTGAGGGGGCCCCCCCACCATACTGCAGATGACATTAAGAGGCAAGATCCCCATATTCCTGGCACATGCCATACTACATGTGACATTCAGGGGCATGGTTCCTATATTCCAGCCTTGTGTTATAGTACAGGTGACATTTAGGGGCAAGATCCCTATATTCCCATGGCCCAGGGCCAACCCATTGCGGGGACGAGGCCATTAAGCCAAGCTCAGCCTCACCACACAGCTAGATGTAGCTGCCATCCAGCCAAAAGTGCTATTATGTTGGCAATGACAATAAAGACTTGAACCAAAACATTCACACTAATGTCTTACTTATATATAGACACTGTGGAGGCAATTTACCATATGCTTGCAATACCTTAGCTTAGAGTAGACTAGATTTCACTTACTGATTTTGATGCTTACAATTTCAATTTTGTGTGATTTCCTTGTCTTGATGGCATGAAATATGGCATGAAACTATGCATCTTATACACCGTACAACGGGGAATTCTAAAACCTTTCTAGTGGTATTAACATGTCTATATATAACCTTAATTCCCACTGCCAATCTTGAAAATCAGCGGCAAAATCAGTATGTGGAATACAGGCTTAACGCTCTGCTTTTTTATGGCAAAAGCCGTAAATGGAAAAAAAGCTGCAGTGTGCAGTTACTGCCTTTGTGTACAGTAGATGAATTCCCCCTGTTGACTAGTGCCAGTTCTGATGAAATATTAAGTATACATCTATAAAGTATGTGCGGCAGTATGAAGGTCAGAAATACTCTTTTTTCAATGCTAGGTGACATTATAAGCTGCCATTGCAACCATTTGTATGGCGGGAAGGCCATGACTCTGTTTTCACATCTAGGACTGTATGATTTAATTGCCAAATTGCCAAATCCTGTGTACTAGACCCGAATTAGCAACTCCTGATACATTTATCTTTGGTCTCGATAGTGCATTTTTTATACTTCATGCATCTATATGAGGTTATGATTAATCTGTAAAGCATATACATATACTAGTTCTATAACTAAAGTTAAACACTAGTATTTACAATTTACGATTATGAGCAAACAATCCCCCTCTTTTTACTATATTTTCAAAACAATAATTATCAAATACCTCCAAAATTAACCAATAGGAAAATAGGAAAGACAACCGAACTTGTACATTAACACATTTGAGTTATTTCGCAAATGGATGTAATTTTTAGTAATTACTGCTCTAACCATAGTCCCTATCTTTCCTGAAAAACAAGATACATTGCACAATTACAATTCACATTTACAAAGGTATCCCTTTCTCCCCACCCACTACCCGCCCAGGGCCAATTGAGTGCACTTTGCACCTTGGCACCTTGCAAACCTTTGCACTTTGCAGCTATCCATCCCCAGCCTGACAACGGCAGAAAATGATGCATTATGGGAGGTCTGCGCCGAGCGATTAGCGCGATATGGGAGGCTACTCCCAAGGTCAAGGTCATTATCCCCAGCCAAATGAACTCTGACCTCTGAAAAATGGACTCATTTCCGGTTCCTCTGGGTAGCGCTGACATGCGCAGAAGGCCTAGATAACCTTTTCACACCTGCGCAGATAGGGTAGGTGTGAATTATCTGGTACAATAGTGTGTATCAATACTATCAGATATCTATGTATAGTGTGTGCAATCTAGATACTTGGAATATGTGCTTATCAAGATCTATGGTGCTTTCACAACTAAAAGAAATAAAAAACTAATAAAGTAAATAACATGAAAGATAAGGGAAACAACGATTGGGGATAAACAACGATCCAATCTGCAAACGATAAAAGCTGCTTATTTCATAATCCTAATCTTTTCAGCCTGAAATAAAGACGGACAGAAATAATATGGGGACATGCTTTACGTGACAAAACTGGGGCTGGATATCTTTCAAGAACAGGTATAAACGACATGGGGGACAATCTGATATGATAAACATCATAATAATCAGTACAACTAAAAGCCACAGGGAAGGAACAGGAGAATTGGTTGTACTCACCGTTTTAGCATTATTCCCATGTTGGAAAGGGAGTTTACTCCATTGGACATGACCATCTTGGTAGTTTTCCGTAGGCTGTATTATATACTTTTATGATAAGGTGGAAGTTTCTAATGGCGGTAGTATTACCAAACCTCGTGCTTTACAATGCAGTAGTCCCAGGGCACAGTTGTATCCTATATCCTTATACGATGTGGTACATACGCTCAGGTTGTATATCTTATTCCTTTTTTATTTATTTTACTTCAGCAAATATCTCAGAGACGCTTGTAGTGTTCAAATCTTGGAACAATGCCTCCCAAGTCGCACCAATATGTCATAGATCCACAATCAGGCATGGATTTAAAACATTAATATTTGTTTTATATTTAAATCTTCTTTTTATTATTCCGGTGGTAGGGGTGGTAGGGTTTGGGTAGTGAGGGGTAGAAGTAGTGATGTTGGTAAGAAGACAGTAGTGGTGATAGAACTTTGGGTATTTTGTTAGGTAGTTAGGTCTTAGTACTTAGGTCTTGGTTGTAAGTAGTTGGTAGTGGTAGATGTTGATAAGGTGGTCAAGATGTAAGAGACCAACCGGGTGGTGGAGTTATTCAGAGGTTAAAGAAATGTTACAACAACTTAAACTTTCAGCTCCAGGATGACAGATTATCTCCAAATCTATAATCTCCTAATATCCTCTGGATAATCAGGCGATGCTCTCCAATACGCTTAGGACTGAATCGTCTGAACTTGTGCGATTCAGTTATCTCTCTCCAAACAGATGGCTCTGAATATACTTCCTTTTTAATATGATAGCCTGTATCCTGGAGCCTGAAATCTATATGCTCTGCTTTTATACCATTGGAGAATTATCTTAGAGCTTGTAATTGGGATAATAAAAGTTTGATAAAAGATGCTGTCCTGGGATCCTTTGTAACTTTCAAATCCTCTTGGTAAGAGTTCCTGGTTAATATTCCCTTATCAGATCTTAACTGGAGACAATGTTCCAATGATAATGCAGCTACTTGTGCTCAGTATATCAAAGTACAACTCAGGATCCTTGGCAGTGGGCCCAAAGTAGGAAACTGACAGTGGGCAAGCGGAACGGTCCGGTCAGTTAGGAGCAAATGGCAATTGCTCAGTATTCAAGGACGACTTGCTCAGTTGTGTTTACAAAGTCTGTGAGCTCATCCAGGGACTTGGCCGACGCCTCCAAAGCACGGATCTAGCAGGAGGCAAGCGGAGCGCGCCTGTGAGGTGGTGACAGGTGGGGGTTGAATGGAAAAGAAGAAGAAAGTGGATAAGAAAACGGAATGGCAACAAGTACAAGAAGAACAGGGGGCTCGCAAAAATGTATGGAAAAACGCACATTGAGGGGGTCACAGATTAAGAATTGTAAAAACACACAAAAATGTTTAAGGAAATAATTATTCGTAAACAATTATTTCAGTTCAATCAAAGCACCATGGAGATTACACGATTCATCCATTAAATCATTTGATTAATTATCCCTTCGTTGGGAGTAATTTGAGTGTATTTGTGAATGGTCAATAATGTGTTATTATGTAACTAATTCATGTAATAAGGTGGTTATATTAATGGCCTCTGTGTGATTGTTGAGTAGGAGTTTCGATACACAGTTTGCCATTTGAAAGATCAATTATGATGCAACAAGGCTAAGTCCAAAGCTATTAGATACATGCAAGGTTATGCAATAGTCATATTAAAAGAATCAGTTAATTTCATGATGGCATTTTATTATGAAACTTGCATCTATACAAACAGAATTGAACATATTCTTTTTGCAATTCAACAGGGTATAATTCTTTTAGTTAAGTTAGATATAATTCTTTTACATAGGACCCATACATAAATCCTTTACATAGGACCCATACCCCAATCCGATCTTGACGTTAATAATGCAATTCCTTAATTATGTCACTTTCATTTTGTGATATACTTATATGCTCACGTACTCATATTTTAGCATAGTAGATCCTTTCACCAATATACATTAAAAAGAAAACAAGGATCACTTTTCCAACCCTCTTTGTTGGAATTCATTTTCTTGAGCAGACACGTTTCACATAAGTTTAAACAAGAATTTAAACGTGATTTTTCAATAGCTTCGTTGATGGAGAACTTCGAATCTCCAGTTTAATAATATTATGCGTGCCTTACAGAAAATTGGGGGTTCAACCAATGGACCACTGCCCCTCCCAAAAATGTCCCAATCCATATAATAATTTTCCCTACTAGGAACGGCTGATTTAGAGTATTTAATTGTTCAAACAGCTGCAGGTTAATTTGGAGTAATTCCGTAGATAAAAGTGTAAGTTCAACTTTAGACATATTCAACTATACGTAATTGATACACTTTAAAACCAATTTTATGAATATTGAATAATATGCAGGTACAAATTGAAAGGATATTCAACACCAATTCTCTATCATGTTATATAATGCCGCCAATATGAATAAACAGTGATCATGTGTAAGCCTTGTGCCTGTGACATATGTTACCCAGTATCTCGGTAATGCAGGTAGAATACAGGAAATATGTTATCAACTATGGGGAGAAGTGAAACGATATGATTTACCTCCAAACTACATCTAATACAAATCTAATGTAGATACATTGTATTTTTTGTGACAGATGCAAATAAAGGCCCTTAAGAAGACGAACAATCGATGAGTATGGGGATCTCTCCCTGGATGCCAATATCATTTAATCCCTTCGTTTTTTTTAGTCTTTATCTTAATCTGATCCTTGAATGTCAATCTAAATCACAGGGGTGGATTCTCTGCATGATCCAAAGTGCCGAAGCATCCTTTAAGCCGTGTTCACGCTGCGAGTTTTAACTGTTTTCAAGTGATTTTGCTAACTGCTTAGAAGACTAGAAGGATTGAGAATAATGCATCGTTGTGTGGATTTGCAATTTTCTTTTCAATGATAAATTGTTAAAATGATGCTTTGTAATATGATGAAACATATTTTACTATATCTGTGGGTGAATTTCATCAAATAACCTAAACTTTGCATACTAGTTAGGAATACAATTATACTGTTTCTGGATGAAAATTGTATGAAATTATACTGTTTCTGGATGAAAATTGTATGAAATACCCCACTTATAAGTAACTAATACTGAAAGCTACCCACTCAAATGTTTAAATAAGTATAATAGACAGTGGATAACATTGACTAAACAGCCTTTATAAGACATTATTATTCTATAGATTTGGAATTTCTCATTTTATTCTGCGTTGTAACTATAATATAAGACTCAAATACAATAGATCGTATCTTATTTGATCTCATGTCTTTCGCTGCACATGTAAGACGGGCACAGCAGAAAATGGCCTAACTGGGCCTCCATTAAAGTCCATTTAGAGCTCAGGGCCTTAAACTGGTATTTAACTGAAAGGGGGGAGGGTGCCTTGTGATTTTTAACATCGATTCCCTTCTGTTTATTCCCCTTTTAACTCGTCAATTACCAGAGTCAAAAGTCAATGGTAATGCCAGCGTATTTTTGATAATTTCGATAAAAATAGGTCAAAGACGGGTAGAAATGGTGATTCGGATGCGTCTTCTACATTATCTTTAAATATGGTTTTAATTTCTGATCTGCTTAGGGTTTTGGTACTTTGTGCCTTTTTGTAAACGTCTTTGCTTCTCATGTACATTGTCGTCAACGTGAAATCAACGTTTCTGTATAGTCAGTGTTTTCCATATTAAAATTCTATTCTACTGAAGGCCCTCTTAAAATCCTACTTGCTTACGATCTCTATCACTGATCTGCTAATCTTGATTCTTTCCTGTCATTTGCGAGATTTGCCTTAGATGGTATTTCTTTTTTAATAATTCTAATATATTCTCTGCCAGCTGCGAAAAATTGTATCAAATGGAATCTGCTCGTATAAATACATACGTTCACACACTCAAACACACGCAGACACACACACACACACACACACACACACACACACACGTCCACGCACACGCGCACACACACGTCCACGCGCACGCGCACGCACGCACGCACACACACACACACACACACGTGTAATTTATTATTAGGTAGTTGTCTTTGAGGTAATAAGATAAGTAATATTGCGCGTTTGTCACTGTTTATGTAACAGTAATTTGTAAAGGCTGATTCAACAATTGAGCAAACGGGTAACGCCCAGATATATCAAAGAAGACAATGCAAAGTGTAGTCACCTTGCTACATAATTGGGTTATAATTAGGTGTGGGTGTTAATAGACATGCCTAGTCTATAATTGGGCGTTGTTCAGTTTTTTCTGACTTATATTTCATCTTCGTGCCTGTCAATTTTAACAAAAGGGTAGGACAGCCATTACATGAATTATACAAATCAAGGCTAATTATTTGCGTGTATTTTAAGAAAACCTATAATTATTATTATTATTACGATGGGTATAAGCCAATGGGAGATGACTCAGTATTTGGGTGGAAAACATTTTAAAATGCAAACGCATTTCATGGGGAAAAAATACAACAAAGATAGCCTGGGTGGGTAAAACGCGACCAGGATAAGTTAATTGATTTTGAATTAAACAAAACCATGTTCAAAGATAGGACCAAATGTTATTCCTAACTTCTTCAGCTAATATTTGGAATAGCAAAATAGCATCCAATAGTGTGCCACTGGTGCAGAGCAGAATTAAGCTGGTATTCCACTGTGCGATCATACTCCCGATTTTGAAAATCCCCAGTTGAAGTATGTGTGAAACATAACCACATTACATATCATTAGAAAGGATTTGAAATCGTTGTTAAAATGATATGTAGCATGCATGGGTTTCTGTAATATCTCAATGGAAATTAAGAAATTAAGAAATTTTCAGTGGTCGAAATCGGCAAGTGGAATACATGCTATAGTCTCTGAACATGCTCACCGCAGCCAGAAAAGCCCTAACGTCAGCCATTATACCCCCCGGGAGTGAAGATTAAAAACCAATGCGTTTAATCGATCGAGAACCATTAGCCTAATGGCGCGGCGGCCTTAGATATACAAAGTAGAGGGTTAGATCTACACGGTAAAATCCTGGACACACCACCCTTAATGATATGATGATCTTCGACATAAAATGTTGGCAACATACCAGATGAAACACTTGGCAGTGGGGGCTAAATTTCGGGTGAAAAGCCAGAATATCAAGGTCTTTGACGGCTTTATGGGGTTAGAAGTTAAGGTTGAAATACTGGGGCTAGTCATGATAATTCATTATGTGTGGTTATAACATCTATGTAAGGTTATGATTGTAATTTCATATGTATAAATCTTTTAGTAAACCTTGGACTCACTGTTCCTTACTTGTTTAGAAACAAACCACGGGATCGGATAAAACCGTCGCTACTCACATTCACGGTTTTTATAAAATATTTGAAACCATAAATTTTAGGACATAAAAATATAGACAGCTCAAATCTTCATGAATGAAGCCCCGCTCCAACCAATTGCAAGAAGTGGGAATCTACCTTAGGGGACACTGGCCTATTCATAGTTTATTCACCATAAAGTTGCTTAAGTATACTCTAACCGACCTCTCTTGACCTTAACTGCGTTATAATGATACCGATTTGGATACTGGCCAAGTTCCTCTCATTAATTCGATGTTATTGTATCAACCCTTCGGTGTATCATCACACCATCCTGACTTGAAGGACATGTTTGTATACACGTACAGAATTTTGGTGAATAGCAATGGCCGCTCTTCCCTACTACAACATCGTTATAGATGTGTATTTATCTATCTTTTTTTGATAATGTTTTACTTGTCGTCTTCTTCTAGACGATACAAGTTTATATTGGCAATATGTAAATGCTTTTATTACCATTTTTATTTCGGTTATTTGAATGGAATATAAGTAATGATTTACAATGATGTATCCATCTACCTATCTATAATAATAGGTTCGATATGGACAAGTTCAAATTTAAAAATCCTGATGAAGGCCGTAACATGCTGAAACTAGTCGATTCGCCATTGATTCCATGTTTAATTAATAAAATCAAGTCAGCTACATTCCGTCGTTTGGTTTGGTGTAGATTCAATACTTTTACTACCTATGATAACTATATACATTGATATAGATAGATAAATATATGAATAGATATGTATATATATACATATAGATACATCAACAATTATATATATGATAATATATATATATTATATATATATATATATAAATGTGTTGTTTTGAGAACATCCTGATATCTGAACCCTCACTCCATACCACCCAAACCTGGTCAGATTGTCTCCGAGCAGTTCCGACAACTGCTCAGTCAGTCCTATGGGTTGAGCAGCTCATAATACGCCATAATGACGGTCAGAACAGGGTCAGACTGCAAGCCGGTGGCTATTGTTATACCCAGGAGCAGTTGTTTTCGTCGAAATCTGTCTTTATGAGACCGTAGGGACCATTTATACAGGATCTGAGTCTATGTGATATAGGTTAGCAGATACTGAGTGGTGCGGAAAGAGTGCAGACATCATTGTCAGGGAGAAAGAAGGTATCAAACTCATCTCTCATTGTGTGTGAACTGGCCATGGGGGGTTGGACAAGGGCTGGGCACAATACATTATATAGGCTAACCCAGTCTCAACAGGTTAGATCACTGGAATAGACCAGAATTGTGTTGTCTATATCATCAGGTGCTAAAACATATTTACTTCTAAATTTGATGAATTGACATATTCACAGCCAATCAAAATGCTGTATTTAACGACAATAAAGGGTTGGACTGCCAGCATATTATATCGTTGGTTCTTATGGGGAAAAGGTATTCATATTTGACTCCATTACACTATCACAAGAAGCGATTTGTAAACCAGACACCTTGTATTATGTTTGACGGCACCCTGTTTTTGGAATAAACCAGGAATAAATCGTTTTGACATTTCATGGAAAAAAATTATTTTCATTTATTGTGAGACATCGTTCTAAATTCTTGAGAACAGCGCAATAAAGCGTGGCCATTCAGAGAGATTGTATGATCTAGTTGTGTTTGATTGGCATTATTCCGGTTAGGAACCCAGACCATCACCTGTGGCCCAGTATGTAAATTACGGGTAGGGGGTGTAGTGACCTAATGGCGTCCCCGGACAGTAACTAACCCGAACATGAGTCAGGTGCCTTTCATGGTATTCAACTAGCCGGTTGAGCTGCTCATTGTAAGTCAAAAATGGGTTGAGCATCTCAAAAACAGTCATGGATTGGTTGAACTATATGCTGACAGTTAGGTTGGGGCTGGTTGAGCATCTCATGGTAAGCTAGGGGCTAGTTGAGCATCTAAGGGTAAGTTAGGGTTGCTCGAGCATCTCATAGTTAGTCAGTGCTTGCTTGAGGATCTTACAGTAAGTTAAGGGCTAGTTGAGCATATCGCAGCAAGTTAAGGGCTGGTTAAGCACATCACGGTAAGCTTAAGGCTGTTTGAACTACAAACTATGAGTCAGAATAGGTTGAGTTGTTCACAGTAAGTTAGAGTTAGTTGAGCTTCTCCGAGTAGATAATGAGTTGGTGACATACTCACAGGAGTTTATTAGTGGGTTGACCTACTCACAGTAGGTTAGGGGTGGGTTGAGCTATTCACAGTAAGTTAGGCGGGTCAAACTACTCCAGTAAGTCAGAGGCGGGTTGACTTACCATGTAGGCCTATATATCTAGCAGTGCTACCTAGATTTTTGTCCGACGCGGATCCAAAATAAGAAAGTGTTCAAAATTTTGGGTCAATGATGGTTCCCCGGAGAGTCGGTTACAGGATAAACGAAAATCGATGATGGGACGTGATACATAGGCCTATATAATAGCTGAATAAAACACTATGAACAAATCATAAATACATAAAAATGAATATCAACAAAGAGTTCCACACTATGAGAAAATACCCATTTGAAATAATTCATATTCATTACAGTGAAGTATGTAAATCAATGCCTATACCCTTAGCTATCTCTTGAATATAATTAGCATACAATGTGCCTGTCTATACCCCGTATAACAGCCCTATTGTGGTGCCCCATTATCCTGACTATAGGGCGGTCTGGACGCCCGCCAAATGTGCTGATGTGTGTATATCGCCGGCAAATGTCAACGCTCGGCATAAATACAAGTCAGACGGTCACGCTCTCAACTCCTCCTACTCCTTTTACTTTCTTTTTCTTTTATTTCACATCTTGAAAATATCGTCTTATTATTTCTGTTCTCGTTTCTGACCATGTCTTCTACTGTTTTTTGACGTTTCGCATGCGTGTGATTCTCATTATCCTGCTCCTATTTCATCGCTATTTTCAATATATTTTCGTTTAATTTCTCATTTCATTACCCCACCACTTTACGTAACTGCTTTACCCTATATCTTTGTCGATGCCTTCCTAGTTTCAGCTGCATTTTACCTATAATTATTAATAATTATTAATATCCTTATTCGCCTTTATCAAAATATGTTTTTATATGTGAAATATATGAATATGTTTTTTTACCCATCGTTGCCCCCCATCCCACCTACATACCATTTCCATCCTTTTGGCTAACCTCTACATATAGGTAAACGGCTATTCACCAGAAAATGGAGGAACCTCTCCCAGGTACTTTTTGCCCCCCCCCCTGCCCTCATAAAATCCCTCTGCGCTCTTTATTCCCTTATTTACCTCCTGTTTCCCCCTATAACCTATACCACCCCGCAGACAATAGGTCTAATTTGCCTCTCCTTATACAAGTACAGCCCCTTGCCAACTCCACCCCTTTGAAGGTCGGGTGTGGTTGGTGTCTGTGGGCAACAAAGTCTGTATGTCAACACAGACGGCTGGGGACCGTGCATAGCTTAGTCTCAGGGTGGGTGTGTGGGGGGGAGGGGGGAGGGTCCTGGGGATCCTGCCCCCCCCCCCCCCCCACTTTTTATTTTCATAGGGACTTAAACCTACCAAAGAGAAAAAATGCTGAATGTCGTTTTAGTACTTAACCTATATCCGGAGACCCCCCCTTTCCGAAATGATGTATCTGCCCCTGAGTCTAATGACTTGATGCTAAAGCTGTATCGTTTAAAGTGCCAAACATATTCTGCGGTATATAGAGCTTTTATTTTAATTTTCATATTGCATTAAAGGTATGAAGTGAGACCTAGTGCCTAAAAACACCATTTTTACTTCTTATTCTCAATTGTGTAAAATATTGAATATGTCATACGCATTGTGTGTTTTAAATAACGGTAAATGCAATGTCTCCCATACAAATGATAAACACAATCTGTGTACTTGACATTTAAGTTATCTGAAATTTAACTTCCAGTGATTGCATCCCTTTACTGTTTGTTTCTTTAGCTGTCTAATTATTTAAGACGATGTTAATTACAAAATGTAAGCGGGTAGGAAAGAGGGAATGTACATGACATTTGAAAAAGATTTATGGTCGGAAGCGTTTTGGGCAGAGCACATGTGATGTTTCGGTATACAGAGATTCGAAATATAACCTAATTCGAAATATAACAGAAACGTTTGTATTCTCAATTTTTTTGCAATTTTGATAATTTAATTATGTCTTCCAAGCAATTAATTGAAAAAGTAATGTGTACTCTTAGTGCGTTCGCTAGAAACTACCATTGGGTTTTAGAAAGAACGCAACTTCGAAATATGTTATTTGCTGAGCATGCTATTTCTCCGTAGGTCTAGCTGAACATTGAATGTGTGCATTCATGTTTCTAGGTTACTTTCTCAAATAAGCGATATAATGTATGATAATGTATGTGAAAATATATTTTAAGAATGGAATTGAGGCAGAACTAACCATCAATGTTTCTGCCAAACAAAGCCTTTCCTTTTAAGTTGTATTGTTTGCCGTTGTCTTATATAAAAGAAATAATGTATGCGTGTTTCATTCTGACGCTCTAATGTACAATATCAAAATCATCTTAAAAACTAATAAAAAAAAATTCCAAGCCAAAATCCGTGGGAAAATCTGATGAAATCTCATCCCTTAATCGACCTACTATCCAAATACTCTGGCAGAGAAAGGTGGCGGCTAAAAAACTCATCTAGATGTTGAGCGCTGTGCCAAAGAGCGCGCCGCCCAGCCAACAGCGGAAACCAGTGGTATTTTTAGGTCTGAGAAGAACCCCCGGCCCTCACGCTACCTGCCGCGCATTCTGATGCAGCGCGCGATTATAATAATGTGTACATAGACCGTCTGGGACTAACCTTAGCAGTATACCAAAAATTAGCTTAAATGTAGTATGCAAAAAATTGTTGTGAAGTTGAACACTACATACCTTCCAAAAAGCTTCATTTTTGGTCCTTTTTTTCCGAGGTGTTTTCCGGAAATATACTATGATTTTTTATGAATGAGAAGAGAGGTTCAGGTGGTGGAAAGTTGTACGAATTCTGCCGTCGGTTCCTTCTTCCTTTCGTGAGCTCCTTCCGAGATTTCTCCCCCTTCTTGCCTACCTCCCCTCCGATCGCTTATCGCTCTCAGTGTCGGGGCGCCAGGCACTTTCTCCTCACCTGTACGTCCGACGCGCCAAAACCTCCCCACACCTTTCCTCCTCTCCTCTCCTCTCCTCCAAAGAAATCTTTCCTCTCCTTCGCCCCCTCCTTGACTTGAAGGGTGACCAACTTCCCCGGGCAGTAGTATTAGCAATACTCGGTTGGCGAGTAGAGGTATACGTCGTCCGGCCGGTGGCTCACTCACTCACACACTTATCGGTTGGGTGGCCGTGCCGTTCTCCACTCTGCGCATACGATGATAGGCCTAGCTAGCTCCCCCTCCGCCTACCTACGACTACCTCCACGGCCCAGCGTTCGTGGCCGGACGCTGCGTTCCTCCGTTGGCTGCAGTATACGCCGGCGTCCCCGCAATGCCTCCTGCAGCGCTGCAGCGGCCGCCGTCGACGCTGCTGATGCCCCCGCCGCTCCGCTCGGGCGCTGCGATACGTTTCTATACACCCACCCACCCACCCGGCCATACACACGCGCACCCAACCCTCCCTCCCCGCACGCGCGCGCTCTTGCCGCACACGGCCGTTTGGCGGCGCTGTGCTAGTATCACAGGGTGTATGCGGAGATTGTCGTTGTGGGTGGCGGGGTACGTATGGTAGCTATATCGGAGGTGTCCTGCGCAAAACCCCACTTTCCAGGCACTACTTACAGTAATGTTGGTCGCCGCGACGGACGGCCAGGGAAGTTGGTGGCTGGGAGTCGGATGGGCAGGTATGGGATAGGGTTATCAGGTAGGTTGGTGGATAGGTAGGTGGGTTGGAAGGTAGGTATAGGTGGGTAGTCAGATAGACTGGAGGGGTCCCGCAGTCACACAGGGAGTCAGTGACCGGTGCGCTCCCCTGATGTTCATAACACGCCAGTCTGGGCAACTAGCACCATGTATACGACTATTCTAGGCCTTTTCCTGCATCGTACTAAACATGATTCTCTTTTCGTATGGCTTCTTTTTTCTCCCTTTCACTATCTTTTCTTCCTTTCCAAGCCTTGCACTCCTCACAGCATTTTCTCCATTCTCCGCTCTTTTTCTCATCTTCTTCGTCTCAAATTAAAGTTGACTTAAAGATTTTTTGAATGATCAGCTACTAAAACAACACCCCCTGTCCTTTAACAACGCATACTAGTAAGAAGTCCCTGTAGGCCTATGTAACCAGCTACATAATTTATAGTATACAATACATCACTTATCTATATGACTTTGCAATAGATGGACGTTCTCCAGGTAGCAGCTACAGTTGTAAGGGAGGTTGTGATGGTGGTAGGAGGCTGATCCCAGGTGTGCCTCTCACCCCCTCCCGGGCCTCCTCCAGGCGAGGGAGGGGGGCAGGTGTGGCGGGTACCGCGGAGGTCTAACCTAGTAGGTGGGTCGAGGGGGGGGGGCAGACAGTCCCGCTGACTACCGTAAAGGTGGGAGTCTAGATCTACTTTACCCCCACACCCCCCGGGGCGTGCTTCCCTCCTCCAGGGTGGGATGAGACGCAACAGACAACTTTTGCATTGGCGTGTTACCCGTTATTTCCAGGGTAAAGTTCTATTTCTTCCCCAAATAACTCTAGTTCCTGTTACCCCAGAAGTTCATATTAAAATTCTTATTTTGTCTGTAAAAAAGATCGTTCCTCGGAGGAGGTTCAAGACTTTTGCCGGCTGCCTAATACAGAACAATAACATTAATTTTCACCTGACTTGTTCCCCCTCCTACCTGGTCCATCTGTCCTCAGACCTCAGCAGACGGTGATGACGTCAGAGACGCTCGGTTGAAAGAGGGGACGGGGAAGAGGGGGAGGAGGGTTGGAGTCTGTGAACAGATCTGTGGACTGGTACAGACGGGTGGGCCGGGACCTGGAGAAGGGGGGGGGGACTTATTACCTCGATTCTAGCCTGGAGCCAGAACGCAGAGTTCAACTTTCCTTTGCATGAGAGGTGCTATATGTTCAGATGCTGTTAAACCATGCATGGCCGGTTAACTTTGTGTGATTCATTCTCAGATTTTTTACACTGATGATACTTTAACTTGTATCATTTATTACTATGAAAACCCTTTAAACAAAAATAATATGGATAGGACATGTATATATCAGTATCACGTGTATGGTGGGGAGGGCACATTTCTTTCTATTTGTATAGACAATTATACGAAACTCATAGCAAAAGGACTCTTAAACACGTTCTAGAAATTACACTTTCCTACATAGGACACACACACAAAACCAAGAGAACAGTTATACTCACACATCTTCCAAACCGTCACCATGCCAGTTTCTAGCTCGGAACAGTTTACCCTCGATCTAGATGATCCTAGCCCATCTGAGGGGGCGCTACAGGTTGGCCCTACCTATATGGGTGAACGCCCTTATTACTATACCCAGGGATGGGTGTCAGGGGTCCTTGACTCACTGACTGACTTTCCTCTGACCCCATTCTCTGAGAGTGAGTTTGCTATTCATTGGAGGAGGCCTGCGGCAAATCCTACTTTTAGTGTACTACTTCTGCTACAATGCCTAAGCCCTTGTATTATGTACCTTACATTGGGTCCCCATACTATATATACTCTAGGGCCTATGACTCACGTCATATATAATTAAATATCATCTGTATCATTATAACTACTATATGTCAATAAATAGTGGTTCTTAATACCATGTTATGTAGTGCTTTAAATATCACATCATGTCTAGCCACAAATGCAGAAGAAATTCATGTTAAAAAGAAAAGACAAAATCATAAATTAGGTATATCAGAAAACGACAATACAAGTTTTTCCAACAAGTTTCAAGCAGTTGACAGTCTATTGTGATACTTATATGGATGCCCCAGTTCGGATCTGAGTTACTGTACCTGAAAAGGTACCAGACATCCCGTACACAATACTGGTCATGGCCACTATTGTGTACCGGATGTCTGGGGTATTGACTGACTTACTGACTTCCGGGAGGGCCTCTCATATATATATATATATATATATATATATATATTTATATATATATAGGGGAATATAGGTTGTTCCCAGGGTGAGATACATTGTAAGGTGAGACATATTGTGGATGACGAAACCAACATAGGCTTGAGTAGAACAATGATTACAATTTAATGTTTTTCTGTCTTCTTATCATACATCTGGGAATAGCACAAAAGCCTATTCACTAGGTGACTCAAATATAATCTATGAAATTGCTGAAGATCTGCACTAGTTTTCTGTAGCAATGGAAGTACACAATTAACACGATGCTTGTCCGACATAAAACTCTCTTCCTTTCTGCGATGATTTCCAACTCATTAACCTCTTTCATTACTTCTACTCCTCCAATCTTTTAACCAAAAAACTTTCACTTCGCATAATTATTTATTTCTGTAGCGCCAATCAGTGTAGTGCGCCCCTCCCCCCTGAGCAGCGACAGCTATAGAGATTTAGAGACCAACATGGTAATAACAAAGTTCTACAAAAGGACTAAGGAGTACAACTAGAGAATTTATTTAAATTTTTATCTATTGCATATTTCCATAGCAATAACAAACAGACTTGTACAATGGGATTAAGGAATACAACCACAGATGCTTTTTTATTGTTCACCTATTGTGTATTTCCCTAAAGGTTTCTCATTTCTAATTTTGAGCTCATTTTTGCAGCAAATAGGAGGATTTCCCCCTGTATCCTAACATTTGGTGAAACAAACAAGTTTTTCTATCGCCTTCCGACTCTTTCGCCTCTCATGTTATGTTTGTTTTTCCTAGAGTGTTTGGTTCAATGCAAAGTATCATTAGTTTTTGTCTACACAAATTATGTTATTGCTGTATCCCCTTCAGTTCAACTTTTGCCTCTTTTATACTTTCAATAACATATTGTGCCATTATTTTCAACTGTCAAACATAATTCCTAATTTCTCATAATTTCACAAGTTTGCACTTCCACGTGTTTTTTTTCGTTCACTGTAATTTCCCTTGCATTATTGTAATTTTCGAACTCTGAAAAATTAATATTTTATCAAGGTAATATATCACAAAGGTAACCATATTGCAAGCTAAGCATAACACGTTTTGCTGCTATTGTTTTGCAAGAGAAACAATTTCAAAAACTTGATTAACTCAAGATTACGAGTTTGTTTGTTTGTTACAAAACCACCATCTTACGAACACAATGTAGACATTATTAAGAGGCCGTCCATAAATGATGCCATGCACAAAGAGTTGGGTGGGTGGGTTGAACATTAATATTTGTGATACTGCCTGAAAACGGGCCCTATTAAGTTTTGGTATTTAGATTAGAAAATTCAGTGTGACATGGGGGTGGTAGGGTTCTAAAAACACCCTGAAAACGTGTGACATCATTATGGACAGTTCCTATAAGCGTATCCTATATACGGCCTCTCAACACAACGCTAAACACATGCTGAACTAAGCATCCCCCCTCCTATTATAATCTCCCAGTCAGAGCCACCAGGGGTTGGGTATAAGGTCATTAGGGTCATTGCGATGGCTGGAAAGTCACATTGAAGGACTAGCGATGAGATGGTGAATGGGTGGGGTGGGTGCGTGGAGGCGGAGGGGTAGGCTTGTAGACAGGGGGTGCATATAAAGCACATAATGTACGCACTTTGCTAGTTCTCCAAAGATGTCTCCTTCATTATGTGCATCTGCATATCGGTATTGGTTCTATTATTTTGTTTCAGGCAAAACTGAAATGATAATTATTATTGCATGTGTGCCTGCTGTGTACTTATATCTTGAAAGCATGTGTTTAAACAACTTCTTTTTATACCTATACTCTCCCACCCAAATCCTCCCTTGGTCTTCAAATAGATCCGCAACTAACATAAATGCACTTGTATGTTCATTGAACTCGCCAGCAGACTAATAGACTTTTGTCGTAGGGTGAAAAAGTGTAGGCTCATAAACTAGTTAGGATTTAGTATTAATCCAGATTAAAAAAAAAGAAACATCGCAGATATCCGTGTTGTGTATAGCTTTTTGTCCTCTGTGTGTAGTTTAAGTCCCCACCAAAAAGGGGGGCGACTCCCCCTCTCCCAACCCCCCCTCCCCCCACAGATCCGCCCCTGGTCTTCAGAGGGATCCACAACTAGCAGGTCATATCAAGATGGCGGCAGATGCCCGGATGTGAGACGCTGGGGGTAGGGGGTTAGGGGGTGTCTCTCTGGGACCATAAGGCCCACTCCACTTTCCCTCATTTCCTTTTCGCCGGTTTTGTGTCGGCTTTTGGCGCCTTGTCCATTGTCCGCGCCCGCCGCCCTGGTGGTGGGGATGGCCTGGGCATTAAGCCGTGTTTCCACAAGCGGATTTTACTACCGATTTCAAAAATCGGCAGTGAGAATATTGGTTAATTATGAACATTTTATATACCATACGAAAGGGCTTTTGGTTCTCTTTCAAATGGTATGTGTGGTATATAATCGTTTGTCATATTACTGATTGAAGTAATGAATTACAAAATAATCGGCAATCAAAATCGGCTGGTGGAAACTAGGCATTAAGGGGTTTTTCACCATCAGATCTATTTCACAGATGGGTGGGATGTTAAGGAGTCTTACTACTATCGGATCTATTCAACGGAGGGATAGGGTTTTAAGGAGGTTTCGCACTATCGGATCTACAACACAGAGAAGCCAATCCAAAGTCTTCCCACCCCTGTAAAAGTTACAACCATGTTCATATAGATAAGACAACTTTATATTTTGTTTGTGACATCAAATAAATCATTTGATTCTCGAAAATAATCTTATAATTAGACCGCTTTGAATATAATTTGAAAAGAATAACTCAATGTGAAGCAGGGTTTTATTTGGGTGAGTAATATTGCGACTGGATCGCTTGTCAAAATTACATGCAAACTGTTCCTCTGTTACTAAGTATCATAATTTAAAATCACTAGGTCAACAACACTAGACCTGCATCATGATACAATACAAGTGGTTGAAATAGTTACATGTCATAAAAGGGTGCAACATTACCGAATACTACCACCTTGTAATGTAGTGTGGCCCCGGCAGGTCGTGGTGGGCCTGACCCGGTTTGTCGACTCGTTGACTTCCTAATCACCCCATCCACCCCCCCCCCCCCCCCAGCCCAACACTGCCCCCCTCCTCCCTCGGCTCTCGCCAACCTGTCCCCCCCACCCCCCGGCCGCCCGGAGGACGCCGTTAAAACCCTTCTCCTGTCGACGCCCGCCCGGCGCAGTCGGCCAGAAGGTACCGGGGGACCCCGACCCCGACTTCCAAGTCGGAGGAGGAAGATGGGGGGGGGGGGGGGGGGGGGGTGGGGGGTCACCCATGGAGAATTCTGTAAAAGGTCAGAGAGTCTTAAGGTATAGGGGTGGTGGTGGAAGAGGAGATGAAGGGAAGGGTAGGACAAGAGAAGAGACTAGAAGGAACGTCGTTGAGGCGTTGGTACCACTCGTTGGCATTGGCACTTCATGGGTTCGACTCCCACATGGGTTTGACTCCCATGGAGTGCAGCATGGAAAAAGGACATTTGGATGACACCTGCACGGAATTGTGCCCAGATGGTCCACAGGACTGCAGTGGAAGAGCATTTAATAAAGTGAACTCAGCCTGTATAAAAAATACAATAAAAAAAAAAAAAAAAAAAAAAAAAAAAAAAAGAAGAGGAAGAGGGTACTGTCGTGAGAGCAGAGGGAAAGACAGAGAGGAAACATGGAAAAGGGAGGGAAGCAAGACACGGAAGTGAGGAGGAAAAACGTTAAATAACTAGGGGTACTGTGCGGAGGTTTAGAGAAGGTAAGGAGTTCAACATGAGGAAAGAGGTAGAAGTAGAGATATATGGTATACTGTAAGAGAAGAGAGAAACTAAGGAATAGCGGCTATAATGGAAACGAGAGTAAATCAAAGATGCTATGATGATAGACGTTAGAAAGGGACGTTGGGGAGAGAGAAAGCGGAAGGAGAAGAGTGAAAATAAAGAGAGGAACCAAGAGAAAAAAGAAACAAGAATCAATAAATGTATGAAAATATAGAATAATTGATGACATTAACGTATGGGCAAGGCGGGGGTTGTTTCTGGGGATCAGGTATAATGCAAGGGCGGATACAGGATTTTCAAAAGGTGGGGGGGGGGGGGGGGGGGGGGGGTCAGCATAGGGCCAATTACTGAAAGGGCATGCATTCGCGCACATGCTTGTGAATTTCCCCCTCTTTTATAGTTTAGGGGTCCACAAAACAGGAGGGGGCTGGAGTCAGGACCCCCTGCCCCCCCCCCCCCCCCAGATCCGCCCCTGATAAGGAAGGTGATAGACAGTCTTGGAACCCTGGAGTCCATATACATGCCCCTAGTAGGTATTGAGTCCACACGCATGGCCCATTCATGAACACAGGGGACGCTGAATCCGTATCCCCCTCTGCCGGTGACGTCAGCTGATTGACCCATCATCTATTTGCCAATCACTGCTCACAATGCTATTGGGGCCGGCCCTCAATGCATTATCGGGGCTCGCATGGTGCCTGTATAAATACACTTAGCCTGACCTCACTGTGGGACACCTCTATGGCAAGCCTTTCAAACAAAAATTGAGAATAATTTGCATTGCTGATACTGTATGAGCATTATACTGACTCTAAAAACCAAGGGAAACCTTGAAGTTTGCTACAAATAACAACCACACTTCTTTAGTCAGTTTGTTGATTACTAAGAACAAAAGTTATGAAATTATGATTTTGATGATGAGGTTGAAACCTCACCAAATCAGTATGTTATTATAGCCTAACATTATTCTTTGGTGAGGTTATGATAAAACTAAAACAGAACGTTATAGGAGCATTCTGTTTGGTTTGAAGAATGTAACCAGAATGTTGTAATAATGACACAGTGCAACATCACGGCAGTACGTTGCAGTGACGTAATTGGGAGTCATCAAAAGAACATGACAAGAACCAAATACAGAACCAACCAGAACATTGCTGCAATGCTATAATAATGTTGCATCCTTGGCTGGGTTTTAAGAAATATTCTGCACTTTGAATAAACATCTTCTTGCGACCCTCTCTCTTTTGGACATAAAAGAATGCTGGGGTGAATTCAAACTTTGGCAACTGTCTATATTTCAGTGAACTTCTTCTGTTTACCTATATTTCCCCCCGCAAAAATTACATTTCATCTCTAGGCAACTGAAGTTTCATGATTCTAGTATGAAATTTGCTTGTGCCACCACTTAGAAACTTGGCGTTTCAAAGATTGTCCTCCACTCGGTGGTGTTAGTGTTCTTCACCTCATCTTTATCTAAAATATCTTTGTTTACTTCTTCTCTATCTTGCTCATGTCAAACAGTGTAGTAGAATGTTATCCTGAAAGGCCGTATTACTCTATGCATCGGGTGTATGTTCACGTTAGGTGATGTAGCCCAACGGGAACGGTACACGTTAGGGCCATATTAAGGGTATGTTACACTACGCCTTAGGTCGTGTGGCCCACCAACATGATCCAAAGTGAAGTATATTATGCTACGTGTTTTGGCGTGCGTTGGGTCGCATTGGCATGTGTTGTGATGTGTTGGGTTGCGTTTTTTTTTGTTTTTTTTTTATTGAACAAAACTATCTCGCATTACACGCTTTTCAGATAGTTGGCACACGTTGGGTCACTTTTGTTTACAAACATTTTGGTAAAATGACGCAAATCAGACACATTGGCCAATGCGACCCAACACGAACATGACCCGACACATAGTGTAATATAGCCTCAACTAATGGAAGTGTCCCATATAGCCTCAGTTTAGGCATTGTTCCGAGATTGATAAACTTATAACATTACCTTTGTCAACCTGATTTCACTCTAAATATCAGTAAAGAAAGATTTTGTCAAAATGGCTTGCCATACATGGGTATTGATACACTGATGTAAACAGGATGTGAATAGGCCCGAGTCACTCAGAGTCACTCACAATAGACTCATGAACTATAAATAGCCCAATGATGGGATGCTCAGACCTACCCATAATAGCTGAATGTATCTCTGCATGGGGGGTTGGAGTAATCATTCATACATTATTTCTGAGGTCTAATGGCAGTTGAACAATGTTGTTGATGGTATTCTGATGAGTCACAGTTCTGTCATGAAATACAAGATATTTACTATGTTAATGATTTCTGACATGTTTTATTGTTATAGACTTTGTTGATATTGATAGTGATAATTATGCAGGAACAGACCCTAGCATAAATTTTGTTGAGCAAACTTCCATAACAAATGATGAAACAGATTCTTTTAGATTATGAAATGGAAATTTCCATTTCTTGCACTTGACCCTGTAGGGGTTTCTATTTAACAAGCAACTGAAAGTCTTAAAACAAAGTACCTGTTTAATGAAACAGCCACTGTCTGCTTATATCACACTTCCTTGCCGTAGACAAATACAAGCCATTGCATTTCATATCAAGATATCTTTTTCTTGTGAAAATAGGATTGATGCTTACAATGGACGTTTCTTTTAACCCAAATGCAGTACAATATGCTAGGGGAAATATAATTTATGTGTAATTTAAAGAGGCTATCAGAGAAATCGCGACATATTGCCTTTGTTTTGTATGTAATATGGGCAAGGACTCCTTCAATAACAAGGGCAAATTGTTTGCCTCTGCCCTCACCTGATCTTCATATTGACTGGATGTAGGCTCTATACTGGTCAGGACTCAAACAATACAAAAAAGGTAGTGGTGGGATTTCACCTTGATACAGCCAACCACCCACCTTATACCAGCCCGCCTACTCCCAAAATCTCCCCAACTGCACATCCATACAAGTCCCAACAAACCCAGATACAGACTCACACATAATACATAAACTTGCAACCACATGGACCTGGACATGCATGTGCATATACACACACACAAATACCCATGCTCACATACATGCAGCAAACACCCTCCCCCCCCCATATCAACTATCCACCCTACACACATCCATATATCCACAACATACACACCGTAGGACACAACCAGCTACACACCTGTTCACACACACTCCCCCCAGCTGAGTTTATACATACGGACTTATCCGCACCAATAAGTATCCCTGTACATGTGGACCCTAAGTCAGCACATCTTAACTACACTGTACACACAGATTCAGAAACATCGCATATACAAACAATCCTTGTATATGTGGACATTATATTAAATCCTTATAAATTATATCATTTCATCAAATGACTTAGAAAATGTATTTAAGTCAGGGGCCATGCACCTAACCCCATTTTCCTTTTTTTTAAAGGTAGGATCCCTCTTACTGATTTATAAAAGTCGGTGTATAACAATATGATATATACGCAACTGCCGCAACACGAGGTCCATGCGTGTTCCCAGTCTCACTCCCACCCACTCACCCAGCCATCCACACACCCTCCCACCCACTCACTCACCCAGAGAGACCCACACAAACAAAACCATCCACACTTACACCCACACTTACACCTACACACACCCTTTATGTATTACAGACCCCTGTCCCATCCCCTTGGGCTCTCTTGTCACCCACCCCAGTGCACCCCTATTGACATGGAGTATTCCCATAACATCCCTATTATACTGGGTGGTATCCCATTGTATGACCTCTAATTGACATTGCACAAGGTGGCTGACATTGGGTCCTCCAGGGTGTGAAACAGGGGTCAGAGTCAACACTGTGAGGGTATGGGATAACCCAGGTGTGAACCAACATTCACACTATAGTAGTTCACAATGCAGACCGGTTCACACTTCTGCTGATACATGAATTTGGGAATACTGGTTTTGGGGCTTTAATAATACGAGAAATATCCACGCATATAACCTTTCCCATTAATTTCTGCTTAATTATTATGTGTATTGGTATCTTAAATAGAATTGAGAATTTTTTTATAGTCCATCTTAGGAGAACCTGATAAAGGTATTTTGTGGTTTCAAAACAGGTGTAAACTGTAGAACGAAGGTCTTACTTAACCAAAATGACTTGAAGAATACTTATTAGTATCATTAGCTTCAATAACCTTTAATCCATTTACATGGATGTCATCCCGTTTAGGTAAAATTGACTCAAGTCATGCGGCAGAGTTGTCAAAGAGTTCAATTAATTACTGCCCTCCATCTATATATCATACCGCATTAACCAGGTCGTTTGGGAATAAGACCCTTTCAGCATATTAATAAATGTCCAATGTGTTAATGTAGTTATAACACACTGTGTCATTCCCCCTGTGTCTCTCAACCTTTCAACATATTAATACTATGTGTTAGTGTAGTTGTTATGCTCTGTGTCATTCTTCTAATGTCTCTCAAGTAAAACTGAGTGACTCAGTACTTTGATATGTGCTCCAAAGGTCACAATACGAGCCTTTTACCCCTGAGGCTAGAGTGTCTATGCATAATGTTAAAGGTCTACATTTAAAAGGGTGTTATTTTATTCAGATCCCCGGCATTTCAACCTTTCGCTTAGAGTAATGGACTTCTCTGTATTATTAATTTTATCCCTGTCTTGTTGTTGATTTACTCCCAAACTGAGCAATTTCATGCATATATTTCTGAAGAAGTCGGTGAATAGACAGCAAATACATATGTAGATAACTGTATAATTATATAATTATAAATATATATATATATATATATACTTTTACATATTATTTATTTATCTATATGTTTATCATATATTACATATACATAACAAAATTTACAGTGTGTAATGTACATGTGAGCATGTTTTCTATTTTTCATTATTTCAATCTTTATTCAAGCTAAAAGTTTCAGTTAAGTCAGTTGGATTTCCATACATACCACGCTCAACGACCATACGTAGACAATACAGCATATTAACGACCCAGACCATTATATATTTCCCTCGGGACCACTCCTCCACCTCCTAACATTACATTATTCTCTGGCATGCTGCGAGGCCTCATAGGTACAGCTGGTTACATGAAGAACAAGGCATTTCAGGTTAGGCACTGACCAGACATTGTGCACTGAATTCTCTAGATGTTCTATGATACTGATCTTCCCTAGGTACCTGGCACAGTAGGTAAAGTCCTTACACAGTTCTGTTATTTTCCAGAATAAGGAGGTTTTTTTTTTTACTCTTCATTGAGATATTTCACATGCACTTTGGACATGTTCAGCTTATTCAGATGGCCGTTACCATTATCAATCTTTGGTAGTATATTCTACAAGACAGATGGGAACACATATCTGATTCTAAAAGAGTATACTAAGAGACTGTTTTGATTATATCCTCTATGCGTTTGTGTTCTGGGTTCATGACACTTGATATACATTAAGATTGACTCCGTGTTTCTTGGACTCACACTCAAACAATTAGCTTGATAAACTGAGAAATAGCGTGTCTTGTCCATCATTTTCAGATTTGTCAAAAGAAAACTGTCACGCAACAAGCAATAGTTTTTTTTAACCACTTCTGATCTCCTCATTGGTAAATTCATGTTTCTTCCTCTGATTTCAAATCTGTCACTTTACTCTGTCAACCGGTTGAATGGATCTTTGGAGTCAAGGTGAACACCGAGGCTCATATATACTGAAGTAGGGGGTAGGGGGATTGGTTGAGTTCGGGTGCGACCCTCACTCTTTCCGAAAAGAAATATTTTTTAAACGTTAAACTTTGTTCAAATCAATTAATATGAAAATTTCCTATCAACGTGCATGCCCTCTTTAAAATGCTTTACCCAGTGCAAGAACATAAAACATCCACCACTCATGTGAGGAAGGCGACCAACTCTCTCGAAATAATAATTTGCTCAACGTAACTTCCAAAATTAGTAGCTATATGTTGTATTAAAATAGAATCGTGTATTCTGTGATTGGAATTCGTGTCTCATTATTGTATTTGCCCACATAAGCCAAATGCTTTACTCTCAAAAAAATGGAAATCACAAGTGCTTAAAGTATAAACTACAATTTTGTAAAACACTAGTTATTTTTCTTCGTGACATTTAATATTCTAATGAGCCCTTCTATGTATATTCTCCCCTTATGATTAATTTAAGGGGAAAATATTGCCAAAACTTTAAAAAGATTGTCGTACGATTGCATCTATAAATTTGAGTAGAAGATACTCAAAATGTATACTAGGACATGCTTTGTGGCTAGATTTCCTAGAGGAAATAACCTGTCCCCATTTAACAATTTCCCTACTCTCCTAATATAAAAATATCTCCTTTGAGAAAAACTGGCTTCAAGGTACTGTTCCCCAGACACCAAACTGAAAATGCCTTGACTCACTATAGGGTTTAGTTGTATCACTGTCATGCACCTTTAAACTACACTGAAAACACAGAGTTGTCAAAAGTGGTGCCAAAAACGACAACCCAAGGTTGTCACAGGCTGTGTCTGTGTCTGTTAGACAAAAAATCTTATTTATGAATATTTTCATGTTGTAGATATCATAGTCATTACAATGACATCCTATTATGTTATTACTAGTTATTAGGTGTGGCCATTACACATAGGAGGCCTATGAGTTGTATGGTTTTGACACCATTCACTTACAACACTGGGTTGATATAGACAGAGGCCATGACAACCCTGGGCTGTCACTTTAGGCACCATTCACCTACAACCCTAGGGTAGTCAGGCAGGACTTTTGACTTCTCATTTTCTTCTGTGACAACCCTATGACCACCCATTCTTCATTTTTGCTTCTCTGACGACCTTTTTGGCCTAAAGCAGTCGGGAGAAAATGACTACCTTTGGGTTGTCATACAGCCTCAAAATTCTCAATGACAACCCTCTGACCACCCCAAAGTTGTCAAAGGATTGTCACAAGGTAGTCACACAGCATTGATGGCCTGAAATGAGCCCTGTGATGACCCAAAAGTCACATATGAGAGCCCAGAAGTGACCTGTGACAACCCTTTGACAACCTTGCAGTGGCTCTCTGACGACTTTGTGTTTTCAGTGTACAAACGGACTGGCTCAGGTAAAATTGTGACAGTGGATCACTGCTCTCCTTTAAGAAAAATAGGAAGAGCTGTTTCTTTGATGTTATTTTTATTTGTAACGCATCATCAACTAAACCCAACTGGATATCGTGATTTCCCGCAGCACGCGAGAACACAGGGAATTTGATCACAGTGTCATGACCAACTATCTTCGAGTGGGTGTCACCCCTGAGCCTTTGAACTTAAGGCGAGTTTCCATAGAACGACGATTTTTGTCCAACCCCAAAGACTACAACTTACTTCAACTGACTAAAACTCAGTTATACTCAGTTCTTGGCTGTCTTTAACAAAACATGTTAGATATTTGGGGTACGAGTCAGCCGACTGATACAGGGTTTGTTGTCTGGCATCTACCCTCTCGATCAACATGTAGTTGCTCGTAGAATAGCTCATTCACGTTTGTCGTTATATGGAAACCAGGCTTAAATTTACCTTTTCATCTTTTCACCTCAGTTTTAGTTGCACCTGCATTTCCGGAGCGTTTCCATTTAGAGAGAGAATCGATCAAAGTAGAAAATTTGTTAAGCAGTGATCGGTAACCAAGAAATGCAATATGAATATTTTAAGAAAACGTGTAGAAAGTGTGAAAGAATGCATCTTGAAAGTTTTTTTAGGGTAGGAAGTAAAGGAAGAATTTTACGTGGATAATAATTATTTTGTTAAAACTGGTTTGGGGACAGTGGGATATCGAGAAACAAATAGAAGAAAAAACTTTTAGGGAGGTTTCAAATACAAATCTTACAGGTGAAACATACGAACATCGTCTTTATTACAAAGTTTGAACCTGGTTGGGAGATGCAGGTCAGTTTTACGATAGTCTAAAATGAGAGCAACACTTTAAAACTCAATAACTCGTTCAGGTGAAAGAGGAAAAATAATAGAGAAAAACTTCTCGGGCCACCAAAGGAGGTGACAAGACAGGAAATGATAAAACGCCATATATGACAGGTGAAGGTACCAAAACAAGGGATATGTATTTCCTGCTTTCCGGAGAAGAAAATATAGGAACACGGAAGGCATAGTCTATTACTTTGTACATTGGCCTATACTGCACACCAGCAGGAAATATCACAGGGGATTGGGTAGCAATCAGTACTTATCCTCTTACCATCTGATACATCTGTTTGTTGTCTATTTGTGGAGTGCAAAGAAATAGGTTATCCTTTCCCAATAACAATTTCTTGCAAATATTATCAAATGACAAATGATTTGTATTATGTCCATGTTTTTGTCTTACATTTTTACCTGTCTTTATGTAACAGTCTCCCCGAAAAAAACAGACCAATGAGATCAAGTAATACCTGCACCCACACATTTATGCTTTGAGTGGAAAATTCCGCCAAATAATCAAATACTGTTTTGGGTGCAACTATGGACACCTGCCATTATGTAAAGAATGCATCTCCAACTTTATTTGCAGTATATAAGTAGGTTCCTAAGATGAAATATCAGCAATCATCAAAAGACCAAAAGCCATGTTAATGGGAAAAGACATCCTGTTGGTTTAAAGATACATGTAATGCATAGCAATGCACATAAATGGAGAATCAATTGGATACTGTGTCCTTTTCAATGCGAAAGCGTAAGTAATGATCGAAGCGATACTTCTAACGATCGACCCCAACGGTCGGAGGCTGACACAAGGTCTATTGCTCTTTGTTTAGAAACAACTAGTGTGACACACAGGCAAAGCAACCTTTTTCTGACCTTGATGACAAAAATAAAACAAAAAGAGGCCTTCACAGAGGCTACCGATCAAGAAGCATGCCTGGAACCGATTTGTCTGTAATAGGAACCTTTCTGCAACAGTTTCTTATATGCCTCCACCCTCAGATGTGATCATAAATAGTGCATCCAATGTCAATGATAAAACCTGTTAGAAATACTGAGATGTTTTTCCTGGTAATCAATATGCATCAAGGAAATTTAATTCTCCCTTTCTCTGCTATTGGGCTCTTTAATGTAAGACCAAATATGAAAAGAATTAGTGTTCTGTAGATTGATAAAGTTTAAGTATTGTTTTTTTTTTACTTTTATGTTATCAATGATGGTTCTTAATGCCCTGTTTCCACCAAAAAGACGAGGTAAATTTGAACGATTTTTTCAACAGATTACTGCAGACGACTTAATTGTTAAAAAAAATCGTTCATCAGTGTCAGTGTGACTGGGCGACTTTCTGTTTCCACCAAAAGATCCTCAAAGGATTTTTTCAACGATTTTACCAACGATTTTACTAACGGTTTTACCAACGATTTTATGAAACACTATTTTTATTTAACAAACATGGTTTCATTCATTATGATTGCATATACAAGGTTTATTTTTCATCTCATAATTATTTTATTTCATCATATGATTATTTGTTATTTACTGAATCGTCCAAAAAAATCCTGTTTCCACCAAAAGATGAATCCAAGAATTGTGTAGAAAGATCGTCCAACAAGCCAAAATCGTCCAAAATTATCTAACTTGTCAAATAATTTGTCTGTCATCCTTTGGGGATGTTAAGCCGGGTTTCCACCAAATGACTTTTATGGATAGTTGCTAACGACCCTGAACGACTTTAAAAAAAGAAAATCTTTTCTCATTTTTGTCGTTCAGAGTGAAACCATTTGTTGTTTCCACTAAACGACAATTTTCAGACGATTCTTGGACGTCGTGGAAGATTATTTCCAAAGTATAGAGGTAGAAAACATAGAGAACAATGGATTCAATTGCTTTTAATTGCAGTTGTAAGAAATCGTTGGCATTTGTCGTCCAGAAATATTAAACAGGTTAGATATTTGGTCGTTGGTGAATCTTTCACTTTAGTCGTTCACAAATGTCGTTTGCAGTCGTTCACAAAATAATGTCTTTATCAACGATTTTCTGTTTCCACTGAACGATTTTCCCAAAGATCACCAACGATTTCCTAATCTTTCCATGTCTTAGGCTGTCTTAAGGAAAATGTTGTTCGGTGGAAACAGGCCTTAAGTCGTCCAACAAAGTAAAAAATCGTCCATAAAAATCTGTCGTTTGAACGATTTTTTGTTTCCACCAAACGATTTCTTGGAATATTTAAAAATCGGGACGATTTTTAGGGTGTTTTAGCAAAAGTTCATAGAAAAATCGGTTGGTGGAAACAGGGCATAAGGCTTTGAATGTTTGCATAGATGTATAAAGTGCCAAAAAAGTGTGTTTTTCTTATCTTTGAAATGCACTTATTTATTGTTGAAGTTTCTGACATAAGGTAATGTCCCTGTAGGTATATGGATGGAAAAGAAAAGCCCTGTTGTAAAGAAAAAAAGTCCTCAACTCCACATGTCTGCCTCCTGTTCGTCAAGAGTGGTCGATCCAGGCAATTAAGCAGTAAAAGGCATATTCCACTATTGGTAGCCACAAGCGGTGATCCTTTTAGCCACAGCAAGCAATTTGCATTTCAGACCCACAGTAAGCAATGTCTATATTCCATCTTGCAGCACCCCGTTTTATTAGCAGTGGGGCCAAACGCTGCTTGTTAATTTCCCACCGCAAGTAAAACGCTGCAGAGTGAATATTATGGCCTTAAGTTGGAAGAGGAAGAGCCCATATTCCACTTTGTGTTGGGGGACCGTTTGCTGTGGCCTGTTCAACCACCACAAGTAATTTGCATTTCAGATACCAACATGTTGGTATCTGCCACCGCAAGCATTCCATAGAAAACCTATATAAAATTATTTGCATGAATATGCACAATTTCTAATCCTTAGCCTGTATACTGCCCCTCATTTTCAAAATCCTGGATCCACCCTTTATAAGCCCACCCTGACCGCATTGGGTATATCCCACACTGAAAAAACAAAGTCGTCAGAGAGCCTCTTTAAAGTTGTCAGAGGGTTGTCAAAGGTGACTTTTGGGTTGTCATAGGTGACTTTTGGGTTGTCATAGGTGACTTGTGGGGGCAGAGCAGGGCTCATTTCAGGCCATTGATGCTGTGTGACAACCTTGTGACAATCCTTTGACAATTTGGGGGTGGTCAGAGGGCTGTCATTGTGAATTTTGAGGCTGGATAACAACCCAAAGGTTGTCATTTTCTCCCGACTACTTTGGCCAAAAAGGTTGTCAGAGAAGCAAAAACTGAGAATCGGGTTGTCATAGGGTTGTTACAGAACAAAATGAGAGTCAAAAGGGCTGCCTGACGACCCTAGGGTTGTAAGTGAATGGTGCCTAAAACGACAGCCCAAGGTTGTCATGGCCTCTGTCTATGATAAAGTATTGTAAGTGTCAAAAACATACAATTCATAGCCCTCCTATGTGTAATGGCCATACCTAATAAATTGTAATAAGATAATAGGAAGCCATTATTATGGACTATGATATCCACAACATGAAACTATTCATAAATAAGATTTTTTGTACAAAAGACACAGACAACATTGGGTTGTCGTTTTTGGCACCATTTTGACAACTCTGTGTTTTCAGTGCAGGATTTGACAAAACAACCATAATATAATATATTGTCCTTGTCTCTTAGGGTTGAGGGTTACTGAATGAGCAAGAATTTTGTTTTTCTATATCCCCAAGACCTGCTTAACCATTATGATTTCTAACATTTTCTCAATTAATGGATTTGCAGGTTTGGCAGCAAATCACAATGCTGAATTTGGGCCGAAATAGGGTTGTACATTGTTGGGTTCAGCTGACAGGCTTTATCATTGTTTCCTATAGGAAAAAAAATAATATAAAGAGCTACATTTTATAAATTTGAGGAGCAATCTGTCAACAAATTGCCTTTTTTAACTTTGTTTTATGAAACTCTGTTTTGGAAATAAATATGGAGGAAATATTGAATATGTTTTATGGTAAACTTTAATTTTGGTGTAAACTGGGACTTTAATTTTGGTGTAATCTGGGATGGGCTTATTAATGAAAGGATTATTCTATCATTGTCAAAATACCCTGTTCATTGTAAACAATCAGCTGATTGCCCACCTGTCTGGAACCATTACCCCCTTCCCATCCCATAATAATCACCTAACCGCCAACAATCCACTAATGTGATTTGCACTCTACATAATAGATAATCAATTATTCATTTCACTTAGTCTGGTTTAACATATGTTCGGATTCGTTCATAGAGAGCAACCACACAGATCGGCATAAACAAGATGAGTCGGCTTTTATTCACATATTTTCAAATACAATTCATTACAATTATATTCAGCATTTTTGGACATATATATAATCGAAGATAAAAATATTAGTCTTAAAAGTTTACCTTTTATTACTTTTTCGATTTTTTAATATTCGATAAGCATCAGGTCGTGTTTTTTTCATTCTCTCAATGATCTGTAAGAGACAGTAAGGAAAAAGAGAGCATAGTTAAGACTAAATTGAATTAAAAGAAATGACAGCATTTTGATTTCATCGCTTACTCTATCACAAAGAATAGTTTATTTTGTTTTATTCATGTTATAGACACAGGTGCAATCCAAACAGGTCGTCAGATTTGCCATTGTATTCATTATGTAAAGTTCGGTAAACCTGATAATAATAATATTATGTGTTTTAATCATAATGAGTGACATGCATATGGTCGAACCCAAAAACCCAAAAGATAATAAGGTAATAGTATCAGGTGTGGAACCAGGGGGGATCCAAGGGGTCCTGACCCCCCCCCCCCTTTTGGTGGACCCCTAAAATACAAGTTTTATTACTTAGTCTGTATGGTCACCCCCCCCCCCCTCCCCCTTTCCTAAATCCTGTATCCGCCCCTGCATATGCAATTTCAATGCATATTATGTGAGTTTTCACTGGATGGTAACATTGTTTAGCCATGTATTACATGTTTGATCCAGGTACAATGTTTGATTGATCGCACACATCATCGTTAATCTGTACCCCCGTGAAGACCTTGTCTTCTTACTTCGTTTACCTGTCGGAAAACGCCCACCCCTCCCCCTACACACAGACGTACTATTTTTACCAAATGCTATACAAGAAATGCAGAATAAGCATTATTGTTGTCTGCCTCCATCAGCGACGCAGATTCGGTTTTTCCTTAATGTTGTATATACGTCCGTTTATTGTACTTGTGGATATTAACTATGTAATTCTTTGCGACAATTTACTATTGTAAATGTTGAAAATACATCCAGTCGCAGGATTGTTTGGAGGGGAATGGGTGTGTCACTCTAAAGCCTTGTTTCCACCAGCCGATTTTGACCGCCGATTATTGATAATTTTTTACTTTTAACTAGAAATATGACAAAAGATTAATGTATCGCATATACCATTTGAAAGAGAATTGAAAACCCTTTCTCATTGTAAATAACATATTAATAATTGACCAATATTTCCACTGCCAGTTTTTGAAATCGGTAGTAAAATCGGCTGGTGGAAACAGGGCTTATGTTCACCATAGATCTATAGGGCATCTACCGAAAGACTTCCTTGAAAGAAAAAGTTCAGCGCCGTAAACTTGTCAATATATATTAACTTTTATCGTTTTACCTGCATGAAAATTGTAAGAAACCAAAGAACAGTTTATTTTTCAGCAACTAAACCTAGCTGTACTTTATGCCCTTATTGTTCTCTACAGTCAATAATTCCATTCCACTTTATAGAGTTTGCCATGGAATGCTGTTCACTTTAGTACTCGAAGACAGTGTAATACAACAAAATGGACCATTTCAACAAATTGAGCTCTTCTAAGGTTTGTGAAATGCAGCCGAAAACATCACATTTGTTTGGGTGAATGTACAATGTTTTAGTAGCCTATATAATATGGAACCCTCCTCCCCCTTTTCAAAATCATGTATCCGCCCCTGCCTACTATTCCTGAGCTATGAGGTAGTCCCAGCCAAGCTGCAACGTAACAGAAGTGTTCTGCAACCATACTTTTTTTAGTCAGTCTGTTACTTACTAAGATGGCACATAACAATTACTTCATTGATAGTGAGGTTGAAACCTCACCAAGTCAGAATGTTATTACAAGGTTATTCTTTGGTGAGGTTAGGATGAAACCAAAACAAAATGTTATAAGAACATCCTGATTAGGTTGAAGAACGTAACCAGAACGTTATAATAACATCGCAGTGCCACGTCACAACAGTATATGTTACAGCATCGTTATTGGGAGCCATCAAAATAACATAACAAGAACCAGTACAGAACCAAACAGAATGTTGCTGCAACGTTATAATAACGTCACATGTTTGCCTGGGAGTGGCCCAACATTTAACATGGGAATCAGGAGACATCCATACAACTGTTTCTTTCTGTGTATCCGCACTGCCTGTTATTCTGAGAACACATTTGGTATCGTCCTTGGTCCCGGGGCCACAGACTGTGGGAACTACTGCCACCTGGTCCACCCATACCTGCCATGTAATCTGGGGGGAGGGGGGGGAGGAGTCTACCTGTGGCAGAGACATCTTTTTATATAGAGACGGGGCACTCTTGTAAATTACTGTGATGCCACCTGTAGCTCATTGTCCCATAAGTTGGCATAACAGGAAAAATTGTCATATTATGGGTTGACCGTAACGTTCTGTCCTTGATTAATCTTACTCTGGGCTTGTATAATTCATAAAACTATATAAAAGGGGGTTTTAGAGAACGTACCCGTTTATGTGATAAAAACATCGATTTCAACGCTGTCTCACCTTTAATCGTTATATTCTGTCTATTCTGTTTTGGTTAGGGCTATATGCATTTACTGGATTGGTAAATGTACAGTGGGTATTGAATACATCATGTAGTTTATGTAGGATTTCATCTGTTACCAAGATTGTATAACTGTGAGCTCGAGCATAATTATATTCTTGCTTAACTTGTTTTTTGTGTGGAAAATGTGCACTTTTGTCAGTATACACAAGAAATTTGGTAAAATAAATTCAAAGAGGTAAATGTGAGTGATTCCTGTATGGGCGAACTTTTGGTTAGGCGGGAAAAAAACGTATTACTTTGATGTGGAAACCTGCATCATCGCGCTAGGTTTAGGGTTAAATCTCCTCCCCCCCCACCCCATCCCCTCCCCTACCCACAGGTGTAAGCTGATCACATAAACAACTCATCACCATGGTTATGGGGTATTGGCCACTATAACCAGTACCTCACTAGAATCCCCACACACCAATACCCACAACCACACACTCCGCACACCCGAACATCCACACACTCACACATCCACACATCCACACACCCACACACCCACACACTCACATATCCACACTCTGCACACAAGCCGATTGACAAGAAGAAATCCAGGCGTTTATGAAACAGGACCAATTGTAGATTGTTGATGTTCATACAGAATACTTTGTTTGTTATCTTTGTTAGGAAATGTGTACCCCCTCACCCTTCACTCGCTCCACCCCACAAGAACAAAATAGATAAATAAGATAAACGCATACATAGTGTACATCATTGGAAAATTATTTTACTTTCAATTCTCAATGTATAAGCTATTATGTGGTTACTCTACATACACTTATGAACAAGCCATATAAAGTGAAATCGCCTATCTTGTACCATTCTGTTACTGCCCCATTCCAGCTCAACATTCCCTTACTATAGCCTCCTAAACCTTCCCGCCCACAATATTCTACACTTCTCCCTCCCCGCGTTCGTGTCCTTAAAAGTAGTCCCGCCCTGCGCAGTAATCTGATTAGCCCGTGGAGTGATTCGGCTCGCCTAGGAAGCCCCTGCGCGTCACGACTTAAGCCCCTTCCCTCTCTCTAACTAGGACCACTATACGGACTCAGTGTTAGGTCTTCAGTGGCTGTACTTGAGGTTCATGCATTTTATCACTGTTTCAACAACATGGCTGAAATTACATATTAAACACGTGATAAAGCTAAGAAAAGCTGTTGGTCGATTGAGTCTGTGAAGAGTAATGTTTGCCATAGAAAAGGTTTGATTAGTAGGCCTATGCTTGCCCCCAATTACCAGAAGGCTGGTAAACTCCAGAATGTTTCTAATCTAGAAATGTATTGCCTGTAACTGTTTCTTTTGTTTATATAATATTCCCTCTGTTCAAGAAATTCTCGTATTCAAACGGTGAGAAGAAATAAGCTTGAACGAAATGTCTTAGTCCTATTAACTCATGTGGCAGAGAGAAAAGTCCGAAAGAACTGTATTAGATAATCGGTTCATTTCTTCTTTACTCTATTACACACATATTATTAAACTCTACCTTGCTACACCACTCCTAACACAATAAACAGATCAAATTACACTGCCAGTTCACACACAGACCCATACCCCCACTGATCAACGCAATCTAATTATACACAAAAGAAACTTAACAAAACTAAAACCTCTATAAGCCCTTTCTCTCCCAGTCCCAGCCCCAGCCCAGCAGTGTTAAGGCCATGATCCACGTTGCGATTATGGGCCGATTTTGAACCAATTTTGAAAATCGGTTTGTTAAATAATCATTTTTCTTATACAACATACACTTTTCCAAAGAGTTTAGAATGATACATCTCAGAAAGATTGTACTTCCATCAGGAAAATTGATACCAAATATGTGAAAAATGCATTAGAAGAAAATCGGTCGGCCCAAAATCGCAATCTGGATCATGGCCTTTAGTTGAGAACAGCCCAGGTGCAGTAGACTTGGGAAAGCGGTTCATAATGAAGTCGGCCCGACCTACCAGGCCGGCACCTCTCCTAATCCTCCAGTCGAGTGTTTGCCCGATCCGCCATCTTGAGAGGGGAACGACTGCAGCGCCCCACAGCGGCGGTTCTCATCAGAAAACCCCTTGTACCCGATACCACGCCACTTGTGTTTTACCCGGGACGCTGTGACGGTGATGACGTCAGAGGCACGAGGCTGGTTCCCGAGCTACTTGTGGTATGTGAGTCCACTGTAGGAGCGGTATCAGCGACATGGTGGCTCTGAATGTTGAGATTGAGGGTGAAACTTGCTTTTCTGATTTTGTTTATTTCTAACTTTTATAGATGAAAATATAAAGGCTTGTTTGTCAGAGGCGTGTTTTTGTTAAGGAATAGTATGATAAATACAGATTTTGTTCACTAATAGGCCTATATCAGTGGTAGGTGGCTGAAAGAAAATTGTAACATAGTAGAACGTATTATATATATCTAGAAGGATTCTGCTTTTTCCTGAGTATTTGAAATGCTCCCATTTATTACAGGACATTTCACTGAATCCATTCCGCACGGAACTAATCAAATCATGGCCAGGTATTGGTTACCCAAAAGAAAATGTTTGAAGTCTCAGGAAATTTGTTCATCATGAAAAGCACGTTATTGTAATGTGATGGTGACTTAATAAACAAAAATAAAAAATAAAACGAGTCATTTGACCCCCTCCTGGTGAGCCCCACTGAAGGGCAGTGGGTGCTAATATTGACCCCTGGAGTACCCCCCCCCCCCCACACACACACACACACTCTTCCAGGGTCCTGTTTCCCCGCCACTACAAGCCGGGCCCCGGCTGGCCACTCTGCATTCACATCATTAGTTTGAGGTCTCTGGACATGGCGGAGAGTGTAATTGATAGCAGACAGGATTTGTGAGATGACCTCTACAAAATGGTGATCTGCAGTGTGATTGGGGGAAATTGTGAGGCATTCTCATGGTTGACTTGCTTGTATTTCACATATTAAAATGATTTTCTATTTATCTTTTATTACTTCTAATTGAAATACTTTATGCTGCGGAAGATCATTTATTGTGAGTGGATATGGTAAAATAACATAAGAAAATAAGTGATAAATGATAAATGAATAAGTTTGCATGAAAATGCTATTCATGTAAAAATCCATGTTATCCATTATAAGCTGAAGGATAAGTGTAACACAAAAGACCTGTGTTGACTGCAAAATTAATTTCTAAATAAATACGTAAATGTTCGGAAAGGAAACCGGTGTGCAACGCATGCAACATGATACAAATTTCCATTTTTCTATACTACTCGCATAATCCTAAATTGTCGCGTTTTCAATAACGTGGATTGTGAATCCTCTTGTTGCGACGTCGGGAATATAAATTATACTTGGACCAATATTGGCGTAGAATGAAACATGGGGAAACATGCATTCTGTCGTTGAAGTCAGTATTTCATCCATGTTCTAAGATAAAGGAGAATGTATGATTACTGCTTAAGTAAATTACTTTTATAATCAATAATAATTATATCAAAGGAAAAGCAAGCTTGTATTTCAAGGTGTTCCCCTAAACAAAAATAATCGATATGATGTTAAATCTGAAATTTAGATATCACATATCTGAATAATTTGATTATACAATTTTTGCTCAAAACGATAATGTAATTCAAATCGCACCAAGTTCCGATTGAAGGTTCGTATTTCTTGTGAAAAAGGGATTGGCCGGACACTGACATCGTATCTGCTCATAAAATTACCCGGCGGGAATCGTTACTCGGTAAGCTAAATACGACTTAAAGTGGCAGACAATTCTGAATGAATAGGGAACAAAATCCTGTTAAATTAGTCTGGCCGTTCAGACAACAAAACAATGAGAAACGTGAGAAAGGGCGGAAGTTAGGGGATCTATTTCAAATTGTATTCTTTGGTGTTTTTCTAGAATGAACTTAAAGTCACTTTATTTCAATCAATTATTTTAGAACGTGCACTTTTATGGTTGGGCATTGTTTATCTTTAACAGATCATGTTTCAGTTTTACTTGTTGAATTGTGTGTGTTGGACAGCAACAACAACTACAAGTTCAACAACAATAACAGCAATAAAGGTTGGACCTTATGGTTTTGCTTATAGCTAATATGCCCACTGGTTCATTGCGAAGCGGATGTCCTATTCTTATCTTTCAAAATGGATTTTATAGAAGGCATTCAATCTTTTGGTTCAAAACTGGATATCAGCAATTACGCACAAGAGTTTTTTCAATAACCTAGATGCGCCACGGCTACAATTCAAATTGATATTTCATATGTTGTATAAAATCATTGATAATGGCCAACTTTTGGCACCGAAAGTGTACCAAAAGCTAGTATACCAAAATCGGCTACTGCCAATTTTAAGTGTCAAAATTGGCAGCCAGCAGAAATTTAAAGGAAAGTTTTACCAACACGTTGGTAGATTTTGCTGCTGATGCGTACTATTTTAAAATCACCATTTTCAAGCGTGTATCGGCTTCAAAATGGCAGAGCACGTTCGGTATGTGGAATACGGGCTATTAGGCCTCTCAGGCGTTCTGTTATTAACATGGGCTAGCCCTTATTGTAATAATGAATTGATATAAGTAGGTACAATATAAAATGATTGAATAACGGGGATTTGCTTATAATTAGTATGCATTAATGTTTGTAAATAACACGAAAAGGAACTGATTCGCACCAATAAGGATCCCATCTATATAGAGACATTTCATGAAGTACATAAATACCAATTAAGGAGCGCTGAGGGCCCAGAGTTGTGAAACTGTGCATACAAATGCAATGCGAACGTAGCCAAAAGGGATGCAGGGATCTGGAATTTGTAAAAATATGCATACATACTTTATGGAAGGTAACTAACATGTGATGCTGCCTGGAATTGTATCATACACAAGTCTATCCTGCTATACCTTTGTGACCCCTCGGTGTAACCCAAAATACAATTTCTGCCCATATCGTTGCCCCACTTCTCCCCTACCTCACCGTTATGAGTGTGTGTTCTCCCCCTTCACCACCCCTCAGACTCCCATCTCCATCCCCCTTCTCCTCCCCCCTCCTTACCCTAGTCACGTGACCCGCCCAAATCCTCTCCAGGCGTTGGGTTACGGTTGATGGGATCCTGCCACGAAAGTCTGACCAGGGTTCAGTTTTCACGATCTGGAGGGGGAAGTGGGGTTTGGGAGGGGTGGGGGTTGGAATAGAGGTACTGAATGGGAGAGATTGGTTTTGGAGCTTCCCAAGTTATGCTTCAAATTTGGAATGTTGGTCACTGTCCTCCTTACATACAGTGTATTTTGCATTTAGATTTAAGCCTTCCATAAAGAATATATGTACGTGAGAGGGAGGGGGCTGAATTCGTTGAAGACGTGTGTATGTTCCTATACAAATCCAATGTGCACTTTAGCACAAGGAGGGTCAGGGGGTCTAAATTTTCTTGAATATGTGTATCCATGTATGACTGTGTGTATGAGCAGAGAGCCCATTTATGTACGTTGCAGTGAATTTCACAATTTACACGTTTCTCTCGATAACTTTCGGTGAATTAATTGTTCAATGTTTACGAATCACACAGTAGTTTTGTAGTACTCATACAAACATTTTTAAAATCAAGAACATAATCATATTACCAGGCATATTTCCTCTCAGGCATTCTGTTATTAACATGGGCTAGCCCTCATTGCATAAATGGATTAAGTAGGCACGATATAAAATGAGTGAATAAAGGGGTATTGCCTATAATTAGTTTGCATTAATGTTTTTAAATAACATAAATAGGATCTGATTTGCACCAATAAGGATCCCATCTATGATGATTAATTTTCTTTTTCAACAATGTTAAATGTCATGAGTAATTAGATGATATTTAATTGCCTCCCCTAGAACTTTGAGTGTGTTAATTTGTACAAGCAAACACTTCGGGAAGACCTTAATGAGATAACTAATGAAGAATTAATCGCTGAGATTTCTACTTCAATGAGTGTCTGATTACAGAGTGCATGTTGCTATGAATCTCTAATACATAGTTTGTTAGATTTTCTTTATATATACAGCCATGTCTTCCCTTGTAGAATAAACTCTCCATATCTTTTTTGGGAAGATTTTAAGAAATGGGTCAGACAATTAGTGATGCAAAATGTTTCTGTTATTTAAGGTATTCATAAATGTAGTGTATATGTACAGTGCCGAACTGCTCAGTAATATGATTTCAGCCAAAAAGATATAAAAATACATTTTTTTTAAAGCCTGAGCTGCACAGTCAACATTACATAGATCTAGGTCTACTTTGTGGTAGGGTGTTACTTGTGACTTATTGTTTAGTTTTGCAATAATTGCTCTGTGTTTATTGTGAATGTCTAAGATGTATAAATCTAGGCCTAGAGAACTGATTAGTAGAATAAATTGTATTGCAAGAGCCAGTATAAAGGTTCTGATGCATACGGTGCCATATAAGGGTAGCTGGAAACAACTACAACTCCAGCCATTTTACCATTTTCAAAATTACCTTCCCAGTGATAATTCTTAATCTAACGGCAGTTAAAAGGTTGAAGTCATAGACGTCATTGGCAACATGTTTGTCTCAAATTCCCATAAATATTTGACCCTACCAACGCCTCTCCACACTCACCTCACTGAGCGATAATAGAGTAGCTTCCCCACCTACTCCTCTCACTCGTAAAAAATCATTATCCTTCTTCTCATGCAACTTTGATGGTGCCATGAATTTTATAAAAGCACTATCTGATCGCACCAGGAACAAGCTCCAGAGGACGTGACGTCATCAGGGGATCAGCGAAAGAGCCGGAGGGAACTAGCGGAGTCTAAAAATAGCCACATTGCCTTTCTATTACTGTGCATGACTAGAGTGGATTAGAGGAAAATATGGAAGGTGCACTTTGATGGGACTCTCCGGAGTAAAAGATTAATATCCTGTTTTCGACTGTAAACAAGTTCCTCCTCAAGATTATTCTACTGGGCGGGATCCCTATTCTTCTGACAGACATTTTCACATCAATTTCATTTTGCATGAATGCTTCCTGTCTGAAAATTGCCAAGATTGAAGATTATAATTATTACAATAAATAATTTGGGATGGTTCAGCTTTACAAAATGTCTCACAAACTAATTTTATTATAAAGTAGTCTAGTTTTTTCAGTAAAATCTACCGATCAATATAATACAACTTTTCAATCTGGTATGGCAGATCCCCTCGATAACTTAGACTTCAGCTGCTTTATCCATTAGATAAATTCCGATATTTAGAGAAGTGTTTTCCTCAAGCAGGTGAATTAATGGGGACATCCCTCCTATGAATAATCAACAAATAATTCACGCCCTTTTTCTCCCAGACGTGGTTCTCTGGTTTGTTGTATTTTGGTCAACCTGCAGACCTAATCAAGGTGCATTGTGGGTAATATGTTGACAAGTACATTTCCTGTTAAAGGCCTTTAGCACATCGTAATTATTAGTCTATGACATATTCCTTTGTTTGAGATTATAAAAAGGTATAATTAGGTACATTTTTCTTGTTGTTACTGAACTTCAGCTTCTTAAGTTAATTTTTGAATTTTTTCATTACATACTTTTATATTGCCATAAGATGAATTATTTTTCTTGGTTTCCCCATGCTTTAGTCTACAAAATGTGCCAGATTCTAACCTGCAGGAGCATTACATTCATGAAACCTTGGAACTGCGTCTGCCTGAAATATAGTGTTTTGATGTTAAGTATAAACCAGGCTTTAATACTAGTAAAGGGTTGTATTTTACTTGGGCTTTTGTCAGTGTGATCGGTCTCCTTAGCATGATACAACTGTTCACTTGCCCTTATCCCCATAACCCTTCGGTAACTGGCGGTTGTGACCCACTCTCCAACCAATACTGACCCAACCTTTTCAACACAACACAACCTCCACTTACTCCCAACACCCTCAACACTCTCCCCCGCCCCTTTAAGCCCCATGCCCACTAGGCGATTTTACTGTCGCCCGGCGATGGCCAACTGGGAGAATGGACATTATTGTCGCCAGGCGACTGTCATATCAAGCAATTTTGATATTTTTCTGGGAAATTTTCAGGCAATTTTCCTGACGATCTTGTCATCTGTTGCCCGTTGCTCCGAACTCCCACCATACCCATGGAAAATCACCCACTGGTTATGATCGCCGGGCGATTGTGGCAGCAAATTATTTCTTGTCCAGTTAGTTGCCCGTTGTCAGTAAAATCACCTAGTGGGTATGGGGCTTGACGATCACCACACACAAAATGACTTGGCAAGCCCTGAAAGGCCCAGACCGCACCCTAAGAGCAAACCATACGCTGATTGGCCGGCTAAAACGAGACCGGAAGTGGCTTTCGTGTCAGTGAGCGATAATAGGGCAGGTTGGTGGGGCTGATCGGAGCTGCGCAGGAATACACAATATTACTGGGCATTAATCTTACCATGCAAGGGGGTCGTTATGGGGTCCGCCGCATGGACTACTTTTTGGACGTTTTTTTCTTTTATTCTTTGCCATTTCTCAGGGTAAAAGGTTGAGCGGCGTAAGAAGGTTGAGGGTTGTATGAATGATTCATTGCCTGCGTAAGTGTACTAAGTGTACTCGTTGCAGTGGTCACTGGAAGGATATCTAGCTGTTGTGTTTGATATAATAATTATATAGTCGCCTAGCTGGCATTTTCCTTATGATAAGAAAATGTGCCTTTAATATTAGGGGTTTCTTCTCAGTCACACTAAATAAAGGCCTGTAAGGAGCTCTCAATTTAGTAAGTGCGCACATTTTCAGAAGGTTCGGACCCCACCCTACTCACCCAGGCTTGTGCTGAAGTATGGGTTGAATTTTTACAGAAACGTGCGCAAATTCGCCCCAAAAATCGACCCCCCCCCCCCGTTGTTCCAAACGTGCTAAATGGAAGGCCCTCAATTTTGATCGCCTAATCACTACAGCTTAAACAGGGTAGGTTGTAATGTTTGTGATATCATTGTAGAATATAAGCAGTTGCTACTTTCAGTAGGCATCAATTTTGAGTTGATAATTTCGTGATCACTAATAGGCTAATATCTAAAAATCAAAGACTTCATTGACGCTTTATTGGTCTCTCTTTCTCAAAAATAATTTAAATGCAATTCCTTAGTCAAGTGTGCCTTAAAAACAAAAGAATAGTGATCATACACATGGGAATAGCAATGTTTCGTAAAGTCGCTTGGTATATTGCATCCCCTCGTTTGGACCCGCCTCGGTGTTTTGGCCGGTCCATGGCCATGTTGCATGTCTGGTTTCTGCTACATGTTGTGGCATGTGACAGGTGAGAGGGGATGCAGACTCTACCTGTAGGGCCTCTGCAATATGTATACCCTCCAGGAACCGCCTACTATACTGTTCTTGTCTTCGAACAATTACGAACAATCTTGTTTCAAACAATAAAACAAGAGTGAGTTTTATGATATTAAATGGTTTCTTAAACCAAACTCAAACTTAATTTCAAGAGTAGCTGACAATAAAGTTCCATAGTTGGTAATCATAGTCTTAAATCAATGGTTAAGATTTCTATCTGGATTGGGTAAAATGTTTTATCAATATTATGCAATATCAATTTTTAAAAGCGTTAAAGGTAGTGGTTAATTATTGCAAATTAATGGTGGAAGTGGCCGCGTGGACTGGAAATAAACATTCATTGATAATAGTGCTTTGGCATGTGAATGGTGACCTTTACGGGAAAATATTTGCTTATCTGAGCTTGTCAAGATCGTCCAAGTTTACATCAAAATGCAAACCAGATGTTGAAAAACATTTATATCTTCCACATGATCTTATGAAAAACGTATCCTATGACAATCTTTCTTGGAAAGGAAACTTGTGTAGGGATATCATGTATCAAATACTTAGTAGACATGTACACTTCTATATGAAGCTATCAGAAGGAACACTATAGTTATGTTCTGATCGAAAGAATCAAATACTTTATCAAACAAGACAACTTTGTGTTGTCAGTTTACCTCCGTATTTTGCACATCTCAGCACTTTTGCTTTGTTAAGAAAAGTGCTTGAAGGAAATAAAGACCCGGGACAGATGTGCCGCTTGGCGGTTTTAGGCCAAAAAGGCCATTAATAATAATCAAATGACACAGTTTTCAGGAGAAAGACAACCTATACATCTGCCTCTCTGCATTATTTTCGCATGAAAAGTTCCTTATTAATTTAAAGAGAAAAAGCGCTTGTGGCCCAAGAGACCTCTTAATGATTTACAAAGAGAAAACTTTGCATTCAAGTTTTGCAAAATTACAACTTCTTTAAACTGAATGATTGTGAATTTCTTTTCTTAGGGCTCTGGTGGTTTGATGATTTCATGTCATTTTGCTTTGCTTAAGATTGGAAAATGCTTCGGGTTTATAATAATAAACTTTGAGTTTCTGTTTCTGATTGTTTTATGTAAAACATGCCAATATTTGCTGTTACTTTTCTCTCTACTTCATCTAGGGTTCCTATTTGTTTCTTGTCCTGTTATATTTCACTTTTCCCCTGAGATAGATAACACTATTCTGAAAATACAGCGATTCATACGCCAGTGCAAGGAGAGTGTAAGGTTACATTTGCGCACTTCATGTAAATGTACCGGTTTTCTTTTTTGTAATTGTAGTTGCCTTGGGAAGCATAACAGGGCAGACTCTGTCCCTATGTATTCTTCAATGATATAAATTCATCTAACAGTAGTTCTTGTTCTTATGCCAAACCTTATTCATCCCATATGTGTCATTCTTCTCCATATTCAATTCATATTTTCTCTTTGATATTCTTTTTCCTCATTTTCCTCAACCTCAGACTACTTTATTCCCCATCCTGTCTATTCTATCCTTTCCGTTTCCTGATCTCCTACCCTTCTATAGCAAACCAACACTCTCCCAGCAGACCACCTGACCTACTCACTCTCCACCATAACCCTCCTCTCAACAGGCCCAGGTGAATTGTGAGATCATCCTATTATCGCTCAGACCGCTCTCTGGTGGAGACAAGCCGATCAGACCGCCATGTTTGCATACACAAAGGGAAACTCATCAATAGACCATAGCGTGATGCGCGCGCATCTGCCTCTAAGGAGGATTTTCCCCATTCCCTTAATGCATATAACACAGCTAGACGGTTCAATATCAGACCGTTGATTTATATCTTGTTATTTTCAGAGTGTATGTGTATTATATGCATGGCACAAGCAAGTGTGTTTTGGCTAAGGTATGGTATGTTTACAATACGAAAGATTTCCCAAACATTTTAACCTGCAAAAGTATACTGTAGATATATCTGGGAATAATCAAGCTTGTTATTGTATGGATCCAGAGGTATGATGCATCTATGCATGCTGCATTGATTCTGTCTGAGCTTAAGTATTTTGGTGGGTGGTGTGGGTGGTGTGGGTGGTGTGGGTGGTGTGGATGGTGTGGGTGGTGTGGGTGGTGTGGGTGGTGTGGATGGTGTGGGTGGTGTGGGTGGTGTGGGTGGTGTGGATGGTGTGGGTGGTGTGGGTGGTGTGGGTGGTGTGGATGGTGTGGGTGGTGTGGGTGGTGTGGGTGGTGTGGGTGGTGTGGATGGTGTGGGTGGTGTGGGTGGTGTGGATGGTGTGGGTGGTGTGGATGGTGTGGGTGGTGTGGGTGGTGTGGGTGGTGTGGGTGGTGTGGGTGGTGTGGGTGGTGTGGGTGGTGTGGGTGGTGTGGGTGGTGTGGGTGGTGTGGGTGGTGTGGGTGGTGTGGGTGGTGTGGGTGGTGTGGGTGGTGTGGATGGTGTGGGTGGTGTGGGTGGTGTGGGTGGTGTGGATGGTGTGGGTGGTGTGGGTGGTGTGGATGGTGTGGGTGGTGTGGATGGTGTGGGTGGTGTGGGTGGTGTGGGTGGTGCGGGTGGTTTAAGTAGTGTAGGTTTCGTGGTGGCGGCATTCGTATACTTTTTATGATCTTATTATGGCTGTTTTAATCGGTTACTTTTTAAGCCAGTTTAAAGGAGAATTAGTTTTAGGTTGTATTTACCTTATGTGTACTCGTATGATATATGGATGCGATCAGATTATAATAATGGTGTAATAATTTAACTAGTTACGTACATATATTTGTAGGTAATATCTGTCTCAGTGAGTGTATCCATGGGCGGGGTAGGGTGCTTAGTTTGGTGACAGAACACCAGTCCTTGCCAATCAAAATGTCCCACATTCTACACACCCAGCCAAGGATGTGACGTTATTATAAACGTTCTGGTTGCTTCTGTATTCGTTCTTATTACGTTCTTTTGGTGACTCCCAATTATGTCACTGCAACCTACTGTTGTGACTTTGCACTGTGATATTATTATAACGTTCTGGTTATGTTCTTCCACCAAAACAAAATGTTCTTATAACTTTCTGTTATGGTTTGATCTTAAAGGAAAGCTTGCACATAACTGCAGCATAGTTATTTTTCAATGAATTCAATCCAGTATATTATTCACAACTTGCACTATAAATATAAGAAGAATTGCAGGAAAATTCCCAGTTTACACACAGTTATGGGACAACTTGTATTTTAATTCATTTTTAAGGAAAATCCCCTAATCTATGACGTAGCAAGGGGAGTTCTTGGGGAATCCCATCTGCCCTTAAAAGGGAATCCCCACCCCTGTAGAATTTATAGTAAGGGTTATGCCCTCTACACCAAATCGTACATATTTAGCTCAATGCAACTCATAATAAATCAAAATACATGTATATCCATTCATCACCATTAATTAACCAGGGAATTCCAAAATAACTTTAGAAGGAATTCCCATAGGTGTGACATAGGAAAGAGAGTACTAAGCAGCCCAGCAGTCATGGAATTCCCAAAATAAAATTCCTTTCCTCAATAATTCCCTAGGACCTTGACATTATCATATTTTTACTTTTGGATTTTTTTGTAGGTTCCCTAAGTCAAGTCAAATACACAAAAAATAGCAGTTCGTGAATTTATATGCAAGTTTTCCTTTAACCTCACCAAAAAATAACATTATAATGAAAGCTCTTATTCCGCGAGGTTTAAACCTCACCATCTATAACCTAACTGTTATCTGACCTAAAAAGTATGGTTGCAGAATAGTTCTGTTACATCACAACTTAGCTTGGCACATATCTTCCTACTATTGAAGGCCAATGTCATCTCTAGGAGTGTTAGGAAGGAAGTGTCAGCTTGGAGAGTGATGTCTCGACCCTGCCTGTGGGGGGAGAGTGTTGTCGGATGTGATCAGCCCCCCTCCAAGAGCCGCCACCAGAGGGAGCCACCACTGCCCTCCTTACCGCCAGGGGGACGCATTAACTCGATCCTGATTGGACGAGACAGGGACGCCCAATACTAATAGCCACCCCTCTCCGAAACCTGGAGGGATCGGGAGGGGTGGTGGGAGAGGGGGGGGGGGTGTAGATTATGTTATGAAGACGGTGGTATAGGGAGGTGAGTCTGGTAGGATATCTCTCCCGAGAGGTATGTCTTAAGGGAGGTTGTTCTGTAATAACTAGACACCAAAACAACAACAAAAACAACTCCTGTGCAGTTTGTCAGTAACTTACCCAAATAACTAAAATAAAACTCTGGAGGACCTTGTAAAGTACATATTTACCGTGTTTTTACACACGTTTTAAACAGGTTTCACATTTATAATAAAAAAAGTAATTAAGCCCAATGTCGAAATAACTCATGTCGAAAATACATTTGAAGTAATTACCTGTAGAAAGAGAAAAGATAAGAGTAGCCTTGACCATTGCTGGAAGTGCTCTTTACATACCAAACCCCCTGTGATCATCTTAAAAATGCCGCTGCCCCCTTATTACTAAAGATTGCAATTTTCTCTTTTCTAAAAGAATTTTCGCAATGCGACTCTATACAAGCCAAACACATTTTCTAACCAGCAACCTAGCAATACCAGACCAACCATCCCATCCAAGCAAGTCCCTCCTCCACGGTCTCCTCCTCCAGCCCCCCCCCCCCCCCATCCCTGCTCCGGGCCGACCCTGGAGTTCCCCCTCCCCGACCTTCACCTACCTCAGCCGGCAATTCAATTACACCTTTAATATCGCCCGCCGTCCCAGAAACACTCGCGCCGCCCATAACGAGGTCGACTTCCGGTGGCGACCTGCCAGCACGCATTACGCCTGCGCAGAGAGAGCTGACGGGTGGGAGGGGGGTGTGGGGGAGGGGGGAGGGTTGGGGGTAGGGGGTTGACCTGAAGGCGACAGGGGTCCCAGTTAGTCCTTTCATGACCTAGATACCTCTTGCATTAAAGTTTGACCACCCAGTGGACTTGGAGGTAACTACAGTCTAGTGTCCCGCTGAGTCGGTGCTATACCTAGCGGAAGGTAGGAATTTCTCAGTGGGTCCATTTGCCTACGAGGTGTGCCAAGTCTCACGGGATCTCGTCCGATTCTCCGTAGGATTCCATTGTCGGTTTGCGGTTATGGTTATCGAATGTGGTTGGAGTATAAAGGAGTTTTATTTTAGGACTTATTTCTTCCCTATTGTAGCTACTAATTCAACAGTTGCCTGGGCAGAACTAATACTACCTGTTGTACAAATGAGGATTCGTCATCTCAAAAATTACATAGTAGGCCTAAGGGAAATATAAAAGTTTAAAACAAAACCAAATAGAAGAAAACGGATTTTGAGGTATAGAGGGTCTATTATCAACATCCCCATATCTGTTATTGAAGCCACCCCATAGGACATGGTATTATGGAAGACGTCATGTGAACGCCATGGAACGATAGAAACGTAGAAGGTATTCATAGAGACCATAAGAGAGTGTTGAGATCCATGTGAATCACGAAACTCAGGGTGAGATCCAGAAGCGGAATGGAATAGCTTGTTGAGTTTCGATGGAAATATGTGGAAAGTGCGGTTCCCAAATTGGCAACGTCGTGTATGCAATGCGATGCATGCAACGTCGTTTGTATTCCAAATATTGTGTATGTGACGTCACCTGTATTTAAAATGGACTATAACTGCAGCCATAAACAAAGTGCATTTTTCATATACTACTCAATCATTTATAGAAAAACAAGTCATTCGCATTTCAGATAGGATTTTTGTATCAAAACGTTTAGTTTGATCTGGAATGGTTTTAAACAATATGTCTAGTCTCCATAGATTAAGTAATTCATACCACCACGTCAGGCCATTTATACAGCAGATATAAACACTATTTACAGTAAAAATACATTTCACATACAACATGCTTTCAAAACTTTTCCGTTCAGAGTTAATCATGCACAAACTACATCATACATACCAAAACTTTTCTACAAGTGAGGCTGCATTTTCACATCATCTACCGCAGCACACGCGGCAAGCATAAATTCCCTGTTTGTATATACTAAATTGCATTATAACTTGTCGCGGAGACAGTGAAGTCAATTTCACCGATTTTGGTGTCTCTTTAGTGGAACGCGTTCACGCGAATTCGAAGTCACGCACATAGGCAACGCCCTGAAAAGGCCGTGGGGGAAAAACATGTGTGACTATGACCAATTCTGAGGTAGAGAAAAACATCACAGCTTGCCAACTAGTACACGCCCTGAACATATATGTTGCTGTGAATTTGAATTTTTTGGTTCATCTTGTTGCCGCGTGATCTAAAAGGTGTGAATTAGTGGTTGGGTGCAGTAGAAGTGTGGATTGGTGGTTGGGTGTCAAATAGGTGTGAATTGGCTGTCAGGGTTTAATGAGGGGCACCTGGTATGTATATACAACGGGGGAGGTCTCGGGGCAGATTGGACATATGCATAGGTGGTCACGTTAGTGTATAGCACTGAAGGGTATTGAGTGTAAGATTTTATTCTGTAAAAAAATCGACACTTGCGGGATTATGTTTTATCATTTCTTTGGTTGCTACCTTGGTGCTCATTTTGTCAGTTTTAAGGTTGTTTTGCTTTGTGATGTGAGCGGTTCATCACACAAATCAACATTAAAACAAGTACATGTATATTTAATCAATGGCCATACTTTAGTCATACATAATTGATCACATATCAGCACCCTTGGGAAAGTCACGTAGGTCAAGAGAGGAATATAGTCACCAGTATCTAAAATTCAATGTATAGGGCGTATCTGAGATTGGGCGACTATTGGCGGGGTTGGTCGGGAAAGTGGCAACCCAGCTTGTAGTTATAGGTGCATGTCGAGGGACGGAGTTGACCGCGGGGCATGTTCGGTTCGGCAGGTGGGCAGGTGCGCATAGGGAGGTAATGGCATTGGTCAAGTCAGATCATGGCCTCAAATATACTATAGAGATGACATACTGAGATAAGTATGAACGTCTGGTCCGCTGAATGGCTTTGGAATAGAACCACAGTGCTGTAGAACAAACGAATGGGTCAATATGAATTCGTGACCATAAGTTTTAGTTTTTTATCAAGCATAAAGAATCCACGGCCGTTAAAGTTTTGGCTCAATCTAATATGGCGCGCGTTAGAAATAATATCATAGTACTAATAATGAGGTTTCCCTGCAGTGTAATATATTTAGGGGACAGTAGTTGCCAGATACCTTGGCGACAAACTATTACATACGCGCTCATTCAGGGGTAAAAACAATGCACTCGAGATTACTTAGTTTCTTCTAGCTGTATCATATTTAGACAACTCACGTCACCCTGACTTTTCAGTTTGAGATTTGTTATTTTCGGAGGCAGTAACAATCAAGAAAAACCCCTAATATAAGCCACAGCCTAACTTTACAGCTAAGTGCAGTAAAGGTCAAGCAGGTATTTGCATGAAAGTGGCTAATTTGGAGGTAAAAAAATCATCAAAATTACATCTTATGATATAACTTGATATAAAAGATTAAACAACATACTATTTCTACAGTACATACGTTTATCTAAGTATAATGCACAGGATTTGTGCAATTGCAAATATCTGATGAATGTGCACAGAAAACCCCTTCTATAGGCCGCACCTACGATTCCGGGACAGGTGGATCTCGGATTTTCCTAGATACCCCACATATTAGTCGCGGCTTATATTAGAGGTTTTACGGTAGTGAAGTTCAAAGGTTGGCTTCAGTTCAGTTTAATCTAATTTAGTGCCTAAAATATGTTTCTAGATACATTTCCTACTCCTATAAATTATGTATCTAAATATAACAACATTTCCTGGCATTAGGTTCCTCCAGCCAGTCACGTCTCATTACTGATGAATATCTAATCAAATTGAATGATGTAAATGTTGAAATTATGTGATAATTATATCATGAGTTCATATTAGTGTCAACCATGTTTCAATATTCATGTCTTTCTGGCCGCTCTAATAGGTCTGGGAATGGCAGAATTACACAAACAGATTGTATATCATTGCTTGAATAATACAGCGTTAGGCTTGTAATACATTTTCTCTCAGTGTCTGTATAAGCTCATGCCATTGCTTACCATGGAAATAAATGTTTGTTCGTATGAATAACATTAACTCGTCAGCGGGTCAGGTATTGCTTTAGGAATCGAGAACGTTTAAAAAAAATCATGACAGACAATTAAAGTTTTTGTGTATATATTACATTAACACCTAGTAAAAAAAACATATATAATATCATGTACATGTGTTCTCACTTTATAATTGCATTGATAATAATTGTTAAATCAAAGACGAAAGCTATCGGAAATACGGCTTTTGATTTAATCATGATATACGCACTAATGATGGAGCCCCAGATGTAACCCTTTCTTGAATTATCGAACTAAATACTGGTTTCAGAAACTGATCGATATACCATTACTTAATTGGGGCTTGTTCAAAAGAACATGTTAAAACTGATAATGCACACAGGTATAAACCATGTATACGTACGTGCCATTCTGTGTGGACTAACCCATTGAACACTCCCAAATACAGCATGCAATGCAGGATATGCACTGATTAATTATTAATCCTATTTTTATTGGCAACACGGCAGCACCAGCTATTTGTGCAAACACTCTGAGCGATAATACGTGCAGATCATGCACCCTAATTGTTTATGGTATAACCTGGCATGCCCCAAGTAGAACCGTAATACCCCTTCATTTATTGACCGAAAGCTGACAGGTATTGCTTTAGGAATCGATAAAATGATCGGTTAAGCCCCAGGCGCTTTTCGGAAATACAGTTATTTGACTTGTACGTAGTGTGTTCTACTTGTAACAGCATAAAATAATTATACTTTTGTCATGCCATTTCGGCAATAGATGGAAGAATTCTATTATTAAAAACTTTATAATCTACTAAGCTTGTTCTTTTCATTTTAGAAAAGGGAGTTTGTTATCCTAGTTTACCTTATGTATTATATATATAGACATGTGTTTTAGAATTAGCAGTTTGATTTCTTTTATATAAAGAAAGATACTGTATTCTAATAAATTTTATAACTGAAGTTGCATGGAAAAAGTGGGCCGGCTAGTGCAAACACAGTCCTCAAATCCCACTCTTACTAACTAGTGCTCTAAAAAGAGGTACAGGTGAAATGGTAAAACGTTTCCAGCGGGCATTGTCATGTGTTCATTGAAATAGCAGTGAAGAATTCAATGTGATTAAGTCTAAAGCATTATCTTCATTCATGTATGGTAATATTCAATTTAGCTGTTACCAACGAATCATAGACAATTCTATCTATCTATCCTACCACCAAATCAAATGTTTGTTTTAAGCCGCCAAACCACCATATCAATTTACATCACTCACCCTCAACCCTCACCATGCCTCATCCTCCCCCATTTGTGGATCACCCCAACATTTTCGCTCTTTTTGCACTATAGTTATAACCGTACGGCCCCGTTACAACCTTAACTCGTAGTTGAGCGTTGGCAGGCGTGGCCAATCGATCATTGAGTATCTGCTGATCGTTACCGCCGACAGAGATGACAAATTTGGGGCAGGCAGGCAGAACTGACAACAAGGGGGGAGAGTGTTTATCGCCGCGGGGGGGGGGGGGGGAGTGGAGGGGGCGGGTGGAGGGGGTAGGAAGGGGGGGGGGGTCGATATGAAAAGTCAATATTGAAAATTAGTGCTGCAAATGAAGAGGGAAATGTTTTGGACCCCTTACCCCTTACCCTTTTTTCTTTCTTTTTAAGAAAGTGATATCTTGAAAGGGGATGCAGAAATTGCAGGTTTCTTATGTTTAACCAATAATTATAGGAACCAATACAAATGCAGGCTGATTTAACAACCACATATTCTAATAATTGGACATTTCTTCAATTTTGTGAACTTGGATCTATAGCCACCTAGAGCTTCCATAAGAGCTTCCACTCTAAATTTAGAATTTCTATTGAGAAAGGACCACAGAGGGAAATACCTGGACACTTACTATAATTTAATTTAATAATTTATCAATATCTATTGATTTGCATGAATGGCTCACCATAATGTCTCTCCGCGCATGCGTGACGCTTGTGACAGTCGGAGTAGGTAGGAGCAGAGGGTGGGGGTAGTTGTGGGGGAGGGGTTGGGGTGGGGTTGGGGTTGGGGTAGGGGCTGGGGATGTGAGTGGGGATCAGACAGAGAGAGGGGGAGAGGGGTAGGGAGGGAGTATTGTGGTGCGTGCATTGTCCCTCAGCCCACTAAGAGCCTTTCGGCTTACGGGCTTTTGGCCACAGACAAACTAAACATCCCATAATAACAACCCCGCCAAAATATCAACAAACGGATCCATCCAGCTTTTTTTTTAACCTTCCCTGAGCACACATCGGAGAGTTCCACCATCACGTGTGGACTAATAAGCTTATGCTTGTTGTGTCTAGACCATGCCTTAGAGTATGGCTATAGATGTATAATTGATGGAATTTATTATTAATTGTGTTTCGATTTTAACGTATTGGTGGTTGAAAAAAACACTCATGAACGTTTCAAAACCGTTGAAAACACAATCATTTTTGTGAAGTTCCTAGGTTCATCTAAATTTCTTGTGGTTATTTAGATATATTAGGTTTCGCCTTCCATTCTAGCGTCATGGTATTACTCAGATTAACATCAACAATCAGGACTCCGTATCAATTCTTTGTGTGCCGCTGAATTTTACACAACATATAGGAGAATCATGTAACTTACCATACTCTTGTATTTCCTCTTGTCTTACCTGTTTTTTCTTGTTCACAAGTTATATTCAGAAGCTTAACTGCTACTTACCTACAAAAGAAATGAAAAGTCGAAATTAGTTAAGCTTGGGTAGTAATTGTTAATTCATACTTTTTTTAACATTAGGGTTTGCATAAAATACATCTAAAATAACAGATAATAAAATATGAAGAATACTTATTTGTTGATATCAGTACTGCATATATATATATAATTTAGTGTCTTCCCATATTTGGCTTTAACTGTTAGGAATACCGGAAATTGTGCACCGCCGTCCTGGTACCCTTGTGGTGTAGGAACTGGGTCAGCAGTGCACTGGGTGTATAGGTTTGATGTGTTAGAGCCATACTAATCCCTACTACTAGGGGTGTTTGAGCTCACTGAGATCTGAGGTAGATCAGCTCAGGAGTCAGAGAGCTGACACATGCGCACTGCTACCCACCAACACGACCTCCCACTTACTTTAATGTGGCGTCCCACCCTACCCAGACTCCCCTGGGGGTCGAGTGGCTGGCGACAACTACCTTACAACAAGCCTTCACACACGAGTACCTGTGCTACATATTGCATGCATGAATGTATGAAATGTATGAAAGTCCGGTAGGCATTTTGACGAAGGAATATATGCATTTTGGGAAAGCCAGTCTTCTCTAATCATTTTGAATTATTTTGGGATCTGCATACTGTTGTATCAGCTTGATGATAAATGGGACATTGATACAGATAAAACCGCCCTAGTTTTTCATGCATTCTTTAAAAAAATAATGAATGTATTTAACCGTTTAAGTACATATACAATTTCCGCCATCAATATAGCAACATATAATCATAAAACACTCTTATCTTCCTACTTGAAAAGGCTTGATTTTGATTTCGGCAACATCTATAGTCATATGGGTAACATATGCACTCATTAGTCGTCAATTATATGGGTTGCTGCGTCTGGGGCCTCACAATCCTGTGCGGAAAGGACAGGGCAACTAGAGGCCAGAAAGGTCCTGTAAAGGGCCATAAAAGGTCCCAGGGGTGCCCTGCCAGTCACCCTCTGCCCACCACCTCACGTTAACCCCTCAGACCCCACACCCACCACCAAAATGTATAACATCAGTTCTTATCGCTTTCACCCTCCATTTAACACCAGGTCACATGACCCTCCACTGGTCACATGACCTGCTCCCCTGACCCCTGGTCCAGCTGGGAGGCAGGTCTCGCGTTCTCTCGGGACTGGCCCGAGAACCTGCGAGGGTTGGCGGCAGGGCATGTTTACACACCTACATCCGGGACCTTACACCCTGGAGGAGTCATGTTTGACGTGGGCCTCGTTTCCGACGTGGTTTTGTTCTCGGAGAATACATGTATATTGGGTTCACTTTGCTGCAGTATTTCTCGTACTGGTTTGAAGGTGAGTTATAGTTAGCATTTTCCGCATTCATTGCTTGTAAAGGTGTCCCACTGTTTAAGTTTTAGAAACAAAATGGCCGACAGACTGCTGCATCAGTGTGGAGCCAGAGTTGAAGATAACCCTGGGAACATTTTGTATGAAACTTTTATTTACTTTATATGCTTACTATCTTATCATTTTTGTAGCACGTAATGCTTTCTTCTTTAGAAGTGTTTGATTACTCATCATTGTCAGTGAATTTTCTATCTGCTATAAATAAGTCAAAGTAGTTGATAAAATTTTATCAAAAACCTATTATTCCAACAGGCTGCAAAATAAATTGTAAACTGCTTCAACAGCCGGTTTGTCTAGACAACGTATAAAAGAACATTATAATCTTATCAATTATCAACGGGCCTAGTTTCCACTTCAAAGGGATATATTGTCATGTAAGTCAACGTCAAGCCATAATATTGTACGGCTGAATTTAAGCCCCAGGACCCTAGACTCAAATACAAAGTGTCTGCGAACATGTACTTTGGTTGTGCTTAATCCTCTCCGAGCTCCTCAGAGCACTGCAGAGAATTTTCTAGCATCTCCGTCTTCTATAGACGTTATGCAGATGACTGAAATCTCCTAAAATGGCCTGGCCTGCATATGGGCAATCAATTTGAGATACGTAGGCCTACCAATCACGTGCAGAAATAAATTGACATATTTCTATGCCTAAATAACATAATATACACTCATGAAATTAACATGATAAACCATTGCTATTATTCAAATCAAAGGCTTTTACTAAATCACCAAAAACAATAAGGGGGCCAAAATTTCAAATTCAAATAACCATGGAAATCCATTCCATGAGCATATTTCTGGTCCATGTTAAAACATGAAATATGTAAACCATGAAATATATACGGCAGAAAATCATTAAAAAAATGTCCTTGCTCAACTCGCTTAATGTGGAACCATGGAAATAGGGTTTGTTTGGAAACAAATGGAAAATAACCATCTCTCATTGAATTCTACTTCAGTTTGAACTAGTTTTCACAGCTAATACTACGACCTTAACTAGACTCATCTAAAATATTGCTGTAAGTTTTAAAATTTTGTCAATTATAATATTGCTTTGGGGCCTTCCATTACTTATGTACGCATCAAGGGGGGGGGGGGGGAGGGGAGTCTGAGATTTTGAAAATGTGCGTATGTTCTAGTACAATTCTAATGTGTAACGGGGAGGGGGGATCAGAGTGAAAATGTGGAAGTACTACATGGAAGACCCCTTTTGGATCCCTTCAAAAAGTTACCCTATCTGCACGAGGCCTATGCCCAGCCCCGTCTGATGTCTTATTTCTCCCGGAGTTAAGCCCTCAGCCTCCTCCAGGGGGCGCCTACAATAAAAGCCCGCCCCGCCTTTGAAAGGAGAGATCACGTGACCTGCTGCTAGGACGGCTTACTGGGAGGTGGGCGCTGAGGTCAGGGCCTGGAGGGAATACATGACAGGGTGCAGGCCCATACACAGGTTCTGCTGTGGGTGGGTGGCGAGGTTCCTTGAGTGGAACTTTTGCTTATAGTTTCCATAATTCTATCCTAAAAAGGGGGTGGCGAGGATCACAAATCGGAACTTTTCAATATTATCTATAATTTGTTTTAGGGATTTTACATTGAATTTTTGAAGGAAAGGTGGTACTTTTGGAAACGTCTTCTCTGTGGGGAGGTAGCACCCCACCCTCGCCACCCCCCTGCGTACAGGCCTACTGTGTTGTATATGCAAGGGGAGAAGGGTTGGGGGAGGGGTGGAGAGGTTTGTACATTACAAGACACTGTCATGATGACGATTGAGAGACTTCTGTTAAGTTTGTAGATGTACGCACATTTCAAAAACTCCACTCTACCTTGGTGCATATGTATATATATAAAGGCCGTATTCCACATACTGATGTTGATGCTGCCGATTTTGCATTTGGTTGTGTTTCTCTGAGAATATAGCATAAAACCATGCATCCTATTGATCATTAGACAGAGGATTGTAAGACCTTTCTAATGATGTATACCATTCTTATATTTGAAATTTATTCCTTCTGCTGACTTTAAACTCGGCAGCAAAATCTGCATGTGGAATATGGCCTAAAGTATATTTTTGAGAAAATAAAGAGAACCTAAGTGATATAAGATGAGCTGATTAGTTAGCCGTTATATATATACAATTTTGAATAACTGTCGCAAAAAAGTAATTTCCCTCATGTCCATTAGATTTTTGGAGGTTTATAGTTATGATACTTATTTAAGTATAACACCTCATAATGCAAAATCATGTCTAGGGACATAAACCGTTTGCATTAATTACTTAAACATGCCAACTTATAATTAACGCTTTTATTTATATCATAAGTATGATAGCTTCTTGATGCATCACAGAAAGTTCCTTTTCTCTTTGAATAAACACAAATAAAATGGGTAAGCTCATTTTGTAGGTGGATTGTATAAGTAATGTAATGGGAGCATAGTGGGAGGGTATTAGATTACTCAGCTTGCTTTGTAGACACATTTCTGCCTTAAGTTGAGAACTCCTGAGAATTGAATCTTAAAGGATCAGGAGGTTGAAAGTCAGAGGGAGCTAACTTCATGACCTTGTCAACTGCTCAGTACTGAGTCAATTACATCTACTCACAGTGGCCCAGCCCGTGCGACTCCGAGTGACTCCGAGCGACTCCGAGCGACTCACAGTGAAATGACATTTAGATTTGACAGAGTGGGCTCCGTGTGTGTGACTGGGGCACCTTTTAAGTGTGCCCCCTCTCAGTCACAATGTTAGTCCTGGGGGCCAGAGTCAGCTAAATGTTCTCTGTGCCCTTTGTGAATAGTGTAAGGGCAGCCTTGGTCATGAGGTGCCAAGTGGCAGTCATAGTTTTTGTATTCAAAATGAATATAAACTTAAAAAAGTTGTAAATAAACTTAACAGAACAGCAGTAAAATTATATTCCAATAATTGTTTCCTTTGGTGGAGATAAAGACTGGGCGCAGAGATGGCAGTTTGGGGTTTCTCTGTTGAAATGCCTGTATGTTTTCCATCTGTGGTATTTGAAATATCTATAAATACAGCCTTTTTGACGAACACCAACATTATTTAAGACGGTATATCCAGTGGGAAAAGATCAGTAAAATGTAGAGACAGGAAATTATGGAAGAAATGACAAATGAGGATAAGTATTCCACTTTGTTGCAAGTTATCATAATTCACAAGGGACCGATGGAATAGAATTAATACCAGGCACAATATAGAGAGGAAGACATTTAACAGGACAGAAGGGCAATGACTAAGTACGGGAGCTTACAAAATGCACCAAGAAGGTGCAGGAGGCAAGAGCTAACCACAAAACAGGCACAAAAAGGGAGCACACAGTGAAAAGGAAGCACTAAAGAACCAGCCAAGACTGGTGAAAGGAAACCCCCAGTGAGACAGGAAGAGGGAACCTCCTCCCAGTAAAGGTTAGTCAGGACGTCCTGGGCAGAGCGAGTTAATCAAAGGGTTCCTTCGGGCTCGTTCGTCGGCCGCACTCCTTAAGCACCGCTCCCTCCATTGTTGATCGGTCACTGTCCTGAGCTCATGGCAGCTTCATGCTTTTCATCATCCCCAGAGGAAGTCTAGCCACAAGGAGATGGGACAGAGCTCTTGTAATGTCCTATGGGATTAGTTTGTTGTCTGGTAGTTTGTTGTCTGGTAGAATCAAGTGCTTATAGGGTAGGCATCATAGACAAGTGTAGTAGTCAATTGTTAGACCAGTGTGATCAACAACTTGTGAAAGGTCTGAGTAAGCAACAGCCATGGTTTCTTGTCTTCTCAGGTTATTTTTTAAAATAAAGTGACAAAACAAAAACAAAATAGGGTCTGTAGAAAAACATGAAAGTACATTTCCCCAGACTGTTGATAAAAAGCAAAACTAGAAGACCAGAACAACTATAGGTGCAATCTAAATTTTTGAAAGATTCAGACTTTTGTGGTTATTAATGTAGAGGAAGGATAGTGTTTTGAAATAATGTTCCTGTCACTTTAAAAGATGGCAGCTTATTTCAAATAAGATGATGCTTTATTCTCTGCACCACTACTCTTGATGCTTCTGCCTCAAGTTTCCTATTGGACCTCATTGTAGATCATTTTACAAATCCAGTGGTAATTCAGGCTCATTTACTTTTAAATTGATTTCCGGATGAAATCTGGTAATAGTTTGACATATCTCAGTAAAACTGCTGATGCATGCTGAAACACTTTCGTTGACTACCAATCAAATAAATAGTTGCCGGTAATTCAATACAGTTGAAACCGTTTAAACGATGCCCATTGGCAATAATCTCTTTCCCAATATGGTGACAGTTGCAGACAGAGAATTTCAAGTCTAAAATTGCTGCCATTTCTTTCATTTAAAGTGTCCAAATGGATACTTGAGCCCTTTTTTATTGCTCCTAGAGGGCGTTTGAGTATCAATCTCCAGTAATCGCCCCTCCTTCACACAATTAACTGAGGGGGTAATTTTGCTAAGTGATGGATCGCTGAGCTAACTACTCCTCAGCGAGGGAAAATTAGTACGCGGGCAAAGCGGGTAGTGCGCGGGTAAGCACGAGACGAGCGGTCCAGGGTTGGGAAAGGGGGAAAAGGGGCTGGGGAAGAATGGGGGCCCTGTCATTTGGTAGTTTATGGGGGAGTGGCATGAATGAGTCCTTTGAGTAGGATTGTGTGTGGCGGCGAAGATTGAAGAAGATGCTCAATAGAAAGATGTGCCTTACACAAAAGAAGAAATGATGCATTATTAATTTGAAAGCATCTAGACCTGTCATGGATATATGAATAAGTTTACTGACAGGACTTATAAGGATGTATTTCAGGGCGTCTTCCTCGAATTTGTACAACATCTGTAATTCTCTTATGCAACTACTTCCATTTCTTAAATGCTAGAAATATGTCATTATCATTTAGCAGGGGGGCTAGTTTTCCCAAACTATTAAGATCTAGATTCTATTAGTATTATGAAATAAAACAGCTTAAAGACCCGAAGCTACAATTGCATCATCTAGTTTTGCAGTACGCATAGATATCATATACACTTGTATCTATCTTCTGTGAGATATATCAATAACAATGGGAATTAAAATGGCCGTCATAAAAGTCTATGGAATCAGCTGGGATTGGAGCGTTAAGATGTATGGACCTTTCATGAATTATGTCGTGACCACTGGGATCTATTCTTTAATTGGAATATACGACTGTTGTTAGAATTAAACGCTCAAGTGATAAAATAAGCGAAGAAATATGATTATATTGTAGTTGAAATCAATTTGCAGGATGAAATAAACGCACTCAAGTCTGCACATTTTGGTGTAACAGTGTAACAAAAATGTTGTTCTAAGACCACTTAAACAAAACTGACAATTGATTTTAATCCCTAAAAAGCAGTGAAAGTAGCTGGCCCTTTTTGACCAGCCAGTTGTCAGTTTCAGCAGGGGATCAGGTTTTTGAAGAGTTAATTTTACCAAAACAATTTAAAACATGATCCCGGTCTTTAAGAGCCAACTTGGCAGAAGCCATAGAGAACGAAGAAAAATTTTGTTCTGAAGATTTTACACAAATCATGGGAAATTATAAATAGTCCTTGAAGGTTAGAATTAGTAGATCTAAGCCCTAGCGTTATTAATTATTAGTTCACAGGTTTTTCATTAGCAAGTAAGTAGGTTTCCTGGTTCCGTTATGAATGTATCAGGGCCATTCCATAGTGTTGTTAGTTGTGGTTAAAGATCCCGTATTGAAACTAAAGAAACCCCTTAGCAGGCATTAGAAATTGACTAAACCCCTGAACCTGCCCCCATCCCCCTTTGTGCATGTGTAAATAATGAATGACCCCTTTTGGTTGTAAAGGTCCATAACCACTAGGCATTTTGACCATCGACGGGCGACTGGCAGAATCACTGGGAAAGTCACTGGGCAAATAGAGAAGGGCAGCGAGATTGACAGTAAAATCGCCGATCAAATCGCCGGTAAAATATTACTTACTTGATAACCCAGTCTCCCAGGGATTTCATTGATGATCCTTTTGGTCGCCCACTACCCATTGCTGCTGAAGTTGTAGTGGGTATGGCCCTTAACAAGTTTTATATTTCTGCTAATGCTTCTTATAACTATAATAGAGGGCGGCAAAAAAGGCAAGAAAAAAGGACTGATCTTATATTCTATCCAATTATTATCTTACTTTTATCTGCGGGCTGATAAGTGGTAGCATCAAATGAGATGAATACCTTTAAACTTTTATTCTAGAATCTCTTTGATGATAACAAGGCAATGTATTACATATGAAAGAAAAACTCTAAAGCCATACCAGCATTCCCATATCCATTTAAGAAAAGGAGGAAGTGCAATGAGTGCATTTCTAGTGGTATAAGGTCTCTGGTTTCTATACTCAACTCATGCTCCTATGAGCCCATCGGATTGTAAATAATTCCATTATAAGCCCCTATAACTGCTAAATAAATTGGACAAAACAAATAGTATATCGGAAATGATGTCTTCATGTCTAATTTCATTTTGTACCAACTTATGTGTCACCGTTTTTATGATTGAGTGGAATATCTGGATCAATCCAAGTTCATTTAGATGAATTGACTGTATACTGATGCTTCTGGAAATCTATATTGCTTACCAGTAAGTTTATAAAACTTATAATTATGTTCTCAGCATCTGTAAATGGAGTGTAATAGTACATTAGAATTTGATCTTCCTTTGATAGGTATGATTTGATAACTGATCATAATGAAATGATCAGAAAAATAGATTGTGTGTTAAAGGCCGTATTCCACATACCGAAAGTGCGCTGCCATTTTGCTGCTGCTATAATTTCGGCATTGCCGATAGCATTACTGATAATATTTACCAACATGTTGGTAAATTTTTCCTGCCGATTTTCAACTGGCTGCCAATAATGCAATATCGCCGCCGATTACGCAATTTCAGCTGGCGATTACGCAATTTCAGCCACCGATTACACAATTTCAGCCACCGAAACTGCCCCGAAAGTACAGGCCGCCAATATGGAATGTTACCATGGAGAGGCTCAATATCGGCAGTGCACACTTTCGGTATGTGGAATACGGCCTTAATGGTTTGAATCCCAAGCCCAGCATTCACACCATCTGTTCTAGAGCCACCATAATGTAATTTAAAGACCCTCTTGATATCAAATCCACCCGGGCAGTTCTCACCAGGGATATAATTGCACACATAACAAACATAAAATATTGCAACAGACAATCGCCACGCAAAGAAAAGAAAGCGTGCAAAGTTAATGGAAGATTCCGCATCGCAACACCATTATGAAATATGCATGAGGCCCTGCCCAACCCAATTTTAGCGACTCGCGACAAAGTCTGAATATTTCATGGGACTTCCCATTGATGGGACAGGCCACACTCCCACTCCTTATATTGAGGTCTAATTCAAAGTTGTTCAAATCTGGCTGCTATTAGGATTTCATAAGCAAATGGTGTTTTTGTGTTCGGTCTGGCTGAGTCAGAGAAAGGCAATCTCTTTCTGCCATTGTTGACAGCTACTTAGAATCCATATTTATTCATTGGATGAAAAAGTGCTTTAAGCTGATGCCTTTTTGTATGATGAAACATCCATTTCTTTCTATTCAATATTCATTCCTTTAGATTTTCTCTGGCTTGCTATTTAAGCTAATAAAGGTTCTTTCTTCTAAGCCAACCAAAGAATGGAAATTATGGATTCAGCAATTGTTGTTTCTTTATAATACGTCAAATGTACTTTTTTCCAGTACACTTAATAGTTAAACAGAATGATTTTATGTTTGTTTGCTATGTCATTCGTATTATTATATTGTATGAGATTGGGGATAGATTTATATACTTTTTAGTACATCTATTCTCTATTGTAAGAATAAAGAGAAAAACATAGTAGGCATTTCATTGTAAGGACAGTACTGAATTAAATATATTGCTGAGTATTTGCGTTTATTAGCATTGATAGCCCCCTGCAGGTTATATCCAGCCAAAAGAAGATGACAAAATAACAGATTCAGTCTGCAATTCGTCTGAATCCGTCCAATTCAATTTTGGTCAAGACATGCCTCCATATAAAACAAATTGTTCAGTTTTGGGAAAGGCTATTTGAAATTAAAACGAATCCAATTGATCATGAAACACAATACTTCCTTCCATTTGCCAAAAACAGTAACCTTCCACATAGTCTTTTCCTAATTTTGCAAATTTCTAGGATTACCAGTCCTTCTCCAAGCAACAGACCACCAAATACCAAGCACAAAATGTCACCCTCACCCCTACTACCACCACTTACTACCCAGCTCCCATTGCCTGCACTGGGTGGAAAACCAAGGAGGCCGTAAAAGCGTGGATGACAAGAAAAGCGGGCTGGTAATTGAAGGATCGCTTACATCTCCTCCGCCCCTTCTCACATAATAGGCTTCACTGGCAATTGATGTGGCGCACGACAAGTTAAGAAGGCTGCAGAAATGGCCGTATTGTCGTGACTCGGCGTATTGTGGGGCCAACTGTTCTCCGCCCTGCAATGCAGCCTGATTCAGATTTTACCCCTATTTCCCAACTGACCCATTTCTACTGCCAATTAATGTAAGAATTTTTTGCCTGGCCAGATTTTCAATACTGTAGAAGCTGTTGCATTTAGGCATTTAAATAATGCAATAAATTTCAGCGATATAAATATTTGTTTCAATTTGAAATTAGTTTGTCTATTTGTTAACGGTATTTAACGGTAACATGTTGCACAATCATAACTCAACAAAACAGTTAGAAGTTATCAAATGGGGAGGGATTATTAGAAATTAATTGATAGGTTTAAAAGAAGGTACCGAATCTCCCAAACTCTAATTCCACATGGTTTAAAAACCGTTGTACTACAGTAATCAAAACAGGGAATCGACAGTCAACAATTCATAGTCCCCTCCCTTATCCCCTGGAACCTTAAGCTACACCCCCTCACCCCACCCCCTCACTCAACCACCATCTGGCAGGAAGCAGTAATTTGAATCATCACCCGACTGTCTGGCTTCTGCGCAGGCGCACTCAACTGCTTAGGCTTCATGATATTTGTCCATTTATACCAATCAAGGTGAGCTGGAGGTAGGGAGGGGATGGGGAGGATGGGGAAGGTTACAATTTAGCTGTAGTATCATATAGCATACCTACAAACTGCATACGAAACACAGGCATAGAAATATGACCCAGAAATCATACTAACATAATCGTACCTACAAAGCTCTCCCAAAAGATTATCTAGGGCCTATACAGAAAAGTGTCCTTACATAATTCCTTATTAATGTCAGGAACCGTCTTCCATAGTGAAGATGAGTGGATGTATAAGCATGCAGTTTCCAACAGTAGATATCGTCATTTGGAAAACTATACAGTCTTATTAAGGTTTTACTTGTGAGTAGTATAGATAAAATGGGAATTGTGTATGGCTCCGACCTGAAGTAGTATACAAAAATGGGAGCAGCAGACAGGCTAATCCTTATGGTCATTTCCTGGAATCCCACTCTACTGCCAACTTCTGCCATATTAGATACTTTCTACCTTCTCGCTTTACCTGGAAACACCACCTCTCCTACATCCCTGCCTTCCTCCCCTTAAACCCACTGATCTACGGATCGTTTCCCGTCCCCATTTCCTCAAGTGGGACGCCTTCCCTGCGCATGCGCCATGACCTCCATGTCAAGGTCACCATAGTATGGGCGCCGCCATCTTGGGTCACCTGACCGTCCCGGAACGAGGCTGAGGGGCCCTAATGGGATAACGTCGGGGCTTGTTTTGTTGAGAGTTGCCATGGATACAAAACAAGTTATGTGGTCTAATTCAGTTCCTGTTGGCCTTGGTTGCCATAGTGAAAAGAAGGTCTGGGTATGCTTAGGAGGGAGTTAGATGGACATAATCTGGACGGGAAGGGCGATAAGAGACTAATTGAGATATGGGGAGGTCCACAAAAGGAAGAGATTGAGTTAGTTGACATGACAACGATAATAGTGTCTATTAGGTTTTGTGATATAAGCCCAGGCAAGCAGTGGCATAACAAGCACGTTTTTTGGTTAGTGCTTTTGACATAACAGTTATGTTATTTTAGGTAAAGTTGAGACTTACTAAAAAAAAGAATGTTTTTATAACATTATATTATTTTAGTGCAGTTGAGATTTTATTTATAAAGAACATTATAATAATGTTTTTAGAATGTGAACGAACGTTACAAGAATGTAATCTCACAGTGCGACATCACAATGGTGGCTTCTAAAGACATTTTTGGGTGCCATCAAAATAATGTAACAAGAACCAAAGCAGAATTAAACAGCTGCAAAGTTATAATAATGTCATATTTTTGCTTGGGAAGAGCAAAGGAAAAGGACCAGTTAATAAACACTTTAAAGTGGCAAAGCAGCAAAAGTAATGTCGTTTAAAGTTAACAAAGTAATCTAGAAAGGAAGTAAAATGCATGTATATTTTCTTGCAATAATCATTCCACCACATAATATTTTGTGATATCAATTTTAGTGTGGTTATTTCTAATGGAGGGGTATTGGCATTCAGAGTAAATAGAACACAGAGAGGACATTGGTAATCAATGTGATTAAACGGGAGGTATTCTAAGTCATGCCACAGGATCTATTCATTGAACGACTGGCTGTTGTCTAATCCAGACTGCACAATGGCGACGTCCTGTACCATACTAAAATAAAGTTATACCTTAGAATTACAGGTAATCTTGTTTATGCTATAGTTTACAGTCGACTCTGCCTATAGTGGACACTGACGGGACCAGGTGATTTGTCCACTATAGACAGTTGTCCCCTTAACACAGAGTCAGTAGTATAGGACAAGTTTGTATAATCCAGACCAATAAATATATACATGTATACAGATATTATATACATAAAGATATATATAAATATATATGTACATAATAATCTCTTATATATAGATGCATGGACACATGGACATTATTTCATACACTTGAAAAAACAAATTAGTTTTTTTATTGATTTACTCAGGCTCGGCATGTAATTTTTGTCACAGAAAACTCACCATGCTCACCAAATCATAAGATGAGAAGCAAAATTAATGCCAGTTCTATTTTGAATGATAAATATCAAGAGGCATAGTCCCCTCAACACTTCTCCTGGCCTCCCATCAAAGTGAAACATTGTGCCAGTCACCCCCAGTACCCTCCACTCCTATCCCGGCCTCCCATCAAAGAGAGAAGTCCTGTCAGTCACCCCCAGTCCCCTCCACACCTATCCCGGCCTCCCATCAAAGAGAGAAGTCCTGTCAGTCACCCCCAGTCCCCTCCACACCTATCCCGGCCTCCCATCAAAGAAAGAAGTCCTGTCAGTCACCCCCAGTACTCTCCCGACCTCCCATCAAAGAGAGAAGTCCTGTCAATCACCCCCAGTCCATTCCACACCTATCCCGGCCTCCCATCAAAGAGAGAAGTCCTGTCAGTCACCCCCAGTCCCCTCCACACCTATCACGGCCTCCCATCAAAGAAAGAAGTCCTGTCAGTCACCCCCAGTACCCTCCACACCTCTCCCGACCTCCCATCAAAGAGAGAAGTCCTGTCAATCACCCCCAGTCCCTTCCACACCTATCCCGGCCTCCCATCAAAGAGAGAAGTCCTGTCAATCACCCCCAGTCCCCTCCACACCTATCCCGGCCTTCCATCAAAGAGAGAAGTCCTGTCAATCACCCCCAGTCCCTTCCACACCTATCCCGGCCTCCCATCAAAGAGAGAAGTCCTGTCAATCACCCCTAGTCCCCTCCACACCTATCCCGGCCTCCCATCAAAGAGAGAAGTCCTGGCAATCACCCCCAGTCCCCTCCACACCTATCCCGGCCTCCCATCAAAGGAAGAAGTCCCGTCAATCGCCCCCTGTCCTCTCCACACCTTTCCCGGCCACATATCAAAGAGAGAAGTCCTGTCAATCACCCCCAGTCCCCTCCACACCTCTCCCGGCCTCCCACCAAGGGGAGAAGGCCTGTCAGTTGCCCCCTGTCCACTCAAACCCAGATTTACAATAAGCAAATAATGAAGATCACTGTCCACATAAAACTACTGTTGTCCACTATAGACAGAGAATCTGACCAAAATCTCAGAAAAAGTGTCCACTGTCCACATAAGACAGTTGTCCCTTTAACACAGAGAATTCTATATTAAAATATAGAGACATCCTGCCGGTTCCGCAAGATTTGTCCACTAAAGACAGTTGTCCTCTTAAGACAGAGTCCACTAAAGACAGAGTCGACTGTATATCAATGTGATAATACATCATATATGCGCTGCCTGTATAGATGCCCTCAATCTTACCAACGATACAAAATGTCCACACCTGTAAATAAAACAACCACGAAACCTAAATGTATATCCTCAATACTAAGTGAATATTTTGAATTTATGCAGAGAAGCTGCACCAATAATTATTTGTAACTTTTTGTCATCATATACATGTTAAAAGATGGTATTTATCGGACCTCTGCCTAAACATAATTTAATAGTTCATAATTAGATGAAAGATAAGATAACATCGTTTAACATGGGTATGATGGTTATGCCACTAAGTGTTGGAAAGCATAATAATGACTATCCTAATGCACAATTAAGATCAGTAATCTAAATTGAAGATTAATCGATACAATAGCAGATCGATTGTTGCAGCATATTACTGGCTACATTATGATTAGGCCACAGAATAATAGCCGTGCAACACTGGTGCAATACTCTATAAAATGTGATACAGTGATTTTCATGGCTTGCTATGCTGTGCAAAAGCTTGCGATGGCATATCATTGATAACATTCTTGTGATGATATTATCTGTTATAGTCTAGCTGATGATATATAACCGTTTTTTCTGACTACATTTTTGCCATATCCTTGAAAACATATGACATGGCCTTGGTTTTAGAAACAAGGATCTCAGTTTAATAGTATGCTATTGTGCTGCTGCAAAGCGTACCAAAGCACTATTCAGATGGGTTCCAATGCTACATAAATCTAAATATGAAGCTTTTTATTTCAAACATACATTTTGTATTCACATGTTGATAGAATTAAGATTATGATATATTTTTCAGTGCCATTTATACATAATTTCACAATGAGCATTGATAACTTGTCGATTATAGATCTGACATTTAATTTGTTATTTCCCATCTATGTCCAACTGAACAATGTTCGAGTGGCATAATGCTTTATCACTAAATACGTAAGTTATGGCACATGCCACGTATTTTCTGCACATCTATGAGGCACAGCTAAATAAATTCAATGTATATCATTGTTCTAGTGTTGGTAGCCATCAATGATTCCTTTATTCTCCCATTGAAGTTGTCACATCTGCACGTATTAATGTGAAGGAAGAACTGAAACTCGTCTATTTTGTATGCGCCCCCTTGTGAAGTGAAATAGAATTCTTCAAACATTTCTCCAATGGTTATATGTACAAGACCATTAAACATCTCTCACAGTAACTTCATGAAAATTTGTAGATCCATATATTTACCCCACAGATTTGAAAATATTGTACGCTATGTATATTTTCGAATTGGAATTGCTGATTTTGTCACAGTAACGTTATCATTTAAACATGATGATTGATATGCACAGTTTATTAGCTGCCTTTTTATGGAAGCAGGGAAAACTGGATGGGAAAGAGGCAAAACCATAAGTTATCTAGCAAGGTTCAGGTCATGGATAGTTTTGAAATGTAGGTATGAAAGGTATTTTCGTTTATGTGAATTTGCCAACTGCAGGATGTTCATCTTAGATATACTTAACTTGGGCCAAAATAAGATGAAATAAAATGAACTACATGCAAAAGGGGTCTGAAACTTCTTTTGACTGCAGTGTCTCAGTCTCCATTAGCAGAGCCATGTTTCTGAGCCTAACACCTCCCAAAGACAACACTATCCCACAATCCCCTCTGAGACCCTGTCTGACCTTTCTGCCCTCAGGCCACCACTCTGTCTACCCATCAACCCCTCTGCTATGGCTGCGATTTTGTGGGGCACTAGAACATCATACAGCTAATGTTTGGTTTTTGAGAATACAATTATATAATTGATAATCCGATATCATTTCCTTACAAATAAGTTGTGATGGCAGTATGTACAGCTTTGCCATGTTTATTAGTTTAAAGATAATTGTACCAACAATTTCACAGTAATTATTCAATTTATTACTTGAAAATGAAATATTTTTTATCAAACTGCATTTAACAATATTTGATATGTCTCACATTATAGAGGAAATTTATTCATTTTCTTTACTAATATAAAACCTACTGTTGCATACAAAATGAGAAAAAGGCGCTTGTCTGGCTGATGATTAATTGTGCAATAAAGCCCATTTGCAGCTGCACACACTGAAACATTGCAAAACCATAGCCCTCCATACCTTTCCCCACTTCCCTTTGCCTCCTACTTCCCTTTGCCTCCCACTCCCCTCTACACTCCCCCTTTCCCTCATCACACCCCCTTTCCATTAGCTAAATGGGGGAGAATCTGAGTTGATTTACCCGCCATCACAATAAAGCTGTGGTCCACGAGGCCCAAAGTGGGCTGAATGGTTCGCGAGTCAGTTCATGGCCATAGGTGGAAATGAGGTGTGGATGTAGAGTCAACACATTTGCTGACTTTATACTCATCAAATCAATAACAAATTTGGCCAACTACACTTCAGATCCTTTTTGATTATGTCTTTTACTAAAATATACAATTTCCTTGTAGCAAAGACTACGTTTGTTCAACACAAATTCTTAAAATCCTGATTTCCTAGATTGTAAATGGATACGAAAGCCAATAGAAAATTTTGTGTGAAACTGAAGCTATATAAAGCATTACCAATACTGTTATCAAAGTAGAAAAAGTTAATAAGCAATTTTATAGAAGAACACCCATTCTGTGATAACATAGATTAGAGCATCATTGTTCTAACACTGAGCAAAGTCTCCCCTTAAAGTGCAAGGGGGCTCAACAATTTACAGGTTTGGGTGTTCACTCCATTATCTACCAATGGATTCTTACCATCTAGAATTTCTATTTCTGCCAGAGACCCATTTGCTCAATATTTGAGACACACCTATTTGCAGTGGCATTGCAGGCTCACATTTGCCAAATCGATTGCGATACAAATTTTTGTAGTGTCGCCGACATAATTCAGCCACGCCGAAACAGAGTTAAGTGAGTCCCATTTAAAGACTGGTGCATGGGAAACATTTACAGGTGAAGCAGATTAAAAAGCGAAAGAAGATGTCAATACTTCTGAAACCCGCCATCAATCACCAGCGCCCCGCTTTCTAAATTTGTCCACAAAATGCAATGGCGTGCGTCGTGAAAGCTTTTAGCGGTGGCAATATGCACTTGGCGTGTTAACATGGGACTAGGTTACCTGCATTACAAATACTGCTCAGAGCAGTGTTACTATGGAAACTGTGATATTCTCCTCTAGGTGTCTATAATATAGCTCATATAATGTTAATAATCATATTAGACAATGTTATAAATGTTTAGATAATACAGTTATGAGCATTAAAATGAACTTTCATTAATAGATTTAGAATACTATTCTATAATAATTAGATTGTAATAGTGTTGACTTTGTTAATATCGTTTATATGGTCTATTCTCACGAAAAGTGTCCAACTACCCAAATATGCCTTATTGTACATCTGGAATAACAGCATAAACATATTTTCATAATATCATTTGTTCATCTTATGCACCTTGGCGAGAGCTACGTGGGGAACCCTGGTTTTATGTGTCTGTGACATATATTTTGGCTTCTACAGCCATAAACATGTCTTTTTTTTGCCATTTTGAGCTCAAAAACAAGATATAATGTAACTCTGAATATATTTTTTAAAGTTTTTTATTTTGTTTTGAAATATAAGTCACAGATATGAACAACTGTACTCTCAGACTGTATTAATTTCTTTATTTCAGGTTAATTGAACCATTTTTCAGAGTTTTATCATAAAAACTATGATTGTGTATTATTTACGTGACCGTACATATTCTGAAATTGAGCTGTGCTATAGCAATGTTATATTACACATTCATATATAAGAATGCATGGATTAGATACTCTCATGTGCTACGTCTGTTTAGAACTTAGCTTAATGGGGCATTGTGAATATGGCAAATGGCCAGAATCAGCAGAAGAAATCTGTTTTGGGTTGGTGTAGAAATTGCGTGACCGTACATATTTGACTAATTTTATGAAAAAAAGCAAATCTGATATGATTAGTGAAAAATATTTATGTGTTGCATTGATAGGCATAAAATGTATACAGTAAAGGAATTTTATTGTATATCAGGTCATTTCCCAGTCTGTAATACCTTGCTAAAGCTCAAAAATCACCATACATATTAATGCGTGACCGTACATATTCTGACTAAGGGCGGGAATCTGGCCTATGCTTTTGTGCCATCTTAGGAAAACTGTTAAAAAACAATTAGAAGTAACAGATGGCATTCCTTAGATTTGGGCAGATGACATCGACAAGCAATGTAAGTGTGTTTTTCAAAAAATATATGGGTTTCTTTCTTTGGTGGTGTAAATAAACCTCTAAACTATGAAGTTTAATGTATATAGGAAACAGACATAGCGCAAATTAGTGTGTAATTAGCCTATATCATTTGTATCATGTGTTGTTCTATGAGATCAGGAAGTTTGTTTACCGAAATCTGCCATTGTGTCTTGTCTAGGTACCTTTTTAAGCTGAATATGTACGGTCACGCATTAATATGTACGGTCATGCAAATATGTTTAATTGATATGTTTCAGTATTGCACTGTTCTTATTTTGTTTTGAAACAACTTCTCTCTATTTACAACATAATTTCCAGTATGTAAGCATTTTTGTTGATGGTTTTTTAATTCATTGTTCAGGTTATTGGTATTGGTGTGTCATAATTACTAAGAAAATTAAAGAAATTCAACATATTTATCAAAAAAATCCTGAAAAAGACTAAAATACTTAAATCAATGTCCAATTACACTTATGCTTAAAATATGTATGGTCGCACTTTTTTTTTTTTTGGGGGGGGGGGGCATCTACGCTATGCTAAGTCATGTAGCTCATTCAAATTATGATAATTTGTATGATATTCAACTTCCATTGACTTAAAAATATGTGACCATACATATTCTTGCCGTATAAGTGGTTAAAATATGTGACTGTACCTATCCTGTCATATAATAGGTGGCGCAATTGGTAATAAATCATATTACATGCTGCCCTAATTAGTGTCTTTAATACATATTATTCTTTCTCATTGATTAGTAAAATATGTACGGTCACACATTTATGTTTTAGGCTTCTATTATTCGTCAGGTCATGTAGCTCATTCTAATAATAATTCGTTCAACTCCTATCAATTTAAAAAATGTGACCATACATATTCTTGACATAATTACAAAAGAATACAAGTTAGAATATGTAGCTGTACCTATGCTGTCATACAAGTAAATGTTGTCCAATGCGAACGGTCACTTATTCAATATTCAGTGGTATTAATCATCATCCAAGCTCACTTACGTGTGTAGCAATTTGGATATGTGCATTTCACTGCAAACACCACACCAATGACAACTTGACATAATGGATATCTAAATGAGTGAGTATCATTTAGTTGAATTACTGTTCTATAAAATTTGGGTTGCACAGCTCATTGTGTTATGTTCACCCAGTAGTTTCAATCAAAGTGATTCATGGTGAATTATTCCTATCAGTCATTTAAATCACTTTTTCTTTAACATATACCAGCAGCGATCTATCTCAAAAGACTCACCTTCAACAGTGATATTATTCCTTTTAGTATTGTATCCTACTAAACCATGTCCGCACTCAACTGGGCAGCCTATCACAGGGCTTATATGTGCGAGTATATGTAAATACCAGAACACTGTGATGCTAATGCTGAAAGATCAAGAAATCTATAGCTGTACACATCCTGATACAACATCCCTGAATCCTTGGACTTAAAATCTGTAGCTGTGTGTAATCCTATATGATGTCCCTGAATTTTCGGACTTAAAGTCTGTAGCTGTATGTATTCTGAAATGACGTCCCTGAATCCTTGGACTTCAAATCTGTAGTTGTATGTATTTTGATACAATGTCCCTGAATCCTCAAACTTAAAATCTGAAGCTGTATGTGTTCTATAACACCCCTGAATCCTCAAACTTAAAATCTGTAGCTGTATGTATTCTGATATAACATCCCTGAATCCTTGGACTTAGGATATGTAGCTGCAGGCATTCTGATCAGATGTCATTTGCTATTTATGTTTTGCAGAGACCTGGTCTGACAGCCCTTTCTAAGTGTTTGTTTATTTGTTTGTTGGGGTAGTTTAATGTCTTGTCAACCACACAAGGTTCTTTCCAGACTGCACAAGGCAATGCCCTTCAGCTTACGCGTGATCAAATCTATGATATGATTTAGAAGAAACCCGCTACCGGGTGCGATACCCTACTCGTTTCGAAGAGTGGCAAGGGGTCTTTCATGGGGGTCTTTCATGTGCAATGTCCCATAGAAAAGATACCACACATCCGGCCTTTGATGACCCCATTGGGAGCACAGGGTGGCCCATGGACCCCAGGCTCTTGGATCCTTTCTTAGATTTTGTCTATCAGTTGGCATTCTCGATGGAATTGCAGAATCTTTTTACTTTTGGTGTTCTTAAACACGTCCTTCAAAGATGTTCTGTTTTGGAGATGCCTCTTGTGACTATCATCCATCTTCTTACACTTCAATATAATGTGCTCTACTGTTAGTTTGGTGCTACATTGTTGACAAATGGGAACACCTTCACCTTTCAAGAAGTGTTCATGTGTCAGCCTGGTGTGGCCTATCCAAAGACGGGCCAGTTTCACCTGTTCTGACCTTGTCAGGCACTCTCTTTTGCTTTTGTCACTTTTCTCTTCCAATGTGGGTTGGACAGAGTGCAGAAGATTGTTCTCCTGTTTGTTCCAGTTGCTTTGCCACTTAAATTGAATATGCATTTTGCTTAGCGGCAGCAATTCTAGTAACCTCAGGGTCTAGGGCCAAAGCCCTTTTGGCTGCTTGGTCTGCCTTTCATTACCAGAGATTCCAATGTGGCTAGGTAGCTAGCAGAAAATCACTTCTTTTCCAACCTCTTTCAGGTTGGTGTGACTTTGCTGGATATCTCTGATTAGGGGATTGTTAGGCTGATGTTGTTGGATAGGTTGTAAACAGGACTTTGAGTTTGAGAAGATAATGAACTTTCTGTGTCCTGATACTTTGATACAGTCTAGTGCATGTGCCAGAGCATGTGCTTCAGCAGTAAAAATGCTGGCTTGGCCATGAAGGACACCAGTCAGGTCCCCATATTCTGTACGTACTGCATAATCCACTCTATTTCAAGATACACAGGTCTATGTTTGTCACTTCAGTTAACTCCAAAGGCAAAGCTTATCAGGGAGGTTCTGAGGTGAAAGGCCAAGAAATCAGCAAAGAATATTACCAGTGCCCTTGCGCAGAAGGTCAATCTATCACATTGGTATATATTTAGGGATGCAACACCAGTGGGCAAAAACTGGCTGATTGCGGCAAAGCAAACATCCCTGATCATTGCCAACTTCCTCAAAAGACCAGCTGAGCTGCCATCGGTTCGGGATTAATCTGGAGGGCAGTGATATGACCTAGCTTGGAAATCTTCACATAAAGTTTATTAGTGACTATTCCGAGTCTATGACAGACTATACTTGTACACGACATGACACTACAAGGCACAATTCCCCAGCACAAGATACCACCTCTGTACAGCTGGCCACCAAAGAAGTGCAAAAAAAGGGGGATCGGTATGATTTGTTTGTTTGTGGGATTAGTTTAACGTCCGGCCAACCCTTCAGGGTTCTTTTACCAGACTGCACAAGGTAAAGCCTTTCAGCTCGTTTTACGCCACAGGGGCGGTGACCGAATCTATGAAATGAGGTGCCTATTTGTAGCAGTGGGACCCAATGCCCTCTTTATAGTGCTGCCACACTGAGATCATGTCATAGGCCCACACAATACCCCACCCAGTCACATTATACTGACACCAGGCTGACCAGTTATGTTTTGTGGTTCTTACTTTATACCGAGTGCCAGACAAGCAGTGACCACTACCATTGTTAAAGTCTTTGGTGTGACTCGGCCAGGGATAAATCCCAAGACCTCCCAGTCTCAGTGCGGGCACTCTACCAAAGAGCTACTGAGTCTGGTCCCCCCATTTGTCACCTTCTACGAACAGCAAGGGGCTGCTGGGGACCTATTCTTTCCAGGAGGCTCTCAAAGGAACCCCCACCCAGGATCCCCACGGGGGGATCGGTATGAGCTGTCAAAGCATGATCAGGCTGCTATGGAAGCAGGGTTAGCCCAACTTCAGAAGAAGTGAATCTGCTGGGATGTAAAGTGGTGGATTTTTGTGAGGGTTGTAATATAAGAGCAGTGTAGTTGTAAATTGCGCGACCGTACATATTTAGACGATAACCATACAGAGTAGTGTCTATGGCGACCTTTGGTTTATCCAAGCATGTACAGATGGTGCTTTTGAATGTTTTGTCAGTGAGTGTTAGTGTAATTCCATTTGTTGAAAGCCAGAGGGGCCGTTAAAAGTGTGATTTGTGTACTGCGGGAGGAGTCTTTGGGGTTGGATGGAGGGGTGATTTTATGAAATTCTTAAGTAGTCTGAATTTTTCCACAAAATTAACGTCAAGTAACAGCATTTTCATATTTGGCAAAGCCTGTGCATAGTGGGGAGCAAGCCCTGAAGTTTTTCTACTGCTGGGATGTGAAGTGGTGGGATTTTGACAGGGTTGTAGTGTAAGAGCAGCATAGTTGTAAATTGCGTGACCATACATATTTAGACAGTGACCATACATAGTGGTGTCTTTGGCGACTTTTAGTCCATCCAAGCATGTACAGATGGTGCTTTTGGATGTTTTTCATCGAGTGTTGGTGTAATTCCATTCATTAAAAGCCAGAGGGGCTGTTAAATTGCGATTTGTGTGCTGCACGAGGAGTCTTTGGGGTTGGACAGAGGGTTGG